>JAWWLV010000001.1:24457671-24482592 GCA_035041135.1 Platyrinchus mystaceus | reverse complement strand
TTTGTTTAGAGTGACCTTCTCTTAGATGGATGGCCTTAGGGGCTGACGAGCTCCATCTACCCGGGGGACCGGGATTGGAACCTGTGGCCTTGGCGCTGAGAGACCAGCATCTTAACCGCTAGGTATAATCACACCACATTTAGACGTAGCAGAAAGGAAGAGACCTCTGGGTCTTAAGCCAAAGACCAGAGGAAGAAAATAATATTTGAATTTACCTGCTTCTGCAGTCCTAAAAGTTTTTTCTAGGCTGTATCTACAGAGACATCCATATGCAGAAGGCACTACTAGTCTCTAGAATGTCCCATAGGCAGTTGTTTCACTCATTTGCAGAGCTACCTGAGTTTCAGAAATACCTCGAGCAAGAGGTCTTTACACAGGAGCGCATCTATCCACGATGGCTGCCATGACTGAGAAGTTATTGGAGTGGTTTGGCCAAGCAAGGACAGAGGCTGTGTGCCTGCATTGTCCTTCCTCCCCCATTTCTCTTCTCTCTGCTGGTTGCAGTTGGCAGGCATTTGCAGTTCATGGCAAGTAGCAGAGAACTCAGTCTTTGCTATTGCTCCTTAACTTGGCAGATGCTGATTCTGTTCAGATTTCTTTACATTTAGGTGTTACTGTTACAAAAAAACCCAAGCCTACCACCAAACTCCCCCCTCCGCCCCTTCAAAAACAAACTCTAACCACTGACATGCATGGTTTACATGGTCTATTCATGACTCATGTCTCACAGAGGAAGTGAAGACCAATTTCCTTATGGAATTTCTGAGAGTCCAGGGTCTCCAAGACAGTCACCACCCCACTGAATCAGAGGAGTGGCTGAACCTTGAGGACTTTCAGTTCTGAAGGCACACTCATACAGAAAACTTCTATGTTGCAGTTACCCATTTCTTCCTCAAGCTATTCATCCTCATATCTGCCTCTTTCTCCTCCCCAGCACTCTAGCAAAGGACTGTTCAGAGTTTTGGTAGCACCATGCATCAGGATGGCATTAAAGGACATTAAAGCCTGCCTTTTCCTGCCACAGACATCCCAGATACAGACCTTTATTATTTCCCCTTCCCAAACACACAATCTTGAACAAGAGAAAATATTCACTTCCACTTCTTTTTAATTAGTATTTTGGTGAGTACACAAAAACAAAGAATTATGGCAGATGGCAAGTGTCAGGACCTGAACCAGTACAAGTTTTGAAGTATTCATCTTAAAATGCTCTATAGGCGCATATTTCTCATGATACATTAAACTACTGAAGTGTTCACTAGGAAAGACAGCAGATAAGACTGGGCCAAAGTAAGCAGCCTCTATTGAACTGACTGAGAACTGCAAGTGCTGATGCAAGGACTGGATTTGGTTCAGTTAGCTCCTTGCTTGCATTTTTCACAAGAGATACTCATTGCCATTATTTGCCTTTTGTCCTACCTGACCCAGGGATGTGGAAGGGGAATTACACAGGAGATGTAACCATATACATACAGGTAGCTGAAGCAATAAGCACAATAAACTAGGGGCATGGGACAGCCACTTTTGCAAAGCAAACACCAGCAAAGGACCCTTTATATTCTGCACAAATTCTAGCCTGTAGATGTGTAAAATCTTGTATGAAGTACAGAACAGCTTTTTGATGGAGTTGCTTGTTAGCAAGTGGAGATTTTCCTGGACTGGCACTTCTGAAGGTAGGAGCACATGCAGGGTTTCATCAGCGACAGGAGGTAGGCTTGCTTATAGGCAGCATATTGCTGAGGAGTGAGCTAGCCTTTTATTGGGCTTGACTAGCAACACTTCTTCTCTGTGACGTCTTTACAGCTGACACACTTAAACTCTCAGAAAATCTGCCTTATTCTATGGTAAGGTGTGACAGAGACCAGGAAGAGAAGTTGAACAGTATATATTAGAGAGGTCTGCAGTCTTCTCCCTTGCAGTATCCACCTTTATTGGTCACAGGAGGTTACAGTTTTGCTCACATAGCCCTTGCTGGAGCATTTAGCATTACAATTTAAATTCAATCTAACTTTAGAGAGCTGTGTTTCTGCAGCAAGTATATATGGACATTTTCTTTAGTGATATCATCAGAGAAAAAATCAGATCACTTCTCATCTTATGCTCCAAGGATTTCTTGCACTGTGAAAGGATTGTGCCTCAGCCAGGCGACATGAAGGCTGCAGAACAAGGGGCAAGGAGGGACAAGAAGATTCTTTCCTGCCGTCAGTTCTGTGTGTCAGGTTTTGGAGGGGAAAAAGTATATATGGGAGAGGTAGTGGGAAAACTTCAAATCCTCCATGGCACCAGGAGAATGGAGCAGGAGACAAATGCAGTTTCACACGGCATTTCAGGACAGCGCTGAGTACACCGGGCCTTCAGTATTCAATGCCACTCCAGTAGAACATGGTACCAAGGAGGACGCAGAACTGAAAAGACAAGACTAGTAAGTTTCTTGGCTCCCCATTTCCTTCTCTCCACCTCTCCCCCATTCCCATTTAGTCCTATTGCTAGGAGGGACAACAGAAATTCTTGAAAAGCAAAGCTTGTTCAGGCAGAGGAAGCTTAAATTTCTTTATCTGCACAGAAACTACACAGTGAAGAAAGAAGATATGTGCAGCCATAACTATTTGACTGTATTACTCATTTTACTGGGGATTACCTCTCATGAAGTTGCTGAACCGTGAGTACTTAAAACACTCATACAAAATCTTCAAATTACAAACTGAATTATCTATTATGGTTGCTGTTTAGATGACCCAATACCCTTCACAAACACGTATCTGCAAGCTGTGTTTGCTGAGTTGAATTGCTGAGATGGGAGCAGGTTAAATCAGGCTAGAAGGCCATCTAGTTCCTCTCCTCTGGAAGCCAGAATGGAGGGGAACTTGTAAATGTAGCAGTTAGTGGAACAGGCTACAAGCAGATTGGTGATGAATGAATATGATAATCTATGGACATTTTAAATGCATCAGTCTGTCATCCACCTCCACCCAGCTGGGTGTGGAATATCAAGAAAAGAGAAGAGGAAATAAAGGCAAATATTAAGTACTTACAGTCCAGCAGAGGATGGCAAAACCAAACCAGGCAACACCCCAGGCATGTGTGTTCAATGGCCCAGAAATAGCATCATAACAACCCTGTAAGACAAGGGATGATTCAATACCAGCTTTGAGCTTTTACTGCGAGGTAACAAGCTTATCCGCTTCTGAGAGAGACTGAAGTGAATCTTTTTCTCTTGCTGCAATTTGGGCACCTCATAGGGCCTGAAAAAACCAAGCCAGAGCTACACTGCTTATTGACAACTTGTGGATAACCTACACGTTTCTAGCTCCAGTGCAAAAATCTGTCTCAGACACTTCAAGGACAACTTCCTGTGCCATCCACTTGCCAAGTACAGTTAGATAACCAAACACAGCTGACACAGAATTGACCTCCAGAATTAAGAAGCTACAGGCAAAATTGGAAGCTTGAATGCCTTCTAGAAATGCAGGCTAGTGCAGAAGCTGATGCTCATGACCCAGCAACCTATTTGAATAGATTAGTTGCTGGTCTACTGTAAAGTTCTACCTTGAGGAGGAGAACTGCTGATTCACTCACTCATATTATATGCACTCATCTTTGGGCTAAGTTTGATTTAGCTGCTGTCCATCTACATATTATGGATGTCACTTCTTAATGGTGGCACTGGGAGAGTTTTCTTAATAGTTCTTTATCTATCAGGAAAGTCTTTATCCTAAACCCCCCCCCATCCTGTGTTCAGCAACGTGGCCAGGACTCTACTCCAGGCACTTTTCCTCCTCTAGAAAACTTTTGAAACCCAGAGATTACAGTAGAAGAGAAAGGCTATTCAAGGTTTCTTTCCCTTCCAGAAAGGCACTGTTGACTGACATACATTGACTGACAAAAGCAGGGATGATCTTACATTGCTGTTGTAATAGCCAGGGACTCCGAGTTTGCAGCCATCAAGGTTGACAGGAAGCCCTTGGGCATCCATAGCACAGCATTTTCGTGGCCAAGGGAAGTCGGCATCGATGTGTGTGAAGCGGAAGGCAGATGTGTACTCCTGCCAGTCGGAGGGGCCCAGCACCCCACAGCAATGGTTCTGCAGGGGGATAGAAGATAATAGTCTTTATGGGCCCAGGACACAGCCTCGCACATGTCTGGATGCTGCACATGGCTGGTTAGGCATTAACTACAGATTTATAGGAGAGATTTTTGAAGTGCCTGCCTTTGACAGACTGTTATCTGATAAACAAGCAAAAGAGAGAGTGTGTCAGAACTTTCTTTAAGGTTCAAGGCAGATGCCATCCTCTTTATTACTAAGCGGTCCCAAGAAGGACTTGAAATTCCAGACCTGCAGAACATTTAGTAATTACTGACTTTGCAGTGTTATTATTACCTGAAGCATGAGTTTATCCCATGTCTTTGTGACCCCTTCAGTCATCAATTTGTCATTGTTATTAGTTGGCTCTGCCTTCTGATACCTCTCCAGCATTTGCTTCAGAAAGAGATTTGGAGTGAGCTACAGAAAAAAAACAACAGAGTTGGTTGATGCAAAAACAATGTAAATAAGTGGCCATGTAAAGCAAATATAGGGTTATTTGGGGAGGGTTTGTTTGCTTATTTCAGTGTCTTGCTGGAGAACAGGAATGCTGCCTCTCCCTTGTTTTTTACACAAAAGAGAATAAAGAGCAGGATTTGAGGACCAGGAGCAAGAAAGATATAGATCTTAAGCAGGCACTACCAGATGTCAGACCACAGGAGATGTGCAGAAGCTATGGGTTGCATTTGATATGTTGCTTGGAACTAAAGTACCACAAATCATTTTGTTCCCCACCAATATCTTCAATAATCCATGTAATCTTTCCCTCAATAGTAACACTGCCTGGAGCAACACTGAAGATTTGTCTTTGCTGTGTGTAATAGATTAATCAGCCTGTAGCTGAAAGACTAAACACTGTATTGATGATTCAGCTAACCCACGCTATTATTTCCTTAACTGCAAGGTTGCAAACATTTTAAAATGTTAAAAATAACAAAACTATGTTAGAAAAAACAAAGTTATTTCCTTGATTAGAATAATGACTTCAGAGTCTTTCCCTGTGGGGCTGTCTTCTGCTTAGCAGTAGTCCTATGAGTTTACACTGAACTATCACATAGGTCATTTACTACACTGAACAGGATAACTGTGTGCCCTAGAACTGCATTTCTCAGTGCAGTTAAAAGAATACATCAGAAAAGAAATACTCACGAAGTCTCGGTGAGTCGCTGCCGTGATACAAGAAGCCATTTCAAATGCAAAAGTGATCAGCATCAGAATGATGTACTGTGGGAGACAGAGAGCAGAGTTAGTTCTTGGAGAAACAGTCATGTATTTTTTTCAAGAATAAGCCTGAAACCCTACTCAAGGCAAAGGTGGCCAGGCTATCAGTCTCTTCAGTCCTCTCTGGGGCCCTGAATGTTCATGTAGCCCTTCCCTGTGCTTGTTTCAATTTGTAATCTGCTTTCTTGAAGGTAAATGACTGGAATTGTTCCCCATCTCACAGATAAGATTTCATCAGAACCTCATGGCATTAAGACTACCCTGCCTTTATGGAAAATACTTTGCCTGATATGTCCTAGAATAACATTTGCCCTTTTCTTTGTTGCATCTCATTGGCAACCTATGTTTGTGCCATGTCTTCTCCTTCCACTTGACAACTACAGGCTTTTCAGCAAGAAGCTGTTCACTCCTAGCAGAACTTGTACTTTGGGGAAACAGAAGGTGCAATTTAGGGTGTCATTCAGATCCTCCTGATTTTTCATCATCAGATTTCCTTAACACTCCTATGTTGTGAGAAAAGATCCTTCACGAAAACAGATTCCAGGGGTCGCTTCTCATAGTCTATTTCATATTCTATTTCACTCCTTCTTTTCCCTTTTCAGCACAATCCCTTTAACATCTTCCATATTCCCTTTGGAGTTCTCTTGTGTCTATTTCTCCTCTCACATTTTATAATGTTCATCTCTGATTCAAGCCTCCTTTTTTCCTCTAGCTTCTGTCCCTTGTACCCTCTCATGTCTCCTAAATCAGAGCCTTGGGATTTAGCCAAGATACCAAAATTCAGAGTCAAGGGAATTCTATTTCCTCAGCTGTCTGCTGGCAAATGCCCTGGCACAAGAATTCAGATCTCTGAGTGCCTCTTGTCTAAAACAGACACACTGCCACCCCACAATAATTCAAGAGAGAGCCGATTCCAGAGTTTTCAGCTCCACCTTTTGTTCATACAAGCATCAGTTAAGTTTTGCCACTAATGTTTTGCCCGACCAAAGGACTAAGTAAGACACTGTACAAAGATTTGTTCACATCTTAACATTGTCCTCGGCTTATCCAAATCTCTGTCCCCACCCCTGTAATTTCTGCCTGCCTGCTGATGTCTAATGTTCTCAATTGCATCCATATTTGGTATACTGACACTTACTAATGCCTTGTACAGAAGTCATTACTTATCAGCTCCTAAACTGAATGGTGTATGACAGCTGAAAAGCAGTAAGGGGTGGGGAGAAACAAGGATCTAAACCACATCCCAGATATGTGTGATTGCACAAGTGCTTCTGCATTGCTTAAGGACAAGGTCAGGGTCAAGCCAGTCAGCTTAAACCTCCACTATGGCCACCTCCATCCATTCCCTCAGCCTGGAGCTTCTCATGCCTGCATCTTCACAGGAGTCACCTTCTGGGACACCACAGCCATGACCAAGAAGAACCTTTGGCTCCTCATCACTATAAAAGCTGTCTTTGCTCATTGGTTGATTACTGAGGTGATCAGGGAAACTAAGGCAGCATTTTTCAGTTTGGTACCAATAGGTTGGCAAACTTTGGTATACTTACCACCAGCAGCAAGGTCCTGTCGGACTTAATGATTCCAATGATACCAAGGATAGATAGAGCAAACAGTGCAAAGCCAACAAAGATGCCAATCCAGGCAGCAGCATAGATGTCATTATTTTCTGTGGCTTCCAGCAGAGGGTAGAGACCATGTGGATCAGACACAAAGTAGATACATTCTGCTGTCAGGGCAATGCCACACATCTGAGAAGCACAAGATTGGGAAATCCATTAGATCAAGCTTCCCCAAAGAAATAGCAGAGACAGAAGCAGGTGTAGACTGCTTTCCCTTCATTTGATTTCCTGACAAATGGGAGTTACTCAACTCCTCCTCTGCCCAGCTCCATAATTTCTTGTATTGTGACTTCAGAGAAGAACTGCAGGCAAATCTCACCCAGGCTAGACCTGAGAGGTCTGGCCTAGGACTTGAGGATGTTGTTATGAAAGAATGAAACAGAACCATTCCATCAATATATGGAGGGAGGTGGCTGGAAAGATGTTAGTCAGCTCCTGATGTTCTAGGACTCTTCCCCTAGAACTTACCTTGGTCTTCTGGATCAGCCCCTGCTGTCCCTTTCCCACCAAACTGATCATCTAGGACAGCTCTCCTTTTCCTCTTCTCTCACACTTTACTGTACTATGTATGTGTGGACTTCGCACGTGAAGAGGGATTTCATGTCTAAGAATTGCTGTTTTTAAGAAGTGTCATATTGGGAGGAAGCCTCCACCCATACTTGTTCCAGTTCACTTACCCCAATGACCACATTCCCAAAGACTAACAGACCCTGCAAAATGTGTATGCAGTCCTCACTTTTTGCCATCTTCAATTCTTCATGCAACCTAGGAAGAACCAAATACAGTCCTCAATTCGATTACCAGTACAATACCGTTTACATAGAAATAAAAATTATCCTTGAGGAGAAGGATAGATAGAACTTGCCTGTCTGTACACCTTCCACCCCTTGCTTAATAGTAGTTTCAGAGGAGAAACTTCCCCAGGTACTAATCTGGTAACTCAGACTGTCCCCAGTACTTGAGCTCCAGAAGACTGGGACCACTTTGTGGGCAGCTAGTGTCTTCATCTCTGTTTTGGGTAGTGCTTTCATCATCACAACAGCACCCATGCCAACCTCAGCTCATGGTGTTGCATTTCCACCTAGCCAGAAACATCAGCTACATCTGGATGGACAGTGGACAAGTTCAGCACCCTCGCCTCACTCCTCTTCCAAAGGAGCCAGTGTTACTCTAGAGCATGCTATTCACCCTGCTGGCTGTTTCGCTACCATGGGACTGAACTGGTAAGCACGGTGCCTTAGCTGTATCCCACACACATATCTGTGGTGCAGAGCTTGGCTGCACTTTGCTAAAAGGGTAGCCCATCTCCCACCCACGCTGGGAACTGGGACTGAGCCCCCCCCGGTCAGGTGGGAGGGAAAGAGGGAGGCAGTCGCTCAGGCTGCAGCTGGCTCAGAAGAGCCAGGCCAAGTAGCGTTCCCACCAAATTCCTGAGAGTGCTATATCCTGCAGTCTGGAGTCAGGTGCCCCGTGTCAAATTCATCCCCTTCCAGAGAGAGGAGCATAAAGGCACTAGTCAGTGGTGTGAGACTGCTTGGAGAAAAAAGCTCAAATGCCAGCTCCTACGAAGTCCTTCTTTCAAAGGGATGGAGCACGTGTGTGCATGGAGAGGGGGAGGGAAAACATCCAAACCCAGAGACAGCTGCATTTGCCAGGTGGTTAAGAAAATATAAAACCAGAAAGAAAGGCTGAAGTGGGCCCAACTTAAGCAGACAACAGGAAAAACAGCTTTAACACCCCTCTTTGCCAGAGTACCTGCACTTGTGTGTCTCTTGCTGGGATCACTGACTCTGTGATTCTTCAAAGAAGCTGTGGGAATATATAAGAAGACAGAGGTGTCAATGAAGGGGACTTACCTGAGGAACAGAGAATTGTGAAACCTCTCTAACAATGCCATCTCTTGCCGCCTAAGCAGCTGCCCTATTTGGGGTATGCAAGGTTTTCAACAGTGACAGATGGAAAACAGGTATTTCCTACTACTCTTTCTGCAGTGATTTAAAGGTTAGGTATAGAGACATCTCCAGTGCTCTCACCATTATAGTAGTAGAGCACATAAATATTTTCTATTTTCCTATGATAGCATGCGTAGGCATGGCCATTATTTCTAGGGTGAGAAGCCATTTTTAGTCCCAAACAGGTGTTTGGAGGCCAGATCAATATATATGAAACTGTATGGCTCTGAATTTGAAAATGGCAGGCTCATGAGGCCAACCTGAAGCTCTGTCGCTGCCAAACTTCCTGATCAGTGAGTATGTCCAGGGAGTCACATAAAACAGTTTTACAGGTCAAATCTGGGTCTGGGCAAGGTTTGTCTACATGTTCTGCAACATAACACTGCAGATGGACCTGAGATGGACCCTGGCCCTCTACTCATCTGAAAGCTGGAGAGATTGCTGCCCAGCTCATGGACCCATGTGCTGCAAACTCCAGCCTTTACTTATTGCAATCTACGAAACATGACAAGCCAGGGAGCAGTCCAAAAAGCAAGGAAATCTTTCCTGCTCAAATACAGGCACTTGAACTGTGACTACCACATGGAAAAGCAGGTCTGCTCCAGCTGCCATGTAGATACCATGGTTGAGTGTGAGATGCCTCTTCAGTGTAACAACAGTGCTCACACCTTGTATGTGGGATGTCCCCCTGGCCCATGCTCTTGCCTCCCCAGAACTTGGCTTTCTTCTCATCCTTGGCAGGCAGAACCCAGCTTACTCCTGACTCCCCTTGGGCACCTATTACTGCAGTCACATGAGCTGGAGAAAGCAATCCTCTTCTCCTGGGGTGAGCCCATCTCCTAGGCTATTGTAGTTGTGAAGAAAACTGGACACGGTCACCACCACACAGGTATCAGCGGGAGAGTGGCAAGTTTCTAGTTCTCCTAAACTAAGTCCAATAGGATTGCAGCATGGAGGGAGGCAGAGAGACTAGGAAGAGGAAAAGGGAAGGAAAAGCCTTTACTGTAGATCTAAAAATAAACACTGTAATGATGTTGCTGTATTTCTGTGAATTCTCCCTCTGTCTCCAGGTCATTGGCATTGAAAGAGTCCATTTCTTGGTGTCCACTTCATTCCCCTGTGCCACATGTGGCAACTCCTTGCCTGACCCCTTCTGCATTTCAGATGGTCCAGTATCATCATCATCGATCAGAGACCATGCAGGTACTTTGAGGCCATGACAATAGCTGGGCAGCTGGAGAGCCAATCCTTCAACAGGCCCCAGAGGAGAAGCTGTGGAAGATCTGGAGCTTTCCTGCTACTGCCTGCTCCTCATGCCTCAGAGGGAAGCTCTGTTAAGCAAGAGCAGATAGCACAGCACTTGGTGCAGATATATGAGTATAGAGGCATGAGGCAAACCTTGGCCAACCTGCCCGAGGCAAGCTGCACAGAGATGTGACTCACAACCATCCCCGGGTGTGACACTGGTAGGCAGCCCTCCTCCCAGCCCCCAGAGACACAGGTGCATCAGCCTCTGCCTGTGGACACAAATGCATTTGGAGGTGGAGGAGCTCTCTTCCTGGGCTGGTTAAGATTAGTTTTATGCCCCAAATACAGTTTTCTGGGGCTTCAGGGAACCCCCAGAGGAAACTGGAGCTTCAGCTGCAACCACTATCCAAAAGCTCCACAAGAAGGCAGCTAGGTCCTGGGATTTCAGCCTTGACCTGGTGTTTCTCAGCACATGCTGGAAACCTTGCAATTTAGCTGAGGTATTCAATTATCACTACCAGAGACTTCATACTCCAAGCAGCTTTAGAAAGGTGTCTGTTGTTCTCATTGTACAAAAAAACCCTACATCCCTCCTGAAGCACACACCTCTTCCTCTTTCTAACGTACTGGTCTCAACTCAGACTGCAACTTCTCCCCGCTCGTCTCCACTCAGACTCCTCAAACACTCCTGACATTCCCTGAGTCCAGCTGAGCCTGTCATAGTCCAGGAGCGGCGATAGCCCTGCCTCCCCCTCCCCCTGCTCCTCCACAAGTTGCAGACAGATCTATTAATTCCATGCCCTTTGAGCTTTCTTGACCTCTCCTCATTTCCTCTACTCACAAGGGCTCTGAGAGACCTGCAGCACAACTATGGGAGATGAAAGGCAACCTCCTTTCTCAGAGGATGGCTTCTGCCCTTGTGTTTGAGGTGATAACCTCATGCAGGCTTTGAAAGGAAGCCCTTTTGCCAGCAGTTCCTGGATTCAAGTGGAATTTGGGCTCCATTGTGTGCCCCTCATACACACTGGGCTAGCTGATCTTTTGAAGCCTCCATACCCTATTTATATAGATCGGGCCAGAAATTCAGTGGTTTTACAGTTGAATTCCCCCTTTTTAGCCTAGCTCTACTCCACCTCTTGACAAAAAAGCCACGGGATAAGAATTGATTTGGCATTGTCATATGCAGAAGCCAGTGGCATTTTGACTGTCTTGTGTTTTGTGGTACTTGTCAAGCATTGTGACAAAGGGATGTCCAAACCCACCCCTGTGAGTATTATTTGCTTCTACACCCTGCTCATGGAGGTTTCTCAGCATGGTGGCAGGGCTCACAGTGCCCTCACATCACCCCTTGCTGCCTCAGCGTCCCCGTGCAGGGTGTTGCATTCCCATCCCCTGGTGCAAGGAGGCAGAGACAAAGGACCAGTTTGCCTTATTACTCATGGGCCCCGCACGCCTTGGCTGAAGGGCTCTGTACCACTCGAGCGCAACTAAGCAAACCCAGCCGTTCAACGGCAGAAACCTGGTCCTTGCCCATACACCCCTCCGGCATAGAGGCCCGGGCACCACACCTCCCATCCCTTGTGCTCACCCCGCCCTGGGGGAGAGCGTGTCTCCACAGGCAGAACGGAGATGCCTGGGCTAGTTCTGTGGTGCTGATGGACATAAGTCATTGAGGTGGAACCGCTGCCGGAGGTGCTGTGCCAATGCCAGTACTGGTGCCATGAGAAGCCTCTGTGAGCCACAGACCTGCCCACACCCGGACCTGCTGTGGAGTCTGATGCATTAAGCAATAAACCTACTTTTTTTTTTTTTTTTAATTAGTTACAGTGGAAAATTTAGCCCCTAAGGGGCTTAAAAAGAAGGCATTTTCCAAGTGTTTGGGTCATCTTCAGAGTTACACAGGTTTTAAGAGGATGTAATTTAATATGTTAATGATGAGTTGTTTGGACTTCACTGTAAGAAATCAAATGCTTTACAAATATCAATTCATTGTATGTTTACTTATTTTAAAGCAAACACTTTCCGCACACAAACTCATGCACTCCTCCTGCCTCTCCGGACTTTTCCCAATGCTCCACCTACCCCAAAGCGCAGCCACCTCTGACAGAGAACTGCTTGTGTGTTAGGAGTCAACCACACTCAGAAAAGGAAGAGCCAGACAGTTATTTTGTGCTACCAGGGGAGAAAAATAAAGCAAAAACAAAGCTTGGCATCAAGAAGGGGTCAGAGACTAATTAAGTTTCCTTTGGAGAGAGATTGCTATGAAATGAAGCCTGTATGAACAGTGGAATGGGTAAATCATCATCAAGCATAATTACCTCGGAAACAGTGCTGGGAGGTAGGTTTTTCCTCTCTCCCATATTAGTTCAGCAGAGCCAAAACAAGAGGGTTTTTTCCTTTCCTATATTCACAAGTGAGAGGGAATTACAAGATTCATCTTCCTCTGCAACATTTTTTCTCTTTTTTCTTTTACACTCAGATTTACAACAGGTTTAATTTTTCCATTCCTTCCTACCCAGTCTTTAGGAGAAAAAATATGAAACAAATTAAAAGAGCCATAGGGAAGCCAGAGGTAAGAAAAATGAAATACTTAATAATTTACTGCAGTTAACCTTATCCAGGTACCAGACTCCCATATACCAAACACACTCCAGGGACTAAAATAAAAGACATTAAACATAGGAGCTGCCTTTTCTCCTAACAGACACTTATGGCTCACATGCCTCATTAAGAGGAAGATGATGACCAAAGCAAGGCACTCACCTCTCTCTTCTTGTGATGTTTCCCAGCAGAAATCCCAACGCACCTGCAAAACCAACCAAGCCCCTTTCCCCCACCTCCACTGGGCTTTAAAGAGCCCAGGTTGCTTGACGAACGTGCTGTGTGATTGGTAGGGTGCCCATCACATGAGTAAAACTTTTTTTCTAGCCAAACCTGTTCCCCAGTCCTCCTGGGACCAGAGGGTGTCTCTGTGATTCTTAGATCGTATTGGAATGCTGTTGTGCTGAAAACACAAAGCTTTAAAGAATTTCTATTATTATACTCTTGAAAGGGTGGATGAATGAGTCACTCAGATGAGGTACTTGAACTTTAAAGATGATGGGCAAATTGGAAGGACGTAAGTATTGCTGGACTAAAAGATTACTGAACTGCTGTTTGAACATGGATATAAGCAGAATGTACTGAATAGAAACAGAGAGTAAATTAATTCTAATATTTTCATTTAATTAGGTTGCATGGGAAAAAATCCAGTGGTTTAGGTTGGGTCTATTTTCATTTTATTTAGTTTGGGATTTTTTTTGGAAACAGAAGTGTAAGCATTGGCTACTCTGCAAGACACTGTGGATAACACAAAAAGTGGGAAGACCATCCCATTTCCTTGGGCCCTCTGGATTTTTAACATATTCAGTCTTATTAAGACTGAGCAAAGTCAAGCACAGACATATATATTAGTTGGCCTGTGATGAACTGAGAAGGGCTAAGGCTGAGGAACACGGCAAAAATGGAATGTCTCTCACCTTCCTCTCCCTCACTCATTCCAGTCCAAGTCTGCCAAAAGCCATGATTCATGTTACTGGAGCCTTGAGCACGTCTCTGGCAAAAGCACAGGTGGTTGTGCTCGGTGTTCTACATCTCCTGGTGCAAAACCCAGCCAAATAAATAATGGGTTTGGGAAGGGTGAGGGGAGTTCCATGTCATTAGAGCCTTCACAAGTCAAAAACAAGCATGAAAATAACATGTATAAATCCCACCGGTAGCCATCCTGGCAAATATTTTGTGTGAAATTAGTGAGAACTGAAATAGTTCTAACATTGTATGGATCCCTTAGTACCTGGAGACAACTGAAGAGGGATTCAGCTCTTGCATGAGATCCCTGTGAGATTTCACCCTGAGGAAAGGACAGTGCTTTTGGCATTTCCAGCGCCATGAGGTATCACAGAGAGAAACAAAAGAAGACCCAGCCATTGCAGCCTGATCTAGTAGACAGGCACAAGAAAGCGGTCATCTGGCTCCTCAAGCATACAGATGCTTTTTTGTCTAGACCTAAGTAACTCAGACCTCCTTGCCCATTATTTGTGCTCCCTACATGTGAAGTCTATTTTGGTGTAGCCGCCACCCCATATTTTGGCAGTGTTGGAAGGACCAGCTGTTTCACACCAGCTGGTGTGCTGAGCTCTAGGAGGGCAGGCTCCCATTGTTTCTGTGGGACACTGAGAGCAGCTGGTGGGGGAAAAAGCAGTGCACCTCCTGAGCATCTCAGTCTGGCTGATCTTGGGGCAGTGATTAGGCACAAGCCTGCTGTGGTAAGATACTCTATCACCCCTCAGCTGGGAGAAGAAAAGAGACAGCAAGTGTGGAAATATTGGTTTGGGAAAAGCAGTTGAGGAAGGAGGAGGGAGGGAAGTGGAAGCTGGCAGTGAATCTTGTAGTTCTGCCAAACACCACCACTGGTGCAGCAGAACTCTTGCAGCTCTGTAGCCCTGTCCAGGACACTGCAAAAGGCTGTAAGAGTGAATCCTTCTTTGGGCTGGAAGAGAGGGTAATGCTAGGGTGGGTGGTGGTCACTCCTCAGCTGCCATCACCATTTGTCTGCTCACAATTTGTTAATCTGTCTTAGAATTTGGGTAAGAATATTTTTGGTGATCTCTGGAGTGAAATTTGGTATGGTGAAGGAGAGAGTGGATGAGGGCCTTTGTTTCTTTCTTTGCACTTCTCTTGGTGTGTGTTAACAAGGTCAGACTGTAAGTTTGCCTGACTGTCCATGCAGAGGAGAGTCAGAGACCTTGTCTGAGCAAGGGAGCATAGTGGGGCTGAAAAGCCATGCAGTAGGAAGCTCAGGTGCCCCCATGGGTAGCTCCACTGGGGTGCCTGCAGCTCTTTTAGCCTCCATGTGTCTGTGTCTTTGTCTGTGTCTGTGCTGGCATACTGCAGGGGGACCAACACTTCTATATTGCCAGACCCATACATTTGTGAAAGCTCTTGCACTTGTGAAAGCTACAGACTGACAAGTGTGCACACCCTCTCACAGAGCCACACAAACACACACGTGTATCTGCACATGCAGAAATCCATACATGCACGTGCTTTCCTTGTGTATCCAGACATAGATCCACATATGTGCACACTTCTGTTGCGTGTGAGTTAAAGGTAAAGTGCAGGATTGGGAGTGAAGACACACAGTCATTTGGGATTTCATCTGGAGGAATAGTCAGATGCTGAGGCCACAGCCTGGCCTATTTTCAGATGGAGGTGGAAAATGAAAATTTTCAGGAGATCTATCACTTGGCTACTGCAACGTGCTCAGTGGGTGACAGGGCAATGTGAGAACATGCCTGTCACAAAGTATGCTGTGTTTATTCAAAATTGGCATGGAAGGCATGCTTGGAGGATGCCCAAAGTTGTTGAAAAGCACTGATTAGATGTTGTGGGTAATTCCAATGGGTTGGCCCCATTCCTCACCTCTAAGAATACTTTTTCACCTTCCTGAATCCTTTAAATTTCTTTTCTTCATACCATGGAAATAATGGTTTAAGACTGAGAGAATATGAGAGGGAGGATTTAGGGAGGGAAAGAGCACACAGGGAGGAAAAGGAGCTTATGGTCGAAGTAGTAGACTGCTAGGAGTCATTTCTGTGACTGCCTCATGCCAGCATCATGGTGGATGAGCCACTCCCATCCATGAGCAGGAGGCTCCTGACTGCCTTTGCAATGTTGCATGGGAAGATCAGATCTCAAAATTGAGGGAGAGGACTTAGGAAATCCCGAATCCCCAGCAGTGCAGCTTCAGTGTTGGCCAAACCCGTGCACCCATGCACAGGTTCAGCTTGACAGGCACTACCTGTTTGTCCCAGGGAGAGGGGCTTTTTTGATGATCGCCCCTCCAGCACACGGTGGAAGTGCATGGCAGCCCTGCTGGGAGTGAAGCCGAGCACCCCTGCTGCAGCAAGCTGCAGAGGTGCTGCTCATGAGTGGAGGGGCTGCTGCCTTTCCTGGCAGAGTCCCAACCTCACCGGCGACCTCCTACTGAGGGCACTGCTCCCCGTGGCTGCAGCCCCAGTTCCTGCCACCCAGCTCTGCTCCTGCATTCCCGGGAGGGCTGCAAACAGCTGCTTCCCAGTCCGCAGTTTGACCTTCCTTCCCTGAGCCAGATTTGGGTTTGAGGCTCGTGCCTACCACCCAAGCCCTCCACGTGCCATGGCTGGGAGCCAGCTCCTCCCAGGAGAAGAAGGGAATTCCTCATGGCTGCCTCCTCTCCCATCTCAGTGCATCCGCACAGGGGGCGAGGAAGTGGGCTGTGGGGGACAGATGTCCGTTGTGGCCCTCGGATTTGCAGCTGGCCTGGCCTCCTGCCAGGCTTGCCTCCTGCCTCCCCAGTTGAGTTGTGTTGTTTGCTACAGCTACTTCCCTCTTTTGGCAAATTTTTGCCCTTTTTTTGCCACTTTTATAACTCTCAACCTCAAGAGAGAGGAATAACTGTGGGGTGCGGAGAATAAATAAGTGAACACCACCTAGTGAGATCAGGGGAGAGCAACTCCGTCTCTGAAATTGTTTACCAAACAGTGCTGAGTGTGGGGAGACAAATGGCATACAGTTAGCAACAACCATGGGCTAATTTGAGTGGATTAGGATAAACCACTGGGTCACTGGGCTGGCCACCCCAGCTAAACCTGCAAACATATAGGCTGAAAAGCCCAGCTGTATGTATATATTTAGTGTAATGTGGAATGCGGTAAGTACCTTCTCTCTAAAACCTCGGTGAAGAGCGTTACAGAGAACCCAGATAACAAGCGTTGTTGTGACGCTGGTAATCCTGGTGTTTTGCATTTAGCAATGAATATGGCATTGCACTCTTCATTCCTAAAGAGAGTGCTTTAAGGCACACTCTCAGGAATTGGGGGGTTTGATATTTTGCGGAAAGAAAGGGACACACCATATTTTTCTAATTTTGTAGGGTAGCTTTATTAATGAGCTTATAACCATGACTGCATTTTGGCGTCATTAAGACTTGCAATTTTGGGTGGTTGCATACTGGAACTTGGGTGGAGCTACTGGAATCATGAGATTGCATGAAAATCTGTACTTTCAGCCTTTCAGAAGAGACTGTTTCTCCTGATATGTTAGCAAGCAGAAAGAACAACTTGGAGGAAACTGCTCTGTGTGGTAAAGAACTGAGTTCAGGCAGGGAACTGCTTCCCCAGGGACTCTTGGGCTAGTGCATAAAGTGATATTTGCATGCGTGGATAAAGGCAGTAACAAATTAAATCTTGGTACCCCACTGCTAACAATTAGACCAGCTGCTTAGCTTCCCTACCTCAGTGGTCTCAACCCAAAAGCTGAGAGAAGTAGTGGATGTATATAAAGGTTAATCTCTGTTGGCTGCTACTACTGTTAATAAAGAAGACCCTTAGGGTGCCTTCTGGGTGCACATACTGAGAGAGATTTAGGCTCTAAATCTCACTGTAAGGATGCCTCTTTTACTCTGCTGACTATGAAAGAAACTCATAGGAGAGCCTTAACATAGGCCTGAGGCTAATTTCTGCAAAGGAAAACACAGATCAAAATATCTGCATCTTAGAGCAGCTGATCTCACTTACGTCTTTCAGCAACCTACAGGTCACATTTTTGTACACGCAGAGAGCAGATGATAAAACACGCATGGAGGAGCCTGATGTCAAGCCCTGCCCGACGCCCCTCCCACTGGCAGGAGTTTCTCCTGGCAGGGAAATGGAGCCAAGCCCTGCAAGAGTGACGCTCCTTGGCCAACACCCTTGATGGCATAAAAGTGCCAGTAAAAGAGGTGTGGCTTTCTTTTCGATCTCATCTTTAGATGAGGGCAGGCAGCTCACTCTGAACAGGAGCCTGACCAGAGGGAATCACAGAATGGTTTGGGTTGGAAGGAACCTGCCACTCACTAGATCAGGTTGCTCAGGACCCCATCCAGCCTGGCCTTGAACACTTTCAGGGATGGGGCATCCACAACTTTTCTGGACAAACTGTGCCAGTGCTTCACCACCCTCTAAGTAAAGGAATTTTTCCCAACATCTAATCTAAACCTGTCCTCTTTCAGTTTAATACTATTGCCCCTTGTCCTATCACTATCTGCCTGTATAAAAAGTCCCTCTCCCTTCTTTGCATAAGCCCCCTTTAGGTACTGGAGGGCCACAATGAGGTCTCCCCTAAGCTTTCCCTTCTCCAGTTTGACCAATCCCAGCTCTCTCAGCCTGTCTTCATAGAAGAAGTGCTCACAGGGAAGGCTCACAGGAGGATAGAAATCTCATTGTGTCTTGGCAAAGGATTGTCTGGGATTTGCAAAGAAATCTGCAACAGAAGAAAGGACTTTTGAGAAGACAGAAATTTTCTGCTTGCGTTTCAAAAAGCTGACAATGTCCAGGGAAGGTCTGCTAGACAGTGTCTCCTTATTGCTCTTGGTTATGAATTTGAGGGCTTCCTCTAAAAGACTGGCCTCTAAAAGACTGCATGTGTCAGTGTCAATATATCCATTAGGATGCGGTCCCAGCTACCGAATGGCCTTGGCACTGTGATGGTCCTTTGCAACTGCTGGTTCAGTCGAGTTTCATCTAACAGACTGGGAACAAGCTGTTCTGTCTGGACCTAGTGATTGCATTGTTCTTGCTTATGGTTAAAAACCTCTTCTCCAAAATTCTGTGTGTCAGTCATGAGCCACAACATGCTTGAAAGAAGCACTCTTTACTGCTTGTTTGGGAGGGGCCAAAGAAATCCGTTCACATAAATTGATTCCATCTTATTATTGAAGGGTGTTTTGAGATATCTCATTCCTCCCAAATACATCCTAATGGAGCTAATGCCTCCTCTGCATTAGCTGCTTCTGATGTGGGAGGCTGTAAGGGGCTGGCTGTGGAGTACTGCCATCTACATATGGTTGGCTGTCACTATCCAGTTTCCAACACACTTGCTGCAAGCCTGTGTCTCATTTATCTCAGCATCTGCACCATCCACCTTGTCAGAGTGCTGGAGCACCCAAGAGAAAGAGGGAGGACAGTCAACTGAAAGTTGCATCACAAGAGTCTTGGCAGCAGGAGGAAAGGGGAATAGCAGAGGGGTGTTGGCTGGTGCAACACGGGGATGGAAATAAATAGTATGCACGCCTTGGGCGAGTTTATAGTGCTCCTGGGGTGACAGCCTCTGCCTTGGCAAGGGTGTGGTTGATGTCTAACTCCAACTCATTGCTCTGACAGGACTGTAGGCACCGTCCAATATTCTTCCTCTGAAACTCTCTTATGGTTTCAGTAACTAACTGGAAACTTCCCTGAGACCCTTCCATACACCTGGAGTTTGACTCAATCAATCCAGCACCCAGCTGTACCTGAGTTTTAGTCTCAGGTGGGGGATGGATGCGACTGTGCTTTGGGCAATCCAGACCTTATACATGGACCGTTTCTCCTCTAGTTGTAGCTGCTCCACGGCTGGACATAAACTCTTCGAGTTAGTCCCCCTGCCTCTTAATAGCCTTTAGAGAAGGCTCAGTCGGTCTGTGCTGCCCTCTCATGGGCACACATAGGAAAGGTTACGTTTCACTCTTTTTTTGTTTCAAGATGCTTTTTAACCTGCTACTCATGAGCCGTTTTTTCATACATGATTTCTAAAAAGCCGCTAAGGCTTAGAACAACTTCTAAGAGGTGTATGAAATGTAGCTACAAAACGTAATTCTGTCTAGAGTTATACTGGACCCTGCTTAGCTATTACCTTTCTAAAGGGCTTTTCTCTTCATTTGGAAACATTTAGACATCTAACAGTGCGAAATGTAGGGAGCTGTTGCTCCCAACAATAGGCTGAGTTTCTACCATATGCACTCCTATCTGCCATACCAAACACGTACCGGCATCATGGCACCATACCACAGTCAAGGAATCTCTCAAGATATCCCTGTTATTCTACCAAGGATTCAAACCACAGGGCCAAAAGCTGGGTTATCCAATGGGCAATACTTGCTTTCAATACTGTGAGGTTTCAGCAAACTGCCAATGCTACCCTCCCCTGAATCTCCTTGCAAGGAGGCAGGATATTATGCTAGACCCAAGGGGATACTTAAACAATAGCGGGATAGAGCCAGCATCGCTCTGCTCCTCAAAAGGGTTGTGATGTTTGTTCATGGTGTTTATGTAACTTTGAGCCACTGTTAAAAATCTTTGAGTCTCTGACCATTTGCCTGAATGTAATATAGACTTCTCTCTAACATCAACTCATCTGTCCAAACACGAAAAGGTCCTCAGGGTAGAAACTGTTTTTCTTCAAGGGCTGGTATGACATGCATTTTTCTCATTAACAAACTATTGTGCTATTACACATGCCTGTATACACCTCTGTTTCCTGTTTTATGCTAGAAGGAAAGCTGGGGAACAGGAAAGAGGAAGGACAGAGGTCATCTCTTTTTCTTACAAACTCCCTAACCCTAATATAGATCCTTCCTCCTAGTTAATAATAAGGATTTTTAAGGTTGGACCAGGTGATTCCAAATAAGGCACTTGCCTTAAAGGCTTGCAATTTTATAGTGACGTTTTCATGGCCAGTGTAAACTGAAAGTTGCACTCCCTTAGCTACAATGCCTTCCTTTTTTGATAGCCATGCATCTTTGTAAGTCCAGCTCTGTGTAATTCCACATTCCTCCATCTCTTGCCACTTTACTGAATGCCAATGAAAAAGATGCTTATTTTTGGTCTCAAAGTAACAATGTAAAAAAGTAAATAAGTCCATCTCATAGTTCATTTCTTTCATGGTATTATTTCACTGCAGTTTATGAAAGGACACTGGTGGTTTCTCCTATTTACTACACTGGAAGATGGAAAGTTTACCCCAGACTCCTGGATGAATAAGCCAATGAGATGTCCTTCCTAGTGCCTGAGAACAGCAAGGTCTTACAAAGGAGGGTGAGCTCTTCCGACCTGTGAGAGGAGTTGCCTGGGGCATTGAGATGATAGCCTTGAGGGGAAAGGAAGAACCATTCTCCTAATTCATACCAGGAGTTTCTAAAACAGACCAACTACTGCAGTGTCTGCAGTCAGTTTCCAATGCTGAATTATGTGTATAGAAATCTCTTGCATCTGCTTCGCCTGAATTCATCTGTTCTGCAGTGACACTCCAGCCCACCACCTTTCCCCTGGAGAAGATGGAGAGTGAGTGTTATTCAATCCATGTCACCCCAACAACTCAAAGTTCTCCTTTTCATTTCTGTATGTTGAGCTATGGCCATGAACTTTTAGTGATGCTGCTACATGAGTTCTGTCCATGAGGACAGTCCCCAAAAAAAGAATGCAGCCATGGATATTAATGCTTGACCTTCAGGGAACGTTTCTTCATTTTCTTCTCCATTTCCTCTGGCTGAAAGAATGGTCAAGAGCAGCATTCCCTTGAATACAACCCAAAGGCATGTCAGACAGGGTTTGATCAATTTGCCCTGGTATATTCCCTTCCAAGCTCTTCCACATTATCCAGTCTTCGTCTGGAGCTCTCTCTTGAGCTCTTTGTCGGATTTTACCCAGAGGTTAATTTCTTCCATTTCAGACATGAAAGCCCTGAATAGTTGTTGCTGCCTAGTTTGAGTTCCACATGATTGTGAAACCTTGAAATCAATGGCATTAAACTACCTTGAAGTTGGTGTTATGTAGCAATGATTCACATCCAATGAGTCACAATGAAATGTCTCATGCTATACTCAGCTGGCCACTGAAAAATGTGCCCTCCACCTAACAAAGAAGCAGAGCAGGGTTTGTGTGAACTTTTCAAAGGATCTTTAATCAGCTGTTGCAACACTGGGGTTTTTTTGCATTGGTTAGAAGCAGTACACAGGCAACTTCAGTATTGCTTGGGGCATCTGAGTAGTTTTAACTTTCATACAGAGATGGCAGAAAAAGAAACTGATGTTTTCATCCAAGAGACCTATTTCATAGTGACTTTGCTTTCCTTCTGATTGTGCCTCTGCATCCTACTTCTGAAGGAGCACAAGGTTCACAACAGAAACATTCTATGGGCCTTAAGATCATGCCATTTGGCCAACGAATTGGATGTCACGCTTCTGTGCCTGTCCATGGATTAGCAAAAAAAAAACAAACAAAATCTGTTCCTCCAAAACAATGTACTTTCTTGGTGTCCAGCTCACACTGAGGAGTAATCATCCTTGGGAACTACAAATTACCTCCAACTTCCACACCTTTCACTCCATGACCTATCCTTATCCATTAAAAGCATACAGCAACACGCAGGTGTGGGTAAAAAAACCCACAAACCACCCTTTTTAAAAGAATGTACTTCAGTGCACAGACATCTCCCTTGTGGAGAGGAGAAAGAGCAAACAACAGATGTTAGTCACGTTGCTTAGCACACTCTGGAGGGCATTCAAATATACTGTGACTAGTGTGCTATAAGGACTTATAAGGAATAGTTTCAGTTACACACAATGAACTACTAATTCCTTCAGAGCACTCAAGGCAAGAAATTTAAAGACAGTTTAGTGTCATGTTGATAAATGTCCACTTATGAAGAAGAAATAAGGATCCAATGGTTTGAGAAAGAAATTATGGAAAAGGGGCAGTCACTCTGGAATTAAGACTACAGTAAAAGTTTCCATTTTAAATCTAACTTGCCTCCTTTTCATCACAGGAAAGGCTTCTTATACACAAACAGCAGTGCTTTATTATAAAGTAGAATTTTTCTAGAACTAAAGTGTATTTTTCAGAAGAACTCTGAAGCAAATAAAAAAGCACAGCTGTGTGACACTAGCTTAAACACAATAATCTGCCAACATTCTGGAGGATGCTTTTTGTTTTCATAAAATTAAGTTCCTGGATTTCTTTTTGCTTGAAAAACTGCAATTCAAAGTACAATCCAATCATCTGAGAAATTCGAAGTGAAAGAAGTGACATTTCTCCTCAGCTCATGATGTGTTCCCCAAGATTTCTGGTCAAAGCCCTTGCTCAGAGCTGATGAATTCCCTCTAAGTTAGTGAAAGCTGAAGGATTGTCCTCAGCCTACTGTCTTCCCTAGTCTCTTGCCATCTACACAGGACACATCTAGGCCCAAAGAGCTGTCCTGAGTACAGCCTCATTCATTTCTATACAACTGCTGCTCCTCAAAGGAGAGTGACCTCTCCTCTGAGTAGAGAAATGAACAGAAGACACTGTTTCTGTTTCACTTTTCTGAGAAACAGAAAAGACAGATGCTCTCTCTTGTGTGCAATGGGAAAACTTCTTGCTACCACACAGCAATTTTGCTGGCATGAGATAAGGTATCCAGGCCACCAAAGGAAAATTTTGGCCCTGAGATTGCTGAAGAACACTGGGTAGGGCCTCTCTTGCAAAATTTCTGTCAACTGTAAGAAGACTGCTTTCCAGGTCACTTCAACCTACCTGAAAGAGGGATTAAGGATCTTTCCTTGCATAACTCCCTTAATGATGACATGAAGTTGAAAGCATACACTTACAGTCTGAGAACATATTACAAGTCAAAAGCTTTTCATAAATAAAAGAGAACAACAAAATACAATGCACTAAAGACAGAAGCAGGAAATGCAGTTAAGGCTGTACCCAAAAGAACCCTAATCCTGTTCTACAACGTAATTCAAAGACATGCCAATTTCTCCATCTTCAGGGACAACATGATGACAAATGACCATAGAGATGAGAAGGCTTCAGCCACTATTTTCATCTTCCATGTTTCCTGTTTCACAGAGATATATTAGGACAGGGCATATATACATAGGGCTGCTTACAAACTCTTGATCAAAAATATATCAGGCTGAAAAACAACCTCAGTGTCTGATTCTTACAGTTGTCAAAGATAAGTAGGGATTTCAAAAGCATCTCACCACTTCAGGGGGACCTAGATGCCTAAGTCTACATCTAGCTTCTTATAAAACCAGTGAAGACTGAATCTGAACCTTGAGCCACCCCTAGGTCCAAAATAACCTTAAGACCCTCCCTGCTCTAAGATTGACAGGGCTGCTTACCTACCTGGAAACATAAGAGTTAACTGAATATTTTTTAGAACCTTAGATAAAAAGGAAACTCTTCTCAGACATGTAATTTGTATTCAAAATACTTGCCTCTGTTATTCCCAGACTTTTTGGGCCCAAGCTGTGCTGCAGAGAATCACACAACCTAATCATCAGACTTTTAGCTAAAAATAGATAGATGAAGTTTCTATGGCATTCTCTTCATAGCCATAGAGACAGTCATTTGGGAATACACTGCTATCCATCAGGAAATTAAAGCACTTGCCTAAAAAAGAGAAAAGTGTAGTGACAAAAAAACCATTATCTGGCATCTACTGCACATATACAGTAAATGAAGCCAAAACAATAGTATGCTCTGTTACACATTTTCAATAATCTTCAGGCAAGATACAAAAAAAAGAAAGACAAAGTTTCTTATCAGGGTGGAAACAGACACTTGGATAGTATGAAAATGAGAATTGTGTTTTAAGAATCAAAGGCAGCTCAAATGACGTGTTTGCGAAATGTACCTCGACTGTGATGAATTTCCTGAGCTACCAGTGCTTGGTTTTGGTTTGTTTAGTGTTATTCACCTCCCACATTCCTGAATGACAATGTTTTCTGAAGCCATTAAGGGTGTGTGCAACAGTTGCTTTACTGTTTTTGTTATCGAGATATGGCCAGTCTTCGCGAACGAAGATCTGGGAAAGGTGTTCCCACCTTTCAAGCCTGTGCAATGGATTTTTTAGGTGAGACACAGGGTCCCCCGGGCAGATGGAGCTCGTCAGCCCCTAAGGCCATCCATCTAAGAGAAGGTCACTCTAAACAAACCTA
>JAWWLV010000001.1:24435550-24457571 GCA_035041135.1 Platyrinchus mystaceus | reverse complement strand
GATTAAAGGGTGGGCTCAGTTCAGCGCAGGCTGTGTCTCACCTAAAAAATCCATTACGCAGGCTTGAAAGGTAAAAACACCTTTCCCAGATCTTCGTTCGCAAAGACTGGCCACTTACTTACTTATTGAGATATACACTGTACTTGTAATGATACAAGTAGGGCGACCCCAAAAAGCAGAGTGATTGGTACCCAACAGGGTTGATTAAGGGTGTGACAGCTGCACCCAGTGTGTGGAAGAGGCAGAAGACAGCTTCTTGCATCAGAGGATCTCTGGGGCCAGTGGGAGAGCCCAGACTCAGCCTATCAAAGTATTAAATGGGACCTGACACTGCTTCATAGCTGCACAGCTGTGAGCCACCTAGGCAGCGGGAAAAAAAGAGACGGTTGTCGGTTGTCCAGGGCTGTTCTTAAATTCTACTTGCTTTTGTGCTTGTGTTGCCTGAGCTGTGGGGTTTCTTTGCACAGAAAAGCACAGTCTAGGAGTGGCCTAAATACGGGACTTATGCATTTGTATGCACAGACCACATAGCACTACAGCAGACCTGCCTCTTCAAAGTGTGCCATATGTGCATGCAGGTCCACGCACACTTAGATCTGAGTTTGTGATTCCAAACCAATATTTGGTTGCAGGATTTAATCCCAAGGGGAAGCAGAAGCATACTGAACAGGGAAAACATGAAAGAGAGATACAAGCAGACCTTTTCCAAGTTATTGCCAATGACTACAAAAGCATGATGCAATACCGCAAGAGCAAGGTCAGTAGGGGCCAAAGGGAGTGCGCAGGCCTCTTCTAGAAACACCTACACATCTTTGTTCTCCTCCGATATTCTCTCCGTTTCTGCCTGCCTGGCATCTATCATAGACTGCACCTGTACAAAGGAAAAGGAAAAGGGTCATTTGGGAGCTTATTTCCTCACACAATGGTGCCCAGAACTGACCTTGCCATTCATCTGCAGGTTTTGCGTTGCGTACACCATGAACCCAGCAACAAACCACAAAGATGGTGCATTTCCTGACAGACTAGAGGGCAATGAGGAAAAGACTCACTCTCTTTCTCTATCTGCTTTCTTTTCTCTAACCTCCTCCTTTTCCCAAGAAGCAACCCACACTTGTAACTCATTCCTAAACTACTGTCTCATTTGACTGACTTTGAATTAGCTGTGTTTTAATACCCTGCAGAATCAGCAGAGACAGCTCACCTGAACAGAGGTGTGTGGGCAAGAAAAGTGTTCCCTCCCAGTCTGGGATAAAGGGAGCTGGGGAAGTGTCACAGAGGGGCCCTATCCCTGTCCTTATGCTTCCCTCATTTCTCAGGTAACTCCAGAGCACATTCACCCCATCCTTCCCCCAAACCCAACTCTTCATCCACATTCCCATACCTTCCCTCCCTCTCCTTTTGGAGCACACATGATCCCTTGCATCCCAAGCACTCTGCTCCTGCCCCATGCTTTTCCTCCTTCCAAGTAAGAAGACACACAGTTAGAGCAACAGTCCTGGGTTGACCCTGATTTTGGTGTGCTCAGCAAAACTGCCTGTCTGTTGTGGCCCTAACAGGCAGTCCCTATTGAGCCCCAGCAAGACCATACCTGCATCAATATGAACTGCAAGGGGTCATCAGGCTTACAGTACACCAGTTTTTCTGTGATCTCCTGAGACAGAGACAGACAGAAGGAAAGAATTATTGATCCTTGGGTAGGTGGGTGGCTGTACTTTCTGCTCCAAGACTATCTGCATTTTAAAAAGCAAGCATCTCTTTCAAACCCCAAAGATGATCAAGGGTCCTTTTCTACTGTTTTTCCTATGTTTACACTTAGGAAAGCACAGGACGAAAGCTCGAACCAAATTATCTTGGGGAAAGGATAATTTGGTTCAAGCTAACTTTAGGCCAAGCTTCTCATCTAAGCTTCTGGAAGGAGAAGGAAGTATGTATTTCACCTGAAATATCTGCAGAATATTATGTTTCTCCACGTAATCAATGGACACTTGATAGGCATTTTCAAATATTGTCGGCTCTGGTATTTCATACGCAGTCTCTGCTGATGATGATACAGCCTCAGATGTGTTACCATCCTGTGTGGAGTCAGACATGTGCATCTTGACTTCAAAACTTGACAGTTCACCCACAGATGATCTGATCTCAGGTGAGCTTTCCCTGGATGTGGACTATTCAACGAGCGGTAACTGGTCCTTAGAATCTGGTAGTTTCTCAACAAGCAGCTCGTCTGCAGACACTGGCAATTCCACCACAGATGGCTGGTGTTTAAATCCCAGGTAAGTCATCCAGTGATGGTGGGGATTCAATTATAGGTCCTTGGATGATTCAGCAGCTGACGGTATGCTAGATTCCTCCACTTTGGATTCTGAATGATTGTTGTGCTCTTGCGAAAATATTCAACAAATAAACAATGAAGAATTTCTTAAACATGCATCTCTACAGTTCAGATACATCACATTACTGCAACCTTCTGCAAATATGCTGAAAGCCCTCTTAAAACATGCACTAATAGGCTTTAATTTCTGTGACTGGCCCCACCTGTACCTTCTGCAGGATCCCAGGAACTCCATTTAAGCTCAGGCCCAAGCCATCAGAACTGGTCTGTGCCTGATCCTCACTTACTGACTAGTTTTCCTAGGGGGACTCTGTAAGTATATACCGTAAGTAGTTCTGTCTCTGTGGAAGTCCCTTGGATGGATCTCAGCCCCGACTCATGACCTTTCCTTGCCTGGGGCTGTCGGTGATCCCTCTTACCGGCAACCTGTCTGTGCTGGGGTTGCCCTCAGTTCCCGGCTCCTCTCCCTGCCTGGCACAGCCCCGGTCTTGCTCCCTGGCAGCAAGCCGCCGAAATCTGCGTGGGCTTCACCCATTCCCTCCTTGAGAAGCCGGCTGTGCTGTATCCACGCCCGGCTCTCCCATTCCCAGACCTGTGACTGAGCGCAGGCAGAGTCCTGCCCGGCTTCTCCCTCCCGTTCCAAACCCGCCCCGGGTCAGGAGGCAGCAGCCACGGCTGCTCCAAGGTTTTGGGGGTCCCGGTGGCAGCAGCGCTGCCTGAAGCAGGTGCGGGGGGGAGAGCGAAGGGGAAGCAGGATCTGCGCCCAAGCCTGTAACGGGAAGGGGGGTGTTGTGCCTGGGGACAAAAGATACAGGGCTCTCCGTGCGGAAGCTGCTCGGGGGCAGCGCGGGTCGGTGCAGCCCGGGAAGGCGATTCCCGGCGCCGGGGCTCTCCCTCACCTGCCCCTGGGTCGGCAGGGCAGGGCAGGGCAGGGAGCGCTTCGCCCCCCGCCCGCCCTTTTGCTGCTCGTCGCTCGCCGTAGGTGGGGGGGGCGGTGCGAGACGCCGGGGCGGTTGCCGGGGAAACCGCCGTCACGTGTGTGGGCAGGCGGTGCCGCTGGGTCACGTGGGGGGCGAGTGCAGTGCAGCCATGTTGGGTCAGGGCGGAAGAGCCGGCGGGGTTGCGGCAGGTGAGGGCATCCCAGAATCCCGGAATCAGTCAGGTTGGAAAAGACCTCCGAGAGCATCGAGTCCAACCTGTGACCGAACACCACCATGTCAACTACACCATGGCACTAAGTGCCACATCTAGTCTTTCCTTAAGCAGCTCCAGGGACAGTGACCCCACCACCTCCCTGGGCAATTCCAATGTCTAATCACCCTTTCTGTGAAGAACTTCGATCTGATGTCCAAACTGAACCTCCCCTGGTGCGGCTGGCATCTTCTCATCCTGTCACTAGCTGCCTGGAACAAGAGACTGGTGCCCACGTGGCTACAAGCCCCTTTCAGGCATTTGTAGAGAGCGATGAGGTTCCCCTCGAGCATCCTTTTCTCCAGGCTAAACAATGCCAGTTCCCTCAGACACTCCTCACAGGACTTGTGCCCCAGACCCTTTCAGCTTTGTTGCCCCTCTCTGGATTTGCTCCAGCACCAAAACGTCCCTTCTGTAGTGGGGGGCCCAGAACTGGACGCAGGACTCGAGGTGTGGCCTCACCAGTGCCGAGAACAGGGGGACAATCACTGCCCTAGCCCTGCTGGCCACACTGTTGCTGATCCAGGCCAGGATGCTGTTGTTGGCGATGCCTGGCCCTGGTCCTGGCACTAATTCTGGTCCTGGTCTTGGTTCTGTTTCTGGTCCGGGCAGCCGCCCCATCGCCTGTGTTATTATTGCCCTCGCAGCAGCCAGAGAGGTCTCTCAGTGTGTGCCAGAGCCAGAGAGACATCTGTGGGGCCTCCCTTGGCACAGGGAAGGGCAGGGAGGTCACCCATAGCCCAGCCTGCCACTGGCCTTCTGTTTTGCAGGGAGCTGAGATACTTCACTGTGAGTTCCAGTGTCCTTTTGGCATTCCCACGCTCCTATGAGGGGTGCAGGAAATCCCAGGGAAGCCATTTGCTGCTGTTGGCCCTGTTAATTATTGCCATGATAGTAAGGAAGCCTGGAGGAGAAGGGCAGAGAAAAGCTGTGCAGATGGGGCAGATGGAAAAGGACATGTCAAATAGCTCGTAAAGGGAAGCAGGGAAGGAAGAGGTGGGGTAGTAGAGTGCCAAGAGAAATATTTACATGTGCATTCATGTGAAAGGTCCTTTCTCCTCTCCTCAGTTTTACACAGACGCAGACAGTTGGTGTACTGCATGGTGAACTTCGTCAGAAAAAGCAAATAAACAGATTGCCAGTTTCCCCCAAAGAGAAGATGAAAGCAGCGGAGATAAAAGCTGTGCTAGGTTACTACAGTAACCAGCTTCTGACATATTCTGGTTCATGCTCCAGTCTGACAAGAGCTGGGATTGAAACGAATGGATGGGACTGCCGTGGGGGCTTATGTGGGGTGAGAGGGAGGGAAATACAGGACTTCAAAAGCTGTTCTAAACATACAGATGTCACTTCCATTCAGAGCAGCTCAATTTGTGTGTGTTTTTCAGGATATGCTCTTGAGCTTTTAAGATGAACAGCTGCCCCACTGCTCCAGTACTGGTTCGTGACAGTGCTGTCCATCTCCTCAGCCACACTGACCACTCAGATCATCTTGCACTGGAGCACGGCTGTTTGCTGTGCCACAGCTCTTGGGATGCCAGGTCATTACTTGACTCCCCTGAGCCCATCTGGCCTCTCCCACTTTGCCATGTGACTGTGATGGTTCCAGACAGCATGGGACTTCTGGCTTTTTGAGTGTGAAGGTTTTTTTGGTCTGTGTTCACTTGGGAAGATCTTGAAAGATGCTGGGTAAAATTGGTAAAATCGTTGAAGGGTCTTAGGCAGTTGTGTGGGTGGACTTTCAGGGAGACTTCAGGATCTGACTACTTCAGTCTCCACTGATTATCCCATCCTCACATGATGGAAGAGGGTACAGCATGCTGTCCTGTGTGCTGTCTGGTGTTTGGGGTTGTCTGTCTTTGATTAGTGGACCCTGCCGTATTTCCACTGGGAGTTGTGCACCAATGGACCAGGCTTGTGTTTGCAGGTAGAATATTCACTGGTTAGTCTTGTACACCCCTTATAAATACTCTGATTGTTCTGCAGTGACCTGTGCAGGTATAAACCCACATTTGCAAAACTTTTAGCTGTGAAGACTCTTGTAGTTGTCAAGAAGTTTTTGCTTGATGAGGTTTTGCAGCCAGTCAGCCTAGAAACTTTAGACAGCAACATCCAGAAAGCGTTGAGGTGTGAGTTAAGAGATCTTCCCTGCCCTCTATCTGGGTGTTTCTGCAGTTGTAATGCTCACAGAGCTCGTTTATTGAGGATCTGAAAGGAAAGCTCTGAACAGTTACATCCCTGTCAGTCTCCATGGGGGTGGTGTTTGCTCTGGTAACTGCAGTTACAGTTTTATGTGAAGGAGGCATCTTGATATTTGTCGTGTGTATGGGTAGTTGTGTGCTGAGCCATTCGAGTGCTGTGTTCTCCACAGCATAACTCCCTACAGAACTTCTCCCATGGGTTTCTCCTCTCTATCCTTTACTGGACGGCACTAAGCGGTTCTCAGTTGCCTGCTGGTTTCAAATAGTGTCGTGCTGTGGGTAAATCTAGAGCCCCATGTGTTCCTTTCAACTGTGCCTCATTGGTAAACAGCAGATCTCTCCATTTCCAACCCCACTGCCTACTGCAGGGATCTAGCTGCTGGGACTGGAAAGCTAGGATTTTGCACAAGGAACTAAGATGAATGACTCTATTAAATAAACATCACTGCTCTGTTTATTCTTTCAAAAGAACAGATTACAAAAAGCAGAAGCTGCATTTTAAATGCATTAAAAATTCTGAGCAAAATAATGCCTTAAATACAATGCTCATGTAAGATAAATCACATGGCTTTTTTCTACCCAGGCACATGGAAAGCAAAAACGTATTATTATATCATTATTTATATGGCACCATATGCTAAGTCTGGAACTTAAAGACTTTGAAATAAATAAGAAAACACCAGCTGCAGATCAGCAATATGCTCCTTTATTGGGAGTCAGTGTGTAACTGTGGCTATCATTCCTGCTGTTAAGTTAAAACTTAAATAAATTGTCAGAGAAATAAGATAGCCATTAGAGATTCAGTGTCTGTCTCCTGGGGACGCTTCTTCTAACAGCTGTAACAAAGACCTGCTGCTGGTTTTGTCCTATCTCTGTAGTCACTCATTGCATTTGTCCCTGCAGTATCACACAGTTGTTCAGTAGAGATGGTTGAGCCATTCACTATAAATAATGTTGCTTAACAATGTGGCCCCTTTTGGGTTAATAAATTACGCTCAAACCACTCCCGAGCCTCTTTGATTGGTTTCTTGTAAGTCTGGAGTGGAGAGCTGAAAGAAATCACTTTCCACAGTCTGTTTACTTTGAATATTTCTTATGTTATTGAGCTGTAAGCATACATATATGATAGCAAATCCTGAAGATGCCTATCTTAAAGTCCTGTTGCTTCATCTGCTACTTTAAAATCATAACGAGATGCGTGAGATGAAACATATTAGAAAATTAAACATCATTGCTTAAAGGAGCAGAGGGCCTCGGTCAGCACAAGGCTGGGGAATTTGTTCCCCTTCGTTGTGCAGGAGCTGCTGTGGGGGCCCAGGCTGAGGGTGCTGGCTGCCAGCACTGAGCTCACCTGCTGCACAATCCACGAGGCTGCGGCAGCCCAGTCGATTCCTGCGGCCATGGCCTCGCGGTTCCCTGAACGCTGTGATCCCGAGACTCTCTGACCTGTGGTTTTGCACGGTTGCAGACAGATGTAGTTAAAGCCTTCCTGACATCTGGTAAGCAAAGAGTAGCTTTGTGGCATGGAGCAATGATAAAAACAACCAAAACAAACAGGCTGTGAGGAAGAGGCCTGGGGTCCTTGGTGAGACATCTCTGCGCATCCATGTGCTGACCGGTGACTCTGCCTGGGTCATGTGGTTGCCCTGCACATTGGTTCCTTACCTGTATGGTGAGGTAGTTGCTCTGCCCTCTGTCCAGAGGGTTTTTGAGAACGTAACCACATTAGAGGCTGGGAGGAGAGCAGGTGTAAGTGCAACAGTGGAGAAAGCCAGCTCCCGCATGAGGTAGAGAGTGCTGGGATGCGAGGGGAAGAAGGGCTGAGGCTGCTATCTTGCACCCAGACTGCTCCTGCACCAGCAGCCTTTGATGTGGGTCTGCTTTGGACAGCGACGTTGAGGAGGGGACTGCACCCAGGTGTCTGCGTTTGTACAGGTGGCTCTGAGTGTTTGCATGCAGACACCATGCCAGAGCGTGATGGCAAATCCAGCTCTTCCCTCAGTCATTACTGCCTTGCTTGGGCTCTGCCCGCATTTCCCAGCAGAGAGCAGCAGAGCCTCGTAGCTGCTCGCAGGGGCTCCGGGTGCATCATCCTCCAAAGACCTTCTGGCAGCACTTGCCTCCACAAAGCACAGCAGTAAACCTTCGCTGAGCTCCCAGGCACATGTCAGACTTGTCAAGAGCATTGGTGTGGGCAAACAGAAAACACATGCTCTCAATCCCAAAGATTCAGTGCTTTTCTGAAAACCAAGGCGTTTGTGAAATCAGAGAGACCTTTCTGGGGGAGATGTTCTCTGGGTTGTCTTTGTGCTCAGCGCCAGAAGGGAGCACCTCAAATATGACTTCAGAAGGTGGGGAAATACCTGTAGCGGGTTAAGCAAACCTCTTTCATAGATGACTGGCACACAGTTAGGTAACCCCTTGAGATCTCCTTCAGCCTAATCTTAGGCAGTGCAGGAAATAAACACGTTACTAGCTTCTGTGTTTGTAAGTATTTGCTTTGTGAACTTGCTAAGCCTACCTTAGATTTAACCCTTTCTGTTAAAAATAAATTTTCAGCTTATTCTTTCTTGTTCCCTCACTTTATAATGTTAAAATGAATGTTAGTGGTGATAAGGATGAATGAAAAAAATGTGAGATACTGTTTCTTTGCCAAGGTGTCAAAACTAATTAATCTGTGTCTAATTTAGACAATATTCTCAAGAAAAACAAGACTTCGTTCCCTGTTTGGAAATTTACCTGCTGTTCCCATGGCATTTAAATAAGCCAAATTTGGGATTATACTGGAAGTTCTTCAACAGTATTAACTGGGTCTGGAATTCTGTCTTTCCTTAATTGTTCCATTCTTGTTCCTGAAACTATTATGATTTTATACTTTCTCTTGGGAAATAATCACAGACCTTCTGGGAGGCCCAGTCCTTATAAGGGAGAAGGTTTCAGTTTGGTCTCACTATCATATGGCACCAGAAGGAGGGGATGCTGTGTTCTGACTGAAGTCCACTTTCATCCAATCCTGTCTCCATCAGCTTTGAAACCCCTGAAGGAAGGAAGAGTCCAGGTGTGATGTTCACCTGAGGAAGTGGTGCCTGTGAAGGATGCTGGGGATAAGAACAGTAGCTGGGTAGTGGGAAGACTCAGGTTTGCCATTTTGCTCCACTTTGTGAATGCTGCCTTATTGCTGTGCTCCCCTCTGCTGTGAACCCATCTCTTCCATTGGAACAGGGAGGCAGGCATGGTACAGAAAAGGATTTTGGAAGGTGAATGTATCATGCAGTGACAGCAAGACCCTGGATAAGCCTGTCAGTAGGTCCCTCTTGAAGAAGCTGTAATCTGCAGATGGCTGTGGGTGGCTTTCTGCATTCCTCAAAGCCTTTTGTGGCCAGAGTACCCCCTCCATCCTCACTTACCCACACCTCCTCATTTGGGCTGTATGCCAAGCTGATTTAAAATGTGATGCAGACCACCTAGTCCCAGGGGTCACTCAGCTGGGCTCCAGAGTCTCCTGCCACTCTCCCAAGGTAGGATCTGTCCTTCTTTATTGATGCAAGAGATGCTTTGTCTTCTGAATCATAGCTGTACATGGGAAAGGTGCAATTAGCTGCTGCAAGGAGCTGGGCCCGTCTGCCTTCCCTTGTTTAACAGAGGCTTTAATTAAAGACCCCCTGATGCTAGAAAGACACATTAATTATTCATCTGAAAACATTTACATAGAGTCCCCCATTTCCCTTCTTCAATAAATTATCAACTTCACATCTCCATAATTCATCGAAATGACTAAAAATACATTGTCTCAGCCTCCATCACCTCCCTTTTCACTCTGGCTTTGTCTGTTCCAACTGTGATGGGTTCAATATCTTAATGTGAAGGTCTCCTACTGCTCTTAAGTAAAAAGAGAGGATGGAAGAAAAGCGGGAGAGGGAAAGCAAAAGATTTGTCCCTGGATGGGAGTCATGCAGATGGCAGTAATTTTTTTTTTCTTTCCCACACAACTGGCATGATCCTGAGGTTTGAAGAAGCTCATTGACTGTTTCTAATGAGGAAAAAATCCACTGAGAGCAGGAGAAAAGATGTTTCCAGGGGCCGAGGAGGCCTGGGTTTAGATGATTTCTATGCTCAGATATAGACAGCCTGTGTGATCCTTAGCCCAGCAGTTAATCTCCCCGGATAGCCTCCGTACCTCACCTGTAGACCAGGCCAGCAGTTCCCTATCTGCATGGTAGAGAAATGCTGCTTTACTAATTATAAGCTGATCCAGTATAGCTGTTTGAAAGAGGAAAAGAACAGAGAAGCTAACACAGAGAGAGAAGTTCTGCAGCAATTCATGACAAAGATGTCACTGTGGGCACAGCTGAGGGAAAATTCACTGCAAATCGTTTTTTCCAACACATTTCACATAGTGACAAAGTGAACCATCACATGAGAGAGGAAAAAAACAGTCCTCTGAGGACTTGTTTACATGGGGAGTTAAGACAAATTAATGTGAGGTGTGAGTTAAAGTGCAGAAGTCGAAGTGCATTAAACCTCTATGTGAGGGCTTGGATATAAAAGGAAAATGGCCTTGGTTCTCTATGGTGATAATTAGATAAAAGCAAAGCAAGGTCACTTTATCCCAAAATATCCGTGCAGGGCTTAACATGCTTTAATTCATATGTACTCATTTCATATCTTTGGTAATTACCCTTAACTTTCATAATGTCCTAATCTGCAGGGCTTGGACAAGTCCTTGCTCCACCTGACTGTGAATAACTATTGCTCTCTGCCAAACAAGGAGTGGTCTTGATGCCTAAGAAGTCAGACCTGCTGTGCTCTCCTGGGGGCAGAGGAAGCCAGATGCTACAAAGGTGTGATCTTCTAAGATGGTGTGTGGAAGGGGGCGGTATGGATACTGGCAACCTTCTTGGGATGTGGTCAAAGAGGGCATTAGAGAACTAACCAGGAAAAGAGAGCACTGACTCCAGAGAAGGTGGCCCACTTACCTTTAAAGATATAGGTTCAGTGTTTTTGGAAGGAAATAAAAAGGTTTCTATTTTTGGACCTTAGCACACACAGGGTGTGTGTGTCTCTGAATCTGAGACTAAAAATGGGGTGGAACTGATTACAAAGAGAGTGATACACTTATCTGAAGCATTACTCTGTTGACTTCTGTGGTTTTTTCCTTTCCCTTGCCCTTGCTGCTGTTTTAGATGGGCTGTCTTAGCTCAGCAGTGAATAGCATGTCCAGCTATGAGGATGTGTCTAGACCTTGGGCACTGAAGTCTTGGAGCTGAGAGACTACAAAAAGCCCTTTTCAAATCCAATACTTTGATTAAATTCACTAAGATATAAATATCATCTATTCGTTATCAATTAAATTATAATTCAGACTATGTTACTAAGGGATCTGAATTAACACTCTTCTGGATGTAAGAGAAACTCGTCTTTGCAGGCATTAGTTAAAAGCTCCTATCTTTCTCTTCTATCTAAGCAAATTGGATTAAAATTGTCTGTAGTGAAGTTTCTTAGCACTTACACTGTCTATGGAGACCCCTTAAAAATTGTCCAGGCTATGGCTTCCCTCCAAATATTTGTACGTATCAGTCTTTAGATATCTCACTCACAATCCAGCATTTGCTGTTAAATTTGAATCTGCCTTAACATGCTTTGAAGTAATAATCAGTGCTGTGTCTCCTGAGGGATAGGACAATATGTAATTGGCTTAAACAGAAGGAAGATCTCGTTAGACATTAAGAAGCCTTTACTAATGATACAGTAATTAAGCACAGGAATAAATGGGTAGGGGCCTTCTTCCTGTAGAGAAGTTTGGATCTTGTCTTCTCCCACAAGGAAAGCAGAAATCATTCTTTGCAATTTCTTTCAACTTTGTTTTCTGTGATTCTGCATATGTCCGCAAAGTTTTCTTGCCAAAAGTGGCAATAGCAGAATTTTCATTGCCACTGCATTGTCATTGAAAATGCTACCCCATCAGTGCCCCAACGGAAGAACAGGCTGAAATAACACAATGCCAATGACAGCATCCTTTCTTTCCAAGCTGGCAGGAGCAAGCCATGTTGGAAGGTGATGTACATCTCCCATAACCCATGCTCCAGCTTCCTTGGTTAAGCCAAATTGTCTTCCCAGCTTGTCAAATGGAAGAAGTGTTAACACTGTAATTAGAAACATTAAAGCAATCAAAATGAGCATACAGGCATAATTAAGGCACTATTGGTTTATGTTCCCTGCAGGCATTCTTTTAGAATAAATGACTTTTTGGTTTAATTTAAGCCTCTTCCAAAACATCACTAAAACAAAGGGGGAAAGGAATTTCTATCCATATATTCACCAGTAAAACTACTAAGTTTTCAATCTCATAACCTAGTTTACATTGGTAAAATTTCCCTGCAATGACAAAATCTAGGGGATATTTCTAAATAAAGGGCTTGGCTTTAAAAGAATAAATTGGATCTGGACAACAAGAATCAAAGAGGAGCAGGAGAGACTTTCCTGGCTCTGGATCAAGCCCTTCATAAAAGAGAAATTAGCTCTGCTGTGACAGTGTCTGACATGATGTTATGAAAGTGCCATTTTTCCCTACACAGAAAGTTTGAGGATGCAAAGGTAATTTTTGGCTCATATTCAAGCATGCCCATGAAGATGAGAACTGTGGAAAACACATCTGTCTTTGCTACCTTTAACTCTGGCTAGGATCTGCAGCCACAGAGTGACTGGAGCGAGCAGCTCCTTTATCCCAAATACTTGTCCTGTTAGTGGGGCTGCTACTTCCTGCAGTTGCTTGGCTTAGGTTGCCAGGCTGAGGACTGCTGCAGTTTCTGAACAGGGCAGGAAGCACAGGAACTGGAGGATCTCCTGCAGCACCTCTGCAGAGGGGCACAAACACCACTCCTCTACCTCACTTTTTCCCCCCTCCCCATTGGGTGTTGCCACAGCTATGTGCCATCTGTATAGAACAGACCGATGGCCCTTTCTCTTGCCCTACTGCAGAGGCAAAGGGCTGGCAATTGGCTGTGGCAGACGTGCAAAAGGACAAGGTGAACGTCACAGGCAGCACCAAGAAAATCCATCTGAAACCCTGCTCCATATGGGGAAGCACAGTTCCAGCTGTTCAGCCTTCAGCCAGAGTAAGCTGGCTCTGAAGCTGCTGCTACCCTGGCTGTAATGCTAGGCAAGCACAGCCCCATCAGAGCTGGTGAACAGGGGAAAAGCAGCAGGGGTATCAACATCACACTGGTACAAGGAATCTCGTGATGCTGTTGCTCCCCATGATTATGCTGTTAACAGCCATGCAGGGTGGAGTTTAATGAGCAAAGGTAGATGAGAAAAGGAAAACAACTGAGACAAATGATGTTTAAATGTGATGGCTCATTAAACAAAAGCTCTCTGCCATGTTTCTTTCCTTCGTAGCAACAAAAGGGACAATGGCCGTAAGTAAGAGGCAACCCACTGACAAGAGGAAGGATTTATAGAAAGTAACACACTTAATTTAGCAGCTCCAGCACGAATGAGCAGAGATATTTTGCATCAAGTATCTCAAGTGAAGGGTTTTGCAATGTCTTTGCTTGAGGCAGAGAGCTCTTTTCTGCGCAAACCTTAGAGCATCTCACCCTTTGAATATCAAGGACCACTCTGGCTTTTCTGCATGTCTGAACTCCTGTTGTCTCCAGGAATGCAGAAGTCAGTGCAGTGTGTGCTGAGGGTCTCATATTAATGCATCTACCATCTTGTCTGGCCTGGCCTAATGATGCCTGCCTGTGGGGCTTTGATCCTGAACCAGATACTGTAGTTTTTACTGAACTGTAGGCCTTAAGAGATTTTGAGAAGTTATCCTAATCAATCCCCCTCCAAAAGGCAGGAACAGCTTCACAGTGTCCTTCTTGCTAGCTGTATAACCTCTTCCTGAGTGGTAGAGGCTTTGTACTCCCCAAAATGAGCAACTATTCCAATATTTCATTGTTATTATCCCCCTTGTCAGTATATTACCCTATTCAGTCAGGATATGGAGGACAGATTATTTCCTCCCTCTTTGCCAAAATCCCTAGTATGGATTTTGTAGTAGACTGCCTTTCAGTTTTCCAACAACATGCGAGAAAAGATCTCCATAATGTTAATCTGTTTTACAAGGCAAATGGCTACTCTGCATTCATACAAATAATGGAACTGTGTGTGATTTTCTGTCTGAAAAAAAGATGCAATCTATCATACAGAAGTTTCTATTGTGTTATTTATGAGACTCATGAAGGCAATAGTCTTCAGACATGAAATACTTGATCTCCCAGAAGCTCCCACCAGTAAGCTCTTGAGCTGAGAAGTTGTCCCTGCAATCCAGCAAGACTGGAGGATGAGGCCTGGAACTTCTTTGCCCATTAAGAATATGTCAGGAACGAGAAAAACTGAGTACATGGTTACTTCTGATGTTAGGACATCTCTGATATTAGGACATCTTGGGTAGCAAGAGAATGATATCTTAACTGCTTTTTCTTATTTTCTGTATGGGCAACTTGGCCTTATCAGAGATTACATTGTCCAGCACTGGAATATTTAGTCATTTGGATGCTGTAGAAAGTATGCTGCTAGATCTCTCTATAATTAAAAAAACCTTAGAAGCAGAGCAGAGAGATGAGATTTAAACACCCTATTCATTGGCCTTTTTGAAGGTCACATGCCAAGGAACTAACACAGATTCTAGTATTCCTGTTGAAATGGTGGTGCACAACAGCAGTGGTTTTGTTGGTTGTGTTCTGCACATGACTGCGCTGACATCGAAAACCACAGTAAAACAGATAACTTTGTTCTGACTGATCTAACAGAAGGTCTTCTGTCTCCCAAATATCATTTGATCCAAGAGGGATTGAACTGATTTGAAAGCAGCTTTCATCAACACCCTCACTGTTCCAAGTGAGAAGCTTGCACTGCTGGAACTGCCTATTCACAAATCTCACAGGAGGACAGCCAGCAAAATACAGTGTCCATACGGAAAGTGCTTATTGGTTAAGAGATGGCACCTTTGTGGACAAGAGGAATGCTGCTGAGACAATTTATCTGCTGTGAGGAGTTTAAATACTCAGTTCTCACTTCTGTACCACTGCATCTCCTGTTCAGTGGATGTCAAAATGTTGCAGATGAGCAACATAGAAATCAATGGTCTGATTGATTGCCCTCAGACTGATTTTTGTTCAGAATTGCTGAAGCCCCATTGCCTGGATGACAGGAGTCAGAGAAATTAAAGTCTCACTGATTATGATGTTATAAAGCAACCTGAGTCTGCAAAAGAATAACCTACATTTTGACATCAGGGCATGTTGTGTTTGCAGTTGACACTTTGAAGGCAGATACCTAATGTTAGTCAAAGCAATCTACAAGAAAAACAGAACACAATGATAAGGCAAAGCCAATTGGGCATGCAGTGAGTGTAGCATGTTACACCTTAGAATCTGGCAGTGAGTGAATTTCCAAAATTTATTACTGACAGCAAGATTTACATCCAACTGCATTGCTTATGTGTTGGTATGTGGAAAGGTATGATATTGCATTCAGCAGAGATTCAGTCAATGCAGGCAGTGTAGTTTGGAGAATTGTGCTGCTCTTGCTGAAGCAGACACAGCTGATCAGCTGAATGGCTCTCCAGAGCCTGCAGCCTGCATTGACTTGTTTTCTGTTGACTGCGAGTAGGTTGGACCCAAGTTCACATGTAGGTACCCACGCTGCAGACAGCCACATCCCACACTGGCTGTAAGGACGTACGGTTTGTCTCATTCCTGAGCTGCAAACCTCACCTTGGTGTGCACCATGTCAGTCAATAACAATAGCAAGAACCCGTAAAAGATGGTTGCCAAAACATAATCTTCAACTCCCTGGAAATATCAGCTTAGTATTTAAAACACTGGTCCTTCCACTTAATTTCACACAGTAGGGATGTAGAAAGTATTTGGAAACTAAGTCCTGAACAGGAATGTCTTCTGAAGGGTATGTTCACAACATATTCAGTCCCAGAAGTCAAGAATATATAAAAGTGTGTGTGTATATATATATATATGTATATGTATATATACATAAATGTATTATATATATATATATATATATAAATGTCTTTCTCTTAAACCTTTCACCCATTGTATCTATCTTATAAATGACTTCTCATGACTTTGCTCTGATGGATTTCCTAGAGCTTTCTTAGTTCTTTCCAGGTGGCCTCTCTCCAGTTTCACATCTACTGATGTCCACATTACCTTCCTGTATCTGTTGAAGCCAGTAACCACTATATCTGTTCCAAAACAACTCCCCATGGACAGACCCGGGGGATTTCTGATAACAAACAACAATTTGATGTTCATACACATTATGCTGACATGTAAACCCACTGAGGATGGCCAGAACAAATGGGACCTGACTGTCTTCATAAATTTCCTTAAGTGCCTGGTGGGAGGCAGAACACGCGCTTGCCAATGACCTCTGAGACTGCAGTATAAAATTAACCTAAAGCATTTAAAAAGCAACAAGAGGGGAAGGATGTATTTTATGTCAATTCAGTCAAAAAGTCCTCAGAATTAGTTGCCTGAAGTGTTTGGGAAAGCTGGCAGAGTATAATAGCACAGAGACTATTTTCTTGTTTCTCAGCAAAGACAGCATTAATCGTCTGGGCTTAATATAGCCTTCCACATGCCAACTGGGTGCAAAATTATGGCTGGTATTAGAAAACCACTTACCATGTGGACAGGCTTAAAGTGCAATAAGCTGTGGGGTGTGGATGCAGATGGAGTATGCCTAAGGACAAACGGTGACCTTGAGAATTGTATGCCATGTCTCTGGAGATATAATGCCTCTTCATTATGGACCCTGACAGAGATGGAGGTCTTCATCAGTGGTGGGGCAGGGAAGTACTTGGATTTGAAGTCAGGCTTGAATTTTGCAATCCAGGTATATGTAGAGATGTCCGAACACAAGAGATTTACTGGAATTGCTTGTATACACTGTTACAGAATCTGTATTCATAATACATAGGCCACTATGCATCAGGAGTGTGTCAGAGAGAGAATCCACAGCTCTGGAAGTTTGCAAGAACACCATGTATAGAAAAAAACCACTGACCACCAAACTTCCTCTGTCCTCTTCTACACCCAGCCTGGCTTGACTGAGTATTTTCTACCAAATAGCTATGCTTATTTTGATAAAAAGGGAGCAGAAATATGGCTGGGTATCTCATCTGAGAGTTTGTCTTAGCACTTGAAGAATGCAGATTATATCAAACAAGGTCAAACCCTTTAACACCCTGTATTGTAACATCTGTACAACACAGCTTAGAGATTGTTGTTCTGGTATTACTACCTAGTAAAGTGGGCTCAATGGCACAGTGCTTATATAATACCCACCCTTTTTTTTTTTTTTTTCTGAACTGTGTCTCAATCCTGTTTTTATCCCAGTAGATTTTTCTCAAAAGTTATTAATAAAAATTTTTAACTAATAAGTTACAGGTTTTGCTGTGCATTCTTTGTCATTCTGTCTGTAGTTGGCCTCCTTTGTTATGCAGCAATCTCTCTTGGTGGTTTGTGATGAGAGGATTAATTTTGAGAGCATAATAATAAATATACTGTCGTTGAAGCCTTTTGGACAAATGTAAATCTTTGCTAAAATTAGAAGACATTCAGCCAAGCATTTCTGCAGTTATCCGGACACTGACATACAACAACATCACACAGAGTGAGTTGAGCAGAAAGCTGATTCATGGATCAGGATTTTTGATAATCAACCAACACTAGTATTTAGGTAATTATGTCTGTACACGTTGTTATGACATCTCTGTCTTACATGTAGTGCCACTTACCAAGACAGCTTCTTTTTATTTCTAAAATACACCTTTCCTGCCTTAAAAAATTACGATAATTGTGGAAATTTCTCTTATTACTGAGCCACCTGCCACTTGGTGAAAGTGACAGAGCTCAGCTTGTGTGAATTAATTCTGATCTGAAAGCACAGACTATCTACTGCTCCTCATCCGACTGCTGGAAGTATGAAAGGCATGGCAGCAGGGCTGGAATTGAAAGAGGAAACTAAAGTGAAGAAAAGGAGGTGAGAACATCCCAGCATTTCCAGCTGTCATCTTCTGGTGTTAGTGACCATGATGACTGCCACTAAGATCCACTAAGCTGAGGGGCTGATCCATGTCTTGCTTTCCAGCTGGAAAAGGGGCCTCTGGGAAAGGCTGGATACTGTGCCACTGCTTGGCTATTGCAGCCCTCTGGAGGTGTGAGCAACCTTTACCACTGCATATGCTCTGGCGCAAACCCCTCTCCTGGCCACAGTCAGGAATGGAGAGTTGACTTCACAAGAAGCACCTACTGTGCCCTTGTGTCATCATTACCAGGTGTGTTGGTTGTTAGTTATATTGGGGATCCACTTTCCTTCCCAGCCTGAAGGTGGGAAGCATAGCTGTGCTCTTCACTGGTAGACCACCCATTTAGGCTGTGAATGGAGGGTCAGCCCTGTCTCCAGACCACAGACACACATTGGTCTCTGACCCTCTCATAGGCAATCTTCCAATAAACTTTGTCTCATGTTCAGATTTGGGGAGAAGTAGCCTTAATTGCCTGCCAGACCTCCAATGCACACCTTGCAAAATCTACTGGGGTCTATCTGAGGCTAAATAACAACGTGCAAAATACTTGCTCTGAGGCTGGAGTGCTGTAGCTGTGCTGGTGTTCCTCTGACAGTTCAAGGCTGCTCACTGTGCTCCTTCTGCTGGAAGATACTTCACCATTCCTGCTTCCTTTTCCCTTCCATCCCCATGGCAGGAAAGAGTCCTTGGCTTTTAGGTGGGGGCAAGTCATGGCAGATGTGTGTTCTCCTTTGAGACTTGCCCACTTCTTGGCTTAATTAATCCTGACACATTGCAGTTGCTGTTACGGAAGAAATGTCAAGAGGAATTAGACCAGCTGGTAGCATGAAAACTGGGGAAGTGCCGTGCCTCACTTTTGTGGAGAAATTTGATTTGCTTTCCTGGCAGGGGCTGTGGGGGACTGGATGGCTGAGCAGAAGAGGCTGAGCTGTGTCATCCACTTTTTCCACAATCCCTTTGCACTGAGATCCACTGAGGGGACAGCAAGGAACTATTCCCCAAACAAGCCAAGCAGGAACTCTAAGCAGCAGCAACTGGCATGGCTGGGCTTTCGTGAGAGCTGGGACAACCCTGGGATTTGGCTGTGAGGAGCTCTGGGGCTTTGTTGAGCTCCTCAGGGAGCAGAGAAGCACTACTGCTTCTTTATCTTCTTTTATTCTATCTATGAGCACCTTTAGCAGCTGTTTCTTACCATTTCCTTCACCTTCATATCTAGTGACTTGAATGTTTTCATATACCAATCAATTTTGTGGGATTTATCAGCAGCTGTCATGCTTTTTTTTTCCTTCAAGCAAGCAACCTTCATATTTTGATGTTCCATTAGACCATCACATCTGAGCTCTTTCCTTTCTGCAGTGATCTGATTTAATAAAATGAGAAGCTAGTCTAATAATACACAGTGCAGCTGCACAATGTGGATGCATTGTAAATGTGTATTTCCCCCTTTATGAACATCTTCTATGTGCTCTCCTGTGGCACATCAGCTTGTAAATCAGCAGATGCCACAGGCCTGGAATAGAATTGCACTTGCAGAGAACTGGCTTTGACACCTAAATATCACCCAAAGTTCAGGAGTGTTTTTTGTGTTGTCTTGGGATGAAGCAACTACAGTTTCACTTTTGCTTGATGATTGGCAAAAGAATCTCTTTGTTCTACTGGCACTTACTTGCCAAAGGGATGTTACTCATATTTAAATATTAAGAACAAGACCTTGCTACGGCATGGTGTCTCTAGCTTGAGAAGCTCAGGAGTAAGTTTGGCTTCTAGTAGTGTTTAAGGAATATATTTCTCCTGTTTTGGTCATACTGATTACACATCCTGTTGCAGGTGTTGGAGATCTCAATCCTGATTTCTGAGCTGGATTTCTGCACTGACTTCAGTGCAGGAGTGCTCCTCTGGGACTTCTCCAGGGATCAGATCATGAGCTGCACTGCACCAAGAAGCAGAGAAGAGACCAGGGATTCAGAGAGGAGAATGGAGAGGAGGAAAAAGAAGGATGGTTTCGTGAGGGCCATGTCACTCCACAAGGGACAAAGGCCCATCTGCAGCAGAGGTTTTTGTAGCTGTGATGAAAGTAGTTGCTCTGCACTGACAGGCTCTTTGCACTGCATCAGCAAGCTCCAAGATCAGGGGCTGGTCTAGGCACTGGGCTACCAAGGGCAGGAGGTTATAGATTATAGGAGGCAGCAAGACAGTCATGGTCTCTTGCCCACTATACCTATTTGTGCAAAAGAAAGCTGGGCTGTTGCTGGACAGTGGCAGCCCTTCTAATCTGCAGCAATCGCACACAAATACACACAGGGCCCCTTGGTGCTTCCATACTGAGCTCCATCTTGTGTGTCAGAGTATTTACCATGCAAGCAGGTGAGATGCAGAAATCATGGAACTCAGAGATGTCTCAGGGCTTCTCAGTTATGTCAGAAATATTGCTTCAGGGTTAAAGGACTGAGGCTAGACCAGGACTTTCAGGAAGTCCTGCCATTGCTGTAGTGTTGGAAGCATTCGTCTTCTCTTGCCTTGCACATGGACAAGTCCATATCCTAAAAGTCCTCTTAAGTGCAGCAGTAGCCATCCTGGGTCAGTGATTTGGTTTAGGTGAAGCAGGCAGTGGAGTCATTGTCCTGTACTTTGCATCCCTTGGTCCAGCCTTCCTGGCTCAAGAGACAGGCACTGCACCTGATGGAAGCCCTCCTCCTTCCTGTCCTTGCTATTAGGCTGGACTCAGCAGGTGACAGGGCTGCAAGTGGTGTGGGCTGTCCTGGTATCCAAACAGGTTTTGGTTGGGCGTGATGACAGATAAGCAAAGGCATCTGTACTGACGGAAAGAATGGCTGTCCCAGCTCACTGTCACTGCTGCCCTGTTGTGGGAGTTGCCAGGCCTGAACAATCTGCCTGGGAAGCTGAGCAAGTTTCCCTCCTTCATCCAAGTTGTGCAGAATCCTCAAGCTTAGGTCACATCAACCATTTTGATGGCTTCAACTAATCTATTTTTTTGTTCCATGGCTCGAATTTGGAACATTCCTGGGAACTGGTCTCCCAGCAGTGCTGTATAGGTTCTATCCTTGCAGAGGGAGGGAGAGGAAGCTGAGATACATCTGCTCTTCCACTGCCATGGCTGAACCTGAGGGAAGGCATCTCTCGATCGCCTGAGGCCTTTCTCACCCACGCCTTACCCTGGGTTAGTTAAAGCAGCACAATCCTCTCCTTGAGCTCTCTCATGTCAGTATAAAAGTGTTTTACATCTGTTTTTTAATTCATAACTTCCTTACAGACTTAACTTGGATCATCATAAGCTTTTCTCAATCCTATAGAGTGTGAGAGAAGGCAGGGGGGGCTTCAACTAAATGCATGTTATACCAGCACAATTTTATGGGTGGGCAAGCTCTGAGCAACGTGACAAAGGCATGTGAATATTCACAGCCATTAAAGTCAAAATGAGTACAGTGGGTGTCCTAATAGATTCAAACAGTGAACATAGTAGCAGGAATTGCTGTCAATGTCCATGAAAAAGAAAGACAAAGTTCATTCAGAGAAATAGAAAAGTACATTCACTCTGCATTATTCACCAATCACAGTTTCTCCTCAGGGAAACCAAACTGTTAATGGCTGGAATGGGGGAAAGCAAAGCAAAAAGTGGAAAAGAAATGGAAACCAAACATTTTTCTATATTTTACATTTTGGGGCTAAACTATTAGATGCATTTGCTCAGAGTGGAAGGATGTGGTGTCTGTGAGATGTGGAACTCTCAGGCAGGAACAGTGACACACAGAGATACCCTGGAGACTTTTCACTTTGGCTCTGAAAGGTGCTCTAAGGATGGCTTTTCATTGGACCTCCTCAAAGGAAGGAGAGAGCCCCCCCCTTCACTGTGAGTCTGCAAGGTACTATAGGAATGGAAGGATTGGCACCTGGCTGGGTCTGGAGGGAAGGCAGGAGGGCTCTGCAGAGGGACCTGGACAGACTGAAGAGTTGGGCTGATTCCAGTGGGATGAAGTTCCACAAGGCCAAGTGCCGGGTCCTGCACTTTGGCCACAACAACCTCCTGCAGTGCTACAGGCTGGGGACAGAGTGACTGGAGAGCAGCCAGGCAGAAAGGGACCTGGGAGTTTGGATTGATAGGAAGCTGAACATGAGCCAGCAGTGTGCCCAGGTGGCCAAGAAGGCCAGTGGCATCCTGGCCTGGATCAGGAACAG
>JAWWLV010000001.1:24423597-24435450 GCA_035041135.1 Platyrinchus mystaceus | reverse complement strand
GGGAGCTGGGGTTGTTTAGCCTGGAGAAGAGAAGGCTCAGGGGAGACCTCATCACTCTCTACAACTACCTGAGAGGAAGTTGTAGCCAGGTGGGTGTCGATCTCTTCTCCCAGGCAACTACCAGCAAGACAAAAGGACACAGTCTTAAGGTCTCCCAGGGGAGGCTTATGTTAGATATTAGGAAGAAATTCTTTACAGAGAGGGTAATCAGGCATTGAAATGGGCTGCCCAGGGAGGTGGTGGATTCTCCATCCCTGGAGGTATTTAAGAGGAGACTGGATGTGGCACTTAGTGCCATAGTCTAGTGACCGTGGTGGTTGTGAATCAAGGATTGGACTTGATGATCTCAGAGGTCCTTTTCAACCCAGCTGATTCTATGATTCTGTGAAGACCTGCTGTTGGTTCTCCTGTCCTTTTACTGATGCAGTTGAATAAACCACTAGAAATTAGCTATCATTAGTGTCTCAACAAATTACAAAAATGTTTGGGGACCAGCTCCTTTGGGCACTTTAGTAAATCTGGACCTTATTAGACATCTTCCAGAAAGTCAGCGAAGTCCATGCATATTTGCTTCAATGTTATTAATTTACAAGGGCTACTCAATTAGGCGAGTCCACTAACTTGTAAAACTTTACTTACTTACACTGTTTCTTGGAGACGGATTTTCTCAAAGCGTGATGATGATAAGCTTAGGCATTACAAATCCTCTTGCTGCTTTTGTCAACAGGCAGCCTGAGAGCATTAATCAGAGAGAAGCACGCTACCCGGCAGTGGCTTCACTCCAGCTCCCCGCCGCTTCCCTGCTGCTGCGTACGGCCCCGTGAGGCACCAGCTTCCCTCCAAGTGTGGAGGAGCTCTGCACACTGGCATTATTTTTTATCGGGGCTGGATACACCATTTGAAAGGCAGCAGCAAATCAGGATGTTTCTTATGACCCCCTTTTGGGTAGCAGGCAAGACAAGGCTGTCTTTGCCTCAAAAGCGAAGCACTCTCCCTAAGTGTGCATTTCAGCTCAGGGCAATTTTCTCACACCATACACATCTTCACTCCAGGAAGCTTCATCAGGGCAAGATGCAGGGTACACTTGGGCTTTGAAGCGTGCTCTGAATCACTTTCCAGACAAGTGAAAATTGCAGTTCAACTTACTGCTGTAGAGAAAGGAAATGGGAGTGCAGGATGAGGAGGACTGGGAGTGTTGTAACCACCAAGCCCTCCAGATCACCTTTAGGGGTGTCCCAAATGCTCCTTGTTTGTCTAGGAACTTCCAAGTGGTTTCAGTCTAAGCCAGTTATGCAGCTCTGTGTTATTCACAGATGTGGTAGGTAAATGCTGCTGCTACTCCTGGAAGGTACTGGTGTATGTTATTAGTATGAGGAAATTGGCACAATTTCTGCCCTGCCCGAGCCTGGGGTGTTATTTTTCCCTGTGTCACTGCTGCAAGTGAGATTTAACAAAGATGAGTTTCTCATTCTGGATAGGTACTAAGATTTTGCTCTGGGTACTTGGTGAATCCTCATCTGCCTGGTGTGCAGACACTCTTTGTGCATGAAGTGTGAAGTTTCAACTGACCTGGCGGACTGGGACAAGTCCTTCCTCCTTGATGGATTCACTGAGACGGTGCTGGGGAAGGTAAACCAGTGGACTGGATGGTATTGGCAAGAAAGTCACTGTCTTGGGCAGTGGAGAAAAAAGGAGTAGCATCCATCTGCCTGAACAGGCAGATGTTAGACACATAGATAGTTTGACACAGGTTGTGTAGAGGAGAATTATTGCATGTGTTGACCCTTTGCCCAGTGTCTGCCTGTCTGGCTACTCAGACTTCTTTATGTGTTATTCAGAGCATTATGCTGTGTATTGACATTTGCCTTCTTTGAAAGCTGCAGGGGGAGAATAACCCGCTGCTTTCTTACATGGAAAATGCCAATAATGAAATTGGATACAGTGGGTTCTTCCTTCGCTTAGAGCTCCATGGTTTCACAGCCATGTCATAAGCATGTTGGTAGCCTTTGCTGCCATGAATGGGTTTGCTTCTTGAAGTAAATTGATTTCCCCTCCAAGTCAACATAAAAGCGAAGTTTTTCAGCTCTGACTATTCTACAGGTGCTAGTGCAAAATCTAATATATGTGCTAATGTGCATGCAAGGATGTTGCTAGGAGACTTGTGAGAGCTAAATGAGGAAATGCTGTTATTAGAGAAAAGCGACAGGGCCTCAAAAATCTTCCCTTGCAGTCCTGCTGATGGTCGTTATTATATAAACAGGGCCAACTGTGATATTGGGCTGGGTCATATGCTGGTGTCAGTGGATCTGCTTAAACAGCAGGGGAAAAGAAATAGAAAAAAAAAAGGCTTGAGTCTTGTGATGGGGTTTGGATGTACTTTCATCCCAGAAAAGTTTTACTACACTCTCTGCTTCTGGAAAGGGTGGGTAAGTGCTTTCTCCCTTGATATGTTGGTGAGGACTCTGCTCTGCCTTGCTTCACTGTGCCTATTTGACACTCACTGGTGACCAATCTGAACCAGCCTGTTGCAGGCCTGTCTAGGCCCCAGGTTGAGGCAGTGCCTTCCCAGTCAGCCTGAAAAGTTTTGTGGTGCCTAAAGCACTGAGGGATGTGACTTTTTGCCATTACTTTTGTCTGTCTCCAGTGCCTTTTTAAGTTTAATTCAGCTCAAAGGTGTTCTTGAATGAGAGGTTTCCCCTCCTCTTTGTGGTGTTAAGATGCCTACAGAGCCCAAGGGATGCAAAGTTAGCAGGGATTGCTAATATCTTATATTTGGAAGAGACCAAAGAACTTTCAGCTCAAGTTGTCTATGTGTACACTTACTGCATAGTCTTCCCAAGTTAACTCCTCTTGCCTTCTCCTCCTAAAGGCACATTATTTCTGTAACAGGTGTTGCTCTTTCTGCCATTACTGACCTTGAGGAGCAGCACATTTTTCTTCTTCCAAAGGTCAAGGAGTGCTGAGCTTGTTCTCTTTTGGAGAAACAATAAATTGTGTATGTTATGTACTTTCTAACTGCTATGGAAGTTAGGGCAGGCCAGCAATCCTGGCTTGCTCCAAGCTGAAGCTGTGACACTCTGCTACTTTAGCTTCTCTCTCAGTTTCTTCAGTACATAATACTTCTTCTCTTCATGTCATCACTTGTTGCATTAATGTCTGTTTTTACTTTTTTTTTCTTTTTAGAAACAGCTAGGGAAAAATAAACCCAAACAACTACAGAAAACAACAAAACTCCATCAGCAAAGGTTTTCTTTGGATATAACCATTTGTCCCTCAGCTAAGAGTGACCTAAAGGTGCCTGCTGTCAGCTGGAAAGCCTTTGCTGTGGTGTGATGTGTGGATGAGAGCAAGTTGCATGCCAGGTAAGCTTTTTTTGGAATGAGTTGACAAGGGAGTTGTTCCTAATGTGTTCTGAAGTACAAGTTGTTTATGTGGCTCATCCTGAAGAAGCCATGATAACTTTTTAGCCTACTGCATGCAAACTGCGGGGAAAAAAACCCCCACTGAAATAATGTAGTGAGCTTTAAATGTTTTTTGGAAGAGTTCTCTCCTCCTTGGCTCCCTAGTGTTCAGATCCAGAGATTTATTTTTTTTTTAAATATTGAAGGCTTTGAGTGCCTAAAAGATTGTCTGATATATTTTTTCATCTCTTAGCTGATCTAATAAAAATGAATTCCTTTCCCTATAACTTGGTCTAAGCTACAGCCTAAAGTGTTCACAACTACAACAATACTACTACTGTGAGCAAAGTTGCCTCCATTTCAGTGAATCCAACTGTGTAGAATTCAAAGGGAATTAACTGTGCAAGCATTTAAAAATTACTCAAATGCATTTCTATGCAGAAAAAGTCATAGCATTAAAATCTCGAGTCTTTTCAGGACATGTGTCCCCTTTGTGCAGCTGGGAATTACCTTTCCCTAATAGCATGAAGCTCCTATTTCTATCCCTCCATGACCATCAGGCATTAAAGATGAGAGGGGTTTTGCTGTACAGGGATTTAATGCCTAGAAAAGCATCACTCACCCAAGGCTAAATCTGAATCTTGTCTGTCCTGAGTGGGGATAGTTTGGGGAGAAATGCCTTTGAAACTGATGAGTTATTTGTAACACTAGAATACATCTTGGTGAAGAAGAATTAATGGGTAGAGTACAGCTGAGCTGGTGAAAGGTACATGATTAATTCAGTTTTGACAGGACTGTATAATTTATAGCCTGAATCACACCTTCAATTAGGCATATCACATTCTTTATTTCTACAATTGTAGAGCCTAGGAATACCATAACTGAATGTCAGCCATAGTATGCTTTGTGCTGTACAAACAGAAATAAAGGTACAGTGTGAAAGAGGAAGAGCACAGCTGAATATTGTTGAGACTATTTTGGAGGGCAATGCTGCTCACCAGTGAAATATTGGACTATTAAGTTTTCATGCTTAGTGACTTCCTCGTTATTTCCATCAATGTCCCAGTTTCTGTCTTTGCAGCCATTCCATCATGGAGGCCAAGTTTGATTCCAAGGAGAAATAAGTTGAGAGGGCAGGAGAAGCATTGTAAAGGTGGGTGCCTAGTGATGCTGTAGATAATAGGTTTTGGGTGCCAGGGTCACTGGAGTTTTGCTCGTGAGGAATATGTGGGTTCCTGCCTTCTGGTGAGCTGAAACTCTAACACAGGGCTATAGAAGAGAAAGGGAACTTGCCTCTAAGGGAAGAGGTCTTTCCCAGGCAGGAACAGGTTACTGTGCCTTGTCACAGGCATGACCAAGGTGATGAGGAAATCTATCTGGGCTGGAGCTTATGGTTCCTGTAAGGGCATTAGCTGCCCTTGTGGTGGGCCAAACTCTCAACATCAAATAGCCTAGGGAAAGCAGGCTTATACTGAACTGCTGCCCCTCTACACTGTGGGGAAGGACCCCTGCCAAATGGTTGTGAAGTGGATGTCAGTCAAAACTCCATGCTGCTGTTGTGGCACTGAAGACCGTGCTGTCATATGTCTACCTGTAGGATTTGCAAGGCTGTTGTAGGAGTTCTGCCATGCACCTCTGTGTCACACCTTGGGGCTGCTGTTCACTGCACAGCTTATGCTCGCCTTGTTAGTGATTTAGGAAGTATAGCTGCATAAATCAATATGCAGGAAACTAACTTAGTGTCTCTGCCAGGTGTCTGTTTTCCTGTAGCCTTCCCCAGTTTTTCAGACTGGATTAGTAATGAGCAGAGAGCTATATTTGTGCAGAAGTGAGATGCTAGCTCCTTAAGGATTCATTTATTGGGCTGCAGGCCAAGGCATATTTTGGCCCTTGATTGCACTGTGCTTGCTGCATTTACTTAATCAAATGGGGAAGCTTTTAAACTTTGAATCCAACAACATGAATGCATTATTGTACAGTCCTCTGATTTTCTTACTAGCAACATGTCAGTAATGAGAAGGAGGCCAATGAATAAGAATCAACAGTAGTTGATTCTATTGCTACTCAGTAGTTTGTCTGAGTAGGCTCTGGACTCCAGGTATGAGTGAGATAAGGACTGTGTTCTTGTCTCTCTCATAACACCAAGATTCATTTTATGAGATGCCTCAGAAAAATCTAGTTTGGAGCTGTTTGATTTCCTAGAGAAAGCCAGCTGCTTTTTACTCTTTAGGGAGAAGGATTCATCCTTGGAGATGACACCTCCTGGAAATCATTATAGAAAATAGTATCCGTGGTAACTGGAGCTGATATTTCTATACTCAGAAGAAATCTGTGCCATCTTAAACTAAGAGTTGATTGGATTGGGGGAGGATAACTTCAGAAAAAAAGCTGCTTTGAATGACTAGGGAGAGGATCAGGAGTCCATCTGAGGTGCCCAACACACAAGTGTAAACCCAGTCCTAAATTCAGTAGTACTTGCATCATCTTTCAAAGGGTGGTGTGTCCAGAGAAATCCTTTGGACCTTTTCTGTCCTACATACTCTTTAAATTGTTTAACTGTTTTAGTGCAGATGCTACTCTGAGAAAACTTGCTTTTGTTAGCATGCCCTGTTATCAGAATGAGCTAGCTGTCATCCTCTACTGATTAAACTGGATTGAGCTCCAATAGTGTTGCAGTGATGTAGAGGCTTTCAGAGGATTCACTACCTCATATGAAAACAAGGAGAAGCTGAAAAAGCTGGGCTTTTTCAGCCTGGAGAAGAGAAGGAAGAGGGAAACAGACACCTGTTTTCCAATATGTATATGTGAAAGTCATCAGAGGAGGTAGACCCTTTTTACTGAGGATAATTAACCAGAGGAGAAGCTCAGAGAAGTTTTGGAGTTTCTGTTCTTGTACATTTTGGCTGGTCAAAGCTCCAGGCAACCTACTCCAAATTGAATGTTGTCTCTCCTGAAATTGTTATTTTGCTAATTATTTTTTGAAGTGAAGGGTGGGTTTGTTGTGGGTGTTTGTTTTTTTTTTTTTGGTTCTGTTTTTTTTAATTACTTCTTTTGCTAAACTTAGTTGCCTCATAGACAACGCTTTTAATTCAAAACCTTAAGAAAAAAAAAACCTTCCAAACTTTTTCTATATTTGAGAACCCCAAATATAGAAGCTCAGCTGGAATCTCTTGACAAAAGATGCAATGTGAAATAAAAACTGTCTTGGTAAAAATTCAGTTGAAAAACTTGGTTCTGGTCTATGCTCACTTTCAGATGTGTCTAGGCAAAGTGAATAACACTGGGGACAGTAACTAGAACTAGAATAATTTCATATTCATATTCCAGTTGCACCCAAGGGCCCACTGGTAATGAAGCCCCCCATAGGTTGGTCTACATGCCTTTGAAGAACATGCAGATGAAGAAAAAAGTGAATTTTTTATTAAGGGCTTAAATTAGCTAAATTGAGTTGAATCTGTGCTACCACCACACTGAAAACTCTGAATGATTTCCTAAACGTCTGATCCTCTGTAGTCCTCCAGCTGACTGGCTGACCAACACTCAACTGCTACTACTTTGTATCTTTTTGGGAGACCCTGTTTTCAAAAACGCAAACTCGGAGGAGATCACCTAGTCCCTGCTCCTCATGATGACACAGGATAGGGAAATGCAGGCATGGTGTGATAAGAGGTCTTGAAAGGAGGGACTGAAGATGCAGTGCAGAGAAGAGGCATGGGGTGATGGGAAGAGAGGTGCAGGATACCAGTGTAGACCCCAGCTGTATAAACAGATCACTAGTGATCACATAAAGAAATGTGGACAAAACAGGTATTAAAAAAAAAAAGTAAAAGTTCTCCATATGTAGTAAACCTGGATGCAGTTCAGACTTGCAGAACAAGAAAAGAGGAGTGAAATAAAAAATGTTGCTAAAAAAAAAAGAATAAATCCAGCTTCATACAGATCTTAGATGGAGTAGGAAGAATATATCCGTATTATTATGTTCCTCCCTGCAAAGAGAAAGATGGAATGTTTGCCAAGAAGCGTGAAAACCAATTTCAACTTTATTAATACTTAGACTTTTCCCAGATAATAGCCTTTATTTTCTTACCTCTAATAATTAAGTCTAGGCAAATAATATTTCCTGATTCAACTGTTAGGATTTCAATTGCACTAACAGTAAATCCCTGGGTTTGCATGTAAGGCCTATATTGTGTGTAAGCAAGAATTTGAGTGCAACTATGGCACAGAGCAGACTCACAGAATCATTTAGGTTCCAGGATCATCAAGTCCAACCTTTGACTGAAAACCACCTTGTGAACTAAACCACAGCACAAAGTGTGATGTCTGGTCTTTCCTAGAACACCTCCAGGGATGGTGACTCCACCACTTCCCTGGGCAGCCCATTCCAATGCTTGACAACCCTTTCTGTGAAGAAATTCTTCGTGATGTCCCTGGTTGCCTGGGAGAAAATACTGACCCTACCTGCCTACAACTTCCATTCAGGTACTTGTAGAGAGTGACAAGATCCTCTGAGCCTCCTTTTCTCCAGGCTGAACACCCCCAGCTCCCTCAGTTGCTCCTCATGTCATTTACTCTCTACCAGCTCCATTGCCCTTCTCTGGACACACTCCAGCACCTCAATGTCTTTCTTGTCGTGAGAAGCCCAAAACTGAACATAGAACGCGAGGTGTGACCTCACCAGTGCTGAGTACGGAGGGACAATCACTTCCCTGGTCCTGCTGCTCAACTATTTTTGATACAAGCCAGGATGCCATTGGCTTTCTTGGCCACCTGGACACACTGCTGGCTCGTACTCAGCCACTGTTGACCAGCACCCCCAACTCCTTTTCTGCAGGGCAGCTTTCCAGCCACTTGTCCGGCAGCTTGTAGTGCTGCACAGGGTTGTTGTGACCCAAGGGCAGGACCTGGCACTTGGCCTTGTGAGCAGGTGAGTGGCAGCCATGAAAAAATAAGAAAGAAATAAGGAATGGAAGAAGCAATAATTCCTTAGGCCTCCAGCATGGGACATTCTCCTGTCCTTAAAACTTGCTGTACTCCATGAGACAGAGCTCCTTTTGTGATGTTTTCTGGAGAAGCCAGCAAGTGAGAGATATTACAGACACAAGTCAATTGGCACTAGGTCAAATTTTTCTCTAAGGTAGGAGTCAAGCAGATTTTTAAATTACTGCCTCTGCTAGTCCAGTCCTGAACTCAGGGCCCTGCTTGCTGCATCTTTCTTTCCTTTCTCTTAATGTGAAAGGGACCCTGTTACAATTCCTGGAGACTTGATTTCTGCATGCAGTGGCTATGCTCAGCCTTGGCTGTACTGCAGCAAAAGCTACACAACCCAGAAATGCTTTTGTCGGTGTGACCTGTTCTGTCCCAGACCATTTTGCTAAAATAAGCAAAAAGAAAGGCAACTGGTGTAGCAGGTTTTGTACTGCTGAGAGAGGCACCTTGCTGAGACCACTGCTCTCATTTCTCATACTGTAGCTGTATTGTTGTTTAAAGCATTCATTGCCATTCACCTTTATGAGTTTAATTTGCATAATCATTTTTCTTGCAAGGCTTCAGAATTGGCTGATCTGGACTCTCCACTTCAAAATATCTTAACTCTGCTTTTCAATATGCACACAATGCTGTGAGCTAGAACAAAACGATCTTGTTGTGTTACCATAGAGACATCCAGGGTCTAAGAAGGGTTCCTGCTTGAAATTGGACTGTTAAAGGGACAAGGGCTGTTAAAATTTGACAGAGGGCTTAATCCTGGACCAGACATTGGTATAAATCAGTGCCATCAGGGTGAAATGAACTGGCAGTACCAATGTAGTGCTTTACAGACAGCACTCTTCTGTCCACCTGGCCCAAAGGGGCTGTTGTCTTGGTATGTTGGGGTGTGTGTGTGTGTGTGTGAAAGAAATAAAAGAGGTAAGGGAACTGGGGGAAAGGTCCCTGAAATTAACTTGGAAATGTTAAATCACTTTAAGCTTTTCCTTCACTTTCCCTTTTCTTTTGATTTGAATGCTAATTAAGAGGCTTTCCTTTACACTTAACTCAATTTTGGTTTTTAAGCATACATTTTTTAAGCCCTGCTAAATGAAGGCAGGCATGAGGGAAGGTGCAGGGCTGACAACTCTGGAGATTGAGGTCCTGCATTCACAATTAAAGACAAGTAGTTGGACTACAGCTTCATTCCTGTGTTGTCCTGGAGAAAACAAGATTTGGACTGAGAGGACACTATTTTCTATGACCTTGTTGAGTTTTAAGTCTTGGTGCTGTATTTGTGAGCCATAATGACCATTTTATGTGATGGAGGGAGAAGAAAATATTTTGCTATGTACATGAAGGGAAGCAGAAATTTGTTGTAAATTTGAGTAGATTCAGCAACAAGACCTTCTGGCACTTGTCTTTACTTCGGACTATAGTGTCTGGGCTGCCTATGTGAGCATCAAAAGGGTGCTTAAAAATCCTACTTGCCAAATTATTGAAAAGCTCTAGTACAGAATGGAAAGAGGGGCTGTACCTTGCCCCATTTTGTGTAATTGGTGTTGACCTTGGAAATATAATCCTTAAATGAGCATTAGAAAAGAGCATTGGTGAACACATCTTGTAAATACTCCTTTTGTCATTGTCTGACAATGCTGGGAGATGCAAATCTGCCCAGTATTATACATGGAGCTATTCTCCTCTTCAACAGTGACTGCTGATTCAGGCTCTTAGGACCTCTTGGCTCTTGAGTCTGGTGAGGGCAGAGTTTAATCATTCCTGCTGTCCTTACGTCAGCTCCGATGACTTCTTCCTCTTCCTCTTCTTCCTTAATTCCTGGCTCTGATGGACTCACCTGATGATTGTTTCATTTTATAGAGAGCATGGTAGGGTCTCAGTGAGAAGACAGTTCTGCTCTCTGTCTTTTTGCTGTGAAACAAGTCCTTTCTGGCCCAGGCTAACGTGAATTATGGACACCCTGCTTTGCATAGGCAGCCGTGGCATATTGTGCCAAAGCCGTATGTTCAGCAGAGCTAAATTTGTGCACATCCAAGATACTATTAACTCCTCAGGTTCCATATAATCTGATAAATACTGTGTGGCCCATGGCTAGCACTAGGCAACACTAGGCAATACTGTCAATGATAGCTTGGAAACTTGCATTCCTGTCAGCAGTGATTTAGAGAATGGTTCAGACTACTTAAGGAACAGATGAAAGGGAGATCAGCTGGCATGAGCTCTGGGCAGATTCCCAACAGCATAGTAAATGCTGCAACAAGGAGAGGCTTGACTCTTAATTGGAATATGGACAACTAGAAATGTTAGCCAGCAGGTCATATCAAAGTGCAAGCTTAGTTTTGGTCTTGTGTTACTTCATTCTTATGTTGCTTCTAAACAGAAGGCTTCAAAATCCACATGGCTGTTGAGATTTTGGAGGATTCACCCTTGGGATGCAGTTGGCTCCCTGTGTTGAAGGATCAAGTTAGAAGATGCTGAACACTTGTCCCATGAAAGCACTGACAGACAAGGTGAGGAGCATCCTCTCCAAAATTTAATGACCACTTCAGTGAGGTGGTAATAAGTAGCATCATGCTTTATAGGTGGGAAACCTTACTCAAGCTGATCTTTAGGGCAATAGTATGTATCCCCGTAAACATTGCCTGGGGCACCTGTCTCATCCATGGATACACTGCACTATGGAAACCAAAGATTTCCCTGCATCAATCCAACAGAGATACTTTGCTCAGCTTCAGAGATACACAGACAATACTGTGGTCCCTGAGCCAAGGAACCATCCTGAATTGGGAGCAGTCATGATGGTGTTAGTACCTACATCACTCTGTGGGCTTGACAAAGTTGGTGTTTGCTGAATGTGGAAGTTTCTGTCCTTTCTCTCTTACCTGTCCTGTATATCTCCAGGGTTTTCACCATTACCTGGAATAACTCTGGTCTTTGTAGGTAATTTATTGGATTAAAAGTTGTTTTGAAAGTTATTGATACAGGAACCAGTATTGATGCTAAGATTAAGCAAAGTGGCTCTATATTCACTGGCACAAGGAATTTAGCTTCTTGTTTTCTTGGGATTCCTTATTCATTTTTAGTCCTTATAAGAAAAAGCAAATAAGTAGCCGAAAAACACTATGTGTGGTTATTAGTTGCCAATGAACATCAAAGAGTTAAGAAATGATGAAAGCTGCAATATCTTTTATTAGACCAGCAGATGTAATAAGGGAAAAAAAACAGATTATTTTTCAAGCACGGAAGCTCTTCTTCGGGTCAATGTGCCCAAAAGCATGTTGGTATTTTCAGCTACATCAGCTGGTCTAGTAAAAGTGAGAAGTATTGTTTCTCTCTAGAAGTTATTGCACCCCACATATCTTTAGACCATCACAGCCACAGCAGCAGCACTGCTGTAGCAGGGGGATTTTAAGGTTAAAGTGGACATGTGTTTAAAATGGCTTTTTGCATTGTCTGTAAAAGTCCCTGC
>JAWWLV010000001.1:24371379-24423497 GCA_035041135.1 Platyrinchus mystaceus | reverse complement strand
CCCTTCCCTACCCCTTCAGCCGCTAGAAATGGCTCCAAAGCACAGGTCCGAAGCCAGAAGCTGGTGCGCCTCCCAAAACGTGGAGGCTGAAGATCCAGACACTGCTACTGAACAAGACTCTCAAAGACCCATTTTGTATCACAACTAGAGGAATAAGTCCACATGAGTCCTAACTTTACTGTATTTCTTCTCAATTCTGTCATCTATTTATTTTCTGTCACAGCTGTGTATAATAAATTTCTTCAGCAGTTCTGGGAAAAAAAAAAAAGGAAGAATGATTGATTTCCATTTTCTGAGCTTTATGGGGTGTGCTACTTAGAAGTGTTGTCATTACCACCATTTGCTGGTGTTTAGTGAAAGATTTAATTCACCTACTGTAATGATTTGGCGAAATCTGTTGATGTACAATTTAGAAAGTTATTATGTAAATGGAAGCATTATGAAATGCTTTTATGTGGATGCAGCATCCACTGTTTGCTAACAGGGGTGGCAGCGTGTCTCTGACAGGGTACAATGGACAGTTGTTAACCACAGAAAGAACACCATGTCCAAAGAAAAGATTTAGTAGAAGCCTTGGGGAGCAATTTGTTCCAAACATGTCTGCATGGACTGGATTTGGGGGAGTGAGTGGGAGAGATGAGGGATTTCAAAATGTTGAATAACAAGCTTTGGTTTTGTAGGCATACATTAGAACACAGGGGGACTCCGGGCAGGAGGAAGAGGGAGAGGAGAAGATTTTGTAGCTGAGTAGGTTTGCTGTGACTGTGGGAGCAGCCAAGGAAAACTCAGATGATGTAGAAATAGGCTGAGACTTGACACAACTGTGGATTAGCTCAAAGTGCATTGAGATTTTCCAGGATAGTCAGAAATTGAAGAGATGGGGTGCATCGAAATGTATTTATTCCCCATGCTACTGAGGAAAGGAGCACCTTGCAGTGCACTAAGGAAAATCAGTGTGTCACAGGTACTACAGACACTGTGATGAAGAAACCAGACAAACCAGTGTGTCCGAGAGGGTGGAAAGGTCTGAGGGAAGCAGTCTCTCAGTCTAGCTCCTGGGTGCTTGTGGAGCTTGGCTGTATGACTCCCTGAAGTGGCACTCCATGAAGTGGGGACAGCAGAGAGAGATGACTCTGGAGGTATGGGTAAAAGTGGCCTTGGAAAAAGAAACAACGTGGTGGCCTACTTCAGTGCTGAGAAGTTTGAAAGTACGCCTAATCCACACGGGTTTCCATGGACACATCCTCTTCTGCCATCTGGCATCGAAGGAGTGCGGAAATTTGCTTGTTGTTTCAGGGCTGGTTTCACTCAGATATTCCTGAGGTATCACTATATGGGTGACATGCAAGCACAGGTCATTGCTGTGACAGGGATCAGATTATCCTGACCCACATAGGGACAGTACTTGCCCAAAAGCTTAAGTTTGCCACACTTTGGATTCACAGAACCTGCATTGGATTGCACCTGAGACTGGGCAGTGAGGCAAATGAGAGTAAACTAGTAAATATCCACCTCTCTTAGTGCTGATGCTCGTGCTTGTTGCAGTATGCAGGAACATAAGGACACAAACCTCTGCACTTGGGACAGTATTCCCACATAACCAACCCTTTAGCCAGGAGAAAGACAGTCTTCTGTGACAGATAAGTTGACAAGGGTAGCACTGTTTCTTCTTCTTGTTAGTGACCTCTGTTTCGTATACACAGGTGTTCAGCAAAATAAATCTAGGGGTTTGGTTTAATTTGTTTTATTGAAAAGGTACAGACATAGTTAATTGGGTGTATCTTTGAATGTCTGTCATATTTCTTCTCAGATAGGATTAAACCAGTTCAATCAGCAAACTCTATTTTCTCTGTCAAAAGGAGATAACCAATTCCACAAACTGAGGTTATTAATGATCAACTGAGTGAATTTTATCCATCTTTTTATATCTTGGAAGGACACCTCATTGAAGCTGATTTTGATTAATTTGTAAGCAATGTCACCTTCAATAAATTCCCATCTGACAATAGATAACCCTGTAACAAGCTGGGAGACAGCAAAGGTGATGTAAGACTTGGCACCTACTGTAGTTCTTGAACCCAGCTGTATCCCCACTGGACTTTTTAAAGTCACGTCAAGGGAAAATGGGGGAAAAAAGTAGTGTCATCCTGGAGAAAAGCTTCCTTTTCAAATTTGATTCACAAAGATGTTTTTCCTTGAGACACGAGAATTGCATTACTTATCATAATTCTTTAAAAAGAAAAAGGTGGGAGTGGTTTCACTTTTTTTCCTATCCTTGCCCAGCCTAGCATGCACAGTCTTGGAAGTATCTTAGCCATTTAGTTCAAGGATCCTGTATCTGTTCTTCTGAGCAATGTAGCACAACTGAGTCTTGCAGTGGTCACCTGCCAGCATCTGATGCTTGGGATATTGCGAAGCACATCTTCTCTATCCATAATAGGTTCCATTGGTGCCAAGGAAGAGGTATAGACACTCACTGGTGGGAAAATAGACTGCTAGAGCAGCAAATATCTCTGTTCACAGCTCTAGCATTCAACCAGTGTGCTGCACTCGCTGAATGAATGGTTGGCATAAGCCTAATTTTTTGGGGAAGGCTCAAGGACAAGTGAAGTAGAAATTCAGAGTTCCAGGAACAGTATCTCCTTGTCCACATCCTTTCTGTACAATCTGCAAGCTATTTTTGGAAGTGGTGATAAGGTGAAGAGGGAGCCAGAGTGAGAGGACTGACTGGTGCATCTGAAGATTATTATTCCCTGTGGCTGCTCCATCCTTCTGGAGTGTGGCCACAGATTGTTCTTTCAATTGCTGCAAGAAGCAGCTAAAGTCACTTGCTGTGTCACTGTGGTTTGTAGGTATGATACAGTATCTGCTGTGGTGACCAGATTCAAAAGCTGATTAAAATACTCCCCCCTCTTAGCAGCTTGCATCAGAAGGGAATGATTTTGGTCCATTTTGGGCAGAAATGCTTTCTCCGATCACCAGGATCTAGATTCACATTATGCTCACTGCACTTTTTAGGAAGCACATTAATTCAGCCACTATACAGGGTGAACTGATCTTTGCTGTTTACCTGCCAGCTGATGCACAGCAGGACGCAGGGAACAGTCCAAAGTGAGCTGGGATGGCATTTGCTAAATGCAGTGTGTCCTTATACTAAAAAATGCACTCATTTCCATTAGGTCAAGACAGCTTCCAAGTCTTGGCAGATCAGGAAGCCACTGCAGCAGTCCTAAGGAGAATACACAATTTTTCTTATTTTCACTTGATTTGTCTTTGCATCTTTTCAGACTTGGAAGTTATCTTAAGGAGTAAAGCCACTGGCAGGCCACTGTACCCAATATGCTCTGTGCTCTCTGCCTTTGACTTTGGTGAGGGAGATTATATTTGGTAAGTAACATTCATGAGCTTTCATTGTAGGTAGACATACCCATATGTGTGGACACACCCATTGTATTCCTGCAGGTGGTCACTGTATGTACCCACAAGGATTGGAGTTTCCTGGAACTGCTTCTGATCAGTAATATCATCACGTTCCTCTGTCCTTTTGCTAGAAAAAAAATACAGCAAGTCAACTGGAGGAAAGAGAAGCGGTCTGAGAGAGTCTGAGAAAACTTCAATTCCCATATTGCCACAGAATGAGGGAAACAGCTGGGTTATGACTCTCCCTTCTATGCTTTTCTGAAGTGTTATGCTTCAGCTGCTTGAGCTTTTGCCAAGAGCTGGCTCCCTAATGGAGCAAAACTCTTAGTCTGCCTGCCCATGGCAGGGCTGGAGTGGAGGGTGTTTTGCAAGAGTGCTAGAACTGTCAGATATCCACATTGTCAGGGTTCATGCCTGAGGACATGCAGCAGGCACCTGACAAACCTGGAAGGAAATGGGGGGTACAGCCCCTGAATCACCATCTGGTGCCTTCTCACCCCTGTGTGCCACCACTTACTTAATGAAAACCCTGCTCATGTGGTAGTCAGCAATTTTGCTTCCTGATAAAGACAGGTCAACCATTGCTTCTTATAAACAGAATTAGTAGTTTGGTTGGGTTTTTTTAGAACAAAGATAATTGGTAAACCTGGACTGCTGGGGTGACACTTTTACCTGGTCCTCTATTAGAAGTGTGTCAAAGCTTGATGGCAGAGCTAAACCTAGGCTGGTGAGCTGGTAGCTAGCTTGGTAGTTTGCCACATATTGTTTTCATGGGCACCAGCTTATTTTTTTCATGTTGCTTATAGTGATTTCTGTTCTGCTACCCCTGATACTTTTCATTGTCGTCCTGACTCCCAGATACAGCTTCCCTCCACCTCCGTCACAGTGGTAGCGCAGCCATGTGAAGGGTCAGTGCATCTTTTGAGGCAACTGAGGAGGCAGAAATTTGATCAGTGCTGAGCAGTAGAGTAGGCAGGGCATGGGGTTGCTCCCAGAGACTGACTGAGAAGGGAGGTAGTGAGAAGCTTCTGCCAGCAGGATGCAAAGTCTGTGTGGCTGTGCTTTGGTGGAGAGGAAACTTTGGGTAGGGGAATGAAGCAATTGGACATTTGGCAGAATTGCTAGACGATTTTCCTAGTAAAATTGCCTATTTTCACAAAGCAAAACTACTGTGGTCAGACTTGGACGGGAAGATGGACATGTGTGAGGAGTCAGTCTGTGTGAGTTTTCTGCTTTGATCCTTTCCCCAGATGACCACCCTAAATTCATAAAAGGCCCCTTTTCTCCCTTCCCACTCTCTACACACATACTTGATGTGTGCTGATTTTCAATTGAATAATTTTTCCGTGTAGCCTTAAGGACTGCAATTACTTAAGCTTGTGACACAACTTGTTGGAGACTCTTGCATTACACAGTACTGCGGTTCCCCAACTCCAAGAACTGCCTTGCTCCCTTCAGAGATACCTTGGTCGGATTCTTAGGAGCGCTGAATACTCATGTTTCCCAGCCTCTTGAATGGCAGTTAGGGTGGCTCATACCTTTGCAGTGTTTACACTGTGCGCTGCAGCAGTGACCGGTGCCATGCAGCCCATCCCAAATATTTTGCTGTGTGCTGCTGCTGTCGTCTTCAATGCAGCTGTAGGCAGGCTCTGGAGAGAAGAAGCCCCCACGCTGCCGCGATAATCCGGAGAAGCAGTGGGGGTGCAATCTCCAGCCCTGTGTTGGACCGCACCTCCTCACCCTGGCCCGTGTAGCATCCCTACGGATGCAGCGGCACCGGGTTGGCGAGGAAAGGGAGGAGGGGGGGAACCCCCAGTTTGTGCGGAGAGAGGAGGAGGGTGGTGGGACGTGCCGCTGCGCGCCGGGACGGTGCCGTGCGGGGGGTGACAGCCGCAGCCCGGCGGGTTGCGGGGGCGGCTCGGGGCCGCCAGGCTGCGCTCTCGGTCCGGCCGCCGCGCCTGCCGCCCTCCCCGGGCGACCGGGGCTTGGGGCACGGCGGAGCCTCGCCGCGAGCGGGCGGTCCCGGGACGGCGGCGGCGGCGGCACCACCGGCGGCGGCACCTGCGGCGGCGGGGACAGGCAGGGCTCGGCGGCCCGTCCGCGCCCCTCGCCCGGCCCGGCATGACGCGGCGGCGCCCCGGCGGCGGCGGGAGGTGGGTGCCGGTAGCCCTGGCCGCGCTCCTGGCCCTGCGAGGTGAGTGCTGCTCGGGTGGAGCGGGGCGCGGTGCCCACGGACGGCGCATCGCCGTGCGGCCCTGGGGTCGCCCGCGCCGGTCCCGCGGCGATGCCCCGTCCGTGGGTAAGTTTTGATTGCGGTCCCGCCGGTGATGCTCGGGAATGCGGCGGCGGGCGAGCGCTTTTGCAGGCAGACGTGGGGAAGGAGCGCTGCTCCGCTTGGCTCCTTCTGCTGCCGCCGCTGCACCATCCTTCCTACTGTTATTATATGTATACATATTTCATTTTTTTTTTTTTTACAGTGCTGTAAAACTTGCTTTAAACTGGGCTTCACGTTAGGCTCAGTTGTCTGGGCCTAGCCCCTTGGTAAGCTCACCTGGGTGGAAAACTCTGGTCTATCCCTCAGGCCCTGAGGCAGCAGGGAACTTTCTGCAGAGATGGTGACAGGCTGCCTGGAGCCCTCTCTGTCCCCCGAGGGTCCTCCCCTCTGCCTCCTCCTTCCAGGCGCACGGCACACTGCTTCAGCTGTAAGATACGTGCCTGCCCCTGGGAATGCAGAGACACACAAATCACTTCATCACCTCCTGCCCCCAAAGCCCTTCCAAAATAAGGTGTGTACCCTGGTCCCTGTGTGGAGAGGAAACAAATTGCATGTGACAGATGCTACTCACATCACTTAGTGCATTGCCGAAGAGCACCAGGAGGTGCTGTGATAAGGGCAACAGAAGAAATTACAAAGTGCAAGATGTTCAGACTCATCTGTTGATCAGGTGGCAATGACTTCTTTCAAGTAATGCCAAACTTTAAAGCAGGCCTGCTCGGTCATGGTTTACTGAGGTCTATAGGGCAATTTTCTGCTGATTTATCCAGAGCTCTGCTAAGTAGTTCTGCAGAGGTCTGCTCCGCAGTCTGTCTCCGCACAGCTTTGAGACAGCTGAGCACGGCTGCTGGCCACCTTCACTACTGGGACACTGTGAGACCTTCTGCAAGGGATCCCTGAGACTGGGAGGACAGTCAGAAATTAGGAGATCTCTTATGAGAAGACCAGAGATGTCTCAGCAAGGTCTGGATGAATCCTCCTCACAGTCTGGATCTGGGTGGAGTCTGCTGCTTGGGCAGCTGTGCCTAGCTGTTACTGCCCTGTGAGGCACAACAGGCTATGCCCCTCTACCCAGGACCTGCTGAGAAACAAGTCTTGTGATGGATAAGATCAATTTTTCACAAATGCTTCAGCTCCAAAAGCACCCTGCATCCTGTCCTCAGAAAATGTTTGGGAGTCTGAGTCAGATGTATTAACTGGAAATTGCACCTGCTGACTTCAAAGTTATAAATTATGGGGGGAAAAAAATTGTTAGCATTTAATTGAAAGAAATCATGTCAGCTTTCCTACTTCACACTATTTGTTTTCTTTTTGCCCTTTTCTCATTGGAAAGGGAATTCAATTACTTTCAGGTTCTCAGTGCTACAGGTTTTTTCTGCAGACATTGCAAAGGTGTAAATATCTAGAACATTTCTTACTGGATTTAGAGGCTTGTAGGTGGCAAAGTGCTTCTGTTGATGTGATATTGCTGCAAAAACATACTACGGTGATCAGATTTAAGGTTAAAATTAAAGGAGCATTTAATTATCTTTTTAAGCTCAAAGATTGACTCAGTGTCTAGTTTTCTTTTTTGGTTGAAAGCATATGGGAGCAATGACATTGGAGACAACTAGGTACAGAAACACACTTTTCCATTAAATGTTCCTCTGCAATCGCGTAGTGCTTTTTCTTGCACTTTCCTTCGAGACTTAAAGATTACCCAAATGAAACACCTGTGTCTCAAGCTTGGCTTTTTTCATTTTGTCTTAGGGAAAGTCTTTAGAAGTTGGTGGTAGACGAAAATAGCTGTGGTACACAGTTATTTCTGTGTTAGGTAGTGTGGTCATATTTTCAGTGGCTCTTGAATTTGAATAGAAAACCCTGCTAAGGGATAATAAATATACACTCACGAAAGCTGAAATTAAATTGGGAGAGTTTTTTCCTAAACAACATTTGCAGAAGATTAGTAAGTATTTCTGCTCTGGGTTGCCAAGTCTGGTTAAGAACTGTGATTTCTGGCGGGGGGCTTTTTTGTGTTTTGTTGTGGTTTTTTTGTCTTTTGTGTGTGTGTGTGTGGTTTTTTTGTTTGTTTGTTTTGTTTTGGGGTTTGTTTTTTTGGTTTGTGGTTTTGGTTTGGTTATTTTTTTTTTTAGGTTTTAGATTGGTTTAGAATATAGAGAAGAAAAATGAAGGGGTAATATGCAAAGTGTTACCTAAATGAAAGGCTTAATAGTTAAAGGATCAGAAACTGTGAGAGTGTATAATCAGACAAAATACTTAATGCCAAACAAATGAAAAGTGTTGGGGAAAAAAGGACCATTTCATAATTCTCACACTTTATACCTATGATAAAATACAGTCAGACTTTGTAGCGAAATGTTGATCAAGTATTACAGTCCCATTTTCTTACGTCGTTGTGCAATTGGTAGAATAGCAATGATTCTTTGTAACTGGCACTAGATGTCTTCTTTCTGGGCCTGTTATATCCATGGTTAATGGTCCTGGGGCAGGGGCAGCATCTATGTTTCCCCTCTAAAGCATTATGAGCTTAATAACTTCGGTGGAAATAGTATTTTTTCAAGCTCCCTGAGGAAGTTTATGGAAAGATAGGAGGGAATTCTCTTTAGAGCTTTGAAACCAAACCTGTGAGTGGTAATTAATCCTGCTATGTACCCAGAAATAGCATACTGCAAATTGTCAAATGTGGTAGAAATCACACATTGGGTACAGTTAGACTGCAGAAGTGACTTTTTTTTTAACTGCATGATGATTGGATCCTGTGACATAGTATTGCAACAGGGGAGATTTCAGTGTGTTATGGTCTGCCACAGCTGGATCTTGCAACAGCAGTGCAGGGTGTGGGGGTGAGGGTGCCTGGCAGTAGTGTGGTAATGCAACAGCAAGTCCTCAACTTCTCACATGACTTTTCTAGTCTTCACCTGAAGTCACCCTCCTGTCAGTCTGAGGTTCTCACAGCTGAAAGTGTTTTGGCCTTGCAGCACCCTTGTGCTAGCCCGTATATCCTTCCCAGCCCTGCACCAGGTCCTCAGCCCTTAGCAAGAGACTACTGTGTCAGTCCCTTGCCCTTCCACGCTTATGCAGTTTTTTTGGAACAGATTGCCATTTGTGTCAAGCTGTGTGGTTTTGTGACGTGTAGATAAATCATTTTGCTCACGACCTGACCTTGGTCCCCAGCGGTAAACACAGATGCATTAACTACTTCTTGCATCTCTGAAGTGGGGATCATTCCTTTATTCTGGAAACTGATTCTTTATCTCTGTTTCTTCAGTATTGCCTAAACCACAATTTTCTTTTATAAGATTCCATTCTCGAGGGATCTCAAAGTGCCTCAAGAGCAGCTATATTTAGTTTCTCAGTACTAATATGGATATACAAAGTATGGTATAAACAACTCTTTAAGAAACTTAAGAATCCTTTTTCCTGCCTTCATTGTGGAGTAGTGTTTTTATTCTCATATCAATCGTACAAATGGAGAAAGTGAGACCCAGAGAGACCTTGTGACCCACTGAAGGTCAGTGGATGCTGGTAGTAGTCTTGAGTGTCTTGGTACAAACTGTAACCACAGGAGAATGCTTAAATTTATGCAGCAGGTTAAGCAATAATGTAATGGTCCACTTTAGGGATGTTCACTACTAAATTGTGGTGAGTCATCTATATTTAGCAGGATGCTACTATCATCGTCCTTTTTAAGTAAAGTGCTTTTAACACAGTTATTTCAAGGAGAAGTGCATGCACTGAAAATCTGTTCTTTGTAGTTTTCTCCTTGTGGAGCACTAATGCTGCCTTCCCTTTTGTAAATGTTCAGAGAGAAATTTAGCTCCTGGTTGTTTAACAAATAGTGGTGTAACAAAGACTGTTCCTTGGTTAATACTACCTTGTGTTTGCACAGTCATTTACGAACATTAACTAATAGAGAGTCTCCAAACTTACTTTGTGAGGGCAGTCAGTTTGATTAATAGCATGGAAAATTGATGTGTGCAGAGATGAACTGATTTTCTTGCTGTCAGGTAGGGCATCTGCCCAGTCTCTCCTTTAGAGAAGTCACAATTACAGGGCTTCTAGTCATATGCCTCTCTACTTTTTTCTTGCAACTGTTTCATGTCTTGTGCACCTGGGAGAAAGCACAGCGTTTTTAACTGTGGACAGGGAACTCTTGATTTTTTTTTTTTTTTTTTTTTCTTACAAGTTTTCATCTTTCTGGTTTTGGAGGTCACTTGTGTCTTTTCTGGGTCCTGCCTTTTTTTCACTGCTTGAGCTGGGCTGAGAACAAATGCTCTGTTTCATCCGGATTGAGGAATTTGGCTTCATTCTAAACGGAAATGGAAGTCAAATGCTTTGATGGTTTTGAAAGGAAATTTTTGAGAGAAATTCCATCTTAGGACACTGATATTGTGTCTCTTTGTGGAATTGTATTATTACAATACAGGAAAGTACCCTAAGCAAAAAGGTATTTTTATGTGAAAAGTCAAAACTTTTCATCCCAAAGATGCTTAAGTAGGATGTTTCTGTATTTTTTACTTTTTTTCCCTTGTTTTTTCTTTTGAAACACAGTTATGATTTTACAAAACATCCCATGTTTGATAAGTTTTAGTTTTGTGGAAGTTACTGCAGTAAAAGCCTTAGTGTTTACTACTTTTTATTTCTATGAGGCATTTAAATAGTGATAAAAACCAACTTGCAGTGGTAGTAGTGTGCAGGCTCTGCCCATTATTTTTGCCATCTTGACACATGTATACAAACCATGTACATGTATGTGGCATTGCTGTTGTCCTTTCCTTATTCATTGTGCTGTAGAATATTGTCTGTACCAAAAGAGGCAGTTTATGGCATACGAGGTAAGGAAAGTTTCTATTTAAAAAATACAGCCCATTTGTTAATCTTTGTTTCCCCCTCTGAACAGTCACTGGAGAAGTCAGTACTAGCAGGTCAAGCTCAGTCTCTTATTATTAGTGCATGTGCAGAGCCACAGGTCTCCTCCTGGCAGCATAGCATACTTGTACATTTGCATCTCTGCATGAAGTTAATTTCAAATGTAATTTTGGTATTAGACTGATCAGACTGCTTCCTTAGGGACAAAAACTTGTGCATTTATTTTCTCATACCCTTGTGAGCCAACCTAGCTATGAGAACATGAGCTTGTGTTTCACAAGCATCAGGGGGAGAAAGCTGATGTTGGAAGTTCACTTAGTTACGTCTGGGGTTTGGTTTTACTTGGAATGCTGAAGCCAGGAGTGTCATCTGTGGGGAGCTGATGACACACTGTTTGCAATATGTGATGCATTTCTGTAGCAGCCTGTCTAAGGAGTGCTGAGTCAGGTCAGACCACTGGTCTGTGGTGGCATGGCCAGAGCTGGATGCTTCAATGGGAGGTGCCAAAACCTCCAGAGGGAGCAATTGGTACCAAACATTTAGCAAAGAGGAGTCCGGTGTCATGCCAGAGCCACAGGAATAGGCTGGAATAGTATGTACTGCTCAAGACTTCAATGCCTACACAAGCCAATTTTCTCTTAATTTCAGGGCATGTCCACACTCCACTTCCTTGCCATAAAATGAATTAGGTCATATGTATTCCTTCTATCAATGCAAAGCAAATAAAATGTCCATCCCCTCCCCTTTCCTCAGAGAAGCCCCCTCCACTTGCAGAGCAACAGACATAAAACTTCCCCCTTGCCAGGAGCCAGGTTGAGCTGGGCTAAGCAAGCCCCTTCTTGCAGCCTCTTCAGTTGGTCTTTGGAAGGGTGTCTGTGCAGTTCCACTGGGCACTAACACTTCAGCCTCCCGAATAGAGTGGACTGCAGGCGGGCTGTCCAGGCTCGGCTCTTCCTCTGCCTGACATATTAACAGCATCTGCCAGGAGCAAGTGGGTTAGTATACCCTCTCTGCATGCCCACTGGGGAGGCTACTTCCTAATCCTCATTAATTAGAAGTTGGCTAATGCCTGGAAGCATAAGGATATAGTCCTGCTATGCTCTTTTCTTTCTATTTTTTCATTTTCAAAAAAATTTTCATTCTACCTGACATATCTGTGGATGTTTCCAGTATCCTTATAAATGCATAGGCCTCTATGATTTCTGCTGAGCTTTTGATTTTACTATAACATGGACTAATCACTCCTGCTAGTTAATTATTGCTGTGTTTAGAATAAGCAGAAAAAGTAAAAACAGAAAAGGAAAATAATAATTTTTCCTTACATCCAGTCATGTTTCCTGCTTTTCAGTTATGTTGAACAACCTTTCTTTTTTTCTCTTGAAAAACCAACCAACCAACCAACCAAAAACATAGAGAAGCACACATTTCACTTCTTCATTCCCATTTGATAATCTCTTTCTATCTAACTTGTCTCCAAATTTAATTGTCCAAGTTTTAACTGTGCTTGACAACTAAGTGTTTTTGACAAGTGTCTGATGAAACCTTTCTCTGCCTTCTGCATTTTCAAATGTGCCATCCAGAAGTAACCACAGCAGTTCCAGCTGAGGGTGCACTGTCAGTGTTCATGGTGGCATTTGAATACTTCCAGCATCCTTTTCAGCCTCTGCCTTCAGACATCGTAAGAGCTTGCTTGCTTCTTTGACCACTGTTATATGTTGAACAGATGTTTTCATTTAGCTGTTCACAGTGATACCAAGATATTTTTCTCAAGTGATTACATTTGAATTAGAGCCCCATGGTATGTGAGTAGTTCAGATTATTTTCTCAAGTTCTTATTACTGTCCGCTTGGTAATGTTGAATTTCATCTTGCATTATGCTGCCCACTTGCTGAGCTTTGTCAGATCCCTTGGAAGTCTATCTCAATCTTCTTTTGTCTCAGCCAGCCCAAATCACTTTGCCAGCTTCCTGTCTCTCTTCCAGATATTAAGGAATAGATTAAACCACCCCAGAAGTGGTATGAAACCTGGGGGTAATCCTTTGTAATCAGGGACAGAGCAAGGACAGGGGGAGAGGGGCTCTCATGCCTCTGAGCCTGGGCACTGAGTGGTGGGGCAGAAGCTCTGGACTCAGTCTGACCCCAAGTGACCTGAACCCCACTGAACATGAAACAAGGAGGGGAGTTCCCACACCAGGCAAGCAGGGGACAGGTCTGGCACTGAACTGGAATCCTGCCCAGAACAATTTAGCAGGTGCACTTTGAAGTGGCAGAAAATTAATCACTTAGTCCTGTCCTTTTTCTTCCAAAATTCAAGTGGATTGAAGGCCCACAAGTTCCCCTGAGCAGAAACCAAGCTAGTTTGTCTCCTGTTATGCACTTTTTGGGGCTTAGGGTATTGTCCTGGTTTGACCAATCCCTGCTGCAACTTCCAGGCTACCCTGTACCCTCTCTTAGGGAGTACATTGCTAACTTCAGGAACCACCTGACTTAGTAAGAGCTTGCTTGTCTTTGCTAGCAGTACAGCCGCTTGAGAAATTTCATTCTCCTCCCGTTCAGCACTTCTGAACCTGTCCTTTGAATGTACTGAAAGGATTGTTTTTTGACTTTTGCTCTCAGTCCTACCTACCATTTTATAAAGCAACTGCTTAGACTGAATCACTTCTTGTTCCTTTTGTTTGGCCACACAATGTGCTCCCTTGCTTCTCAGCAGTTTTTTGTTTAGGGGCACCAACTACCTTTTCAGTGCTGATGCTGAGATTGCTTCAACATACCACTGTACAGAGTGTAACAACTTTAATTTTACTGCTTTTGGAGTTGGGTTGTTTTGACTGTTTCTACTTGTAATTGTTTTTTTCTAACATTCAAGAGGCACAATGCATAGTTCTGGTACCGTTTTTCTCACAGGGATGTTAAATAGTCTCCGTTCCTTTGTGTCTTTGCCACAATTGCAGTTTCCATTACTTAATATCTTTGCATCAATTGCAATGTTTTAGATTCTGACTGCCCTGGGACAGGTTGTTCCAAGTCCTACCTATGCTCTTTAAGACGCTGCAGAATTGTAACCTGCTGTGACACTTAGCTAATTCCTGAACATGTTGCTGAAGTCACTATTTTTTTGTTTACTTTGACTTTGTTCCTTTGCTCTCGCTCACGTGGTGAAGTAGATATTCCTTATCTTTGAAGTAGATATTCCTTACCTTTGCCATTGGTAAATCCAGGTCGCTTTAGTGATATTTGGGTTTTAGTTAGCTTTTCTCCCTCTTCAGCCTTGGCTATCTAGATGGGATTTGTATATCACCTATCTTGCAGGTTGATGCTTCTGCCTTTTTACCCACTCTGGATTTCCAGGCGGGTCATTGGTCTGTGATACATTCTGCAGCCGTGGGCACACAGACTACAGGACATGCTGGACACCTTGTTGGTTGGTATGGCTGTATAAAGTGGATATTGCCTTATGTCGTATGGCATGGTTCACTGCAGGTTTCAACATCAAACCTGAAATGCTCCTTGGAGCCTTTTGCTCCAGCTTCACAACTGCCTGCTCTGACTTGTGTTCACATGTGGTCTGTCAGCATTAGCTGCACACTATGAAATGTTTGGTTTAGAAATGATATCTCAGAGAGTACAGCCTTGTTTCTTGGTTAAAAAGTCCCTGGGTGCTCCTGCAGGGAGTGCCCTGAGTCCCTCCAGTTCTTTTTCACCACTAGTTCTGCTGCCTCTCACTGCCTGTGCCGGTGAATGGGGCCTGAAGCTCACCATGACCCTTGGGGAAGGAGAGAGGGGTGGGTGGAAGACCCTGTTGTTTTAGTGAAGATGCTTGAGAAAAAGTGCCAGAGGGCTTCTGCAGGGCAATGCTTGGCTTGTGTGGCTTCTGGGCTGCTTCCATAGCTGAGTGTGTTCCACTCTTTGACGAGGTTTGATGTTTGGATGTCTCCACTGGTTGTGGAGCTGCTAGGCTGCAAACCTGCTTGGCTTTTGGGCTGTGTGTTGCAAGCTAGTGGCTCGGAGAGGGTGGGAGGACCTTGGCTACTTGGCAGAGGGACAGAATAGCCTCCGTCTGTCTGCAAAATTATCGTGTCCTTGGCTTGTCAAGGGCAGCCCTTCCTTTTGCCCCTGAAACAGCTGGTGTGCCCTGGGCCCGTATTACGGGACTCATCCGCAATCAGCGCCTCCCTCTTTTGTGCTGAAAATGCCTTGGATACAGAGAGTAGGCTTGTGTTTCTCAGCTGCATGGAGTTGCAGCAAGGCTGCTTTTTGCTTTTTCTTTGGGGAATGCTGTTATATTAGTTAGCTCTACAGTAGCTTTTTGCATAGTTTCATCTGTTCTTGCTGCTCTCATCCCTATTCCCAGTGGCGGCTTTGCTTTTTTTTTTCCTTTTGTGAGACTGCATTTCAGCTGCCACATTGACAGCAGTTGTCTGTTTATCCACAGAATAGGTACAGCGCAGGCAGACTTCCCCCACCCCCTTAGTCCCCATCCTCCAGCCCTCCTGGACTACATCCCCCGTCCCCCACTGCTTCACCTTCACTGGGAGCTCCAGCCCTGAGCCAGAGGGTTCAAGTGGAGGGGACCGCTGCGGGTGAAGGGGGGGAGATGAGGCATCCCACCGCCACCGGCTTGTGTTGCATCCTAATTGCAAATAGCCCTTCCGGAGTCAGCAGTTTGTGGGAATAATTGACAGGAGGTGCCGGCGAGGTGCTGAGTCAGAGCGAGGTGTGCTTGCCAAGTCACTGCAGCAGAAGGAGTCCGCTCGCCTCGCGTGGAGGGAAGCCAATGGACGGTGGGTTTCCTAGCTGCCTTTTAGGCCTCTTTCTTTCCTTTCTCTGAGGCTGCAACTCAGCAGCAATGATGCTATGCATGTAAGGGAGAAACCAGGGGGGTGGGGGAGCTCTTTCTTTTTTGCTTTTTCCTTTTTGTTTTGGTTTTTTTTGGCTGTGAGCACTGGGGATTAGGAAATGCAGGCTCCATTCCCACCTGCTGCCACTGGGTCTCTATGCTGCCATTTCTATGCTTCAAACAAGTAGAAGGGGTAGAAAACTCATACTGGAGTTAGAGTCGAGTGAGTGGCCCTAGTGAAAGATTGATCTCTCCTGAGAGAGGAAAAGCAGCATGTGACACCCTCAGCCAAGCAAGGGGGATAGCTATGCAAGCCAAAAAAGCTGCAAAATAAAATGACTGAAAAGGTGTTTTGTCCTGTCCTTCCTGAGGGTTACTTCTGCTGCAGTGTCCTACCATTTGTTTAGGGGTTTGAAATTACTTGTTTGACATGCAGGAAGATGAGTGGTTGTCCTATATACATCTAGCACCTGATGGACCTCCAGGTCAGGCTTGTGAGAGCTTTACCATTTATTCCTGACCTTCTTGAGTATGGCTAGCACCAGTGTTTATACTAAAGCTGAATCTGTCCCAGAGATCTGGATCCTTTCCTTGTTTCAGGGTGACTTCAGATGTCTTTGTCTTTCTCCCCCTCTGTAGCACCAGCTACTATTTTTCTACCTTGGACAAAAGTTGGTGTTTGTTTGCACAGTGATCTAAATATGTGTATCTGCTGTGTGCTGCCTTTGTAGAGATAGCATATTATTTTTCTTTTAGCAACCACTCTGTAGAAAGAGATGAGGAGCATGAAGACAGAGGCCCATGTATTTTTCAGAACCTTTCATATCTATGCTTCACTCCACCCACCCACGTTTTTAATGTTAAACTTTTTATAATCTTTCTCTTCACTGACTCAGGTAACAGCCATGTTATCTAGATCATCATGCAGCTGATGGGGAAAATTGAGGCCCAGAGATGGGAAGTGCCTTTCCCACGGTCATGCAGGATTCCCATGGGCAACCTGGGGTTGAAGCCTGCATCTCCTGAGTGCCAGCCCATGCCTTCCCCATGGGACCATGCTGGCTGTCCACTGATTCAGTTAGTAGCCTGCTGAATACTTTTCATCCTGAGTTTTATGGTAGTGACTCCTGGATGGTTATCAACTTTGAGCCTTTAAAGAAAATCTGCAGTGACTAAACTGAATGCAGCTCTTCCCTCATCCTTGTCTCGACCACCTTCATGATGAATATCGTGCACAGGACCCCCAGAACGGTGGCCCTGGGGTCACTGGGGATGATGTCTCTCTTCCTTTACTCTGCCTGTTCACATACTGGGTGCAGTCTGTGACACTGGTGGCAATCTTAAACCATCTGTGCCTTGAGGACCCTTTGGAGGAAATCTTTCCCCACTGGGTTCTTCTGTGAGATCAACCAGGGATAACTTAGAACTCAGGGCTGGTTTGGGAGGCTCAGGATGCTCTGCTACATGACTGGCGTGCCTTCAGTTTGTGTTTCTGTGTGAGCTTTGCAACGGATGGTGGAGATGTGCTAGCCAGAGCACTGCTATAGAGGAGTGGATCTGGTCCTCATGCATTTTGAATTATTGTGTTCTTTGCTCAAGGAAACCATAGTTTCCATCTGGTTTAATGCAGCCCTCCCTACTTATCTGCTCTCTATCCATGGTGTGCCTTCACTCTGGAAACAGAAAAAAAAATAGAGCACTGTCTGTTACAACTGGGATTTTATAAGGTACCTATGGGAATTAAGCGCTCAATTCCCCCAGGTTCCTTTTAAACAGCCTAGCTGATGTGAATTTCTGTTGAAAATAAGCAAGGAGTGGAAGCAGTCTTGTCAGCAGAACCACAGCTATTCTCCCTGTGTTTGGTGTAGCAGCTGCCGTGGTAAAGCTTATTTAGCTCTTAAGGTCTCTGGGTCAGGACCTAGGACTGGAGTCTTCAAGAGGTGTCTGATGTGAGTGGACCCTATGCCTTTGCCACCTCTGGCCCTGAGCTGAGGGTCTTTTAAAACACTCATAAGTACTGTGGAAATACTAGTGTGTAATAGCACTGTGTGTAGGGCCTCTGTGCTGTGCTTGGGCTTGACAAATGCACCTGACATCCACTGGGCCATGGACTGAGTCTGCTATGAGTCAGTCCGGAATGGGGAAACTCTGCAAAACCAACCCTTCTTCCATTTCCAAGGAGTAAAAATGTGTATGGATGGTGAGGTGTAGCATTTCATTGCAACTCACTGCAAATAGCACCAATAGGATTTGTTTGCAAATCAAGAGATTCTTTCTACAACTGCAAGAATCTTTTTTTATTCTCTTCCTCCGTAACCAAAGAACAACACCTTGCATCAGCTTTCTACAAATGGAGAAATTCAGTGACAATCATCATACTTTTAATTAAAAGTAAACAGTTATGATATTTAAAAAATAAAACAACTGCTGGAGGCCAAACAAGTAGTGGAGTATAGCTGTCACTTAGAACAAGTCAGGACAAGAACAAGATGAAAAAGCTGCCTTCATCCTTGCTTATGAGTAAGAACTCTTTATGGATTTTTTTTTTTTTTAAAGCTAAAATAAATTTCATGAGTATTTGAGGTTTTTTTTCTTGAATTTGTTCCTCTGGCCATATAGCCAAGGCACAGCTGGCAGCTTGTCTTGCAGCTTCAGAAGGGGAAAAGTGATTCAGGTGGGGATGCTGCCAACCCTGTGAGCCAGTGCAGAGACAGCAGGTCCCAGAAAGGTTCTGTTGTCCCCTGCCAGTGATCTTCTTCTAGATCTTCCTCTTCCCTTGGTTCTCTGATGTGTGTCTCCTGCATCTCTCACGTTTATGAAAGAGTTCAATATGTGGCTTGATGGACACAAAGAAATGTCCAGCCCTCACTGTGAATTTATGTGACATTGGCCCAAGTTGTGTAAATCTCATTAAATTAGCCAACTGTGTAAGACTTCCATTCGTTTTGGCTTTGCTCAGAGAACAGCTTGGATTGTTCTCTTAGATTTGAAGAGTTATTCAGCCTTGGAGCTCAAAATCAAATCACAGTCTAAAATCAGACCAGGTCTCCTTAGCTCAGCTTTTAAAACAGAAACGTATTACACTCAAAGTCCATTAAAGTCAAAAGGCTGTCTTAATGCGTGTGTATATATATAATATATAATAATGCATATATAACTGGACAGCCAAAATAAAGCAGCACTGGGAAATGCATAAGTTAATGATGCCTTGTTATGTATCCTCTATCATTTATGGCACGAATCCTGTATCTTTTATGGCATGAATTTTATAGTCTAAGTGGTAGTAAGATTAGAGGTAGGTGAATAATTTATAGCAAATAATTTATTTAATGAATTCCTCTTCCATTTCTATTTGCAAATTGTTTGTGAACATCCTGTGGTTTCTTTGCATTTTACTTATTTGAAATTACTTACTGAATAGCTTCTACAAATAATATTTGACATACCGCAAGCTTGTGAGCAGGTTTGGTATTTTTTTTTACTGTTTTGTAGGAGAGGTAGCAGCATTTCAACTCCAGGTTTGGTTGCTCAGCAGTGATACAGAGCAAAAGTTCATGCCATAGTATTTCACTATCCTGACAACTCAAAGTAATTGTTAGAATTCAGCAGTTTCTGAAAGGTATCGAGAATAAGCTATTACTTTTTAATAATTATTCAGACTGTTTGCGTGGATAGGCAAGTTCAAAATTCACTTTTGTCAGCAAGTGCTAAAATTGCTCAAAATGTGTTACTTCCTTGTACATTCACGTCACTGAATTAGAATAGTAGCAGAAATGAACAGAACGCTGTAAGGTCCACAGTGTGCTGTGCATATGCCTGACTTCAGGCATATTCTTGAGTAGATGCATAAATGGTAGAGTGGCAAATTATGAACTTCAGCATATGTTTAAGTGGTTTTCTAAACTAGGGACCAAAATAGAGAAAAAAAGCAAATTTATCTTTCATGAAAGTGAGCATGCAAGAGAATTTTGTTTCCTCATCTGCAATTTTCGGGCATTGCATCTTTCAGATGGGGAGGGGGAGACGGAGAAGCAATGATTTAAATAGTGCATTAACTTGCAGTGTTTCTGATGTCATCAAATACAAGGAAGTTAATCTGAAGTTTCCCACACATGTCATTCTGTGTATTTTTTCCCCTTAAATATTGGAGGAATTAACTTGAAGAATGGAAAAAACCCCCCATATAAAAAACCCTCCCCAAAAATCCTCAGCCATTAGTTTCAGTTACTATTTTATTTATATATTCATTTTTAAAGATTTATCATATTTCAGAATACTTTCCATGTTCTTTTATCCACTTATCATGACTCTAAAAAAAGTTAATTTGGAAATATCAAATATTGTTTGACAAAAGTGACCATCAGAGAAAGGATAACTTTCTCTGGATCTGCAAGGAACAGGTATGAGTTACTCTAGCATCTTAAAGAGCTGTCATAACAATGTAAACTGCTAAAGGTTTACATTCTTCTGTGCAACTTTTGAAAGCTACACATTGTGGAAAGCAGCTTCTGAAGTTGTGTGATACATCCTTCAGCTTTGTAACACAGGTGGTGTTTCACTGGCCTGCCTGAAAGGCACAGTTAAAGAGTTGATTTTGTGGGTTTGTGAGCCAGTGAGACCTCATGTTCTTCCCATCTGTGTCCTTTGGCTTAACTTTGTGGGATCTCTTATGTCTAACAGAGCCTTGAGTGTGGCAGTGAGTACCTCACCTGTACCTGTCCATCTAATTTCATGAATCCTATGGAAAGACAAGTAATATCTTTAAGGCCTTTTCTCTTCTGTCAGAGGAGGGATGGGTGCAGGGGCCTTGTGTTCCAAGGAAACAATTGTTTCTGGGCCACAATGCCCATGGACAAATTGAGTCTAAGTAACTAGCAGAAGACCAGAGATGGCTCAGGCCAGTGTGGTCTGGAATCTGGGAAGAGAAAAAGCCATCTCTATGAGATGAATGGTGTGTGGGATGCAACTGCAGAAATAGGCAGTCAATTTTGGGTGAAGAACAGTGACTTTTCCTGCTGACTTAAAAGGGCTAAAATGACCTCTTTGGAGCAGAGAGTCAAAGGAGTAAGGTGTTGTTTCTTATACCAGTGATCAGAAATGCACCCAAGCCATGCTCTGCACCAAAGCCCCAGACCAGACATATCACAGGGACAAGCCTGCAAAATGTGGTCATCAGTCTCCACCAATGCTTATATGCAAGCGACTTGCACCATGTACATGAGAAGAGGGATTTTTCCAAATGGAGAGTTTTTGGACCTCTGTACATGTCTTGCCCTTTAGGAGATGGTCTAGATCCCAATCTTGCACTCATAGAAATCAATAGGAGAGTTTCAGCTTTGTGTAGTTGGGAAGGTGAAGAAACCTCTGGCAGGCAGAAGAAAGGAGTGCTGGAGCTGGACTAGCAGTGCGTGCTACAAGGAGGACTGTGGAGTCCCTGGACTGTGTGTTCCCCAATCTGTATTACTATTTATCAATCCATGCTCCTCACCCACTGTCCTCCTCCATGTTCTGTCCTGTGATTCCAGCCCCAGGGCTGGAGAGGATCCTGTAAGGAAAAGCTGGCAGTGGAATTCCAAATTTTGCACCAACAGTCTTCTTTCCTCTTTCTAAGGCTTCCTGAACATTAATCACAGAAAATTTATCCATGCTTATTGCTCATCCCTGGCACCTTTTATGACCTCAGTGATGAACACTGTGAAATTAAAAAGCAGTCACCTATACCAAACAAGATAAACAACAAATGGTCCCAACAGTCTGCCACGTTTTCTGTCTTTAGCAGCAAAATAAGTAGCACTGCATTAGGTTTAAAGGGGCAATGATGCTATATCCTGCAAGGGCTGTGGGCACTTGTATCTATGACAGGAAAAACATCAAGAGACTGCTTGAGGTAATTGCATTCTCATTATTTTGTGACCAGAGCCTGGTCAGCTCCGGAAGGTGGGTGATCAAAGGCCACTTCTGAATTTAGCTTGGGTTCACTTTCATAGATCCTTAAGATGAAAATGGCAGAGGAGGTTGGTTTGCAAAGAAGTGTGGCTATGTCTCCATCCAGTGGCTAGTGCCACTGATGACGAGTCAGCATCCCACAGAAATCCATCTTTATTTGGGGAAATGTCCCAAAAGACAGATGTGGCAGAGGGGAGGCTGCCTTCCTAAAACTGACCTTTATAGAGGTCTAAGATGTGTTTTATCTTGTCTTGTGTCTTTCTCTCTTGTCCTGTGTCCAGTGCTATAAACATAGACTTATCGATAGTATCAATAAAAATATAATATTATAATATAATAATAATCATTATTATGAACTATTTTAGACTAGCTTGGGAAAGATCCTGGCTATGCCAACTGGTTCTGCTGTGATTCCAATGGGATGGTGCACAGTTTCATACCTAAATGGCTGTGGCCATACATCAGGCTCACTCTCTGTCTCTCACAGTCAGCCAGGACAAGTTGAAACAGGCAAAAGGAAAGAAAATAGACAAATTTCCGCATCCATAGCAGCTGGAGTGAACGCCAAACAGATGGGCTCTTCCACCCCGATTATCCTAACCTCCTAAATATAGAAATACAGGCTTTTTTTTTTGTCTTCTCTTCTATTTTTTTTTATAAATTTAAATTACCCGAGGGGGTGGTGTTAGCTCACGCTAGGGCAGTGCTAACGAGTGCAAATAGAAGTCATCTGCTGACAGAGTCAGATCACGGCTTCTGCTCATGACTATCCCCCCACCCTGCCCACACACATTTTTCCCACTGGTAATGTGGGGATGTGCAGGGGCTGAAGCCATTTTCTCTGTGGGGTAGGGAAATTTGTATTTCCCTATGTGCATGAACCAGCTTTCATTTCAAATCCTGTCTGTGATTGTGCAGATACACAGAGTAAATGAGCACCAAAGAAAATGGTTAAGAACTACATGTCCTCCTCACCTCTTCCTGCAGGTGGTTTGGTAAGTAGATGGGGCAGCTGTACTCAAGTCACTGGAGGAGTTCACAGCTATTTTGGTTATCATTGCACAAGCACGCTGATAGATGTAGAGTAGAAAGATGCAGGGTCTGCTTTTCATCATGTCCCAACTCATGGTTTTATGGAGCGTACAGAGCCATTGAAGGGATGTCTTCTGGCAGCAGGCTGGTTGTGCCTGAACAACCTCATCCTTTTTGTTCTGCAGTGGTTGACACCAGCAAAACAACAGCAGGGCAATGCTTTGTGTGATTTCTTTGGACTTCTTTTGCTGTACTAAGGGCTTGGGTAGGAAAACTCTGGTGGTTTGTTTTTTTTCTCCAGTGGAGAAACACAGCACCTCACCAATGCTGTGTTTTCCATTCATCTTCCAGATAACTTCCACTCTTTCTTGCCTGAGGGCTGAATTTCCGACCTGTTTTCAGGCTTTTGTTCCCTGACCAGCCTTGGGAAGCAGGTGGCAGGAGGAGGTGCTGTCTGCATAACATGGCAGAGGACTATAAGGCTGTGTGTCTTCTCCCTGCCCTCTTTTATACTTGCACAGTGGAGAGTGCATATACCTGGGTCTTGCTTTCCCCAACTCTAGGAAGGGAATGAATGACAAGGGTTTGCCTGAGAAAAAACACGTGGGTGCTGTATTACTGTTACCACTGTAACCATGAACTAAGACATATAATGAGGATAAAGGTTAGGAGCAAAACTGCACTGACTTGGGGCCCAGCCAGGCAGAACTGCAATGTTTTTCCCTTGTCATTATGTACAAGGGTGTGTTGTGCTCTGTGAATGTATCTATGCTACCATCAGTGCAGATATACAAATAGACCGTGTATAAGACTTCAGAGACTCTGTGAAGAAGTTCTTTATCTTATGGGCTGCTCTCCATGTAAGGATGCGTGTAGTTTATTAAAGCTCTCAGGGCTCATTTTGCTTGTGTGCTCATGCTCTCCTGCTGAAACCCAAACAGTTTTAACCTTAACCCCGGGTGCCAGAGTGTCATATGTACTGTTGGCTTCTGTAGGATCTGCATCTTCCTTGGAGGTCTCTCGCAGGAGAGGCTTTTGGAGGAGGCTGGCTGGGAAAGGTGTGGAGTTTGCATAGTGGAAGAAGGCCTCTAGGAATAAGTTCATCCAGCAGCTGGCAAGGTGACAGAACTGTAGGAAATCCTGCCTTGGGGCAGGAGGATGAAGCTGGTGATTTCCTGAGGGTTGCTGCACAGGGAATTGTTACCCCTGGTATTTTCAGGGTAGAGTGCTTCTCTTGTTACACTGAGGTCATGCAGAGTAGCGTTGTCTGGACCATGAAGCACACAGATGCTATAGATACTGGGTAGTGAGGCGAAAGCAAATACATCTGGAAGCTTCCCCTGGAAACAGTCTGTTTGACATGGCAGGGGGGTCATTCCACTGATAATAAGACCTCCTGGGGCCATGCTTATGTTTGCACTGTGTTCCCCAGAGCCTGGGTCAGGAGAGGGCTTTGCAGCCCAGATGCAGTGCCAGACCTGTGCTAGCTTCCATGCTTTTGCTTAGGAGTCAGGACAAACTCTCGCAGATACTGCATATAAGGGATCACAGTGGAGAGGCATCTAATTGGCTTTGCAGGAGAGGAGCTTTTGGCATGGTTTATTCACTCTGATTCACGAGTGGCTGTATCAAACCTGGCTGGCACAGCGCAGGGTCACTCGAGCGTCTCTGTGCTGTGCACTTGAGTACTCCTGACCAGCAGCAGCTCAGGGGTGCAGGCACACCCGTGCTGGCTCCTCCACACGATGCCTGCTTGGCAGAGCTGCCTCACTCAGGCTTTGAGCCACTGCGTGTCTGATCTGTCTCTCGCAGCGGCTTCGCCTCATTCATGCTGCGCAGAGCCAGGGCTCGTCGGCCAGCCGGACCTGCATAACCCTGGCGGGAGCCACCACCGTATTGCTGCACCAACATCACGGCTAATCAACAACCTGCTCAGGTCCTCTCTAGGGACACTAACAGTATTTTTAGGATTTAAAAGAATAATGATACCTCAAGGAGAGACTGGTTGTGCTTCTCGTGATTAAGGATGCCTGCTATTTTCAGTTATGTTTTTCATGTTTTCTTGCCTCAGTTTTACTCTTGGTAAATGGGGGTTAACAATACCCCTGATTACAATTTCTGCCCCCCCTGAGTAACTGTGGTGGTTATTATTGTTATCCTGTCTTTACTTTGAGACACTTATCTATCTTGCCAGATTTGAAATACGTGGCCTGGAATTTTCCTATCCCTGGATTCTAGCTCAGACTGACTTTGGATGGAAATTTTTACCCTCCTCTCTCCTACTTTTGAGAATAAGATTGAGAGGGAAAATGGGTTCCTGCATGTTTGAAAATGAAAATGTTTTCTTTTGAATGCTGTCTTTCTGCCATGTTGTGCAGCCAGACCTCGAAATGCAACAGAAGGGTGTTCTGTGTGACATAGGTGTGCCTTCTGTCACCTTTGAGAAAATCTACCTGAGGTAGGCTAGATGAAGAGCCTTTGAAAAATCAAATGTGATTGTCCATGTGCTCAGCAGAGGCAACAGAAGATTCAGTGAGGAAAAAGCCCTTGAGTTTTCACCCTTTGCAGCTTGTTTGTGTGCTAGGGATGTGCATCATGCTACTTCCCGGCATGCAGACCATGCTGAGAAGGTACTGGGACAAAGCCAGAGCTCCCCTGCAGGTACCATGAGCTGAGCTAGGGCTGATCTTTGTCAGTAGGAGCAGGGTATGAGTCTGTCTCCCTTACCTGCTGAGGGGATTTCCTTTGTCGTACTTGGAGGTGACAGAGAAGCAAGCCACCTTGTTCATGTTCAAGGAAAGAGGGAGCTGGTCAGGGAGGTGATCAAGGCAGGGGTGCTTGGGAACAAAGCGCATGATGAGAGTGGGAACGCACCAAAGAATTGGGGGTGGGGAGAAGAGAGGAAGTGGAGCCAATATGGGAGTGGATGGAGATGGACTCACTGGGAGTGAGTCACATTAATGGGCTGCCCCCAAGCCTTCTCTTCTTCAGGCTACACCAGCTCTCTTAGCCTCTCCTGTGGGTCACACAGAAGGATTAAGAGTGGCAGTGGGGCTTTTCTTTGTGAGGTACCCTTTGGCCTAATGGTGCTCAGAGGACAGGGATATGATGAGTCCAAGACTGGCTGGGCAAGAAGACCAGTGTCCCATCCCAGGGGAACTGAAAAACTAGAAGAACTGAGCACTCTAAAATCTTCCCCAGGGATTCAGTGATTCTATCTTCTGCCTGGGACTTGAAGGTGTACCACAAATATGACCTTCAGTCACATATTTAATGTAAAGTTAGTAAGTCAGATAATTAAATATATGCTCAGTTTCTTTCTATCCTGGAGGTTGAAAGAAACAGGAACAAAATGTTTTATTTATTTATTTGTTTGTTTGTTTTAGTACATGATCAGCAGTGCCAATGGATATGACATCTGTTGCTGTTGCTTTTCTGGCAGCATCTGGGCTGAATACCTGAGCTGTTTTGATACTTGAGTGATTAGACAATTTGCTTATAAACTACCTTGATGAAGTCTGGTACTTGCACAACAGGGGTTTAAAAGGAAATGAATTAACATAATAAGAAGGTTATAACTATTAATAATTGCTACATTAGTAACAATAAACAGCAATTAATTTTTAAAATCTGGATAGTTTAAATTTCTGCTAAGTAGATTACCCCATTCTCCATTCCTTGCAGGTATGTTATATTTCTGAAATTTCTGCTGTCACTTCTGTATTGAGAACTCATTGGTGTGGTGGCGATTCACTGTTTTATGTTTCCTGCTGTTCCACTGATGAGGAGAAGAGTTTTAGTGCAAGAAACATCCAGGAAGACATGGTGTGGGACTTAATCTATTTCTTCCTTTGGGAAGAAAACTGGGAAGGAAAAGGAGAGAGATGATTCTACTGTAAAGTAAATGGCTTCAGTTAATGATTTAAAATGTAGAGAAGCTGCCAGACAAAAGGGATAGGCGTGTAATTTCCCTGGGAGCTGCACGTGCTGAGCAGCACATGTTTGTTACCCAAGTGGGGGAATCGTAGCTGGGGTCTCTGGCAGCAAGGATTGCCAGGAGTGATGGGTGAGCTCACACATGCCATGTTACCTGCACATCTAGTCTCTCCCCCAGCACGGAACCATCGGGGAAGAGGAGCCACTGAGTGAAGTGGGGACACAGCAGTCAGAAGATTATTTGGGGGCAAGAGTGCTCTGCCCTGCTTTTGTTGGTATTCAAAGGAGTGGAAGTTGAGGACAAAATGGTCTCTTGGCTGAATGTGATGTGTATTTTGTAGAGGCTGTCTGACTCAGCCTTTTGCATGGAAATGGCTCACAGTACCTGAACTTGGGCCCCTGACCTACACTAACTTAGCAGGTTTTTGCTCAGAAGCCATCATTCAGAAACAAGAGAGATGGTGGTGTTTTTCAGGGTTTGGGCAGAGAGGTACCTGTATAGCTTGAGGGAGCAAACAGGAGGGAGACCGAAGTTCCCAGAGCACCTCCCTCCTGCCTCTCATGGTACCTGGCATTGCAGCAGGTTGACTGGAAGGATGAGGTGAAGCTGATCAAAGATGGTGCTAATAACAGCTGATGGCGTAGCATTCTCCCTCTCTTGCCTCTCACACTTCTCCATTGTAATGAAAGGGCACTAAGGCCTGTAAAACATATGCCAAGATCACCATGTCTTATCAGCTCCAGTGAGCTGGGTCCTGCTGCAGAGTGGGATTTGTAAATACTCTTTACTTGCAGGGAAGCTGAGGGGTTTGGCTGTCCTCATCTGCTTGCTCCTAAGTCTTTGTACAGGCAGGTTCAGTTGTATAAGTGTTTGGGAGATGGCTGTTTGCTGCATGGGCATTTCTGGGAGCAAGTAGGAAAAATTTCTACATGGATTTTCTGGTTTCTTGCTCAGATTGTGACAACACCCAACACCCTGTGGCTTAAGTCATTGGCCACATGAGGAGCTGGTGCAGGCAGACTCACTTTCAAACAGAAAGGGTTTATTTCCTTAAATCATTCACCAAGTGATTGCAAATACAGAGTAAATAATTTTCAAATGGATCATGAATTGAGAGTAAATAATTTTTTTAACCGTGTGTTGTGAAGCAATCACAAATAAGAAAGAGGGCTAAAATGGACACAAGGCATTTCCTGGAGAGGAACTGAATTGCTTTCTCCTACAAAAGTCAATAGCAACAAGAGAGCCTCCTCCCCTTCCCTGCCCTCTGATCTCCAGGTGTTTTACCTGTGCACAAGTATCTATTGAATATACGGGTGGTGTTGTGAGAAACCTGCAGGTAGCGGCACTTAATTCCTAGGGGTGATACACATCTGGAGAGAGGGTTCATTTCTCTGAAAAATATGTTAGTCTTTCCCAGTGTGGAAACATAGCTTTTTAATTAAAGCAATCTTCCTCCCACCTAGGGGAGCTTTGAAAAGATGTGTTTTGTTCTGTCTGTCCACAGCACTTTGTGCTTTATCTTAATGGTTTAGATACTGGCTTTCTTACCTACTAGGACAGTTTGGAGAGTGTCAGGTTTCTGGGCAAATGAAGCCTTCCCATGTTTCTCCATAGTTTTGTTTCCAAGTATGTTCCTGTTGTCTATTAGTTAAGCAACAGAGCAAATGAGAAATACTGTGAGCAATTACTTTCTAAAGTGAAGAATGAAGGTGGGCAGGACACACACATTTAATTTTTTCCTTTGTTCCTTGCATTTCACACTTTTTATTTTGAATACCTTTCCTGTGGATGACTCGGGGATTCCTGGCAAGCCCAGTTAAAAACCAGAGTCCAGTGTATAATTTCTTTTTTCTTGTCACCTGTGATCTTGTCTTGTAATAATTGAACTTTGGAGTAAGTCCCAGTCAATTACTCTGAAACTGCATCTTTATTATCCCATTAGCAACACTAAAACCCAAAACCAATCCCCAACTTTTTATTTTTGCTCCTGCTTGAGAAAGGAATATGCCAACTAAAGGTTGTTTTTAGGTTCTGTCTTTTTCCAGTGCCCTGCCCAGACAAATCATGCACGGGAGAAGGATGCCATTAAGACTGGGGGAAGAGATGTTTCCCTTTCTGGTCAAGCCTGATCCAGGCTGGAGACTGAGATGAGGAGAGAGATCTGGACCTCTGGTGGTGGACTCTGTAGGGCAGCTACTGTTTCCCAGGCTCTTGTTGGCGTTGTTCAGCCTGGAGAAGAAAAGGTTCCAGGGAGACCTTATAGCACCTTTCAATACCTGAAGGGGGCTAAAAAAGAACTTGGGAGAGACTTTTTACAAGGGCACACAGTGACAGGACAAGAGGCAGTGGCTTCAAACTGAAAGAGGGTAGGTTTAGATTAGATGTTAGGAAACAATTCTTTACTGTGAGAGTGGTGAGGAACTGCAACAGGCTTCTCAGAAAAGTTGTAGATGCTGTAGATCCCTGGAAGTATTCAAGGCCGGGGTAGATGAGGCTTTAAGCAATCTCTAGGGGAAGCTGTCCCTGCCCATGGTAGGGAGACTGGAAATAGATAATTTTTAGGTCCCTTCCAACTCGAACCATTCTGTGATTCTACCCAGAATTAATTTCAACTGAGCACCACAGGGTAGCAGAAACCCAGCTGTGAAAATAAAGCCACAGGTCGGTTTGTAGAATTTCCTGTGATTGAAGTCATAATGTCTCCTCTTAATTAATTTAATTCAGGTTTAATTTATTGAGGGTTTGCCTTGATTTATTCCACTGCTCTCTCAGGCAGCTTGTGTGAAGAGCTGCTGCATTTTCTTGCAGACTGGAAAGGCATGTTGTCATGTAATGATCTAGCACAAGTTCTTGATGATACCACCCCCATCCTCTTGCCTTGTCCACCAGGGGAAAAAGAAATTGTAAAGGAAGAGATGGATTCACAGGTTCTGCTGTTTAAAGAAGAGTGAGAAATTTCTTAGGACTTGATAACCATTTTTGCATGGAGTTATCAGCATGTCTTTGCACCAGGCTTGCTACAAGTCCCATGGGCACAAGTCCTTATTCCTTGGGGCTGTTATTTCTCCTTACGTGGCTCATTTGCATTTGAGATATCCTTTTGGGATCATGGGCATGTTACATGCCCAGCCTTACCTAATTTGCTTTTCACTGGGCAAGTTACTCCGAGTGCCTCCCTCGCCTTCGCTGGGAAGGCTGGATTCCCTTTATTCCCCCACCAAAGGGTTTTGTTCTCCCCCTTCCAGCATCCACTTGTGCCCTCTGTGCGCTGGAGAGTGTCTCCCCCTCCTGCATCCCCTTCCCCCTGTATCCTTCTCCCTATCCAAAGTCTCCTAGCAATCTTCTTGTTTGTGAGGAGACATCAATCCTCCTCCTCCTTCTCCTCCTGGCTGGGTGCAAGGCCCTGATTTCCATTTGAATAGCAGGCTTTCTGCTGAGGCTTCCCCACCGCCCAGCCTAGTGAACAAGGAGCCCACTGTTCACGGATGGGATGTTCAGCCAGCCCTGACGTCCCTGCTGTCCTCAATGCGGCTTTTCAGCCCTTCCACTGGAGGCCGGGGCGCCAGGCTGGTGGGGGACAGGATCCCGGCCCTGGGCAACATGCCACTCATTTTAAGCAGCCCTAGCCTGTTCCCACTTCGGGCTTTATGGTCTATCAGAGGCTTGTTTGAGTCGCAGCTGGTTTTCGTGCGGCACCGGGGTAATAAAAAAGGGAGGGATAAGTCAAACTGGAGTGGTAGTGAGGGATGGGGAAGAGAGAGGGTCCTTTGCCAAAGGTTGAATGATGAGCGGGTGCCTGCATGGGGGTGACCATGTGTTGTGGACAGGGCTTCTGTCTCACTAGCTCATGCTAGTGAGATCAAAGCTGACCTCAGATCAAAGCTGACCTGTGCCTTGTGCCTGAAATGCCCTTCTAAAAACACATCCTGCCATGCAGGTAGCTTTCTCTGTTGGCATTTGTTTGCAGACGTGCAGGTGCACCTTCCCACCTCCAAGGTTTCAGGGTAAAGGCAGGACAGAGGAGCAACATCTAACCTCCTACCCTGGGACTTCTGAGCCTGAGCAAATCAAACCCTCCTGCGCCATCTCACCGCTAAGAGCGTGTTGTGAGGGCTGACCCTGCAGTGAACTGGCTGGGTTTGAAGCACTGGAGTCTCGTTAATACAGTCAGATGTGGATGAGGGCTGACAGCCCTCTCTGCTAATTTTTTTTGTGTTTTCCCTCCAGATGATGCTGGTGCAGGTGTTGTGACAGATTGGTCTCCACCATGGGGAAGCTCCCCTTTCCAGTGAGGTGTGAAAGAACTTAACTACTTCTACTGCTTTCAGCATCCAGGGGCTCTAGGTGGCATGAGAAATCCCAACTGGCAAGCCACAAAGGAGCTCCCAATGTTGTGATGTGCCAGCCTGACTGTGGGTGCTGCTTTTCTGAACCAGTTTCCTTTTTTATTTTTTTTTCTGTGGGCAGAGGTATGGGACTCCGGGTTTGTTTGTGTTTTTCCCCAAATAGTGTCACACTGATGACATTTAAATTCAGTGGAGCAGGCACAGAAGGGGCAGCAGCAGAGCAGGCTTCCCTCTCTGCTGCTGTAGGAAGAGCCAGCTGGAGCGTGGGGACAGTGATGAGGCCAGGCAGACCTCTGCCAGGGCTGGCAGCAAACAAAGCCCACTAAAACCGGTTACAATGTGTTAAATTGCTAGTTCACAGCAGACAAGGAGAAACCTTTCTCTTCTGTCAGTATGGATAAATTGCTCATAAGAAAAGATAATGATTTCTTTTGGTAACTTCTAAAATTTGAGTCTATCTGCACCTCTTTTTACCTTTCTTGGTTTTTCCACTCAGTGTTGTTCATTTGTCACTTGGATGCTGAGCTCTTGCAGTCCTGATTTCTGTCTTTTCATGAATACATCAGTTCAAACAAGCTACACCCCTTGGCAGCACTCAGATAACGGAGCATGTACAGGGCCCTGAGGGTCTTGCCTTCACCTCCTCTGCTTGTATCTCAGCTCTGGCAGCAAGGTAGGACTGGTGGTGCGAGGGTGGCACTGAATCCTGCAAGCAGCGTGGGGCTCATTCAGGTTGGTGGTGGAGGCTTGGAGCACAACAGGTACTGCTTCTTTACTGCCAACAGAAATCCAACGTTCCCTGTTCCCCGGGGGCAGGTGCCCTGAGTGATGCTCTTTGGTTACTCCAATGCTTTTGCCACAGATTCAGCCCTGTGTGAAGGACAGGCTGTTGTGGCTTCTTGCCTGTGCTCATTGGTAAAGGGGCAGAAGGGAGAGTAAGAGACAGATCTGCAGAGGTGTGGAGGCTCTTAGCTGCTGTTCTAGCCTCCCCTGACTTTGTTGGGAATTAGGTACTGAAATATTCCTGGCACCTGGACATAACAAGTGGAGACTTTGAGCAAATTGGTGTCAATACATCGGAGAGTTATGCTTGGTGGCATAACCGCAGGATGATTCCTCCTCCTGCAAGCAGTGTCCTGGCTGCCCATATCAGCACCGGGAATCTCACTGCAGTCTCAGATTTCATACACCTGTGAATAGTAAGAAGGGCTTTCTTTTTTCCAGCTCATTCTGCCTGCCATGCTGGAGTGGGGACTGGGAAGTTCTGGTGGACTGGCACTTCCAAGTAGTCATTGGTAAAGTCAGTTATTCCAGTAGAAGCTATTTCCTTCCCCACAGCACTTTCCTGTCTGTTTTGCAGAGAGGATGCTGTGGCAGCAGCCACTGCTGCACCTCGGCATGTGTGTGCAGATAACTCGCAACAAGTCACAGAAAATGTATTCTTTCCACAGGGGTTTAATTAGGCTGTGAATCACATTAGCAGAGAGGGCACACTTAAGGTGCCATACGATGGACATCACTCAAGCTGGGCACGAAAGGGCAGGCACTGCAGGGTGTGCAGCAGAGACCAAGCCATCCTGACTCTGCTCCCCGAGACTTGTAAAGGCTGAATAAAGCACAACACTTCTTATAGTAGGGCACCTCAATTGAGCCTGGTTGCAGGAAGCACTACCAGAACTGTGCAGGACCTCCTGAGAGGTACTCACAGAGATGTGACTACTCTGGCAGAGAACGCTTGCAGAGTGGGATATTGTTTAGGCAGTGTGCGTGTGCCTGTGCTGCTGTGTGTACTTGTGTTGTGTCCAGGATGTGTTTTAAAGGTGTGTGAGGAAATGTGGTGTTGGAAATGTTGCTTTGATTCTGTAAGTGGGCTCCACATTGCCCTCTGAGCCTGGGTTGGAAGACTGGTAAATATTGTGCTGCTAAATTAAATTGCCTCATGAGCGGGGTAGTGGGGATATGGCTGGGCAGATAAGTGGGACCTTGGCTGAGTTGTGTCTCTTTTCCTGCTCTTTACTTTGCCATTCTTCACAAAGAGTTGAAATTGGATTACAAAATAGGAAATGGATCCTCCCCAAAAATGTCATCCTCAAACCCAGCAGTGATTGGGAGGAAGAGAATATGCATAAACTTAGAGTGTGCAGGAAAGGACCTGGACTGGTTTAGTCTGTGCCTGAAGCCTGAGCAAGCAGCTGGTGAGTCAAATCATATACATGTGCACACACACACACACACAGACACACAAACATAGAGCTCTACATTTATCAGTAGCAGTGGAGTAGCGTGGCCTCTGCATGTGAAAGATCAAGTCTGTGCTAAAGGTGCATCACCCAAGGAGGGTCATGCTGTCAGGGACTGCAAAGGAGAAAATCATTGATATATATTGCTGGAAGACCTAAAAGGTTGCAGAAGCAGAACTAACTGTGCTGTTTAGGCTTCTTTTTTACATTTTTACTTATTAAAATGCTCTAGATGCAGAGTAGCTTTTCTCATTATTTATAAGTGTCGCTACCGCCTTGAAATGGAACTGCAGGCACTTTGATGAATGTGGTGAAAGCTTGTCTGGTGTCTCTGCCACTTCTCTAAAGTGCCTCCTGCGTCCTCTGCTGAATTGCTGTTTCATCAGTTTGGACAGCAGTGTTCCTCAGCAAATTGCAGTAAAAGTCTGGTTGCATCATCCCATGCTAATGGAAATGGAGCAGGAGGGAGTGAGCATCCTGTAAGTTCTAGGCAGAGGGAGGGACAGGAGGAAGAAGACAGACCTTCTCCATCCTGAGAAGTTTAGTGGAATAGAGGCTCCTGTTCAGTATTGCTGTGAGTGTGCTTTTCTTCTGCCTTGTGCTGACAGCTAGCAGTGGCATCTCTGTTCGAATTGCCTGTGCCAGAAAGCAGAAATTAGGTTGCTCCAGCCTCAGCCCTGCTTCTGATCATTACAATGCCCATGGTCTGGGGACAGTCAACTGATGGGCTGTACATGGAGCTCTCCTGACAGCGGAGTGCAGGGAGCTTTTAAAGGGCTTGAGGAACTCCTTTGGGGTCACAGGAGGCCAAAATATTGACATGGAAAAATCTAGTGACCAAAACAAAGGGAGAAAGTTTGTTTACAACACACAAACAACAACCAAACTGACGAAAAAACCCCAATCAACAACAATAAAGAAGCAACCTCTCAAAAACCTTGACTTCTCCTTTGGGCAGAGGGAGTTGCTCTTAGCTCATCTTGCTAAGCAGAAGCTGCACTTGTGCGGAAGCAAGTGCCTGACAGGATGATGAGGCAACAGAAAGCTTGTCCTACAAGGGGAGATTAGAAGAGCTTGGATGGTTTAGCCTGAGGAAAATGGTAGGGGGAGTATGAGAATGCTCTGTAAGTATGTCAGCAGGTAAACAGTGTGAAGTGGGAAGACTATTTTGAGGCTAAGGGAAGATGTTTGCATCAGTACAGGCTCCTGTAAATCAGTTGTGGGAATCTAGTCTAGGAATTAAAACATGTTTTCAAACTGCTAAGTCAAGGAAGTTTGGGAAGCAGTTTCCAAGCAGAGCAAGGGGGTCAAAACTCCCAGGTAGGCTTGAAGATGAGTCTCGATCTGTCTGTGAAGGGGATTGTATTACGAGGGCCAGGCTCAGTGTACCAGTGGCTTCTATTCCTATGCTGCTTCCTAAGTTTCTAGTCCCACATTAAGCATTCAGGCTTCATGCATGAGATTTGCTTAAATAAAAATCATAAATGAAACTGAATGGTTTGCAACTTCAAACTCATCTGCTGGTTTGTGGGGTTTTTTGATTGTTTCTTTTTGTTTGTTTGGTGGGGGTTTTTTATGGCTCCTTTCAGGGTGTCCTTTTGACCTGAATATGCCGCAGCAGCATTTCACCCAGTGCCCAGGTTTCCCCTTCCTCGTCCTCAAGCCGTCTCACTTTTGTGCGAGCTGTTTCCACCAATGAATAGCACAACTCAGCACTTTTAGGGGCTGAAAGCTATTTACCAGCTAAGAGGGCAGGAGTACAAAACTATTTTCAGCACTGTGACCCACCTCGGCCAATTGGATTGTGTCTGGTAATCCTATTTGGTGGAGATGGGTTCACGTAACCTGAAATAGTTTCTACTCTTTGCCTTCACCTTCAGCTCCTGTGTCGACACAGCAACGGGTTTGTGATGCCTGTGCTGTAATACCTGACCTCCAGAGGGGAGAAGGGCAGTGTGAGGGGTTGGGCTGGAGCTCCTGCTCCCTGCCAGGAGGTTGGCCCTTTGTCCCCACTGATGCCCCATAGAGCGGTGTCCTCATGCCAGGATGTGAGGTTGCTCTCTACCCCTTTGAAGCCTGGCACAGATGTGTCTAGCTCTGACCTTCTGATTACAGCCCAGGCACCAGCCTAAACCTTGACTTGTACCTAGGGTTTTGGTGGGGAGTAGTACTACGGATTGCCACTGCAGCACTGTCTTTCTTGCCTGCACTCCCACCTCCTAATAGTCATGTGTATTCTGGGGTGGGCAGGAAGGGTTCAGGAATCAATGCAGGTGAAGAAAAAAAACATCAATATTGTCTTATACAGCTCACTTCAAATGTGTAAGGTATTTCAAAGTCATGAAAAATCTATTGCTCAAATGAAGCCAAGAATGGAAAAGGCTGTTTAGCCCAAACTTTCCTTTCCAGACATGATTTGAGGCTCTAGGGTTTTTACTGGTGCAGTAACTAAACAGTGAACTCGCAGGATCCATTTTTTAGCCCAGTTTTACTGTGAGGAGATAATAGTGAAGTTGCACTGTCTACTTCACCCTTATAGCTTTGTACCTCATTGACCACTTTTAGCCCTGTTTGACAGGAGTCTACAAAATGCTGCATTTACCAGAAGTCATCAAAGCATACAGCCAGATTAGGAAAGAAAGCCCAACCGAGGGAAAGGAGGGAAATGTGAATTTAGGTAGATTATTAGGCATAAGAAAACCCAAGCCAGCAGGGCACTGAATCTAGGCTTCAGTCCTGCTACTCAGGGATTCCTTGACTATTTGACATGGGGGTGGGTGTGTACACTTAATGTCTCTGAGCTTGTACAAGACTTCACAGCAGCAATGTTGCTGAGTTTTGTAGTTACCAGTTATAGCTCAGCTCAGCTGAGGCACTTTCTGGCCTTGATTGCTGCAACTTTCAGCCCTTTGATTGACAGAGGGTATCGTGCACGCTGAGCTGGGCTCAGATGCCTGCCTTCTCTCTCATCAAAAATGAACAACTGTGGGCTAATCCCCTGGGCAGCCCCAATGGCAATGAGAGATCCTCTGCCCTCCCTTGAGGGGTAAGATGAGATGCTCCCTCTGGCCCCGGCACAGGACCATACCATGGGTCAGTGCTGCTTCTGGCTTGCGCCCTGTGCTCAACAAAGCTATCCCACTTATTTCGAGGCATAAAACTTGGAATGGCAGAGGTATGTTCTCTGAAGGAGTGGAAGGAATAAGCAGTCTGTCTGAGGATGAGGTGCAGTCTGCTATGAGAGAATTTTGCATTTTCCTAGCAAAAGCATAAACCGGAGTTTGTGGTGTGTCATAAAACCCAGTATCAACTCAGCCGTGGGACTTTAGTCGCCATGGTTGCTGGACTGGGCTGAGCCTGACTCCAATGTTGTGTGTGGTGAGCCTTTGTCTGCCCTGTGATGCAGCGAAACAGTTGGCAAGTGTTAGAAACCAGCATATGATGCAGTGCTTTGCACTGCTTTAGACAGTGCTTTTCATCATGGGTCTTTGCAGATGCTGAGTTAAGCCTGGCAAGAAACCCTGGAGGTGGGTCAAGAATGCTACAAGGTGGAGGAACATGTGCAGTCACATTTATGGAGTCAAGGGATGGGCAGAGTGGGGCAGATTCCTGGCAGTCTTCCTTTGTTTGCAGCAGTCAAAGTGGCTTGATCACTCCGACCTGCAGCTTCTCCCTCACCTGCTCATCCGGTGTGTGCTGCAGCAGCAGCTGCTGCATGGGAATAAAGTGCAATTCCTGCTACACAAATGCTACAGTGCTGCAAAATTAGGCTGCATTTTCTCACTTTCACCACTCTCCCAATATCCTTGCTCCTCTGTCTTTGCAGGGATGATGTGAGCTCTCCCAGAGATTTTCAGCAGTGGCACGTGATTTATTGTGGTTTCTTTTTCCTGCCTTCTCACAGAGTAAAACCTTTTTCTTGTTTCAGTGTTGGCAACTGCAGGGGCATTGGATTTGGATCCAGCATGAAGATGAGCAGCCAGCATAAAACCTGGGCAGGATTTTTGAGTAAATAATACACCCAATTCATCTCACTATGTCATTTGCAACTAGGTGTCTTGGAAACAGGAGCCTCAGTTGGACAGGAAAGCCTGCACCAACTGGAGTTGAAAGGATCTTTCCAGCCTGAGTGCTGGCATCCCTGGAGGGATTTCCTTCTAGGCTTTCTCAGTTTACCTGGACAATACTCATAAGCTTAGCCTTTCTTGCACATGCTTTAATCTCATGTTTCAGACTGTCTGTTAGTCATCTGTAGGGTCAGGAGGGCATTTCTCCCTCTGATCAGCATGGCAGATCTGCTGTAATCTGGTTGGGTTTTTTCCTCTGCTCTATACTTTGGGGCACGCTTCATTTTTTCAAATTACTGGGCACTTTTGCCCAATAAATTCTTCCCAATGGTGAAGCCACACAGCAGAGCCTTGCAGGGTGTTAATGTCATGCTTCATCTGCCTTCCTGTCCCTGGGCACTGCAGTTACAACTTTGGGTCTCCTATGTCAGGGGCACAAAGCACTGGGAGGAGGGTGAAGTTACTCTTCGTGGCACCTTTCCTATGAAAAGGCCCATTGCCAGACTGCCAGAAATTGCAGTGTGTTTCCAGTCCTTCCTTTCTGGAATCACTGTGGAGTGTGATTCATGCAAGGACTGGCAGGACACTTGCAGTCCATGGTGAGGATCAGGCTTCCTCAGTGACTGCCACAAAGTTTTTCTGCAATCCTAATTTGCAGCCTGTGTCCTCGTGTTGCTCAGATCTGAGGGCTGCTGTGCTCCTCCTCCCTCCCTCTCTCCCCTTTGAATTTTGTTGTTCATTTAGCTCAGAATTGCAGCAGTCGGGGTATTAAAAAAAAAAATCTATCAATAATCTGCGTTTAGAAACAGGGCTCCAGGGTGTTTAATTAAACCCAGTTGGAGGCAGCCAAAAGGCATGTGTGGTGTGTGTGTGCACAGACAGCTGGCTGTGGGGGAGTGGCAAGTGTGTACGTGTGGGTGAGAGAGGGAATAAAAGATCTGGTTAAATAGATCCTTTATATCCGTGCTCCAAATATAATGTTCTTAAATGTGTAACCCAAAAGAAAACAGCAATCCCCTCTTGAAATATGTGGAGAGGCTTGTGCCAGGAAAAGGTCAGCAGCTCAGCTTCACATGGCTAGCGCAGCCGTGGTTTGGGGAGGCTGAGGGTTTTCGTGGGGAAGAGTGGACACTGCTCTGTGGGGCATCAGTGGGGACAAAGGGCCAATACTCTCCTGGCACGGGGGCTGGATTTTCCTGCTAACATCAAGCTGGAAGGCTGGTGACTCTCACCTAGTTTGAAAGAGACAAAAGGCAGGCCCAGAAAGGGATGTGTGGGCTGCTGCTTTACAGCAAGGAGCAGGTGCGTTACTTTACCTAGGCATTGGATGCTGACAGAGAGGGCGTGAAAGGTGGAATGGAAACAATGTTCTGAGTTTCAACTCCAGTTTTGTCCCTGGCATCCATAACCTTTATGCCTCTTTCCTTCATGAACTAATTACCACATGGATATCATAAGGAACTGATTTTATTTTCTTCCTCGGTTATTTTGGAAGAGAGGAACAGAGAAACCTGGGTGTACTGGAGGAAATAAATCAGTGCTAGTATACCTGCCTTTTCTTTTAAAATCATTTTCATGGAATCATCTACATGCTTTGTCCATTTTTTTCTGCTTGTGTTCTCTATTTGCCAAAAATACTTGGCTTCTCTTTCCCTTTCATTGCCCTGCAGAGTCCCTCCTCATCTCCCTGCCCCAGAAATGGGAGGTGCAGGACCCTAGTGCCTGGTAGCTTTTCCCAGTGAGCAGACAGGAGCCCTCGAGCACAGCTGCCCTTTTCTGGGCAGCTGAGCATGTAAATGGGGCATGTGCCTCTGTAGCTGAGTGCCTGCCACAGTGGGTCCCTCAGCAAGTGGTTTTCCTGCTGCCAGTGGTACAGGGCGCGGATGCTACAGCTGTGTGCAAAGGCAGCGTCATTCTCGTGTGCCTGGTGCCTATTTAAAAACAAGGGGACACAAAAAAAGGCTTTCTGTTTTTCAGCTGAAACAGCTTCAACAAGTCACAGGCACCATCCCTGTAAATGCCACTGTTATGTGTGGCCCCAGGATGACTGACTCTGTTGTGCTGGTTCCCAGGCGGACATCAGGCCCACAGGGGCTCCTTGGAGCTGGGGGTTGGTGAAAGCCACAAGATGTGGTGGTGGGAAAGAATCACCACAGGTGCGATCTGTCTCCCTTTGCAAATAACCCAGCAGCTGAGAGGTTTGCCAAGCATGAGGCGTAGCTGCTGCTGCTGCTGAGCTTTTCAGCCATATGAGAGCAGTGAGCCATCGTGCTTGCAGTGCTACCCAAAATAAAAGGAATATTGCATCAAGGTGTTACCTAACAATGCTAACTTTGCGGTCTGTGATGCCTGCAGTCCTGTGTCTTCCGTGAAATTCAGGATGGTGAAAAGAATTAAGGTGGAAAGGCCCATCTAGTCCACCCGCAGGCAGAGCAGTGCGATATGTAACTTTACATTAAGGACTTTCAGCTGCATTTTTGCTGTCAGGGTTGGTCACTGCACTACCTTCCTTTTGCTTTCCAGTGATCTCTAGATTGCCTCAATGCGTGTGGAGCCATTGTATGTGTTGGGCCATCAGGAGAGAATGGCTGCTCTATCGAGCTCCTGCTTCAAGCTGCTTCTCCATGATGGTATTTTTGTGTCACAGCAGGTCATGCAGGTTCTCATTGGCTCTGATTAATGCTTCTAGCAGTGGTGACAAGTGGCCCACATGAGTGTAAATCTAGTTTAAGAAGACTAAAAAGCCAAAAGAAAAACAAACAAACAAAAAAACACCAAAAAGAAAGCCTTCTAACCTGATCATTATGCTCAGGCCAAAGGATCAGCAAAATGATCAAGCAAGGAAGAGAAACAGCTTCTGGCTACTAGATTTTGCATGCCTATCCAGGCCAAGTGCCGAGGGTAACTATTAATGATTGTACCACAGTGAACATCAATCTTGTAACAAGCTTGGATAATACCTTCTGGTGAATTAACAAGGACTGCTGATATCTAAGTGCTTTTCAGCTGTGTGTTGCCAGGAATAAGTCTCAATTCTGGGGGGCCTGAGTCTCTCCTCAATCTGAATTTAATTCCCTCCCATCTGCTGTCTGCATTTCCCGACGATCCTCACCCAAGTAGGGCACAGCGTGCGTTTTGAGGGGAGCAGGGACACGCTGGGCTCTCTGTAGGCTGAAAGTTCCCAGGCAGAGGATTTCTGCTGTGTGTGGGTATCCAGGGTCTGTTATGGTCTTTGTGCCCCCGCATGAGCAACAGGGTGCTGCCTCAGCAAAAACGTCCCGGGAGCCTCCTCGAAGATGGCTCTGCTGGTGGAACAAAACCGTCTGAGCTGGTGCAGTCTGGAGCAGGGGACAAAGGCGGTCTCATTCCTACCATTGCTGGGAATAATGGGGATAATTATCTCATTATTCCTGCAGCCTCCACAGCTCCCAAAGAAAGAGTAACTGGTGTGCAACAATGGCTCTGCTGTAAATAACGCCCTCAGCACATTCCACTGAAGCAGAAGACAGAGGTATAAAGTGCTGTCTGCCCTCAGACCACGCTGAGATTCACCACTCGGACTTTGGTCCACTGAGCTTTAAGTTTTTTTTTTGTTTGTTTGGTTGGTTTTTTTGTTGTTTTTTTTTTTTTTTTTGGTTGGTTGGTTGGTTGTGGGTTTTTGTTTTTTGTTTTCTTGGGTTTTTTTGAATGGGGGCAAGAAGCACTGTGTGGGCTTTCTAGTGTTTTATTTATTAAATCAAGGGCATGGAGGCATGTTCAGTTTGCAACTGTTGGAGCTGTGCAAGAAGCCTGTGTCAACCTTGTCCTGGACGTGACTGGCAACATCATGGAGTGAGCAGGAAGGGGAACTTGTGTCCTGTGCAAAATTAGGGGGTGCCACTTTTTCCTGCTGGACCTATCAAAATAAATTTTCATCTGTAGGCCTCAAAAATGTCCCCAAGATCCTTGTTTAGCAGCAGGCAAGACTAGAGGGTAGGAAAGAGAGAGGTTTTATCAAGGTTTGTGCAGCCTGGAGAAAGCCAAGGGCAGAACCAGGGTGCCATGACTATGATTTATTCACTTTGCCTTGTTTAAAAGGTGTCCCATAAAAAGAAAAATATACTGCCATTAGAAGCAGAGAAGTTTCTTTTGTCAGACTTCTGCATGTTTCACTGATCCATTGCTAGTTTTTAGAGGTTACTGCAGTGCTGCTGATGCCTGTGCCATTATCCATGGGTGTCTGAAATCTCCTGGAGTACGTTTTTTAACTCAGCTTGATATTCACATATGAAATATCAGGAAGCTGTATCCCAAGTTTTCCTGGAGGGTTTCTGAAGGATCGGAAAGGTGTATCATGAAGTTTCTTCATCCTTCTCTGAAAATTGCATTGGCTTTCAGGAAAACAGTTTTCTCTCACACCATTTGTCAGGCAACTGGTTTAATTGTTAACATAAAGCAGAGGGTGAACTTTCAGTGGTTCTTTCAGTTTCCTGGCCAAGCTTCTGTTCTGTTTCTTGAGATATGACTATTTCATTTGCTCACTGGAGATGTCTTTGGCAAAAAAATAGGAAGCTAATATCTCTAATGTGTCTTAAAAAGAACTGAAAGAGCAGACGTAAAAAACCCACCCATACATGAATTTTCACCTAAGTCTCAGTCGATTGCAAACCCATGAAAACAAAGATCCAAACACTGAAGCATCCTTCTCTTGCAGCCCCCCTAGGAACGAGGCTGGCACATGAGCTTCCTCTGTGCCACTGCTGTGCCCCAGGGCTGGGCTCAGGGCAGGGGCAGAGCAAGAGGGGTGCAGTTTGTCCCAGGTTCTGACCCTGACTTGCTGCAAAATTTGAGTGTCTCCTTTTCCAGCAGGAAAACTGGGAAGGAATACCGTTGCTTGTAGAGAGGGGAGGTAGTGTTCAAATTAATGGGGGTTGTGCTCCTGCTGCTGCAAGGTGCTGGAGGGATGTAGAATGTCTTTATTCCTGATCTGGTCCCAAACCAAAAGCCCTGTGAGGCTGTGCAGAGGAAGGATCCCTCTTCCTTGCAGCCCATCTGCAAACCTTCCTGCCAGCAGCCTCTGCTGCTCCCACACTGAGCCAGCATCTCACTGCTATGGAGTGGCTGACTGGCCCTGAGTGAGTGGCGGCTTACACAGGGGGTGGAGTTTTCTGAAATGCTGGACGTAACCTTGGGAACTACAGGCTGCAGCCAAGCAATAAGACTTCTCCGTCTTTGCAACACCATCTGTCTCATCGAACTTTCTGTAATCCTTCAGCTGCTGGATTAGAAATTATCACTATGCAGTGCTGGGCTAAATCTTAAGCAGGTTTCCTCCTTCGAGTGACTCAGGAGAGGAAAGCCTCACTGAAACGTGATGTTTTTCCCCTTCATCTCAGGGTGCCACCGGCCCAGCCTGGGGCATCCTGGAGTGGTAGAGCTGGATTTCTGCTTTGCATCTTTTCGTCTTCTTCGCATGCCATGTTGAGGTGTACAGGGGATGGCACTCACAATTTAGCAGGACCAGTGTTGGGAGAGGAGCACAACTGCTTTTTTCTCCTCTAGTCTTGTCTTTGCTAAACAACATGTTCAATGCCAGTGTGTATGTGGGAGAAATCCTGGGTCCTGACTTGTTCATTATCAGTCTGACTCCCTGGAGACAAAGGAGAAATTGATCTTGCCTGTGCATTTTTGCAAGACCACGTGTTTTGAGGAGGGTGACAAAATACTTCCTTCCCATGCATTGTTTCTCACATCCATTCTATCACTGTTGCATGCTTACAGTTGTCAGATGTTTCCTAGCTACTTAAAACATTTCACCCCTTCTTCTGGCACTGATGGCATAATTTCCACAGGGGACACAATACGAGATGGTAAGGCTCAGCACATAGTGATTGGTGCATGACATTCCCGGTGTCACCCAGAAGCTGGAGCAGACTCAGTGCCTTTGTGCCACCAATACATGCAGGGCTGTGAGACACAAGAAGGCATCGTTCCTGCTCTTATCTCAGTGTCGGTAATGTCAGTTTCAGCAGGGTGAGTGCTGTGAGCTTTCCCTTGATGTTTCCCAGTTGTATCTGGAAGAGGATTTAGGGACCTGTGGCTTAAGCATCTGTGTTGACATTGAGGTTATGACTCTTGCCTGCCTGCAGAAGTGCTGCCATGCCAAGGGGCACAGCATGTGCCTGGGGTCCTTCACTCTGAAGCAGTCAGTGTGCTGGCTGGGATGGTGAGGAAGGAGGCAGTGAGCCATCTCACTTGGAGGACCTGGGGAGAAGCCTGGTTCCTCATGCCAGGGCATGATCCAACAGTATTGTATAAGGGCTGCCTGGTGCTGCTGGTTGTAGGCAGGTTGTTTTAGGATGTGTTTTATTAATGTTGAAATTTGAACCAGAAGAGGAACAGCTCAGTTGGTTATGCAGTACCAGAAGGAATAAGGAGCCATTAAAATGTATCTGGGTAAGCAAAGCTGGGCGCGTGGGTGCACACAGAGGCAGCAGGTCTCAGCAGTGAGAAAGGGGTCCTTCGGTAACAGCTATTTTTCTGACAGAAGCTGCACTTTTGTTGCTGCTCCATGGGGTGCAGTGGAGAAAGGACGACTGCCTGGAGGGTGCTCCTGGGAGGTGAAGCTGTGTGCAGTTCCCTCAGAGAAGCGGCAGTTTCCTTTGTGAACCAGCCCTCTGTGTGTGTGCATATTAGTGGTGATGAGTTGCCACTCAGTGTCATCTGTCCCTGCCTCCCAAAAGAACCTGCACTACAGAAAAGGAACAGAGAGGGGGAAAAGGAAAGATGAGGAGCAGGGGATTTATAGCCTCGCAAGGGAGGTGATGTGGGCAATGCCTCCACAATATATTGCAGTCACAAGTAAGCTCACTCGACCTTCTATCTGAGCTGGTGGATGCAAGCCAGTGCTGGTCTGAAAGCCATGAGATTGCTTCAGTGCAGCACTTGGTATGAGCTAATGCACCTTGCATCTCAGCACACTAAGCACAGCTATGCAGCTTTAGCCAGGCTTGCTTCTGCCTACAAAACACCAGGTAACTGTACCCGTGGCTTTGCAGATGTCATTTTCTTCTTATAAACCCTGCTTCTGCCAAAGTGCAGCCCTCCTCCAACTGCATGTTTTCAGGGAAGGCTGCTAAGTCTGCCCCCTAAATAAGTAAAATGGCTCTAATGTGCAACAGCTGGTCCCATCTCCTTCAGAAGTAATTGTTTAATGTACAGCAACTCGACAGTCATGTTGTGGTTCACACAAGGGTTCCAAATATCACAATGCAATGTTAAAACATCACCATTAGTCTTGAACTGTACCTTTAAAAATAACAGTTAGTCTGAAGCTTCCAATTTCTGTTTCTCTATAAGGTTGAATATTCTTATGCTGCAGACACCTCTGGTGTCCTGGCAGATGGCCTTCAGAGTGCCAATGTTTGGGAAGTCACTTGCTTCAGTGGTTGGAGGATTAAGTTGGGATGCAGTGGTTTTGCCCTGAGGAAAGCTTCCCAAAATTGCTGGTTTGGAGAGTCCCTTCTATACGCTGTGGTTGTTTGCATACAAACCTATCTGCTCCTGGGATTTGCTGTTTCTATGGAGGAGAACAGATAAAGACTCTTCTGCAATTTCAGTGGTAACCAGGGAGGTTTTAGGCATGCAGAGCAGCTACTGGCCTCCCTGTTTCTCTGCTGAAGAAATGGGGTGACTGCTAACAGAGATGTGAGGTGTCACTGGCCCTTTTCATCCAGGGGATGAAAAGCACTTTACAGGCATTTAAGCTTTACAAAATCCCCCTGCAAGGTGTAGGAGGAATTCTTTAGAGATGGGGAAACCGAGACTAAATGCCTTGCAGATTCTTGATCCATTCTTGAATTACTGAAAGAATTGGGGACAGAAGTTAGGACACCTGTTCATAGTACTGACCACAAAGTCCTCCCTTCCTGTCACCTTGGGAGGGACATAGCCCACACAGCCGCGCTCCTGGGAGGAGTGTCTGCTTTGCTCAGGAGACTATATTGCAAATGCATCTCCTCCATTCTTGCAATGGGATTGTGTCTGACCTGTATTTCTTATGACTGTCTTGTTTAACCACCCTATTGCAGGTATGCCAGCCTACAAGACCCATCTGCTTGCCATTCCCTATCCCTCCTTGCTTTCAATCTATGCCAGTAGGTTGCTTTCTTGAATCACAAAAACTCTCACCTTGTGTGGGCTTTTTTTTATCTCCTGATGGCTTCATGCTCCCCCTTCCGTGTTGCCTTGCCAGCCATGGTGCAAACAAATCCTGTCTGTGGGGGAAGGGAGCAGGTTGGGAATGCCCATCCTCTCGGGGACATCTCTGGTCCTGCATGTTGTGAATGAGAGATGCTACTCCATCCTCCCTTCCTCTTCCCTGCAGTGAGCTGACCATCTGCTTACCTTAATGGACTAGAGATTAGCCTGGGGGTTAAGTTATCAACGTAATTAACCTAGATTTCTCCTCTACGGCTGAGGCAATTTTTACTGATCTACTGCTCAGGTGATGTTGCGAAATTCAGATGGCTCTCGAGGAACAACAGAAACTGGAGCAAGTGCAGGGGAAGACTTTCAAAGTTTGAAACTACCTTTAAGCCCCCAAGATACAGAGATGAGAGATGATGAAGCTTGTGCAGGGCCACATACGTTCTCAGCTATGAGAACAGTATTGCAGAGAAGTCTGATATATTATTAATACTGCCTGTTCCTTGTATGGAGGGCTTTTCAGGTCTGCGTCTCAAACCAGGCAAGACTCATTAGCTCTGTTTTATGGAAATTTGTTACTGGAATGTATGTAGAAAGTCAACAAATTGAAAAGATGACATCCTTGTGTTTCTGTCCAGATGACTATGGTAGTCTACCCACAAACATTTCCCAGCCCATGCTCTGGGTAGCAGTGGTTCAGTGACAGGCTATTGTTCATTACTGTGGTCATGTAGCACCAGGTTCTCTTTTCATTCTGACTTAGTACGCTAGAGCTAATGTGGCTCTACAGCCACGTGTGGGTGGCTTTTATGCTGCCTTTTCTTTGACAGTAAAAGACTGTAGCTGCCACTTCAGAACATCCCTAGCAGCCTTTCCTGCCCTAGATTCAGGCTGGGTTTGTGAATAGTGCTTAGACTGGACTTGTGCACAGGCAGTCTTCCTTGGCAGGGCCAGCAATGGCAAGGCAGTCCCCTAAGTTTCAGAGGGCATGAAGTTCTTCCCTACACCCCCTGAAACTCTTCTGTCTGTGGTCATGGCATTCTGGGCATGTGCCTTTGCACTTGTATTCAACTTGCCGTGGGTGGACATCCCTTGCAGAGTTTGTGAGCGTGGGAACACAGTCTGACCCATCCCTGCGGGCACTTCCCGTGCCAGAGGACATGGCACTCAAACGATCATTGTAATTACTGTCCTGAAAGCTTTTAATCCCTTGGTTAAATAAAACCAACAAATGATAGCGAGAGTAGGAAACTGCAGCCGGCTGGAGGACAGCCGTGCCAGGAGCAATGAACAAACACCCGCATCCTGCCAGAGACACCTAATCTTCCTAATGATGAAATTAGCATGCAGCTTTGGTCAAATGCCACCCACACCTCAGTGCTCAGCTCCAGACATCTCATTGTCACAAAGCAGGCAAGTTAAAGGGAGTTCAAAGAATAGCAACAATGATTAGGGTGCTGGAGAGGAGCCGAGGTATGAGGAAAGATTAAAGTGTGTTTATCATGGCTAATTGGTAATTAAGAGGGGAAACCTAACAGTCTTCCTGTAATTTGAAGGGTGTGAACTTGAGGTAGAGGAGCTGCTCGGAAGGGTAGCAGGAGATATGTAAGTAGGAGTGATGTGATATAGCTCAGGGAAAGAAATGTAGGTAGAATATCAAGAAAACTCTGAATAGACATTTTTTGGTCTGGCTTATGAATGATAATGATAAGATCATAATTCTTTGGGATGCATATATACAAACAGAAAAATGCTGGATGAGACCCCTTATAAGTGAATTATTATGTACAGCCAGGGCTCGACTGCCCGAGACAACATATGTTTTGTCCCCTTTTCTGAATATTTTTTTTTTCTTTATATATATATATATGAGGAAACAAACAGCATTAGCACTACTTGTGATTTTCAGTGGAGACATGTTGCAAATGTTACGTTTTCCAGTAACACTTTACCCCACATTGTCACTGTTAAATCTGTCTGCTGTCAAACTGTAGTGGGGTGTCAGTACTCATGTCTCTTTGATAAGGTCTGGGAAGGATTTAGCGGACATTAGCAGCACCAGAACTCCCCCAGACTCTTCTGAGAGCAGCTGTCCTCAGTGAAATGGGGGGAGCCCTCATGGTGCTCTGTTGCTTGGAGATAGAAAAGCCTCAGACTATGCCTGTGTTGATTTTGTATGTACTGCTTGGTGTGCACTGCCAAATCAGTGTGCCCGTCATGCTGTTGGGCTTGCACTCTGCTTTTCCATAGGCTTAAAAATTGCAGACCTGTCCTTTTGGGTGGCAGAGCCCCAGTCACAGAGTAGGGAGGTTCTCCCTTATCTTGGGCAGGAAAGATCTGAGTTTCCTTAGGAGGGGTTTGCATCCCCAGTCTGTGCTCTTGGAGGCATTCAGAGGACCTGTAGCTGAAGCACAGTGACAATCATCTAATGTGTTAGTCCTTTGTTGTCCCATGGTTGTGTCCATGCAGAAAAGGCAGGTTCTTGTGATAGACAGGTGAAACATCAACTTGAGTGATTCTAGTGATGGCTGTGCTGCAGACTTCTTTCTAGTTAATTATACCCCAAACACTCCTCTCAGTATTAAACCTGCTTGTGCACTGGCTAGGGATTGCTTCACATATATAGTTGGTCCATATTCTTACACATCCACCCTACCTATGAAGCTGCCTGCATGTTTTCCATAGAGTTTGCAGAGTTTTTGCTGGCAGGAAACACTGCTTAGAATGGGTTCCAATTGCAAGCATCTCACCTCAATAATCTCCAAAACAATGTGTTTACCAAGCTTTACATCTGCCCATGGAGGCCTACCTGTGAAGCACAAAAATTCTTCAACTTGTACCTGATCTGTTCTCCTGCTTCTTTCTGCCTTTCTCTCCAAACCTGCAAGACACCCCCTGAATGCATTCTGTTTTGCACACCAGCTGCACAAGGGCTGTGATAGCAGGTGCTAGCATGGCAAACATTGTGACATAGTGCCCATGCTCTGCCGCAGTTCTTACCTGGGGCGGCTGCTCCCCATTTTTATCATCTTAACACAGAGTTACTCGTCTTGAATGCCCCTGCAGTAACCTGCCTGGCCATAAATTAGAGACTTTTACAGCTGAAGGTTTGCCTCTAATTTTTTTTTTTTCTTACCCAGTATAATCTTCTGCTCTATGACTGCTTGCAGACACCGTTGCAAGTTTTATTTCCAAAGCAGAGTGGATTGTAATTAAGAGGCCCAAAAATGAATTCAGCCCATCAATAACAAAGCATAATAAAATTAGCTCCTAACAAGACTGATAGGAGAGCGATCAAGCTGTTTCAGCATTCACACAGACATTTTACCTGACAGAATAATAGCAAGTTTCTTTCAATTGTTAAGCCCACCTTCTCTATTAGAGTCTGACAGCAGCTGTCACTTCAGGAACCACCAACAAAGGGGTGCACCCTTGTCTTTCCAGGGAGGTGACAGCACCAGCTAAGAGGTAGAAGCTTCCCTCCTGGAAGATTCAAGACACCTCTAGAGAGGAAAATCCTGCCACTGGCAGACACGGATCATAAAACCAAATAATGCAGCTGATGGTAACTGCAGGATTGATCCATTGCCTCCTCCCCTCATGCAGGCAATTCTGAATAGCTGCAGTCTGTGACAATATGCAGGAAATCAGGGTCTACAAACCCTGATTATGTTGGCATTATGTTGACACAGACATCCAAATTTTGAGATCTGGTGTCTTGATAAACTAGAGGCATCTTTCTTTCAAGCAGAGTTGTATCAGCTATTTCATAGCCAATAGGTACTGGCTACGTGCTACAATGTTTGCTGACTTGCCACAGCCTGCTGGGCTGGGAGGCTCCCTCTCCATGCTATGGCCCACTTCTGGTGCAGCCTGGTCTTAGCTTACTTCAAGACGTGCGATTGAGCTGCTAGTCCTGACTTCAGCAGTGCTCTCAATCAACTGGCCAGGATAAAGTTTGTCTGGGTCTTGTTACTGGGTCTTGCCTTCCTAGTCAGACAAGGTCTAGTGAAAAGCTGCTTGCTTGTCATGATGTCATGGTCATCCTGTGTCTATGAGAGAAGACAGACAATTGCTTAAAGATCAAAGAATCCTGGAGCCCTGCAGAAGTCTAAACTTTTTGCGCAGGCAAAGGTTGAGACTGTTTCTTGGAGGCATCCCAAACCCACAAGATCTTGTGGGATAAAGTGAGACAACAGCTTGTCGGCTGACAGATGGTACAGAACAAGAGTAGTCTTTCCTCTCTGTCCAATCCCTTGTCAGCTCAGGAGCCATTTGCTGCCTTCTTTGGTGAGGCTGGTCAGGGTGGTAACACAGCGGAGAGCACATGTGTGCCAGCAGAGAGCAACCCTGGACTGACTCTGCACCAGGGAACAGACGTGTGCACAGAGACAGTTGTGCTCTGCTTTTCACCTGCTGCCAGGAGATGAGGCAACTCCTTGGGTCCTTCTTGAAGGCAGCTTCAGATACAGCGAGCAGGTTGGTGGCTGGTGACATGCCGGAGGGAGGTGGCAGTCCTGGCAGGGATGTGGGGCCAGGATGGAGAGTTGTGTTGCAGGATAGTGCACTTGTGCAAGTGGCTGTCAGTCTCTTGGCATCTCCAGAGTGCTTGACAGCTGGGCAAAAAATGCAGGCACACTTATGCAAAAGGAAGTGACAGCGGGGAAATGGAAACGTCTGGAAGCATACCAGGGAGTGAAGCCTCGTCATAATATACCCAGGCCAGATCAGAATTACTTTAATGCAATGATATATTATTTTTTTTCCTCTGTTTTTCTCTCATGAGAAGATGGTATTGCTGAGTATGTAAAATGTCATGTTGCACAGTTGAAGGAGATACTGGCCAAGTAAAATACGAGGCCTGCACAGAAGAGCTATCTTCAATGCGAGTTTTCAGGATAGCAGAGCCTTGGCTTTTTGGAATCAGCTTGGTTTAGAGTTTTCTTAATTTTGCAAAAGGAGCCCAAGTACTCTGGGGCTTCGTCTGGTCAGCAAAAAAAGTCCAGGAAGAAGTTTTCCCTACCCACTCCTCCACATATTTACATTTGATATTGGAGGAGTTTGTGTATAACAAAGTAGGATTTTGCCTTCCTTTAATCCAGCCGGGGTTCCATGGAGGTGTGGTAGACCATGTCTCTCTTCCTTTTTACCATACTGACAGAAAAACAGCATCTGGTATTAATTTTGACTTTCCCCTGAGAGGGAAGAGAAGAGATGGGACAAAAAAGCACACTGGACATGTATAGTGCCACAACTGTCATTAGGGAACCTCTGAGGCCAGTGGGCATCCCTGGCTGGTGGGTCATATCATGACTGGGGACCGACATTTGCCCACAGTGGTGCTTTGCCCACCCTCTGCCTCATGATCTAAATTAATCTCATAGAGCAGAAGGTGGTTATGATCATTTATCATTTGATGAGCTTCAGCTTTGTGTCTGGCAGATACTAATGGAGAAAACGTTGTCATCCAAACCCAAGAAGCCTTCAGCTGGATTTAAATTACAGCACAGTTAAAGAGCTCCAGATTTGAGACAGAAAATAATAACAGGTGGGCAGATTATTAAAATACAATGGAGACAATACCTGGAGGGTAAATATAATCAGCTTTGAGATGATGATGAAATCTGAGGAGCGTTTTGACAGCAGAGAAGACTGGTATACATGTGCCTTCACAGTGAGCACCCCTAGTTACGCAGCTGGAGAGCTGATATCTTTATTTTAGCAACTTGTTTTCCATCATAGAAGAGTGCTACTTGTACGTGATATCTCACAGGCAGCCTGGATGCATCTTATTTTGCCATGTTTCGCAGTAGGCTTCCTGCAGCATCCCAGAAACCAGAAATATCTTGCTGCAAAAGTAAGTGCTGTGACAGGCATTGCAGAGCTGAAACCAGCCCTGGGTTGCATGGCTTACCACTGTGTGGTTATGAGCCCAAGCAACACCAGTCTTGCCCAGCCCTAATTCCAGAGGAGCAGTTTTGCTTCTTTGGATTTGGATGGCTTCTCTCTCCTGCTCAGGTGGGCTTTCTTCTCCACCTCACATAGAGGCTCACTGGCACATTCCCGGCCTCCTGCCCCATGTATCATGCAAGCTTTTCACTCTGTCTGTCCTGCACATGTTTCAGTTGTTTGTTCTACCATACATTTACTTCAGTGAGCTGTCTGGGGAAGACATATTCATGCCAATAAAACTGATAAATTGCCAGAGAGAGCGAGATACAGTTTTAGTAACTGGCATAACAGTGAATTTGCTGACCTGGCACAGGGAGGGGAAAGGGAAAGGCTTGTGAATTAATTACAGCACTGAAGCAGTGCTGAGGAGGGCCTGGCTTATGTTGGCAGTGGTTCAGTTACTTGGCTTGAGATAGATGTCCAACTGTTGTACACCTGAGGAGGTAACAAATGCCTGAAGCTGAGAGTCAGGACTGCACAAGACGTGGGTCTGTTTTGTGTAAGCTGTTCTGAGACCATGCTGCAACCCTCTGCCTGCCCATCCCTGCCTTCCCACCAGCTCCCCTGGACTGGAACTTTAAGTTGCACCCCAGAACTGCACAGATAGCTGCACAGTTGCTGAGGCTGATGTGAAGGCAGTGGCAAGGTGTGGGCAAAGTTGGGACATCAGCAAAGCATGATTTCAGTCTGCTTTGATTCCTGTTCTCAGCTCAAATCCTGGTTCTAGCTCTGCTGCTGACCTGGGTTAAGACAGGTCGCCTCTCCATGCTGTGGCAGGGGGGACAAACTGCAGTTCTGCTCAGTATTGCTTGCTGCAGTCAATATCCTCAGATGCTTTCCAGTTGTCTGCACAAATCTGGTCCCTGACTTGTTTTGCAAAGCTGAAGCTGTCTCTGGAGTGTCCCAGCTATGCTGTAGTCCTCTGTCCCATTCGCAGGGCTGGAGGAAGAGGAGGAGCACTCAAGCACTCATCTCTCAGCACTGCTGCTTTCTCTCCTGCCCTTCTTC
>JAWWLV010000001.1:24323772-24371279 GCA_035041135.1 Platyrinchus mystaceus | reverse complement strand
TCGCAGGGCTGGAGGAAGAGGAGGAGCACTCAAGCACTCATCTCTCAGCACTGCTGCTTTCTCTCCTGCCCTTCTTCCCAGGAACCACCTTGGGGAAAACTAATAGGTTAGTGTCTGTGGTGGAGCATTGAACGAGATGGTTCCAGTGCTTCCCAGTTTTTTGAGAAATTTCAGAGAAATTTACAGGGGATGAGCAAACTTGCTACCCTTAGGAGGCTTGGAGATTCTGAGGCTCAGCAGTGGGTGAGATAGGCAACATGTTGAACAAAATCTCCAGAGATTTCAAGTTTTGTGAGCCTAGAAGAAAGAGTGTAACTTCTAAAAGGTATATTATCTCTAAAAGTAAAATCATTTATTACTATATTGGTGTGATAATTTCCCCTCATGTTTACAAATCCTTGTCACTAAAGGAAAAAGATTTCAATACATTGTGAATACAAGTTGTCTCCTTAGGTGCCATCTAATCTGTGATGTATGACTGATAACTTGGCCAAGCAAAGGTTATTGCAAGAAATAGACTTGACCTTTTAGGCATACAATTGAGATTTGCAGCAGTAGTGAGCACTGCTCTTTCTAAATGAATGTGTTAGCAGGCACTGAAAGCAGAAGAGTGCATCTAATTAAAAATGTATGTTGAAGAAAATAGATGGAATAATAGAAGATAAACAAATATTAGAGAAGATAAACATATTGTCACAACAGAAGTTAAAGCCAGCCAGCAGAGAGAGGGAAGAGTCCTATGTGGAACAAAAGCAGCCATTTTGAGAGCTATGCTTAGCATTAAATTGCAAAGAAATACAAAAATAAAATGCAATTATGACTATACAGCTGGAGGACAAAGCTATTATGATGATGGTGCAGAGCCATTGGTAACTGTACGATGAGAAAATGCAAAAAAAAATCTTTCTGCCATCTGGTCAAGGATAGTACTTACGTAGTTCTCATTGCTAATGGTCCTCACATCAAGTATGTATTGTAAGGCTGCATCCTTAGCAATATTTTAAAGCTGGATCTATAGCAATAGGACATATGATCAGACATGCAATCAAATGAACACAAAACTCTAAATTTCTCATCAGCTTTTTAAGAGAACATCCGGACTGGTAGATGGCTTAAATACGTTTTTTCTTATCTGCATTTGTCAAAGTCTCTTTGGCTTCCAATACCTCTGAGCATAGTCTTCCTTGAGCTTGGCTTGCTGCTTTTGCTGTGCCTCCTCTGTAAAATGAATGTAGGTTATTGATCAAGTCTTGGCTTACTATTACTTCATCCTGTGGAGGGGTAATGGGGGAATTAAGCTAGGGAGCATGTAATCACCTGTGCTAGAATTTAGCCTTGACAATGGCTTATCACTTTTATTATTAAAAAATAGAAGCACAGGATCTCTAATGGCTAGAAGTGGTTGGGTCCTCAGCTTTGTCGCTGGCCTGAAAGCCCAGCTCTCCAAAAGCATGGCTTTTCTGTGGGAGAGGTTGCTCTCCCAGCCTGGGCTTGGCACAGAGAACAACCTGCTGACAACTCACCTTGGGCAGCTTTTTTTTTTCCCCATGAAGGTGTCATTGCTTTGCTACAGGCTTTTGACTGAATATGAGAGCAGGGTCAGTGGGAGCCTGGTTCTGTCAAGGCTACTAAGGAAGGGTGGTTATAGGTTTCTTGTGTTTACAGGGATGATAGTTTTTGACATCTCTTTTGGTGCATCTCTGTGGAGGACTGAAGGGAGACATGGTGTCAGAAAAGAGGGGACCGAGTATGGGTTGGAGCAAAGCAGCTCTGTGAACTCAAAGGTGGTGTAACCCTTGTTGCTGTTGTTAAGAGCTTTGAGGCAGAGCAGTGGTTGGTTTCAGTCACAGCATCTTTGTGTATCTCAGTGAGATGCCCATTCACAGATGCACTGTTCCCTAGTATGGTCTGACCTCTGCGGACCCTGCTGAAGAAGGCTGAGGGTGTGCAGTGGAGGGATGTTCTAGACCGTGTAAGCACTTTGGATTCAAAGTGACGGTTGCCCGGTGGAAGCTAACACAAAGCACTGCCTGGCCTCAGACTCCCTATGAAAAGTGCTCTCTGGCCACCACTGGCTCAGCTGTTCCCAGGGGTGTTGCAAAAGGAGGTGGATCGAAGTCATGCATTCAGTCCATGGGGACCTGCTCTCAGCCGCAGCAGGTGCCCCAGACCCCATGGTATGGCAGGGGCACAGCTACTCCATAAGGGTCACTACCTTCTCCCGCTGTGCCGGCAGCTCTGCCGGCTGTGCGCCGGGGACGCGGGAGGAAGGTGAGCTAACAGTTTTCGTTGACAAGGCTGTCTTAATACCTGTGTAGATCTATAGGCAGAGTTGCCTGAGGAAAGATGAAAAATTAATGGGGACATTTTCACCCTGGCTGGCTCACATGCCATTTTAATCCTGCTGCCAACATGATGGGCGTTTCTGCCTGAGAAGAAGTGCTGAGTGAAATCCAAATCGTTTGACAAGGAGCAAAAACAACTACTGATGGGGCCTGGGGCAATAAATCAGTTTGTAAACATTCTGCAATTTGAGGATGGGCTATACACAGAGCTTGTTTCTGTGATGTCTTGGGCCAAGGTCCAAACACCTCCGAGGTGTGGACTGTCCAACGGAAGGCAGTGTCTGCTGCAAATGGGGAGGAATGGGGTGGTAGTGAGGAACAGGCATAGCATACTGGGGAATTCTGCTTTATTCCAGATGATTAAGACTTGGTCTATGTGGAGAGTCGCTCCTGTGTAATGGGAGTTAGAGTGTGCAAATCTTTTGTCAGTTCCTGTGGTTGAAACTTCACCTCAATGTTTAGTTGGTAGGTAGCATGCACAGTGACAGCTAATGTCAAGGGAAGTATCATAAAACCAAGGGCTGTTGTATTTCAGATAGAAACACTGAACAATGTGGTGAGCTCAAAACCTGGGATGAAGTAGAGAATTAATTTTTTCTGGGGAGCAGGGACAGTGGGATGTATAGATGCAAGGAAGTTAGAGCAAGAATTATTAATTTATTCAAGGTTTGTCCAGGCCATGCAATTCAGGGTCCAGCACCATCTCCCAGGGATCTCTACATGGGAGCTATGGGGTGAGCAATCCGTGAGTGCACCTCAGGGCTCAGGATGAGAAGGGACGCGCTGCTCTCTGTGTACTCCTCCAGCAGCCACTGTGTTATCACAACTCATTCTTTGTAAGCCAGGCAAAAGGACTCATCCTCTTTCCAGAGAGATCAAGCCTGAAATGTAAAAATAGTCCGATTTGGACAGGAGCTTAAACCTAAAGTGATTACATGACTTCTATTAAAGCAAAAAAGCAAACAAACAAACCCTATTTTCCACTGGTGATTACATAACTCAGAAATCAGATGAATGGACAGTCTTCAAAGCCATTGGCAGAGGAAAATACCTGTACAACTCAAACCCAGTGGCTGTGTGCTGTGAGGACTGGTGCTCCACCGGAAGCTAAGCTTCGGAAGCACCGTTCTTGCCCTGCACATACCTTGCAGCTTGCTGCTCCTTCTTTGCAAGGGGATGTGTGCCTTTTCCCAGCTACGTTTTGTGGCCTCATAACCTGTCCTTCAGTGTGGCACTTCTTATAGCACTGATGTCTCTGTGCTGCAGGGTATAGAGCTGCTCTGTCAGGCCTTTGGGACTTGGAGGACCGATAGCCAGCTGGTTTTGCCAGTGTCTGTCAGCAGCATGGGCAGCAAGGAAGCTGTGTGTTGTCCTGGGAGAGGTATGAATAGCAAAAGAGGTTACATTTACAGGTCCTGTCTACACATAGTGCACACTGTACACACACTGCAATGTACATACTCCTGAGGAGCCTCATAGACAGTTGATCTGAATGGCAGACCAGGATTTCACTGCAGAGAACTTCAATGAAAACTTGTGTAAATCAGTACCTGCTGGGCCCCCTGCTGTGGAAATTTCCCATAGTACAGGAAAGTTTACTTAAGTAAAGCTTACATTCGCCAAATGATGGTTTTCTTGGATCAGCAGCCATTGAGAGATAGTTGCACGCTGTGGCTTTTGCTCTGGGTGATTTCTCAGGTGCCTTTGTCTTCATTGCTGGTCATCAGTCAGTCTCTCAGCTGGAAGTTGCTGCTGAGCATGCTACAAGTTTTTGTGAATGCTGAGGCTGAAGGATATGGTCTTTCATCTTTTTGATGCACAGCATGAGGGCCTTGAATTTTTCCTGGCCTGGAGTCCTGATGGAAACCTTGCATAAGGCCATCATACAGTGGCAGATCTGAGTGCAAATCACTGAACTCAAGACTCTCTAGACCATAGGCTGAGTGTCCAGCAGGTCCCTGGCCCCTTCACATGGTAAGGTGGTGGCAGAGGAAGAGAATGATTTCCCATCAGCTTCCTTTGCCTGCTGCTCTGGAAGTGAAGTGTTGATGTGGGGAATAGCATTGCAAAATGTGGTCTTTAAGGGCAGATCTGGGAAAGACAGACTTGTGGGGGATAATGGATATGTTGGGAGTGTATAGGTGAGGCAGGAAGTTGTCACGTCAGTAGAGTTACGGGCAGGATCAGAAGGATCCCTTGCCCACACTGCTGAATATGTAGGGTTATCTGCAGGAGTGGAACCAGCACATGGGCTTTAACCTGCCCCTCTAGCAAGGACCAGGCTCACATACTAGGTCCAAAATGTGAGCGTGTGAGTTGGAGCAACAGCCATGGAAAAGCTAAGGATAACCTTGCAGTGAAGATACCTGTCTGGGGGGGAAGGAAGGAGCTCTTGTCTCTCTTAAGCAGCTGAATTACTGAGTCTGAGGCACCGAAATAGAAAGATGAAGCAGTCCAACATGCAGCCCTGCATGTTGGTGATTGTAAGAGCCTTTTGCCCTGTGCTGCTGTCCTTTCATAGGGTTTCTTTCTTGCACTTCAGCCTCTTGGATTCATATCCTCAGGCTGTTTGCTTTGCACAAAGGTTATCAGTATTCACTCCTAAGAACAGGGTATGATTTTCTCCTGTCCAGGGAGAGTTCACAGTCAGAACTAGGCAGAAACAGGGGCTTGTGCTCCTTTATGTGAGGGCATTGGGCATCCTGCTTTGAGCAAAATGGCCAGTGCCTCATACTTTGTAGGAAGGCCCCACTGCCAACTCACTTGCCTGCATGTCACAGGGTAGACAGAGGAGGGAAAAGCACACCTCAGAGACAGAGCTGGATGTCTGAGGATGTGGTGGGAGTTTGCAGCAGGTTTTCTGCAGGTTTTCTGCAAGAGTTGCAAAAGGTGTTTGCAATGGTTGCTGCAGAAGGGCAAGAAGACTTGTTAGTCCAGACAGGGGTGACCTAAACCCCAAAATGTAACTATTGGTGGAGTTACCTTCTTAATCACTCCTTAATAATATCCAGCAAATATGTGAATACCCCAAGTCTTAACAGCCTCTAACATATTGCAGAAGTGTGAAGAGCCCTCTTGTCTCATGCTCTGCTGCTACAGCATCCTGACAGCTCCTCTGCTTCAGAGACTTCTTGTAAAGTCATTGATAGTTACGGCGTGTGTGGGAGGAATACAGGAAGGAGCCAAAGTAAAGCACATTTTATATAAAAGCAGTTAACATAGATACTGCATCCCCGAGTGTGCGATTCACACTGCATTCTATTTGCTTAAAACTTGCATTCAGGTGGCATGGCTGCTGCCCATGTCAGCATGCTCTCATGGCTCTCAGTTGCTGCAGAGTACACTGGGTCTGCCCCATGCAGTTTGGCACCTCTAAGCCATGAGACTGGTGAAGCTTTGAAGCTGCCTGCAGAGGGAAGCTGCCTATGGAGAGTGTCTGGTGAAATTTAGACATAATTCTGTTTCCTGTAAACCTATGTATGAAAAGGACTATGTTTTTCTAAAGTAAGGCAGTGCCAGCAAACCAAGGTGCTCAGTCTAGGCACTAAAGTTTCTTGTTCTTGAGGTATCTAAAGAATCCTGCATTTTTGATCATGTTCTAGTTTCTCTAGAAAACTTGATTGTTCCAGCAATCTGTATTGACTGCACTTATTGCCACATTAGCAAAGGCTGGTTGTTTTTTTCCTGAATAGCTCTACCTAAGTCTATACCACCCACTATCAAATGCCGTATGTCTCATTTTCTGTATCTGAGATGCACTGCACAAGTGACACCTCGATTGTGTTCTTCCACGTTATTCTCGAGTTTCTCCTTCTCCTGCTCCCCCATATTTCTGGATTGCTCTGTTATATAAGAGAAAGTGCATTCTGTTATGTTAGACCTACACCAGCCACTGGGTAGTGGAGCAGATCCATTTCTCTGCTGAGTCTGGTACATCACGCACAAATTATATCTAGAGTTACCTCCGTAGAGTCTTATAGCTTTTTGTTTGTTTGTTTTTTTCCTGTTCATGGTCTCATTGTGTTTTTATGCATCAGTGGTCTGTCCCAAGGTAATGCAGAGCAGCTGCATCAAAAGGGCTGCAATCACAGGTGAGCTCTGTCTCTTGCAGAGCAGACGTAACACAGGATCTTGGTCTGAACTGTGATGGGGTGAGGTGCCATAATCAGAGCTCCCCATGAAAGGTGAAGCATAAAAGCCCAGACCTGAGGCTGAACACCCCAAGGCTCCTTGACGGAGGACTCCAGACCACCAAACTGGGCCTTTCACCACCAGCCCTCCCCAGTGTGCTGAATCTGATAGATCTTATATTTGATAGGTCTCTGTAGTCCCACTGCCTTGCACACTGTTCTACCATCCCGCCTGTGCTGTGTACCTTGCTCACCATGATGCTGTGCCGTGCTGCAAGAGCTGCACAGGTAGGGTAGCCCTCTGACCTGTTCTCTTGTGCTCTGCTCTAGAAATGCCTCATCTGCTCAGGCAGAGGGAAGGTTTCTTTCTTTCTTTTTTTTTTTTCCCCCTAGTGCATCATTGGTCTCATAAAATACTAAGTGACTCAGTCCAGTGGTGCAGAAAAATGGACTCTGTGTTTTCTGCCTAGTGGCTGTTGCTTGTTTTTAGTTTTCTCTGAGACTCATTCTTTCTCTGTGTCCACCCTGGTCTCCTAATTTCTCCCACTCCAAGCCATTCACAAACAGAGACTCTTATACTTGTTCCTGCATCCTCCCACCACTTTCCTCCATGCTCCTCCTGTTCTTTTGGTCATGTGTCTTCACCCAGTGTCTGGGGCAGGATGCTTGAGGACAGTGGCTCCTTTTTCAGCCATGCCTTTCCAAGAAGCCTGGCCATCTCCCAGGCTTTGTCATGTTCATCTGCCAGCCCTGGACTGCCCTCGCTTCCTCACCCTCTGTGAGCTCTGAGCAGCTCTTCCCTCCCAGCAGTGGCTCCTTGGGTGCCATGCACACACCCAGCCACTGAGTCTGTGAGGACATGGCAGAGCTTGCACACTCAGTTTCACTTTACCTGTGATGTGGCACTAGTCTTACCCTTTGTGAAGTGTATTCCAGCAGTAATGCTGACTTTGCTGGCCTGGAGCCCTATGGCAGACCCAGGCTGCCCACCCCACGAGCACACAACAGGCAACACGTGAGCAGTGCCTGCCAATGCTGCTAAAGGGCTCCTGGCACGCTTGGCCTGCCTTGCAGGTAGTAGTTTAGTCCATATTTACCGTGTTTTTTGAAATCTTTCAGGAAGGGCAGAATGAAATCTGTTGGGTTTGGCAACAAGCTTTCTTGGCCCTTTCTTCTGCTCAGAGCAGGGGTGAAGTTCATGTATTTTTATCTCCACTTCGGTGCTGAATTCCATGTCTTTATTTGGCTCACTGTCTCTCTGCCAGGATGCCTCTGGCTGTACCTGCTTATATCCAGCCATTAGGCATCCATGTGGGGATTCTTGTGAGGGTGCTGGCCACCCCCTTCTTCTCCACCTGTTACAAAGATTTGGGGATAGGGTGGGGATAAGGACTTGGGCAGCAGTTGTGTCTGGTGGATGGATTTAATCTCTGGAGTCTTGAGCATCTCCTATTTTGCTGGCCCGCCTGGTTTCCTGCCTCCAGCCCCTGCCCTGTTGGGGTAGGGTTACTGAAGATGTAGGGGGGTGGGAGCCATGGGGTGAGTGTGTCTATTCTGAGGAGCCGTGTTTGGTTACCACTACAAACTCTTGGCATGCCAGAGACGCTTGGGTATTGCTGGCAAGGAGCCGTGTGGTACTGGGGCAGGGGGGCAGGAGCTGCAAGATGGGAGTAGGAGAGGATGGCCAAGGACCTGCAAGGCTTCATGACTCATTTTTTTTAACCCAGATAATTAGAGAGATAAAATGTGTCAGAGACCAGGAAGTAGTGGCACTGAAAGAGAAGTTAATCTAGTAACCCTAAATTATTCCTCCTCTTGAACTCCCCACTAATGTGCCTCCTTGGCAGTGGGGAAGAAGATACAGGTCTGTTTTTTGCATGAATAACCATGGTGAAGTGATTTGTCTGAGGTGGGGGGTGGGTTGTGGTGCAGGGATGACCAAAGCTTGGGCCACAGATGGCCTGGTAGATCTGTGGCTTATCTGCTAGATGGTAATGCATGTTGCAGAGATTGCTTGTAGATACACAGTTTTTCTGGATATCCACAGATAGTGATCAGGCATCATTCACATGTAAAGTGCTGTTCTACGTATTATTTAAGCCCCTGAGGTACAAAAGCTCAGTTTGGAAATAGAGACAAAAGACTTTGTGACCTTAGGAGCAGGGCATGAGGCAGGGATGTGATGAGTAAGTGTACTCAGCTTGGCTTGCTTTGATTTCTCTGTGCTTGCTGGCGACATATGGGTGAATGAGGACAGTGCTGCACATAAATGTGTAGCTACTGTCACTGTGCAGTGTGGGCATGCCTAGAAGGAGCTGGCTTACAGTGATTTGCATCTGTACCTACCTGGTACCTGGTACTTGTCCCTGTTTTATAGGCCTTTAAAGAAAATGGTATTTTCAACTGCTGACACAGGAAGAAAAGCTCATTTGGGAAATTTGGCTACCTGCAGGTTCTGTCGTACATCCTCACACTCCTGCAATGCTGTCTTCTTCTGCTGACATTCCCAGGATCAAGCACCACAGCATTTGCAGAGAGTCCAAGCATCTTCAGGCACCTCATGCTCTGCCAAAGCTTTCCACACCACCACCCCCTGCCCAAACTGGTAACACTGAACATCTTCCTACATCTCTTCTGACCTTCACAAATATCCTTTACTTTCTCCTGTCCTTCCTATTTACTTGACCAGGTACTGGTCTGGCATGTAGTTGGCTTTGTGATTTATGTGTGGTGATTGACTGCCTGTCAGGAGAAACCAGGCAGCTGTCTGTTGAGTTGTTACGAGAGTTTGCCACAACACAAATTTACCCATCTCCTCAATGTCACAAAACTTACAGGAACTTACATCTTGGAGATGTCTACTGCTTTGTTAAATTTTCTGACCAGCAGGTTTGAAAACTGTGTGGGTGACAAAATACTGACGTACACCCACACAAACTCATGGTGTGATCTCAAGAAGTGACATAAGTGTTGTATATATAGACAGTAATCATAGCTTTTTGGCTTAAAACCAAATCCACATCTCTCATTTCATTACCAATCAAATTTTTGTCATTTTTCCTTCTGAATTATCTGTGCAAACTCCCTCAGTCTTTTCTGAGCTTCTCTGTGGCAGCTATTTAGTGGACAGTTATGCCTGGACCAGAGTCCATATCTCAGTGCTACTGTGATCCTCTGGCTTGAAGACTCCAGACATCATATCTTTTCAGAGCTAGAGTCCCAGTAGACCAGTCCCCTACCCATTTCCCAGGCACATTCCCTACGTGTGTATGCTCAGAAGCTCATGGCAAAATATCTGTGCCTGTTTGTCTTTGTTCCCTGCTTGGCACTGCATGTGAAATTCCCATTTGAGAGAGGTGTAGTAGACCCTTATGGGAAAGCATAGCACTGTTTCATGAATAAAAGGGTATTTACAAAACAACAGGGTTTGTTATGGCTACATGCAGACTTTATACCAGACAGTGATGCCAGCATTCCTAAGAATCAGCAAGCAGAAAGACTATTCACAGACATAGTCAGCTGATTAATTTATTCACTAACAATGATTTTTATGGACAAGCATTTTGATAAATAGTATTTAGGAAATAAAATCAATAGTCCTTTTTAAGAATTGCAAAGCTATTAGGGAAGGGAAGGGAAGTTGCTTCATACTTTTCATTATGTGATGCTTGATAAAGCACAGAGGAATCATATTCTCTCAGTCTGAGCATTTTTTGTATATATTGCCACAGTAACCAGAACCAGTGCCTGCTGTCTTGCAGCTATTACTTATTGTGCTGTTTCAACTGATAGGTTCAGCTCTTACTGCATCGTTCCCTGCAGTCTATCAAAGTTTCATATTTTTTCCTCCAGATTTTCATTTATAACTTTATACGTGTGCCCTCACTATGAGCACTTTTTGTTTTCCTGCAGGGTGCTACTCTCCTGTCCCCTGTTCTCTCAAACTTCTGTTCTTGGTTTTAAAGCTTTCCTACTTTAGCCCCTCATTCATGCTTTTACCTTTTTGTGTTCTTTCCCTCCAGTACCTCACCATCTCTCCATCCAATCATATTTTATTACAGCCTCAGGCACCAGTTCTGCCTGCAGATATCTCCCTTTACAGTTTCTTCTCTTTGCAGTGGGTTTTCTTTTCAGTCTTGATAGAGCTGCTTCCTTGCCCTCCTTTTTCTTCCAGGTCTGTGCTCCAGTGTCTTACATTAACTTGTTGTGCCCTGTTTTAGCTTAAGACCTTCTTGGAATCATATTTTACTCTTAATGCTGCCAAAGACAATGGTTCCATGGGGTCCTTAAGTGCTACTGTAGTACCAATACATATTTAAAATTCATCATTTTGCTAGGGCACATTTCTGATGTCCTAACTTAGCAATTTCCTTGCTCTTAGTGCATGGGTTTTTCATAGAGAAGTATACTGTAGTCACTTAGCAACCAAAACTGGCTTTTTGAAAGCAAAACCCTTTTGTTTTGTTTTGTAATTTTGCTTTCTGGAACCTTAACATTAACAATTACATGCTCAGGAAATCAATGAAGTGTTTGCAGAGTTGCAGAATGAAGACACCCTGTTGGTTTATATACTTGCTTGCACGCTTGTGTGTGTACAAGATTACTTGCTTGCTCTCCTTGCTTATAGATGGGATGGTGTTTTTGCTCGTTCTCTTCTTTTGCACCTGATTTTTGGGAGCATTGTTGAACTCCACTTAAAGGTCAGTAGGAACTTTGTTGCTCAAAAATCTGGAAAAATCCATTCCTCTTCTGCAGACACAGGCTGCCTCCAATGCATCCCCAGCTGTGAAAAGTTCCAACTGCCCTTTATTCAACAGTCAGTGCTTCCAGCTTTGTTCCTGGCAAACTCTGCAATGCAGCTCCAAGTGATCAATGCAAAAGACTTTGGCATAAGAAAACTAAAAGTGTGGGGACAGCATAAAGTAAATTGAATTGCAAAATGAAAGAGCACAGGCAATTCTCTTGATTGCATTATTCAGCTTCACATTTATTTAATTAAACTCAGGCATTTTCTAATTAAAATCCAGCCCCTGCAGAATTTCCCGTTTGCTGCCTGCGGGGGGAGATGCGGCGGGCAGGGCTCGGGGGAACCTGACCCGGGGTTTAGGGGTGGCCTTCTCCTTCGGAGAAGATGCTGAGGGACAGCCGGGAGACACCCTGCCCGAGGGGGTGCCCGTGGCCCTGGCCCTGGAGTGGGGGACACACACGCATCCCGCTTCCAAGGGAGCGCACTGCCCTCTAATGTTGCTCCCAGGTAGTGGACGAGGGAAGCCCTCTGGAGGGTGCCAGCTGAAGGAAAGCCCCGTGGGTGCCCTGTCGAGGCTTACGGGAGAAAAGGGGGTTTTTCGGTCCTCCTGGGGAGGGGAAGAAGCAGGGCATGGTTTGGGGGGAAGCCACGAGCCCAGCACTGATGTCAGACCCGTAGTTTTTCTTCTCCATCCTTTGGCACGCCTGGTGCTGCAGCCTTACAGGTGCTCCAGCCTTACAGAGAAGCTGCTGTGGTGCCTTCTGTACTCACTTCGCTTGGGCTTTTTTAGGGGGGAGTAAATTTCTCCCAAAATTCGCTGTAAATGAGCTTCAGGTCAGAAATGTTGCCCCAGGGTTTTATTTTTATCTGTGACCTGTCTTAGGTGAGGCTGCGGCTTGAGCTGCTGCGGAGACAACGCTGCCCTTTGTCAGTGCTGCCCTTTTTCCTTTCCCTGTGTTTCAGAGAGGCATGTCCAAGCTGCGCATTGCAGTTATATCAGAGATGTCCAAAATTACCATATCTTGCAGATCTTGTAGGGGGAATTTCCATCCCTTGAGCTGGTGTCTTAACAGAGGAGCAAGATTTGCTCCTTCTGCTTCCTGGAAGTGAATTCTTGGAGATGTGTTAGCCTTTAGTTTATTTGCCAGGATGCCATTGGGAAGGGCCTGTGGTGACACTGACAGTGGGTTCACCTTTCTAAATCACATTTCCCCACAGGGAAATAAATCAATGCAGCAGAAAATGCTGGTGTTTTAGATGCTGGCCTGTGGAAACCAGGCTGCAGCACAGTAGAGGCTCAATGCAGCCATGGTGCTTGTAAGGGCAGACTGGAGGAAGGCTGCAGAGGTGGGTGGCTGCTGCACCTCATGTGTGGGGTGACCTCTTTGTGGACCAGTAAGGAGACTGGTGTGGGGCGGAAAGCATCTGCCAATAATGGAGTTCACTGTTTTCCTGACCTGAGGGCAATTGGGTATGAAGCTTGGCTGGGAATGGCTCATCATAAGACTGTCATCAGTTGGTTTAAGTCGATACCAATTACAAGGTTATTAATTAAAAAAATGTGACTGCTGTGAATAATGATCGTAACCCTTTATTTCCCAGACAGTCACATTGCATTTAGCTAGTATTAATTGGAGCTCTCTACATGCACTGACTGGTAAAGGCTGTGCTCCATTAAACATGTCTTTTAAATTTCAAAATAACATCATCTTTAGTGTTAGCACTGATGGTTTTTTCTTCAGAATTGACTTTCTCCAGCCTTCAGGAATCTTCTGTTGTTTGAGACTCTCTATTCATGCATCTCCTGCTGTCTGAGAAAACATAAAAGTTCTCTTAAAAACAACACATCACAAAAGGGTAAATGTTCAATCAGGCATGGAAACCCGCCTGATGTCATCTCTTGTTCCCAAGAAAGTTTTCTAGCATTCCACTAAGTGTTCCCATGCTTTGATCTGTGGGAAAGAGATACTAGAGTAGTCACCATTCTTTGCTGGCACTGAGATAAGAGCTCTGTTGCTCATATTATTGCATGTAAGTTGTCTTCTGGGGTCAGCCTCCTGACTGACTGGTTGCCATGTCCTGGAGGACAGAGCTTGGAGCTGGCTGGTTCACATGAGGACTGGAGTGTTTGCTCAAGCAATTACTGTGTTAGACCTGCATCACTGATAGTTTTCAGAGTGGCCTGTTGGACCCCTTTCTGCGTTCACAGGGGGCACAGCTTCCAGGGGAAGAGAGGAGTAGAGGGAGGCAGTGAGAGCTACCTGTACACTGTAGTTTACCTTGTGAAGCATGGCTTTAATCTGGCACTGCCTTATTTCTATTCTGCACCCGAGGCACAAGAGCAAAGAGCTTCCTGGCTTTGGTTTATGGTTCACCAGCCAAATTTAGAGACAGCACTAAAACGAGTATACCCCTGCCTCCAAACCTCTCCTCTCCCTATGGGTTGAAGGCAAACTCAAAGCCTTACAGTGACATTCAGCTGTGCCCAGAAAAAAGTGCAATCCCCACCCTTGCTGACACAACTTAATGGATTTGGGGGCATGAATCCTTCTCAGGGACGCACGTAGCCTTGGCTCCATCACCACTGGGCAGGACAGATGTGAATCCACGTGCACTGGTGACGCAGGCAAACTGGATTTGGCCAGCTGCCGGGGCTTTGAATGTTCATTTTGGGGGAGGGAGGGAAGCAGGACAGAGGAGAGGAAAACCTGCCCTCTGCCTGCTCCTGGTGCTGAGGTGCCTGGGGAGGGAGTGGAGGCTGTAGCAGAGGAGGAGCCAGGGCAGGGGAGCTGCTGCTTTGCCAGGAGGTCCTTTCCCCGTTTGATGGTAGACACATAATATTGCAGGACCAGTGCACAGAAACCTGGCTGGAGCTGTTTGTCTTTTTTTCTGCATCCAATGCATTTGCGTGCGCCTGTGTGTGTTGCTTTGTTTCTCCACCCTGTGTTTTTTAGTAATAATCCCCTCCAAGGTTACAGAGATATCATTTGTCAGGCAAGCCGACAGAGCTCTTTCTTACTATGGGATTACATAAGAGAACACAGGCTTTATTACCATTTTAGGACGTATTAGCATTGTGGATTATTTCCATAGAGACTGAGCACAGTGACAGCTTTCACTCTGGGTTCCCTCATATTTCCTCCCCCCACATCTTAGTTTTTTAAAATTACATTCATTGGCAAACAAACAAGCAAGAAGCATCCTGTGAAGCCTGGTCCATGACCAATGTTGTATGTGGAGGGCTGACACAAGTGCCAAGAGTGCATTGCAAGACTGCAGTCAGAAGGAGGGATTTCAAAAAGATAATGCAGAGAAGTAAGAAAGCAGATGTGCCTTCTTCATTCCTGCTTGTCCATGTGCCTTCTTGGGAGGCTAGGGAGGCCTGCTGCCCCTTTTTAGATTGTTCATGGCCTGTGGGATCATGGCAGGTCAGGCTGATGCATTGTGTCTCAGTTTAACAGTCTATAAAATGGGGGGATTAATTGTACTGGGGTATCCTGTTGGCCAGAGTAATGTACATGAGACTATGATTTATTCACAGCATCTTTTCTGTGACAAAAGCCGATCCCAGAACAGCTGTCTCATGCTGGCTGTGCATCTTTTGAGCTGCTGGGAGAGTAGGAAAATAGTGTGGAGCATTGCTGTAAATAAATTACACTGCACATTCCTTCCTTGGAAAAGCATCTTGCCATACATTTAAGCCCTGCATTTCTGATGTGTGCTGTAACCAGGTTGCAGTGGGATCTCCTCCATGGATGGACTAGTGGGGGATATTTTAGGTCTTTCCTCTTTTCTGACAAAACTTGCAGAGAGCTGAAATGTTCTGCCTCAGCAGGTCTAAGGGATCACTGAACTGTAAAATTTGGAAACTGATTTCCTCCTCTTGGCTGTGCCTCTGCTACAGCACAAAGTGTTGGCATTTCTCATGGCCTGGCAGTCTTGGTAATGGGCAATTTTTGGCTTTCATGTGTGCTGGAGGTGTCTGTTACATGAAGCGGTTCATTGTGAATCTTAAGCTGTATCGTGCAAAGCTGATAGACACAACTGCCAAGGCAGATGCCAGTTCACTTGTCAGTGATTGGTCTTCATGGCTGGAAAGGATTCTTTTGTTTCACTTTTTCCCGGTCTTTTCAGGGATCATAAGTCATCTAATTAGTGTTTCTTCTCCCGATGCTGCTCATGTATTACCAGTAACATGAAAGTTGTACTAGATCCTGAGTAACTCCCAGCTTAGGGAACACCTGAAATGTTTGTACTGCAGTCATATGTCACAACTGTCCCCCAGGACCAGTTTTACAAGACAGCAATCAGAGAGCTAACTGTGTCCAAGAAAGAACCTGCTGCTCTGTTTCCTGAATGCTTCTGTTCCGACCTGTGCCTTGGTGGGAGCTGCATGTAAACACCTCTTCTCTACAGGTGAAACCAACAGCCTCTGGGTAGCAAATATACTCCAGTGGCAGAACAGGCCTCTGCAGAAGAGGCTCCAGGAGGAGCAAGAGCTAAATAAAACATCACTGAGGTTCAGTCATTCATGAGTAACTTGTTGAAGAAAGCCAGAGAACTTGTAGTTGTTGGAGATGGGTGGGAAGATATTATTCAGTTCTTCAGTGGCTGCAGTGGAAACTCAGATGGGTTCCTGAACACCTGGGAAGCCACATACCAGACAGTTATAGGAAATCAGACTTCACATATTCTTCTCAAGAAGCTTTGGGTTTCTCTTTGAAAGAATACGTTTAACCAGAGCACTCAGAAAGTAGCTGTCCTGTTGTGAACCTGGCAGTTGCATTGTTTCTGTGCTTTACCAGCACAATGCATGATCATTAATCGCATCCTTACCTGGGACGGTACTCTGAAAACCTTAAGCTTTACCTGTAGGTTAATTGCACCTGAGTTTTGGCATCTTTTCCGTAATTTTAAAAAATTAAGTGTATTTTTTGCACATTAATATTCTCTTTGCTGATCTAGACAAGTGTGTCTAAGAGAGGGGAAAAAAAGGTAAATTCTTATTTTTGTGACCTGCTTGGACTTACCATCCTTGTGTTCTCTCATGTTCTAGTCTTATGTTTTCTTCTCAACAAAAAGGCTTAAAGACCCACTAAAAGCCTCCAAGAGATACAAGTTTCTAGCTAAAGACTTGTGGCTGTGTAAGTAACAGAATACTTTGCTCACTGTAGAACAGGTTTGGATCTTTTAAGATTTTTAGTTGGATTCCTCATCCAGTCCTATGACACTGGTTGGCCAACAGAAACTGCCCTATGATCTTTACTTCCTAGAGGAGAGACAGGTGTGATGTTTAGAAGGCTGATCTCAGTCCTTAGAGAAGTCCATTTACAGAAATCCTCCATAATCTCAGATGTCTTATCCTAGCTGAAGCGGGCTACTACCACAAACCCCAGTGATGCAAACTTATTTGTGGGAAACAGCTAAAGAAAAGCTGTTCAGGCTGGAATAAAAATCCATATGTGATTGAACTACTGAGACCTATCTACAGTATTGGCAACATATGTCCTCACTACCCACCCTGCTTACTGCTGCTTGTGGTGTCAACATTGAAGGGATTCACGTGTGTCAGGACACGAAGCCATCACTGCTGGTGGCTGGAAACCCTACCCTGAAATCTGACTTAGCCTCAACTGAAAACAAGACAGCGAGGAAGAGATTTCTTAAGTTAAATTTGGTACAGTTAAAAAAAAAAGTTCTAGAATGTTCTTATCAGATTGAAGAAATCACTAGGGATTCTCTTAAGCATTAGATCCTTGACAGACTGTTCTGTGGGGCTTAGGGCACACACTTTTCTTCATGGCAGCTACACCAGCATCCATACACTGCAACACAACATGCACTCTTCCAGGAGCCTCAGGGAAGGGCACACATCTGAATGCTGGACCATCTATGGAAACGATTGGTATCTATTTATCACAGCTACTGTGAAAGCAGGGTAGCAGATAAATAAAATGGAGAAGGCCCTTCTTTCTATCACATCAGTTCCAGGAGTGCTTTCACCTCATACTTGCTCATTCATGTGGCACAAATCAACTTTCCTTGATGCTTAACTGGACTGCAGCTGCAAAATTATAGGGAGATAAGCAGGCATCATTTTTGCCTCTTGTGGTCCCCAAATGCTCCTTGATTCTCTAGTTTCCACAGCTGCTGAAGATGAAGGAAGACATCCATCTCAAACCTTACTACCTTGTGTTTTGCCCAAGGCATCTGCTAACTTTGGTGCAGTGGGAACGCTGCAAAAATGTTTGTCAGTGATGAAATGTGATCAGCTGGAGGAGTCCCATTAACCTCTGCCAGAGCCTATCCTGCCCAGGAGCCCTGCGCACACAAGCTACTGCCTTGGGAGCCAAAGGTGTAACTTAATTCTCCTTGTTTCTGTTTGAGAGATCCCTCACCAAAGTGAAAGTGCAGAAGGGCTCGGGGTGTATCGGATGGGCTGCACTGATGGCTGTTTCCTGCATAGAAATAGCACAGTAAAACTGAGGTGTCCTAGCTGCAAGCAGCCTTGCATAAGCTGTGGACAGAATTGTTCTTTTTGTAAGTCATCAGACTATGCCTGCACAGGGCTGATGAAGCTCTTAAAAGACTATAGTCATAGCCAAATTTGTCTCTTTTTGCTCTCCCAGTTTTTCAAGATGAAAAAAAAGAAGAATTTTTTGAGAGGCACCTGGTCATGCAGCAGTCCTGGGGGTATTGCATTGGTGTGACCCATGTGTGGCTCATGAGATATTCTGCAAATTCTGGGAAGTCTTATCCAATATGCAACTCCTTATCTACTGACTCAGTGTGGTCCTGCCTTCATCTCCATGGTAGAAGACCTCTTAGGGACTTCAGAAGCTACTGTGGAATTATTTTGCATATCTGTTCCAAACAACTGTAGTTGTGATATCAAAATCCTCGTGCCTGCATTGTACTGAGACCCTAACGTTCTTAAAAATTGCCTTTGTTCTTATTTAGTGTAGTGTTTGAGCATTATATCTATGGTGCAGTTATACTCACTGCACCCCTAAGAGTTGTTTTATTGTCCAAACTGTTTGTGCTTCAGTCTGTGAAATGAAGATAATTATTCACTTCAGGGCAAATTATATGGTATTTGGTCATCTGAATTTCACTCTGCATGGGCTTGCTTCTGTCTTGAGATCTTCTGAACTGTGCCTGAGTTTGCAGCCTCGCGTAGGTGGTGTGACTGCTCTTCCAAGTGACTCCCAGGGTCACATATATTACTTGTAGCATAGAAAGCAAGAACCAGAAGATCAACCTTTAATCTCAAAAAAAGACCATCATTTCAGAGTTATCCTCCATTGCCAGGTAGACTGACACCAATATTTCCATTTGTGGAACCCAGTTAGTCTTGCAGCAAGAAGAAAAACACCCTTTGACTTATAAATTGAGCACATTTAATGGGGAGCAACACAGGAACAGTCATTATTAATAATTATTTGCATAACAATAGCCTTTCTTCCATAGATCTCGCTAAGCTGGGCAAACATGAATTAATTCAACCTGAAACTACCCACATGGGAGGACGAAAAGTATCATTATCCACATGAACAGTTTCTCTGCATGATTTTGCTAATTATAGTATAGCACTTAGGTGTTTTTATATGTGCTATATAAGAAGGTAAATAGCATTTTACAGAGAGGTGGATCTAGATAGTAACCCAAGTTGCACACCCTCCACCAGAACAACTTTCACCTTTCCTTGTTACTCGGATGAATCTCCTTCCTGATCCAAGCAAGTGTAATGCAACCTTCCCAAAAAGACTGAGCTGCTCCAGTAGCACTCCCTTAAGAAGTTACTGGGCTGGTCCAATGAGATGTGGGAGCACTTTCTGCTTTATGATGCTTTGAGCATTAGGGAAGCAACTACTCGCTCAAAGCCCTGGGGAAGGGCCACTGAAATACTTCCAGCTACCTGGAAAACTGTGGGTATTCCTCCTTCCTGGCATCTGAGACTTGTAGCAGGGCCTTTGCTGTGCTTTTCCCCCTGCTAAGCTCATGGAAAATAGCTGGCTCTAGGTTTTCCTGAGGACAGCCCAGAAACTGGGCATGGCGGTGTCTGAAATAAATATAGTTTTGGAGTAGAGTTCATTTCCCCTGAATTAATGCAGCCTGACACAGAGCGCGGGAGCATGTGCCATCTGGTCAGATCTGCCTTGATTTTCTGAACAAGGGGGAGGGTAACCGATACTTTTATGAACTGCAGTTGCTGCACAGGCGAAAACAGTAATCCCCTAGGTACTGAAAATGAGAGATGCTAATCTGAAATTAAAATGGGTAAACGCGCACGGGCCCAGTAAGGTCGTGAAGATCAAAACCTTGTTCTCTGAGGAAATGAGCATTTTTATCTTAAGAAGCCCTAGGCATAGCCGTGTAGTCCATCAATTTAATAGGAAGTGGTGGGGTAGCATGTTACCCTTTTCTTTCAGAGCCAAGCTTGTTCCCTGCGCGTATAGGGTATAATGTAATTTTCTTCCTTCATTCTATGATGTATGTATGTTCTCTGCAGAGATTTTACTCCTCTATTACCCATTCACGCCCCCTGCCCCACCTTGGGCCTGTTTTGCCATTGCCTTTTTGATGCTGCTGTATAAATTGGGCTGGACTATGTCCCTCTCATTCCTCCTCAGCTAGAGAGCAGATATCTAATTCTACTCTTGCCTGTAGTCCTGCTGAGCATGTAATGAAATGGCCAAATTCCGTGGATTCTCCCTGTAAGGGAGTCAGAAACAGTTCAGTGGTATGTCCTGATGCCAGCTGTGATGGCCAGGAACCTGGAGGAGATCCTTATCTCTTTTCTTGCGCTGCCTGTGAGACCAGGGCTTGCAGGTTTGCGAGTGATGGGCGAGGATTCTGCACAAGCTGCCCAAGAGTTCAAGACAGCCACATGTGCCCCACGGCGATGGTTAGGAAGTCACGGTTGGCCGTGACTTTGGTACAGGACAGGCTCTTAAGGCCAGCCGTGCTGGCCTTAATTTAGCAGATAATGGCTGAGTAACCCAGAGGCATGTGCAAGGCAGGAACAGAAAGTGTTTGCCTTGTTTTCCTAACAAAATTGTTCTCTGGCCGTGTGCCTTTCAATTTTTCAGCCATCATTCTGCAGTTCAAAATAGCAGTGAGGGTTCTGAAGCTTCTCTGCAGGTCAGGTGAGGCAGGCCTGCAGTGCCACCAAGAGCAAAGGGGATAGCAGGGCGGTACTAAAAAGCTGCTTTCATATGCAGCAAAATAGTGAGAGAATCTGTCAGAGTGAAGGGTGAGATGCAGGTAATAAGTAATAACCTTCTCTTACCTCCCTGAAGTTTGTAGTGTCTGCTGCTTAGGGATAAAACTTGCCAATCTTTCCTGTCTGTTTGGGATGAAACAGAGCCGTGGACTGACAGAGCGCAACAAAATCGGGGTGCGGGAACAACAGATGTGGTCATTTCATTTCTTCTGGGGGTGTTTGCACACATTCATGCACAAAGCCTCTGTCATCCTGGAATTTGTTTCACCAAAGCACAGCCCTGCACCTCGCATCTAAGGGGGTAATTTGCTGCAATTAGGTCTTCCCTTGCTGCTGTGGGTTCAACCCCTCGGTGGGCAGTGGGCAAGAGCACAGAGCCAGTGTGCACCACCTGGTGTTGGGGCCAGCCGCGATTCGCACGGAGGTGAGCACTGCTGGAAGGATTAAAATCAGGAGGCATGTTTTCTGTGCGGTTAGTTCAGGAGAATATTGCAGCTCTTTTATCCAGGAAAGATGCATGGGGAGAGGATGTTTTCCCATGGTAGCTTGGTTGTCATTTTTCCCAATGAAAAGCAGAAGCAGCACCTTGATGCATTCCTCCATTTCTGAGATGGACTAAAACTTGCCTGACTTTTTAGGGGAAGGTACATTGCAATGTTTGGGTAAAAGGTGCTACAAAACAGGATGAAGGTTTATCTGGCCTGCAAAGCCCAGATAAAGGGTCAGGATTTAGGTTTAATTCATGACAGAGAGATTCTAGCTCAGAAATTTCCATCAGTTTCAGGAGTGCTGAACTCTGATCATCTGTGCAAGGGACACATTTCTGTAAAGAATCTGTATTTGTTTTTCTCCCACCCTCTCCCTACTATCTTTTCTCTTTTATCTCCAAAATCAGGGAACTTTAAACACTTCTTCTCTTCCACCTTTTTTTCTTTTGTTCCCAACCTTGGTTTTGTATCTGGACTAAAATGCCCGGTACAATCACGCAAAGGTCTTTTATTTATGTTTGGCTGGGAGCTGACCAGATGCCCCAGCCTGTGAAATAATCACCATCTGTTGATTGTAATTGCAAGGCAAAAGCCAAAAGCCTGGAAGGTTTTTTCAATGATGTATTCAAAGAACTACAGCTTGACTTTTCTGAATAAAAACAAAAGCTTCTGCTTTGGGTCAGACCTTTTTTTTCCCTTTTTTTTTAATACCTCCCCACATGCTGAATGCCTATGAATAGCTCTGCTACTCATTCCCTCCCTATCAGAAGCAATTTGGCTTCGCGCTTTCTGGATTTTTTCATTCCTGTCAGAGAGGGCGGCACCATCGCTGGGCCCTGGTGCATTGCGTCCATCCCGCAGCTCGACACTTCAGTGGGGAACGCGCATGTCTGAGGTCCCCCACAAACTGAGTTTCTTCTCCTCCTCTTTTTGTCTCTCTGGCATCTTGCCATTCTCACATCAGTCAAAGATGTCTCTGGGGAAGAAGGACAATGCCGAATACTGCAGGTGCAGTGAGAATCAATAATTCATTTAATCATAAATTAATAAATTATGATGCTGCTTGGGGAGAAGGGGAGGAAAAGAAAGAACATTAATAAAGTGGTTTCCAGATCAATTCCACAACTCTGAGAGACTGAAGGAAGGCTCCAGAGGGCCTGAACTTGATAATTGTCAAGATCTGTAGGAGTCCCTCACTACCATCATCGCTGCTGCCTGGGTTTAATTCAGTGATGTGGGTGTTACCTGCCCACTCTGTTCTGGAACTTGGAGGCTGCAGAACATTGATATTTGCAGGATGCTGAGCAAAATGCCTCTGGGTGGGGCAAGTGAGCTGTATAGAAGTTTTTCTGCTTGCTGGTTAAAAGCATTGCAGTTCAAATGCTTCTGCTAGGCATTAAGAGGAAAGCAGGTCTCTAGTGTTAGCCCCCCAACAGCTGAGTTTGATTCTCTGGAAACATGGGATACAACGGAATACAGTTGCCACTGGGTGACCTGGAAATACTTGGTGTTGTGCTGGTCCTATCCAAAATACATGGGGGCGAATGCACATGTGCATTCCATCTGCTTGACACTACAGCATATGAAGGCAGGGCAAGCCAGGATTTAACCATCAGAAAATGAGGAATAAATTTAATAAGGATGTTGAGTGTATTAACCTCCAGGAAACACCTCTCAGGCAGGCAATAGCTTTTTATTCCAGTAAGTGAACAGACTCCCAAAGTCCCTATCACAGCCCTCCATCCTGCAGTAGTGGGCATAATGGGTAGCCAAATTTGTCACAAGCTGCCACCAAGAACGTTTCTCTCCGGTGTGCACTGTCCTTCCCTGTGCCTGCAGTAGTGCAGAGCTTTCACAGCAGCTTAGATGAAGGTCCTTGAGGCTGTTGAGTACTATTACTCTATTTTTCACCTTCATTGGCTTTTAAGTAACAGGCATGGACATCTCCTGACACGGGGGTTGGATTTGTCTTTTTGAAAATATGTATGACTCAAGTTTGTTTCTCCATGGATTTAATGTGGAGTGGGTGTATCTGCAGTTTGAGCTGGCTTAAATTTCTATGAGAGATAAAAATGTTCATTTTTGAATGTTGTAGTACCTGCTTTCTGTGCCCCTTCTTTCCTGTTTGTTGAACTGCTTCTAATTTTCACTGATGCAGAAGCAGAACTAGGCCAACTTATTTCATAGAATCATACATGCTGAGTTAGAAGGGACTCAACTGTATCATCGAGTCCAGCTCCTGGCACTGCACAGAGCACCCCAGGAGTCACACCATGGGCTTGAGAGCATTGTCACAAATGCTTCTTGAACGCAGACAGGCTTGGTGCTCCTCCCTGAGGAGCCTGTTCCAGTGCCCAAACACTCTCTGGGTGAAGAACTTTTTCCTGATATCCTACCTAAACCTCCCCCAGCTCAGCTTCATGCCACTTCCTCCAGTTCTGTCACTGGTCACTAAAGAGATTGGCACTTGCCCCTTCTCTTCCCCTCATTTGTTGGTATAAGGACTAGTTTTTTCTTTTTCTTTTAGTTTAATCTCATAACTCCCATTTATTACCTCCTCTCAGTCTGCAGTGTTCAAATGCATCAAGTATATTTTACAGTTTACTTCCTTAATAAACCGTACACATTTAACCCTTCTCGGTCTTCTTTATATATTCTTCCATGTCTGTTTATCAGCCATCTCTGATTTTTTCTAGTTTGCTGCTCATCTATTGCTTATGAGGAAAAACTGATGGAACTAATTAAATTGAATCATTGGACTGATTGCATTGAAGTGGTGCAGAAACTCTTCCCTCTCTCCTTCCTTTTGCCATGATGACATGCCCCTCTGTTTACCACCCAAAATTGCAAAAGCCTGTTTTGCTAATATAGCACATAAAATTTTTTTATTTGCTTCTTTTCTGCAACCTCAAGTGTCAAAGAACAGAACAGTTTCCATGCTATCTCCCTCTTGCTGAGTATCCATCTTTTGGATTATTACTCTCCAGGGACATTACATGTTTTTTCCTATGTTATTGAATTCAGCTTGTGTCTTTGATGAGTCTAGATTCAATCATCCTCTCTCCCACTCCTGCTACTCTCTGCTTTAACTTTCAGACCATTGCCCTCACATGCTTACTTTTAAGGAGCTCCATGTTTGTCAAGGGCCTCTGTTTTTGTCTTCCATTATAGTTGCAATTTCTCTGTAGGGTGACAGCTGCAAATTTCATGGACAGTTAGTGTTGTTTTCCTGTGACACCAGTTTAATAAGGCCAACATGGATGCAAACCCTTTGGTACGTCATTTGTCATTTCCCAGTCCAGCAAAGCATATTTTCTTTTGGTACCTCTGGACAGTTTTTGATCCGTGGGCTGGTGGTTGTAGTGAAACTGATGCAGTGGGGCAGTGTCAAATCCTTCAATTCCTAAGGCTTCAAATTCTCTTTACTACCTTTCCTCTGTGTGTTAATTGTGTATGTGTATTAAAAAGCAAAAGATTTTCACTTGTGTATTTCATGTGACTTTATTCTTTAGATTCTTAGTGACCCTTCATATTTGTTTCATTATTGCACTAGGCATAGATATCGACTTAGAATTAAATATTGCCAGCTCTATTCCTTATTGAAAATCTTTATTATGTTTGCTTTTCAGTTCGTTGTGTGGAGCCTCCCTAGCTCAATGTAAATTGTCAGATTATTTGTCACTGGGATAACACGTTTGTCAATGCCTCGCTGTAACAAATTAGGCTCCTGATCCTGCATACATTTATGCAGGTGCTTATATGTATAGATTGCTTAACGTTCAGCCCTGTATTAGTTCTGTTGAAGTGAAGAATACTTTTAAAAAATGTCTCTGTCTTTTCTAGATTAACTTTTAGGATGTTGCTTGCTTTATTTCATTTGTGGACATATAATTCTGCACGTTCTTTTTGCTTTTCCTTTTTTTAAACTTGCTTTTTTTCATCCTTTCTAGTCCAAACTTCCTCTCGTTATTCTTCTGGCTAGAGACATATTTAAAAAAGCTGCTCAGCCATTTCTGAACTATTAATTTCATCCTCATCCTCATTTATTAATGAACCCACCTTCTTTCTGGTGCTGCTTCTCCTCCTGATGAATTTGTAAATCCCTTCTTATTCTCTTCAGTGCCTTAGGCAACATAAATTCATTTGCTTTTTTTTCCCTTGCCCTTATTTTTTCCCTACATCCTTAACTGACTCTGTATACTCTTGTTTAGTCCCAATCTCTACTTTCATTTGCAGCATAGGGCTTTTCTTGTGGATTTTCTTAATGAAAAGGCATCAGTAGGAAAACACCATGCTGTACATTACTATACCATAAACTGAAATGTTTCATTTACAAGTTGTGTTGTGGAGCTTTCTCGTAGTCAGTTTATGTTAGGAACAGTCACTCCATGGTAAAACCAGTGGTTAAGTTTTAGAATATCTTTTGCTTAATTTTTAAAGCTCTCACCATGGCTTGAACAGGGCAAGACGGGCAGCTCAGGAAATGGGAATTCCTCTGCTTTTTGAGTGGTTTCATCCACTGTGCTGTGTTGACTGTTCATTTAAGGGTTCTCCTTTTGTAGTAGGAGATATAAAAAAAGCTCCCTTTTTAAGGGGAGTTTTTCTAAACCCAATGGGGGCGGTGGGGATCTATGAGTGTTTCAGCCACTTGTTGCTCAGAAGGCAGTCAGCCAAGAGGAAACCCAGACTGAAACATTGACTGTAAAAGGGGAGAAGAGGCAGGAGGTCTTTCCATCCTTCCAAGCTCTGCTTTAACACAGGTTGGCAACAGTGCCGTGCTTTAAAACAGGCATGGTCTCTGAGCTCCATCAGCATGTTAGGCAGGCAGAAATGTCCCATGACCCCTGTGGCTGTTGCTACTGGAGATGGTAATCCCGATCTTGGGGAGCAAGGCTGGAGAATGTTTGCTGGAGGAGATGCTTCACAAGGTCTGGAAAAAAAAATAAACCTGGAGGCTAAATTTAGAGACTCGTTGGAGAAAACCCATTCAGCCAAGGCTGATCATGTGGCCTGGAAAAATGCCTGTGACTCAGCCCATGTGAATGGGGCCATGCCACTGACTTGCCTTCTCACCTTGGAGAAGCCTCTGCTGTGCTCAGTTTCCCTGTCTATAAAACAAGGACAGTGACACAGGGTTGCAGGAGTTTGGCCGAGTCCTGACTGTGAAATGCTCCAAGAAACTGAGTTAAAATATAAATGTTTCTTTCTTGTAGAGAGTCAGAGTGAAGGTTTTGGTGGGGTGGGGCAGGAAGAAGTGGGTTGTATTTAGTGGTTCTCACCACCTCTTTTGGGCGTGCTCTTACCCACCTTTCTCCCCCCCTTCCTCCCTATGTGGGTGCCAGGGAGAGCAGTTACGGATTAGCAAAATATAATGAGATCATGAGTTCTCATGTGACTCTGGGACCAGAAATCACTGTGCCTTCATCTTCCCACATCACTCTTGGCATCTTTCATGCACTTGCTAAAGATGGATAAGGCGGGAATCAAGCAGAGTCCTGAGGAGGTGAAAAAAAAATGCACAAAATAGGCTTAAAAATAGAGAGTACCTCCATAGGCCCATACTTTCCCCCTTCTTCTGTGCCCCATAGTGTTGGGCTACATGAGGGCAGGGAGTCTGCTGGAGTTCTGGTCAGTATGTTGGTTGTTTGTTCAGAGGAAATGTCTTTTTGTTTACATAGGGGAGAGAGAAGCTTAGAGAAGAAACCTGGCACAGAGCAGTTGGGATTTGGTTAATCTGCTTAGAAATACATTAATCGGAGGATCAGATGCTGTCAACAATACTCTTTCCCCTCACTCTCTTCCCCCTTTTAGTACCTTCCTCATCACTGCTCCCACTACTCTGCACCCTCCTCCCACTGTGTCTTCTCTCCCCTGCTGTGAAAGCCAGGGAGTAATGAAGGACAAGGAGATTAGAGCAAAATTAACAAATAAAATATAAATCCTAGATCTAAATGAAAATTAAAAATGGATCTTCATCTGTTTATTTGTTTCTCTAAAAATAGCCTTGTAGCCCAGCCAAAATAAATGTAGCCAGGATTTCCCTGTAAAGTTCTGGGGAAAATAGTCAGGTCCCAAAAGATGAGCAACTAGTGGAAATAGTGTCTGTCTGCTTTCCCCTCTGACTCCATCCATCTACCCCCACTTCCACTGGAGCCTGCAGGAGAAGCTGTGGGGCCACACTGAGACATGACATTATCATGGCATTATGACAGTGACTGGAGAAAGGACTACTTCAAACTGCCAACCCTCATTGCCTTCAGCAGGAACAGCAGGTACTCAGCTTTTGGCTGTCATCTCTTGTCTAAAGATGGGCATCCATAATTGTCAGCAGTAACAATTTAGTGGGTGCTGTGATTACAACTGGAGCCAGGCAGTTAGTTCAGTTTCTCTTTTGGGCAGCTGGGATAATAATACACCCGAGGACATTACCTGTGTGGGGAGAGAAGCTCTGAAAGAAGGTGTCACTGTTACTGGCACATTCATCAACATCTTGTTGCTTTCCTGCTTGGCCTCTGGTGAGTTGGTAGGGAGGCTCAAAAGTGATATCCCGTGGCTACATGGAGCCAAGGTTGAGTCTGAGTTTGCTTCTCTCTGAGCTGTGTTGTTGTAGAATAACTGTTGTCAGAGGAGCTTTTGTTTTACATGCACTGTCTTCTAACATTTTTGTTTTATGAATTTTTCAAGAAAAGCACAAGAACAAAAAGCATTGCCGTGAACAAGCTATCAGTACCTACTGGGGGATAAAGAAAGACGTAGAGAGCTACTGCTATCTACTCTTAATATTTGCTTTGCCCACACGGTCTTTCATATTCCTGGATTTTGTTCTCAGATGTGTAGCACTCTATTTCATTCTCTGTATGAAGGTATAATCATAGGCAATGCAGGATATGTGGTGTGGCTTACCTAATTTCAGGGAAAACCTTTAAGTTAGGAATTTCCTGACCTTTGAGCCATTGTTTTAACAGCATTACAGTTGCATTAATTTTGGAGATTTTGCAATCCCATGTTAATCCAAATTCCATTGAAGTCAGTACACAGACACCCATTGTCTTAAGCTGGGGTTGGTTCAGGTCATTGCTCTTCAAATTGTGCTGAGGGTAAGGATGAGAATAAAGGGAAGGATGCAGTGTTATATCAGAGCTCAGCTTCTTTTTGTGCTTTCATGAGTGAAGCAAGGCTGTCTAAGAAGGAAACTGAGGTAGTAAATATTTTTACAGGAGAATTAGGGGATTTTTTGAGAGAACAGGAGACATGAGGAGAACACAAGCCTGCTGCCTAAGGGTGCAGCAGTACTTACCCAAAAAGGGAACAGCAGAGTGCTTTGGCTGGAGACTTCTCAGTCCATCATCCCTTCCACAGGAAGATGTGTCCTTGTGCCAGTTTCCCTGCTTGTGCCAGGTTCCCTCATGCTAGGACACTGCACTGAAAAAAAAGTGAGAACCCACTTCTGGTTCTCCTCAATCTGCTTTAGAGGAAGATCCAGAGGAAACAGTGCTGTTCCCCTGTGCATACACGTGAGCAGATGCACACAGCTATCTGAGGACATGTGGACCCCCGTAAAGTTGGTGCACCCCATCTCTGCTTGGCCTGCCTCCTGTATTCCCACAGACACTGAGGTGCACTGTGACCCAGTTGCCCACTGACTGTGGCTGTCAGGGTGAGTGGTGGTGTCTGCTGGCTGTGCCCTGCGGGTGCTTCACAAGCCTCTTTTTCCTGAGGAATTATTTGTAGTGCTGATCTCATGAGCCGTACTATAATGTGAACATACCCTTTATACTCTGGAGCAGCAGCTTCAAAAGATCTGGGTTTGAGTGTAAGACTTACAACCAACAAGTGGTCATAAGACTTTCCTTAAGGTTGTGTCCAGACCTTTTGCCAGTAAGGCAGAAATGCTGAGTTAGCACGCTCACAAATTCCTGTGTCTTGGCTTCCTCCCAGCAAGTGGGAGAGAGGGAGCCAATAAACCTCTCAGAGACATGTGTCTTTGACAGCAGCCCCATACACACGAACTGCTCTATTGCTCCTGTTTGGGATCTGGAGCTTTGATACCTGCTGGATGAGATTATAGCACTGAATCAGTGCATTTAGGGATTTTGTCTGTCTGAGCAAAGGACGGTGTGATAGCATTGCTAGATCCATTCTGTTCAGCGTGAGTAAGAGTCAGAGGTACGATGTGGTAGCACAGATCTTGCTGTGAGCTGCTATCAGGAAAATACACAATGTCTTTTCCAGCATGGCATTACTGCTGGTTTTACCCTAGTAGCAGGATTAAACCTAGTATAGACATATGATGTGTCTGGATTTTGCTGATGGCAGATACTTGTGGGTTTAGGGGTAGCCTATATCTCCAAAATGTTGTGTGGAGCTGGTCCATGTTTTTACTTGGCAGGTACTTTATTAGCCATGATCTTTTTCTGTCTGAGATCAGCCACTGCTTTTTCCATCCTCTTAACAGCAGTGGCTTTGCTGGCTCTTGCCTCAGACCCCATAACTGGGCTACTGGTTGGAATATGGATTGCAGCAGATATTCAGATACAGAAGACCTTCAAGGAGGCATCTTTTCCCATGTACTTTCTCCCTGGAGTGTCAGGGAGGAGGTATGAAAGAAGAGTTGCTTCCTACCAGCCTCTTCCCCTGCCCAGGGTGTTGCCACAGGCTTCCTTGCTCATAGCCAAGACCTGAAATGACAGCAGTTCACAGCCTGATGTGCTCTGTCGCCGGCTCAGTGTTGTATGTTGGTGTGGATGGTGGACAGTCTGTTGATGGACTGAGAAGGGGTTTTGGAAGCACTGGGGAGATGGTCCATTCCAGTGTGGCTACATACAACACAGGCACTAAAGCTGAGCAAGCTGTAGGTCCTTGTGGGCAAATGGGCTTCCTACACATATTTTTTTTTCTCCTGTGATCTCCTTCACATCTCCTGGAGTCTGTCCCCACAGTTGAAGCATGTATTGCTGCAGAAGCTTGAGATCTTGGGACATCTTTTAGGCCAGTGACATGTGGACTGTGGTCTGGGAGACTGAGGTGAGCACTATGTAAGCAAACTGTATTATTAAATAGGAACTTTGAGAAACTCAGTGATTTCATGCAGCTACTCTCCAAAAATTAGGGTGGATTGTGGGCCAAAAAGTTTAGGCACCACCAGTCTGATCTGTGTGCTGCTTAGGCAGAGTACCTGGTTAAGTCTCAGTCAGCTCTACGCCCTGCATTTAAAAGCTGCTTGAGGTGGAGTTTTCACAGCCTCCATGGAGCAGTTTGTTTCAGAGCTTTGCTGTTGTCACAGCTAGATAGCTAGTCTGAGACCTCGCTGCAAATTTTGTTGCTAATAAACATGATTGGTGGGGAAAAGACAACTATTTTTCTCATGCAAATTAAAAGCATACTACATTTATCTTTTAGCTTTTTTCTATCTATTTTTCTTCTGTTTCTTTTCTGTCCCTTTGATGTATCTCCCTATCTCTATCTCATTTCCTGCATCCCTTCTTCCACGATGATCACTTTCTCCTTTCACAGGGAGCAGAAAGAAGCTCTGCTGTGCTTTCTGGGTTCCTACTTAATCCTGCCTGATCTCCCATTGTTAGAAGTCTCCTTTCTCTCTACTACTTTTGTGTGTGGTACAGATGAGTATGGCAGAACCCTGCAGAGGGTCCTGTGCTTTCAGGATGCCTCCCAGGCAGCGCCTCTGGCCCCATCTTCTTCCTCTCTTAACCCAAAAAGTTTGTGCTCAGATGCTCATGAGTTACCACTCATTTCTTCTAGCATGGTGACGCCTGGAGCTTTCAAATATGTTCATTAATTAGGCCTCCTGGGGTGTATCCCCTGCTGCCCACTATGTGTATGTATGTGGAGCTGGCAGAGGGGAGCAGAGGGCATGCCTGGCTCTGGAGCATACGCTGTGCATCCTGCCGGTTTGCAGGCTCGCTTTAGCAGTTGGTCATTCCTTAAAGCCTCATCCCCCTGCAGAACTGTAGAGAGCCTGGGATGCCTTAGAGGGGCAAAGAGACGCAATCAGGTTTGACAGGATTTGCACCACAAATTAAGTGCTGAGTGTTCACGTTTGACACTCCAGCTCCACGGAGCTTTTGGGTAGCCCTTTGCGGAGAAATCTGTCAGAAACCCAAGGATCCAGAAAGCAGGTGAAAAACCACTCTGTCACCTCCTGTTTTTCACTTCTCAGAGGATGCAAACCACCAAATCGTTGCTGCATGGCCTTGTCAGCCCCAGCAAGCACCCTGACTCCATTTCATTGGGTAGGAAGGTACTCTTATGGCCGGGAGCTTGCATGCTGCCACCTGTCATCCCACACCTCCATGTTTGGTGTCTAATTTTAGATTTAATGGGGGTGTGGAAAGAGCATCACCATTCCTCTTGATTGATTAAAAGAAAAAGTATGAACCAAACCCAGTTAATTATATAGAGCCAGGGATGTTCTTGCCAAAAGACTAACACAAGCTGGGTTTCATCTGATAGATTTCTACTTTCCAATGGTATCAAATTTTCTTCATCTGTCCTCTTTGTGCTTGTGTATTCTTGCTGCATGTGCTATCTGAAGCAATGCTGTCTTCCAGCCTAGCAGAAGTGCTTTAGTCCATTGTTGTATTGCTTCCTAGAGCCTGGGAAAGACTTTAACATTTTGTGACATGAGTACAGAAATACATATCAGTAGCTCCTACTATAATGAGAGCTCAGCAAGCCATTCTAAAAAGCTGTTCATTTGATGAAAGTCATCCCTGGATGGGCAGCAGCTTTGTGCCAGTCTCAGTACAGCACAGCCTCCCACAATACCACCTTGTCATTTGAGCTGAATTCCTTTCCTCTGGACTGTGTTTACTGTGAACATACCTAGCATCCCTACGGCAGCATCAAAAGACAACTCCTGAGCTTCTGTGGTTCTAGGACTTACCCAATGTAATGCTGGTCTTTCTCCATCTCTTGGTTCATCCTGCTCACAGACTACCCTTGTCCTGCTTTATTGTTCTTTAGCCATTCCACATCCTGTTTAGAGATAACCAAATTATCTGTGGAGATATGGGGCTCTTGCAGAAGCATCCAGTGGGCAGCCTTTCCACCTGTCTCTGTGGGGTGTGTGTTTTAAGCCATGCTGATTTAACTCCACAATCTCTCTCTGAGTAGCCATCAAGTGTACACTGTTGCATTTATTACTCTCTGCTTTCCAAGAAAGGTTTTCCCTGGGGTCATATTCTAGTTTGCAATCTATTGCTTTGAGTATTTATTGCTTTCAAATGGCATCTAGGCTTCAGGGTATGGTTTTTATTCCTTCCATTGGTCTCTCTGCTTGTTCATCTGCTTTCCTTTGATACCACATGCCCAAGCAGCACAAAGCACTCGTGGGGTGAGGGGACACTGCCCCAGTTCCCAGCCAGGCAAATGGAGGCAGGGGGAGAGGTGGCAGTCAGATGTACTGCCTGGACTGCTGCTGAGGTGGATGGAGAGGTCAGAGGTTGTCCCTGCTGCCCTTTCCCTGCCAGAAGTTACCATCAGTTCACATTGTCAGCACGGCTGCCTGACTTCCTGCTCTTCAGCCTGATTCTCTCAGTGTGGCCAATGGTAGAAAAAAATTTGCTCTTACCCACTAATGAGGATCGTTTTGCCAGAGTTGTGTGGGAAAGCTATTACATCAGCAGTTATGCTGGCAGGTCTGAGTGGGATACAGTGGGATGAGGAGTGGGAGGGATGCTTACCTTTACCTTGGGGGTAAGCAGCCGCAGGAGGACATATGGCCTCAGCATAAGCTACTACCCCTTTTTTTTTTTTTTTCCAGCATGTCCAAACTGCAGAGCCCAAGATTCAAACGCACATACAGGTTTTTTGGTGGCAGGCCAGACTTTGATGAAGTAAGCTTTAGCTTTCTGACTTTAAGTTGGTTTATGTTAGCTGGTTCTTATGGAGTCCAAGAAGCAGCCTGCAACCTTTGAAATATTGCACCAGGGGCTGGAAACCCCTCCTCCACCAGGCAAAACCACCTTCATGTTTATGTGAGTGTGTGCAGCAGATTCTCTCTCATGTTGTCATTTTTGAACTGGGGAGAGCTGGTGTGAGCACTTGCAGAAGGCAAGGAAATCAGGTCGGATGAATACTGTTGAAGCAAACTCAGGCTTATTATTCAAACAGATGTTCATGAATATATTTTGCCATACTTGCAGAGTCTTAATTGTAACCTGACTTGATGGGCACATGAGTTTAAAAGTAGAAGACTGAATTTGTGGAAGGAGAAATGATTTGCGAGTGAAATATCAAGCTGGGCTCTGGAGAGTGAGGGTTCATGTCTGGTTCTGCACAAGCATGGGCAAGTCAATGGGGTTTATTGCTCCTTGCCTCCCCTGGATCCCAGGGGTGCTCAGATCCTGCTGGCAGAACACATCTGCCTCCTGAGCAGGACTCTTTGTGTGCTGAATTCCATATTCTTTCATAATTGTTGTTTTCTTTGCTTTCCACTATTGAAAATATAGTGGAGATTTGCCACCTTTTTATCTTTCTTCCTGTCCCTCCCCTGTCTCCAAGTGGAGGCCTCTCCTCCATTCTTCTTCTGTTTTCCCAGCTTCTGTGGGAAGCTGTTAAAACCTTTCTTGGTGGCACTTTTCCTGCAAAACCAGGTCTCTGTGAAGTTTTGATGATACAATGACTTCACTGCCTGGTGAACAAGAAGAGGATCTGGGAAAGAAGTCAAAGTGTGATTCTACTACAATGATTAGTATTATTTCCATTAGCAGATATGGCAGGAAAAGTCATGATGAACAAGGGAAAGATAAATGAAATTTGTACATCTGTGCATTTTTTTCCTTTTCTTTCTTTGTATTTCTGAATACAAATACTGCTTTAAAGCTAGGGACAGATTGCTTCCTTTTTTCACCCAGAGTCTGGTGATACCAGATATTTAGGACAGCATATTCATTCTCACACAGTACCTAGCACACAGCAGGTAGCACTCTTGACTTCAGGTGAGTTGTCCTCTCCTCTGACGTTATCTAGAGGGTCAGAGAGGCATCAGCACCTCCCTGAGGGGGACACCCCCCTCCAAGAGCTGTGCTGGCTGCCCAAGAATCTTCCTCACCCAGGAGGTGCGTGAGCAGTGCTCACCTCGGCTGGCACGGTCCTTCATCTGGCGTGGATCCAGCTGGCTGCAGGTGAAAGCAACCTCCTGAGGATGGTCTCAGGTGGAGGATTTGGAAGGAAATGAGCCTGAGAGTGCAAAAAAGGGGGTAGGAGAAAGGCTGCTTCGTGATGGTAACTGCTAGCATAACTGTGCTGAGGCAGCTGTTAAAAACAGTGATGCTCAAAAAGAAGGTTTTACCCCTTATGGTAAACAACGTGGTACCACAGACTCTAGAGACAGAAACCTCCTGCTCAGCCTACTGCAGACCTGTAAGACAGCAGCTGGTAAGAGAGCAAATGGCTCCAAAAATACTTGTAAAAACTGCAACACCTCTGCACATGCTGCCTGGTCCCTTGGTTCCCCCTCCAGGCGAACAAAAAGGGAGCACAGAAAACTAAGGAAAATTGAGGGTTCAGCTTCGTGCTCTGTGTTTCTGAATGAGAACCTTTGTATCAGGGTGGCACAGGGCAGTTTGGGAACAATTCTTCCTTCCATGATGCAAAATATTTTGGTGAATCCTCTGAAACAGTTGCTCTGCCACAGTGAGTTGTGGCAGCCCAGATCATGTCAAGCACAGATTGTTCTTTCCTCAGGGCTGTGCCTCCCACATCACTGTTAAAACTGGGGGTGTTTGCAGGCACAGACAAGCTTGACACTGGGGCTCACCTGCAGATTTAGTGTGAGTCCTTGCCAGCATTTCCAAGACACTTGGATGAAGGTTGAGGCCAGTGATATTTTTGATGCCTGTGAATAAGATTTGGTTTCAAAAAGGTACAGCTGGGCAAGTTGAGCCAAGCTGTGACCTTGCCCCACTAGCTAAGCTCTGCTAAACAGGGAAGTGCTGTTTGCAAGTCTTCCACTTGTTCCCGCTCACTCTGGGTTTGCTCCCCAGGACCACAGAGAGAGTGGCAGTACTCTGAAATGGGACCCAGAGAGTCCCAGCATGAACCTTTCCCAGCTGCTGGGAACCACAACAAGGTTTCTCTGAGCTTTAAGAATATATGGGGAGAGCAGTGAGTACCTGCTTTTGGCTTCAAGAGAAAAGAAAGAGTTTGGGGAGACCTCTATGCAGAGTAGCACTGATCTGAGCTTTTAATAATGCAGTGAACTTGTAACTGTTCCAAACTGTGAGATTTTCAAATTAATTTTTAATCCATGGTTTAACATTAAAGATTAACATGTGTGTTTCAAATTTCAGAAAGGAAATTTACCCCCAAAAGGTTAAAACTTCCTTCAGTAGCTTCTCATGTTTTGTTCTATTTTACATGTTCTTTTTTTTTTTTAATTTCCCCCTGGGTGCATAAAACAAACAAACAAAGCAACAACACCACTAACAAAAAAACACCAGCCCCCAGAAAAAAAAACACCCACCAAACAAAGTAAAGGGAAAACCCAACATACAGGCTGTGCTTGGGGAATTTTCAACTTGCTGTTAAACCAGTGTCCAAGTGGGCTCTTTCATATTAATGCTGCCCTGTGCGCTCTTAGACTGGCAGGAGAAACAACATCTGTGTGAAAAACTGAGCCAGCTGTGTTAAAAAAAAATGTTAGTTCAGAGCAGTTGTGTACTTTGGTACTTGGGCATAAGCAACTTCTTGCATCTGTTACGGAGGGAAAATTTGCAAAATGTTTTCCTGAGAGTTTAACTCCATAAGACAAGGGAAGCTTGTAGCAGTTTTATGTTTGCAAAAGTTGGCAGCTGTTGGAAAAGGGAATTTAGGACATCACAGGAGGGGAAGAAGAGAGGGCAAGCATAAAATCAGACAGCACTGTGAGGCTTGGTTACCTGTCGTTAACTCAGATCTTGGCATGAGAAAATAAGGTGCTAAGGAGAGAGGCACGTTGTCATGTACAGCAACAGCAGTATCTGCATTTGCAAAGTCTCTTTTCTGCATTTCAAGCATGTTTGATGGTACTCTATGTTATTTGAAAAGCTGCTTAAGAGGTTCGGAGCATTTGACATGTCCTTGAGGGTGGGTGCCTGCTCTGTGCCTCCCAGCCTGGAGAGCTTTGGGGCAGGGCTGCTTCCAGAAAATGTTTGCTCTTAGAATCATGTTGGCCTCCAATAGAGCTGAACATAGTGAAGCTTCTTGGCTATTTTTTTCCTCCTTGATAAGATGTGTGTGTGTTAATTTGAAATCAATACTAATACTTGGTACAGTGGAGGAGAGAGTGATTAATAGGCAGAGCAGGGGCCATGGATCAGGTGCTGAAGTCCTGTTCCTGTCTTGCCATTGACCTGCTGCTTGGTGTTTAGGTGAATTATACCCTCTCTCCATCTCGGTTTTCTTCACTGCAAAATGGAGACTGCATTGCCCCGATGCCTTACCTCCTGTCATGTTTTAGAGCTACCAGTGCAACTTTCTGCACTTGAGTTTTTTTCAGCATGATGCTGGGTATTCAACTAGGGTGCCTGAGGGCTGGCACTGGCTGGAAGTGAAAATGCACAGCATTTGTGAAAAGTCAGGCTCAGTGATCTTGGCTTGGATGTTTAGAGCTGCAGATGCTTCAATTCTGGGAGCTTGAAGCATGAGCAAGGAGGGCCTCCCAGCTTTGGGACTTGTTTCCCTTTGCACCATGTGCTGGTACTTACCCACATGCCGAAAGGACACACTGCAGATAAACAGCAGATTTGTATTAATCTGACTGTGTACATTTCATCTATTTGTCCTGCTTCCACCATACAATGTGAGAATGAACAGCCCAAGTGACTGAAGAATCGGGAATGGATTTAGTCAGCAACACTTGCACCAAAGCTTTGGGTTTTGGTGTAGGGAGGGGGGGAAGATGGCACTTCCAGAGGACAGGGAGCATGGAGTGACTCTCATTCTGGGAAAGGACTGCAAAGTGTTTAAATAGATGTGTTCTTGTGGCTTATGTGTGGAAGTCTCTGTGCTTGACACTGGCCACCTGAGCAACACGAGGACCAAACTTCACACGGAAACATCCACACCTCCAGAACTCTGGGTGTTCCTGTGAGAAGATTGTGATGGAGTTGTTTATACCTAAAGCTGGTAACAGACTGGACATTTATTCCAGGCAAGTCCTAATGTACCCTCTCTGTTTCATTTCACATCACAGTGAGAGTCCAGATCTTTTAATAGAAGGACCAAAAATCAGGGGAAATTTCCACTGGGAAAAGATAGCATTCATATGATGTTGAAAGGCCCTATCATATTAAGTATGCATGTATGTATACACTGTACTGTTACTGCATAAAATTATGCAAAGTCAGAATTTATGTAGTATCTAAATATATGGCAAAAATTTAAATGGATTGAAATAAAGTGTTTTTACCTGATTGAACTCAAGTGTGCCAATATTACCATAATTAAATGGAGAAGTCAAAGTAATTCATTTTGTCTTTACTCACTGAAAATGTCATCAAAGTTGATATTCTTACAACCTATTTTGATTTTAATGAAAAATCTTCTTTTCCCAGTGGAAAATTGTCCTTTTACAACCTCTTTCAGACAGCTCAACTCATAATCTGAAACATTCAATTACTGACCTGACATTTGCCAGAGCAAAAGACAAATTTGGGTTTTCATTTCTTTCCAATTTAAATGAAAAAGAGCCTTCTTTTTTTGTTTCCTTTCTGTTTGCTTGTTTTTAATAATTTTAATAATTTTAAATTCAAAGTAGTTTGGGATTAATGAAGTTTAAGGTATGGAAGTCTAATGTCTTTGAATATGCCCATGAAAACTAGTTTCAATCTGACTGCTTTTGGACACTTCGACTGCTTTTGTCAGTCTTGTTTGGAGCATCTTGTATAAGACAGGGAAGTTCCATTGTGATTTTGCACACTGTCACTTAAAGGCTCTCCCTCCTACCAGCGGGCCACAGGAGTATTTTTATTAAAATGGTTGCAAATGTGATTAGACCTTTAAACCCCAATTTGGCAAGATACTTAAACATGTGCTTATTTTTTAAACATTAAATATATTTCCACTGATTTAACTGCCTTTAGTGGAATTTCTAGGACATATCAAATCCACCTGGGCATTAGTGTCTGGCCGAGCAGCCCCAGCTCCGTGATGTGGGCAGTCTGCTTGCCATGCAGGTGGCAGCCTTGGTGAGGCAGGACTCACAGTCAGGTCACAGAGCAGGAAAATTTTTAGGGAGCTCAAAGGCATGGGGAACAACAAAGACTGTTGGCCAAGTATCTTTTCACTTGCAAAGCTTGTGAACTCCATAGGATGAGAGCATTTCATGCACAAGACACAAAACAGGTTGCCAACATGTTGGCATTGCCTCAGCCAAAACTTGGGGGTTGCTGGACCAGATCCTTTAAGAATCTGACACTCATTCAGGTGACAGTCCTTCCTGACTTCAAGGAGAATAGGATCAGTCTATAAATGAAAAATTTTCTTCTCAGAAGGGGCAGCTTTCTGTCTCCTTGGTGGTTGCTTTTATTTTCAGTTATTTAATTTTATTTTGTCCTGTCTTTATTAAGAAGCCAACCCATCATAATTCCCCATAGGCCATCATCATTAGCAATCATGGGTTGATGATGATTCTGGAATATCCTAGTAACAGGGAAAGACAGGTAAGGTAGGTACCACAGGAATTATGTGGGAGAGCTCCCCTGCATTTGTCTTGGAGAAGTGAGAACATTTCTTGGGAATTATTTCCTATCCCCAAACCCCACTGTCCATGATCCCCTAAACTTCCTTAACCCCAAACTCAGCTCCCATACTGCTACTGCAGCTCCACAGTCCTCTCCCAGAGCCTTTCCTGCCAGGAGCTGCCCTCAGCTCCTCTCCAACCTGATCTAGGTCTGGCCCAGCCTTCGCTTTCCCCCTTGCAGGGCAGCTTGCCTACATAGGAAGTCCCAGCTTCTTGGAGTCCTCACTGCTGATCCAAGCCCTGCTGTGGCCTCAGTGGCTTTGTGTCATACAGCACCCCTGCATGTGTGGGTGCACTCCTGTTTGTTGTGGAGTGCATCAACATCTGGGTGGATGGATGCATTGTCTTTACATTGTCTTGCTGCCCTGTTATTTCTGGAAGATGCAGCAGCACCAGCAAGCCCTGGGTTTCATGTGGCCACCTAAGGTTCCTGGAGGACTCCCAGTGCCGTCAGGGAGGGAGACACAATGCAGCACGTCCCTGGATCTTAACCCTATTGTGCCTAATAGGGAAAGCTCTGTCCCTTTTTTGTCAATCACCCTCTGCTCTTCCTCCTTTTTGAGGGGGATGAAAATAGCTCTTGGTGCTTTGGGTAAAAGGAGTTGGTTGAATCATAGGTTGGGACTATCTGCACTGGAATTTGACCTGACGGTGGTTGTCTCAGGCAGCTGCACTGTCTGCTCCTGCTTCTCCCCACCACACAAGAGTTGTATATTCCAGCCTGCACACCCATTCATCCTGCCTTCCCCTGTGCCAGCTCCCCTTATTGGACTTTAATCTTATTCCTTATGGGCTCTGTCCTTCCCATTCAATATACCATTGAACATATTTAAACCTTGAGTTGTTTTCCCTTATTAAGCAGTTTATCACTGTTGCAACTTTTTTTTTTATTTTTTTTTTTTAGCCAGCAGAGAAGGAAGAAATTTATTCTTTTGACCATAAATCATTTACAAAGCTGCTGGGCTGTTAATGTATTTTTTATGTCTCGGCAAATAGAAAATAGAAGTGTGTGTCTTAGTAGAGCTTTGCCGACCTGTTTTAATTTCAGCTTCCTAGCCCTGACTCTCTGTTCCCCAGTCTTGGGAGCAGATACATTTCTCTTGCAGAGGCACCAGTGGATACCTTCTCCCGAAGGAGACAACTTTGCTGTGTCAGCAATGTCACGTGCTGTTGCCAGCACTTGGCACTGATCCGCAGCGTGACACATCTCTGCTGACTGGGCTGTGCTGGGAGAATACTAGCAAAGAAATGGGATCAGAGAGGGGGGGAACTTGAGCCTATTTTTGGTTTTAGAACCTGGGAAGAGCTCTAATTAGACTCACGCTCTGGGGCGAGCAAATTACATGCAACTCTCAATTCATCCCATGCATCCTCCTCCTGTACTTTTCATGTTTGGGCTCATCTGGCCTCAGGTGTGGTTACAGATACCCATGAGGATGCTTGAGGATGCTTTCAGAGACAACGACTGGCCATGGTGGTGCTTTCCAAATGATAAGAGTTTGCTCTTGTGAGGTTTTGCAACCTGCTTCAGGAAAATGAAGCCAATGTATGCCTTTGCTGCTCTCAGTCAATTCTGTGCTTTTTTCCTGTTTTAGGAAACGTAGGTAAAAATCTTTGTGTAAAAGGTGCATTTTCCTTTCTGGTGTGCTGTGACAAGCAGTAAGATAATTAAGAGGAGGGATGTGGGAGGTTTAAGTTGGCATTTGAGCTAGATGAATGGGAAAGTCTGCAGCTCTGAGCTGTTGCTGCAGGCTTTTTGCAAATTCAAGCCGAGCTTCTCACCTTAAAATGTGCTTATATGAACATTTGATAAGCTTTCATCTCCAAGTCACTTCAGCTAAAGTAACTGGCTGTGGTCCTCTAAAATGCTTCCATCTCTCGACATTCATTACTGTTGGATGATGCCTCCACTACAGCAGTGAGCAGACCAGGACAGTGTGTCTGCAATGCAGCTTTCCCCTTTCACAGCAAAGCAGGTTAACCTGTCCCTACACCCGTCTCAGTAGGTTATGCTGCTTCATGCCTGGCTGTGAGACGGAGGCACAGCTTCCTTTCTGCTTTTGCTGGCTTTGGGGCAAAGTAACCTTGTGCTGAGCAACAAGGCAAATAGCAGAGGATGACATCTTAAGTTACTGCAGAAGGATTCCTCAGAGCTGATCTATGACAGGACTAGGGGTGAAGGAGAAGGAACTGTGTTTGCCAGTCTCAGTTTTGTAGAAGACAGAGAATAGGAAGATACTTTTCTGTGCCCAGCTAAACTTTTGCTTTCCCCCTTGTCTGTGCCTGAGATTTGGAAAATGGTGCTTCAGGCATCTCTGGAGGACCTAAGCAGGGAAGGAAATGACTGGCACCCTTTTGCAAGGACACACCACTCTGTTTGTACCTTGGGTATATTGTCTCATTGTGGCCTTTAGCCACCTTCTGTAGACAGATTGCATGCTCCTGATTTACCCACCTCAATCCCGGAGGTATGAGTCACTGATGGCTCCAATTCTGGGCACAGCCAGGAATGGACAAAATTGACACTAAATCGTCCCACAGAATGGGCTGAATTAGGCTTATGTATCCCTCCACTCTCAATTCAGGGAAGCTATAAGCTAGCACTTGAGTTCTGTTCCCCCTTGGATCCCCTCTGGCCTTGCTCATCCACTAAAGCAAAAAATTCCCCGACCTCAGTAGTGCAGCTGCTCCTTGAGTCCTCTGTGAATGCCGTAAATTCAAGGACTGCCAGCTCAGATCGCAGCAGTTTCTGTTTCCAGCCAGTGCTGCATGCATCGGAAGGAAGTGTTAAACTTCCCATAATGTACTTAATTGTGCAACACTAAACCATGGAAAGGGGATTAACGCATGCCCAGAGCACAGCGATTGATTAGTTTTATCCTAGCTAATGTCATTGTAGACGCTATTTTTGTTCCTATCAATGTCCCTTTGTATTTTTATAATCTTGCTATAATACAATGTGGTTGTTTTTCTGCCTCTAACTTGCCTGCATACTGCACTCGGGGCAGCAAAGATGCAAGGCATCCATCCCAGCTAGCAGGAGCTGTGAGGAAGGCAGCTCCCCTGGCAGCTTCAGCAACGCTTAATAGAAACACAAAAGAGAAGCCTGAACTGGGAGCACAGCAGGAGTCTAGAATTGGAAAGGACCATTTGGGTCATTGGCCCCCTGACACTGCATCTGTAAACCAGATTTGGGTTCTTGTTCCCACTCAGCACATATTAGCAAGCTGCTCTAACATTATGTTCTTCTCACACTTCAGAAAACTCGTTTGCAGTTCAAAACTGTGACTGATTAAACAGAAGCATTAAGATCTGTTGGAAAAGCACCATTCAGATGCTCGGAGAGCTTAACATCATGTGATTTTTGCTACCTGGAGAGCACAGCCCCTCTTGATTTCCCTAGCAGGTTTGAGTGCTCAGCAGTTCAGCAAATCAAACTCTTGGGGTCTAAACCTGAGCACGTGGGGATCTCACACTAATGGGGACCACTGAGGATACCTGAAGCTGACTGGTTTGCTCAGCAGGACCCAGGGAGTCTGTGCCAGAAATGGGAAAGGAATCCAATCCCTCAGTGTGTCACGAGAGCCCTTTTTCTACGCCTGCAATAGCTAGTCCAGCTCCTCTGACAAGGACATGGAAGGGAACTGGCATCATTCTTGAAGTATGTACAGCTGAAAGCTTTCCTGCCTTTTTTTGGTTTTAAGTCCAATTTTCATCCTGGCTATGGCTGCAGGTTGGGAAGGTCAGCACAGGGAGATATGCTTTATGTCATCTCAATCAGCCAGTTGTTTGAAATCATCCTCCCAACTGGCCTGCAGACCAAGACCTATTTCTAAAAGGGAAGATGGCAGGGATGGTAGTGACCGCTGCTCACCAGGTCAACAGCTGAGGTCAAAGTAGGGTGGTCAGCAGGACGTTTCCCTGCTAGTTTTCTGTCTATTTCAGATGAGGTTATAAATGGCAAGGAAGAAGGGTCAGTGTTACCAGTTTTATGGGTAGCCAGTGTCCCTGATCACTTGGTCTGGTTCTTGGCAAGAAACACTGCAGGGCTCAAGTTCAAGATCTGTGCTCCATTGGAGTGCTTGGTGATGCCGGTTCTACAAGCAGGGTGGAGTCTACTGCAAGCTGCCTTCAAATACTAGACTGGATAAACACTGCATTTGGTTAGATAGATTCTGAACGAGCAACTGTAGCACACCTGGAATGAAGTAGGATGCTCAGTCCCTGGTGAGAATGGGCAAGACCAGTATTCAAGCAGCTTGATGAGCAGCCGGTTTGAATGCTGCCATATCAGGCTGGATAACTTCAGTGCTATCAGTGCTTGTAGCTGCTAGCCAGGCTCCTTCAGAGGCTTTCGAATGGTTGCTGCACAAGCAGGTCCTGTGACAGAAGTATTGCCAGCATCTGTCACTGTCTTCTCCAGCTGTGAGTTTCTCCTTTCTGGACCGTAGATTTTGCTGCTGTTCAGTGCGTTGAGTCGGCAAGGTACCTCAGCTCATTTGGGGTGGGAGATATTCCTCTTCTTTGGCACAGGAGGTATCTTTGCTCCCAGACTCAAAGATGTGAGGCAGGCCAAAGGCACAGCTACTTGTGTTTTCTTTTCATCTCAGGAATGAGACTGCTCTGCAGTTTCTCCCTCCATAGCCCGCAGTTGCCAGATGGAACATTGTGTTTCTACCCTTTTCTTGTTCCTTTTGTGTGACCTCATCTTTACCTCTCTAATGAGGGACCTGAAATGTCATACTGCCAAAGGTATCTTCCCCAGCATGTGGCAACAGGATTGCTAATTGCACTGGGACAGGGGGGAGCCATTCCAGTCTTTCCCTGGGTTTCAGATGCAAACTGCTAAAGCTTCAATCTTTATTCTCATTTCTCCCCCAGCCACACACATTTCTGCATGTTTTCCCTTGAGGTCTGGAGATGCAGAATGGACACAGCTGAGGGTTTTTTTCATCCCTTTCACACCTTCTTCCCTCCTTCCTCCCTTGCCCATGTGCTTCCCTGGCTTGACAGCACAGCAGAGTGAACCTGTACCCCAGCCTCTGCCTTTGAGTATCAGGAGTTTGCTGCTATCAGATGCCAAAAGCTGCTGACTTACTGACAATTCTAGGGGGTACTTGCAAAGTAGAGAACGTCCTTCAGAAGGTGAGGCAAGGCAAGAACTTGACTTTCATGATATGAATGATCCTCCAAAAAAACTTCTATTTTTCTGAGGTCCTGGGAGATGAACACTCTGAAGATAAATACAGTGAAGGAAGACCGTCTCTCTTGCACTATACTGCAACCCAGCCAGTGGTGAGCATGTTTGCCTCTGAAAACCAGGTGCTGGGTGTGATCCAGCAGTAGAGGAGGACTTGCCCTTAGAACAGCTTCAACAGGGTGAAGTAGCCACAGTGATTCCTGAAGGCACAGTCTTAGCCTTGTGGGCCTTGTGGTTTGTGACCATCTGCTGTCATGGTGATGTGGACTGGTGATTGTGCGTTGGCTGTTAATGTTACAATCTGGCCTACTGATGTGATCACAGTGGAAGTCCTTATTTCACTCATGGGGCTGTCAGCCAAGGTAACTTGCTGGTCTTGCTGGTGATCTCTGGCAGAGAGATGTGGCAGTGAGCGGGAGCAGGGAACATTTTCATCCCAATTAGGAGTCAAGTGCTAAGATATGCCCATGCCTTTCAGCTTCACTGTATCTGGTATATTCCTAAGGTTCTGAGGCTTGCAACCCTTGTGAGGCGGCTAGCAAACATGTGGCAGCATCTGACTCTATATACCCAGCAGGGAGGCAAATGGTCATTGTGGGACTATGTCCTACATGCTTGTGTCGTGTTGTAGGAACTATCTACGTGGACACCTTAACGGAGGCAGGGGAGGGAGCTGAGTGTGCCACTTGGAAAAGCAGAAGTGAGCCAACAAAAATGAATTCACAGCAATCTGTTGCCAGAATAATACTTGATCCTGGAAATATGAAGAAATTCCGAAAGTGCCTCTTTAGCCAAAACATTGTTCTGCTGACTGCTTCCCTGAGAGGGGACAGAAAAATGGAGCATCTGTTCTAATTAGTGATGGGAGCTTGCTGCCTTGGGATCAAAGGAGAACGTAGTTTGCTGAATCAAGCTAAGATCAAAGTGTCCTACGTACAGGAAGGGCCCATTCCTCTTTCTGCTGACAGTGGTGTACCCTGCTCTTCCTCCAGGCATGCTGCTTACAGGGATGCTTAATTACTAAGTAAGAAGGAGTCTGCATATACAAGAGTGTGTAATGGCCATTGTAATCCAATTCTGAGAGACGACTTGGTGGTGATCGATTCCTTGTCTCTCAAAAGTCATTAAACTTCTGAATGCTTAGAAAATATCTGGATTGTGTAACTATGCAAAAGGAGACCCTTTACAACATCCTTTGCTTGATTTTTCTGACCTCTTACGTGTAATTTGACTCAGTAGACTGGATTGTATGTGTGTGCATATATCTATATTTGCATTTATATCTACTCAAGGGAATTCAACTTCTCGTTCCTTAGGCTGCATTGAAAAATCCTTATCCCAATAGATATGCTAAATTTGAAATATCTTCCTCCCTCTCTCCCCTGCCTCCCTCGTCTTGCATTAATGCAAAGCCACATTTTTGCAACTCCTAATTTTGAAAAGTTTAAACATGTATCATTTGGCTGAGTTTTTCTACTAGGTGTCTCCCCAGGCACACAGGTTTATAAGTTTATGTGACTTTGTGTGCATCCATCTGTGTTTTGGCCACGAGTATTGGTGTAGAAGGATGCAGTCATGCAGATACTTGCATAGATGGACAAGTGCATGTGTAAATGTGTTGGATTTTCTAGTAGTCTTGAGATGCTGTAGCTTTTGAAGAGGATTTGGTCTTTGCTCTTTCAGCTGTCTCCCTGGGAGAGGAGTCGTGTTGCAGTACTGCCCCCCCAGCACTGTGTTAACACACCAGCCACCTCCCTGTTTATGCTGGTGGAAGAGGACTTTGCCTACATTTGGTCTTCTGACTCTCCCATTGCTTTGACTAAGCTTACTTGTCAGAACTGGTTGTGTGTGTTTTCCCCAGCCATAGCCCTGCAGGTGCTATATAGCTTAACAAAATGAGTCCTTGTCTTTAGGTGCTGCCTGCCTTGAATACATCCCAGGCCAAGGAGCAACCCTGGGAGGCATGAGGCAAAGGTTAGTCTGAGGAGCTGGCTTGCCTGCTGCTTTAATAAGATGGAGACAGGACAACATGGTGTGTGTGGGGGTGTCCATCTTGCAAGCCAAATTCAAAGTAGCTTGCCTTGCCAAAAGAAATGAATGGAGGCCTCAGCTTGTCCTTAGTGCTCCCTTGCTCCATGCCATTAAAAGGGATGCTCTGGATGCGTTGAAAGGGAGAGGAGATTATGGAGTGTTGCAGGATGAGAGTGAGGTACTAGCAGAGCAAAAGGAATATGTGCTTTCTTTCCTTTTTTTTTTTTTTAAAATTGTTCATAAGTAGATTGAGAAGTCCTCAAATGTATTGAAAATTATTTTTACAGTGATTAAATTATGTATGTTCTATTTTAATGTTTTTATTATTCTGCAGGATGTTTACAATCAACTAATAATAAATATTAGGAGTAGCAAGGGGATGATTAGGTATGAAAATCTCATCATCTTGATGACTGAGTGATTGGTGTAACTAACCCTGCAAAGCCAGCTATAAAGTCTAACTTTTCCAGTAAATTTATTCCTAATGAATACCCACATTTAAGTATTACTTTCTCTGAATGACAAGAATTTGAATGTGTGTTTTTTTCTGAGAGGGTAAAAAAGAAAGGAATAAGGGATGGGGCTGAAGAACACATATTGCTGTTCCAAATTGGATGAGAAATTTGTTTTCCTCTCATGAATAGCTTCTATGCCAAAAATGGCAGAAGAGCTTTCTGCACCATGTTGGTGAGAGAGGTCAATCCAATAAACATTCAAAGCATTGTGAATCCCTGCACACTGTTTAGCTAGCACATGGATGATGCCAGACTGGATGAGTAGTCATGGCAGTACCTCCTTCAAATTTAGGCCTGCAGAAAACAATTCCTTATCAGGGTCATATTCTGTAAGAGACATCTCCAAAGTTGACATGGATCACTTCTGGGCTTTGGGCTACTGCCACTGCCTGGCCAGCCATAAGAAAATGAGGAGTCCAAATCCATTCCCAGAATGTTGCCCACAGATGCAACTGGAAGGCAGGTGCCTTGTGATAAGGGTGATTGTTATTACTGGCTCTTCAAGTTATTTAGTACTTGTTGCTGAGAGCCTTGCATAGGAGATTGATGAATTAAGGTTTCACCAGCTGTTCCTCATCCAGCCATGTTATTTTCTGAGATGTTGTCAGTGGCGATGAAATGTTTCCCTACAAGTTTTCAAAATGTTCCATATTTTTAAGTATGTCCCTAAACCATGAGGAAAATTGGACTTGGATTTTTTTTTTTCCCCCACAAAGTAAGAGACTTGTGAATTTCACTTGGAGATATTGAAGTGGAATTTTGTCTGGCTCTATGCTGAAGCATTTTTGAGCCTCCCTGAACTACCTGGGGCTTTGGAGGTGGGAGATATGGAGGAAGGAATAGAAGTTCAGGGGAGGTGGTTGAGTATTCACAAAGTCCTTGCAGCTCCAGAGCAGTCAGTGCAAACCGTGGAACACATCATAGGCTGTTCAAGTCTTAGAAAATTTGTATTTGTAGCATCTGAAGTCAGCACTTCCAGCCTCTGAGCACCCCATCTCTTTTAGGTAGTGTGGGAAGGATCTCAGCAGACAAGCATGTGGGAGACCACTCAGCTTTTTCTCAGACATTAGTCTGTTCAATTT
>JAWWLV010000001.1:24288840-24323672 GCA_035041135.1 Platyrinchus mystaceus | reverse complement strand
TAGTGTGGGAAGGATCTCAGCAGACAAGCATGTGGGAGACCACTCAGCTTTTTCTCAGACATTAGTCTGTTCAATTTCTTTGTAGTTCAGATAGAAAACTATTCTCATGAAACATTGTACCTTAAGCAAACCAGTGTGTTTTGGCAGAAAATAAAAACTTTGCTGGCAGCCCTTCCTGGAGTCAGCAAGAGAATAGGGTGGTCCACAGACTGCACCTGGGTGTGCGCAGTATTCTGATAGTATCTTGGAGCTTAAAAACTCCTTGCCTTCTTCTCCAGTAGCCTCTCACATGCTTTGAACAAGAAGATGGTGAGCTGTCATATAGAGACATAGTTTTTGTAGTCTGTATTTTGATTTTGTGGGGAAAAATGTTTTAAAGAATTTTAGTGCTACTCAAAATGGTGGTGGAAACTCCTTGGTTCATTTGATAAGATTTTGGTGTTAGGAACAGACAGATTTCCCTGTGTGACTTGCAATCTTAAAACTGCAGCCTTGAGCTGCTGTACTGGGTAGCTGGGACTATCAGGCTTTGAGCTCTGTCCAGACTGTGTGGAAAGTACAGAAGTGAATGGTGGAAATGTTGGAAAATTAATGAGATTTGATGAGATCTCCATTATCAGTAGTAATTTTTCACCAGCTAAACAGAAATGCCTGGACTGGAAAATATTTTGGCTTTTAACCCTTTAAATTAAAAATATCACTAAAATAATTCTGGTCATGCTGGACTTTATGAGGCATAGAAGTCAGGGAAGAACTGTGTTTCTTCTTACCGCTTGGTGAAGACTGCAGTTTCCTTTTCTGTTTCACTGATATTGGGTATCATGAAGATTGATGGGTTTGAAAACATATTTCATTATCTCTTAGACACAGCTTGGCTGCTCTTCTGCCTCTTTCCCTGTCACCAAAGCCAAACCAGTTTTCATAGACTCTGAAACCACAGTGCTCTCACTTTAAAGGACCACCTATCTACATTTGCCTGTGAAAATGGTCTGCATGAGAGCAGCCTGATCTGTGAGGAAGGAATATAATTATTTTTAGCCTTAAGTAGCCGGTAAGGTACAGTTGTGTAAGAACAGGATGCTGATGTCATGACCTGCAAGTATAGGGGGCCACCTGCAGTGCTTTGAACTCTGTGTCCTTCTCTTGAAATGCTTGAACTGTGTGTCCTTCTCTTTCCAGGTCTGGTGTGTCCTCTGGAGGTTTCTGTCAGTTCAGGGAGTATCCAGGTTGCCCGAGGCCAGACAGCAGTATTGCCCTGCACCTTCACCACTAACGCTGCTCTCACTAACCTTAATGTCATCTGGATGGTCATTCCACTGTCTAATGCCAACCAACCTCAACAGGTAGGTCCTTTCTTACTGGAGCATGTATTTCTTTGAGGCTTTCCTGTTCCCCACCCTTTTCTGGATGTGTACTCTTTACAATGCTGAGTCTCTGGCTGTCCCATAATTTCATTATCCCTTCATTGCTGAACATGCCCTCTAGATCCTACATGAATCTGATTTCTTCGATACTTTGTTAATGGATGCACGTTGTGTCTTTGGCTGCTTTGGCTGGATGTGCAACTGGGGCAGGTGTATGTGATACTGTATTGCTGCCCTGGATTTCTACTGTGTTGTGTGTTCAAAAGAGCACAGGGGATATAAACTAGGTTTTTGGAGAACCAGGGAGCAGCTGCAGCCTTCAACCTGTGAAATCTGTGTAAAATGTCCTGTAACACATAACCTCTCATAGACTCATCACCCCTTTAAATTCCCTTCTTATTTTCTCACTGTCTGTTGCTTATGCAAGTCCATTCTTATGAACATGAGCAAATGAGAATGTATCGTGGTGGGCACAGGAATCATAACCTGAGATCTGCTGGCCTGTTTTTTGCCCCCATACTCTGACAACAGAAGAATGCCATTTCTCTGAAGTACATCTGTCTTGGGTCACACTGCCCTCATCGCATTTTGTATTCAGTGTGAGAACCAGCACTGAAGAGTACTTGCTCCTCAGGGATTTGGTCTGAGTACAGTCTGACTGGTGAAGGCTGTGCAGGTTCAAAGGTTGCAATACCTGTCATTCAGTTCATCCCAAAGATCTTCAGTAAGTAGTGTCAAATCATGGCAGGATCTTACTGACTGAGACTCAAAATGATACTGTCCACTGTGCAGATGCTTTTCAGCAAAGTACTCACTGACCTGCAGAGAGTCTCTGTTTCTATACATCAGTCCTGACCAGATGGGTAGTGACTATTATATGAAGTAGGCTGGTATTACCAATCCAGCTGTGTCAGAAGATTTGGGTATCCTTCCAGCCTGTTACCTTTGTGAACATTTTTATTGATATAAAATGGGCTACAGAGTGTGTTCCACTTTTGGAGAAAACATCTCTGCTAGGATGTATACTGAGGTCTGTTTATTCAGAGATCTTTTAGTAACTTGTCCTTTTGGCTTTGGATGCCCATGTTTTGCTTGCTGTTCTTCCTCCTTGCTCAGCTCCTGCAGAGTGTTGTTTGAGCCTTCCTTTCTTTTCTAGGTTATTCTCTACCAAGGGGGTCAGATCTTTGGTGGTGCACCTCAGTTCTATGGGCGAGTGGGGTTTGCTGTGACAATGCCAACCACCAGTGCCTCCATCTTCATCAACAACACTCAGCTATCGGATACTGGCACATACCAGTGTTTGGTCAACAATCTTCCCGACCGAGGCGTCAGGAATATTGGAGTCATTGGACTTACTGTCTTGGGTGTGTTTATTGGTATTATGGGGGAGAGGGGAGGAACAGGGACAAGGGGATCCTCTGTGCATGGCAGTGCATCATAACAGAGCAATATGGTAGCGTATGCATTGGAGCCCATAGACACCCTGTGGTGAGGGATGGGCTGCCTTTTGGGTACTGTGTGAGTTTGTAGGGCACATAGACTTCATATGGAGGTAGCATATAATGAAGTTTTAAAATAAGGTGGAGAGAGGTTTTGTGGTGGGACTGTGATATGGAGTTTCAAAGAAGCATGAATAAAGTACAAGGGCATCCTGGACAGCTGAAGGGACTGTAAGAGTTTTGTGCATAGCAACAGGAGAAGATGATTACTTTAGATCTTTGCTTCCTTTTCATGAAAGCAGTTGGTTCTGGATGTTCCCTTTGATTTTAAATACTCCAGAGTGAGTGCCATTTTAGGGATGTGGAGGAAACACCCACCCACCCCCCCCCCCCAGTAAATGTTGTCTGCAGCTCTGTTAGCTCTCACCATCCTTATTTTCTCAAAGACAGAAATGTTCACCTTTTTCTCAAGGGAGAGATCTAGGAGAGCTGGGTCCTGTGAAAGTCTGTAACCTTGATGGGCTGGTGGGTCAGGAATCTTTGTGTGACTTGCCACCCCCCAAACCTTAATGGGTTCTTGTCTGCTGCCTCAGTCTTGTCCCCTTGTCAGCTTGTGCCAGTGTCCTTGCTTTCCCCAGCAGCACGTGTCCAGAGTGAGCCTGCACTCCACTGTTTGGTTATATTTCCTGATATGCTATCACCTTCCCCTCTTCTCTCGCAGTTCCTCCTTCTGCCCCGCTTTGCAGAATCCAGGGGTCCCTGGACGTGGGCAGCGATATCACACTGACCTGCAGCTCAGAAGAAGGCATTCCCCGGCCAACATACCTCTGGGAGAAACTGGACAATGTTCCCAAGTTGCCCCCAACTGCCACACAAGGTGCTCATTCTGTTGATTATCCTCTTATTTCCCAGGTGACAGCCTGGGCTTTCCTTTGTCTTCACTGCCAGAGGTGGCATGGCTCATAGAGCATCTGCCATCATTTGCATGCTCATTTTATTGGAACGAAGATTCCTAAAGCCCATGGTGGACTAGGTACTCTCCAGAGGCCACTTAAATGATCATGGGGGTTTTATGTACAGAAACATGTTCCCCACTGAAGAACAAGGATTGAGTTGGATGGGAGAGAGAGAAAGTGGTTGCTAGATGTTGGTATGTGGCTGGAAATTTCGGCTGCCAATTCACCTGCATTTTAAACCAAATGAAAAGCTCATAGAATGGAAACTGGAAGAAGAGAGGCAGAATCGTCCCAGGAAAATACCGACAGCTTCTTACACTGAGGCCACCGTTCTCCAATAATTTAGTACCAGAGCTGCTTTTCAGTTGTGTGTAAAAGCAAGGCTCTGATCAAACTGGTATTTCCCAGCCTCAAGTCCCATCCATAAAATTTCTTAGCCTAGGTGTCCTGATCAAGTGATAGCTGTACTTTTGCCCTTTATCTTGCTGTATTTTAAGAATATGCAAACTTTCAGTTTTACGTAATTCAGGAATGAGGAAAATTAGCAGAGCAGGGAGCGGAGAGCCCAAGGATGGGAGAGCAGGGGTTCTGCAGAGCAAGATTGAATTTAGCAAGCAGATATGGGTATATACATATATATATATATGTACATATATATATATTTCACATCTCTTTCTTCCCTGTTCTCACACAATACTGAGAATGCCAAGCTTTCATTTGCAGAACTTCATCTATCAGAAGAAAAAGAAACATCTAGTGTAAACTCCTTAAGACCTAATCTTGTCTCTGTGTGTGTCTCTGCACGCACATTGCTTCCATCTCAAAGTTATTTCCTAATTTATTTCTCTCTTAAGAGTCTCACACCAAAATTCTCTATTTGCTGGTTTTGCCTTTTCATGGTTTTCTTCACGGGGGGGAGGGATTTAAATCCTTCTTTTCTCTCTGACTAGACCAAGTCCAGGGCACTGTCACTCTCCGAAATATCAGCACTGTGTCCTCAGGTCTTTACCAATGTGTGGCTTCAAATGCCATTGGAACCAGCACTTGCCTTCTGGACCTGCAAGTCATTGCACGTAAGTATTTTGCCAGGGGAGGCTTGGCCACCAGCTTCTGTCTTGAGACAGTAAAGTGTGTGACCATGTTTGCTGTGTGCCTCGCTATCAGAAGATAATTGTGCCCTGGAATGGGAACATTGCCTTTCCCCCCTCCCAAGCCACAGCACCTTCAAATACTCATGGATGGCCACAGTTCATCCCTGATTTCTTCTCCATGTTCTGTTCAATCATTTCCACAGCCCACCCACGGAGTATCGGCCTGATTGCAGGAGCGGTGGCCACGGGCGCCGTTGTGCTTGTTGTTTGCATCGTGTTGGTGGCCGTGGCACTGTTCTACTGGAAAAATAAACACAAAGAAGAAGAAGAGGAGGAAATTCCCAATGAGATAAGGTAAAAGTGGGGGAAAGCTGGTGGCAGGGGACCTCTGATCATGCAGCAAAAGCTGTGGCTGGCAGGAAGGAAATTGTAAATCTCATTCTTGCTAATCCTGGGCATGTTGCCCTGGGTCAGGGGAAGATGTCCATATATGTCCAGAAAACTGAAAGAGAAAATGAAGAATGGTAGCAACACATCCTGTTTTCAGTATTGCCTTTAATGAGAGCTTTGGCTTCACAGGGGTTGGAAGGGACCTTAAAAATCATCTAATTCCAACCCTTCTGCCAGCAACAGGGAGAGGACTTGATGTTGTTAGCTCCATAGGAGAGTGACATGGTTGGAATCCTGACCCACAACACCAGACAGTGATAGCTGAAAAGCTCTGGAGATACAGCTGTGATATTCTCTGGTGTTACAATCACAGGGTTTCATACTGACTGCCTGCGAAGTACCAGTGGCTGTGAGAGCCACTGGTGTTGTCCCCCTAGACACATGAGCATGGGTCATTTGCCTCTGTGATAGTCCCATGGAGCAATTAATGTGCACAGAGGTGGATCCTGCAGAGAGGGGTGAGCAAACAGGTCAAGGAGCAATTCACATTGGTGCTGTCCTTCACCCCAGCATTGTGGTGGTGGGGGCGGTGTCGGGCAAGTGAGGCAGCATCCTCTATGTGCTCTCACACCTTCTCCTTTCCAGAGAGGATGACCTGCCGCCCAAATGCTCCTCTGCCACAAAGACGTTCCATGCTGATGCGTCCTCATCAGAGAACGACACCCTCACCTCCTCCAACACCTACAACAGCCGCTACTGGAATGACCCCAAAGCCAACCACGCCACAGACTCCTTCACCCGCTTCAGCAACAGCAACGATGCTCACCAGCCCCCCTTCTCCCGCTCAGGGAGCACGAGTGCCCGCCCCGTCTATGCCAATGGTGGCCACCCATCCCCGGCTCCCCCTAAGACACTGGTGGTGACGGCCAGCACGGCGCCGTCCCCTCAGGAAGTGATCCGGAGCAATGGTTCAGTCAGCAGGAAGCCACGGCTGCCACACACCCGTTCCTATGCAGTCAGTCAGGCCACGCTGGAGCGGATCGGGGCTGTTCCCGTCATGGTGCCCGCTCAGAGCCGGGCTGGCTCCCTTGTGTAGGACCGTGTCAGCTGCTGAGAGCTGAGCAAGGAGCCTCTCATACCTGGTGGGGCGAAGAGACCCTACTCCTTCCTGAAAGGCAGCGAGGCAGCAGGGGGGCACACACTTACCTCTCCACCCTGTCCTCCCCTCTTGAGACGGCTGCCAGCTGGTGGGACAGCCCTGTCCAAGCTGCTTTCCCCACAGCTGTTGGAGCTCCTCGTGCTGATGGACACCACAGATGTGCCAAGGCCAGAGGAGCAGAGAGGTCGGGACATGCTCCCTGGCTGCTGGGCCCCAGCTGGGATGTGTCCCCGAACCTGACCTTGGGGGGAACTTTTGCTTTTATTTCCTTTTGGTTTTGTTAGGGACTGATTCCATCCATTTGGGTCTTTCAGGGAGGTTCGGAGATATATATATATATATATTAATTTTTTTCTGTTGTTGTTGCTATTTTTTTCCAAGAGGACGACAGCCTGCGTTTGGGCAGGGAAGGCTGAGCAGCCCCAGTTCCCTCTCCATGGGCCTGGCTCTGCCTGTCAGATTAGGGAGAATAGTGAACTGGGGCTGGATTTGAGGGGGCATGGGAGACAGGCTGGAGGAGCAAGATGAAGGCACAGCCACCAGCCTGGCCAAGGGGATGGTTGGGTGAGGGGGTGGACTGGGGAGAATTTGTCTTTATTTTTTGCAGTTCTTGTCCCACCTCAATATACACGCAGACAAACACACACAGACACAGACACAGATACATGCAGGTCCTTCTCAGGCTGGGTGTTTTTCCTGCATTAGGTTGGGGTGCCACCAGAGCCCTATTTATAGCTGTGGAGGATGAAGCCATGTGAGCATCTTTCCTTGAGACACTCTGTGTGTCACTGCTGCTGCTGCTGTAGGGCTTGCATCTTTTTTTTTCTTTTCTTGGGGTGTTGCTGGGGTTATTCAGGAGGCAGAGAGGAGCAGGGTGGTGTGGTAGAGCACCAGGCAGGTTCATGAGGCATCCACCCCCCTGGGCTGCTCTGGTTTAGGGCAAGTGACTTCAAACACCACAGTTTTGCTGTTTGCCTGGTGGGTTTTGCTCACCAGGGTATCCAGGGCTGGTGAGCATGGAGGGCACATGGCAAGCTTGGGGCCTTCAGAGGCATCAGAGATTTCATTTCTGCTCTTCCATGTGCACAGACAGGCTGGCAGGATTTGTATCCAAATACCTTTCTTTAGAAAGCAGAGGCTTAATGGAGGCCCACATGCTATATCTCTGCCTCCCCTTCTTCCCTCAATGTCCCAGGACTTGGTACTGGTGGCATCTGCCAGTGGCTCTGCCATCTCCTTGCAGTCAGGCAGGTGGTTGTGGCTGGCATCTCTACTTTTTTCTATTGCAACTTAATAGCCTTAATCAAAGCCAAGAGTTGAAACCTCTGAAGGAATCTGATGCCATTTGGAGGGCTGGACTAAGAGCTGGGATTTTGCCTCCTAGAGAGCACTGGCTCAAAGAGGCCATGTCTAGATGGACGTCTTGGCCCTCCTACATAACACCAACCCTTGCACAGGAAAAAGCAATGATCACCTCCAAAAGCACCAGAGCCCTCACAGGTCTGCTCTTGAAAAAGCAATGTGGGGAGTCACAGGTGACTTTCAATAGTTCTCACATTAGAAAAAGGGTCTGTTTAAGCCAACAGATTCTTCCTCATCCCCACTTTCCTTGTCTTGGCACGGCTTTACTTTCCCTAGCAGTGCACAAACCTTGGGCAGGGCCTTCTACCTGAGCAGTACTTTTCAAATGAAAGCACAGACTCTGAGGAAGAGGAGGGAGAGGTGAGGGCTGGGTTCCCATATGGACACACTGGCTTTTTGGGAGGTTGGGAGCTCCCAAGCAGCAGTAGGTTTGAAACTTGGCTGAGATTTTGTGCCTTCTTTGATTAAAAAAAAAAAAAAAAGAAAAAAAAAAGAGAGAGAGAGAGAGAAATTCAACTTCCCTTCCTTCCCCCTCTACACAGCTCCATCCAGAATGGGTACAAACCCCTGCAGTGGTGCAGGCAGGCAGTTGCTCTGTGTGTGCACACACATTTCACTGGAGCAGTCCTCTTTCCTGCCTGCCTGTTTACTTTGCTGCTGGGTGGTAAGATTAACAGGGAAAGAAGAGTGGCTTTAGAAACCCTAATGTGGGAGGGGAAAAAAAAACGACAAAGAAAAGCTCAGACACATTCTCTCTGCTTTTGTAACAACCCCTGTGTGACATTTACAGGAACACTGCCCTCAGCAGGTGCCCTCCTCTACTGGGAAAGCTCTTCTGGTTCCTACCCTCCATGAGACTGTTTGCTCCTCTTTCTTTGTTCTTTCTAATTGTATAAAATTCAATAAAACTTTATTCATATAAAAAAAGGACTTCTGACTGCCTGCTGCTGCTTTTTTTCCTTCCCCTATCTAATTTTGTAACTACAACGAATTTGGCTATTAATACTCATCCTTGATTTGACTGGCAGTAAGCAGTGACCATGCAATTAAGAGCTGCATATTATTGGGCCAGCCAGTTTGGTAGTGAGCCCAGGTACTACAGACTTGTTTTTCTCATTCATAATAGTCTGACACATTGCCCTTGAAGGTACAACTTTCCAGGCAGAAGGTCTCTACTTCTCTAGACAAAGGTAAGTTTTATTTTCTGTCATTTGGCAGAATTTCGCTACTTTGAGTGATGTCAGAAAAAATTTTTTAAAATGCCTTACTTCTGCTCATATATTGATTTTCCAATCTTAAAAATGGCATATCCATACCAGATTCAAAATCTAAGGCAGTTACTGACTTTCTTGGGCATTTGGATAAGTTTGATGGGGGGAACAATCAGGAATTTAACAGAAGTGCTGATCCCCATAGACAGAGCACGGGAGGTTTCAGTGTCTGAGCATTCACACTTCCAGGGCATAAGGGGGCTGGCAAGCACACACTTCTTAGTCTGTATCAACAGCTGCTACCAGAAGGTTATTATTAGTTAGGGCAACCTATGTTTTGCCAAAGATTTAGCATTTTTCTCTCTTTTCATTTTCCTTGCTTATTCTCTAAAATCCCCCAGGTATTCAGAGAGTGATTATTAAAACAAGAAACCTACAGATCCAACAGCAATGGTAATTCAGCCCTGCTGCACATGCATCGTGTTCTCATTTTTCAACATCTACTTTAAAATACTCTTGTAAATGTGTTTTCAGCTATGGACCTTACTGTAAATAAGACGACTGTGTTGCCATTTTCAGAAAATTGTCATAGGAATCTTACTGTTTCCATTGTTCATCTTTTGATTGTGCAATCTTGATGTGACATTAATAGCATCTTTATATTTTATTCCCATGATAGCACTGTCAGTATTCTGCTATACTATCCATTCCTTGCCACTGGTTTGCCCCTTACATCATTCTTCTGCACGTCTCTGTTGATCTATAGCAGAATTTCAAAAGATGCAAGATAGTTCGCTAAGTTTGTGCAGTACCTGGTATGATGGAATTTTAATCTGTAAATTGTACCTAGTGAGGCATTGCTGCAATACAAATATCTAGCAAAAAAACCAAACCAAACCAAAAAACGAACAAAAAGCCACAAACAAACAAACACCCCCCCCCAAAAAAAACCAAAACAAAACAAAAACCCCACCAAAACCCAGTTAGATAACTTGGTGGTGCTCCAGAGTTTTAATTTACCATTAAAAATCAAACAAGGGTTCAAGCTATGAGAGGTGTAAGTGGAAGTCACTACTGAAATGCTTGTGTTTGCTGATCGTCTTCAGCCTCAGCTGTGTGGTAGGAATTGTCCACATCAGTGGGTGCCATGGATGTTACTTTGAATGTTGGTACCTGTCAGTTATACCAACTCCCACCAAAGAATATCAGAGGGGAACTTGTTCTAACACAAGGGTTAACTGTATATTTGAGTGCTGAGACAGAAATAACTATGAGAGGATGCTTCACACTTTAGAAGTGGACATCTTTTTAGAGGTTGTCGTGGAGGACAGATCAATTTAAAATATTTGGGAAACGTGGTCTGTAGATTGCCAGAAGTTTTTTTTAACTTACACAGCTTTTGGACTTGTATCTGCTGATTCATCTGAACTAAAAAAAAATAAAATTACTCAGATGCATGCACTTCAACACAGTCTTGCTGGAACACAGATGAGTTTCCAGTGGAACCCAGTCTGACAGATGGTGTCCTGTCCAAGACTGTCTGGTTTCCCCACGAGGACAGGGAATGCTCAGGAGATCAATCCTCCCTACATCACGGTTTAGGCGCTCATGAAGAGTACCTCAAATCGGGGTACCTCAGATGACACTCAGGTCCGAGGTAACTGGGTAATAAATTTGGAACTGGTCAGAGGAAATCAAATATATGTTTCTTTATATTGGAGAAATGATCAGGATAATCAGGATTTTGTCAAGTACATTCGTAAGTTTTTGCAGGTTACTGGATTTTTCTTAGAAGCAACATTTTGCATCCCAGCCTCATCTACTTAAGGCATGCAAGTGCCTTTCTGTGTCTTCACTCCAACCAGGATCTTCCCAGCCATGGCACCACTGGTTTGTGAGAAAGTGGATGAGCCTGTGTGTGTGTGTGTCTGCCAACACAAAGTGAACCCAAAATGCTTTAGCAGATTTTCTTATGAGGGTCTTGAACCTTTCAATGACAGGAAAAACTGAAAAAGCACATGCCTTTCACAAGTTCACTTCTGAGCAAACCCAGCAGGCCCTCACATTAACTCATAGCTAACATATGGCCTCTGTCAAAGGGAGGCCTGGAGCAGAGCTGTTTTCAGGTATCTTGATCTTCTCCCTGTGCTTTTTCCAAATGCTGCTGGCCATGCTGCCTGCAGCTTGTTCTCCCGATGCCAGCAAATCTGGGATTCTTCCACTGTTCCCTTGTTACAGTTCTGCTCTTGCCACAAGAAAGACAAGATGTGCTGAAGAGGATCAGGAATATGTGTGTTGACAATAAAGAATGCAATGTCATTGGGCTCACTGAGCTGTCTCTCCTTGGTTGGGGAGCAGGAGAACATCAAGGACAAAGCAAGCCTTGAAAGCAAGGAAAGTGAAAAGCTGTGGCTCTTTTTTTCCACACTGCATTCGTTCATGTCTGCTTCTATGCAATGCAGGTGCCTGGAGGGACTTAGCGAGAATCACCAGGTCTATGAACTCCTAAGCAAGGGAGTGCACATGCAAGGCACTTCCTGAGGTTTAGTACTAGCTCAGAGCTCTTGTCAGCTGGTGGGCAGTGCAGAGAAAGGTTTCCTTAGGTCACCTATGAAGCCATGGAGGGGGAGTGGGAGATAATATGTGGCAAGAGCTTCAGGAATGGATTGGTGAATGCAATTTTTTTAGGAGGAGAAACTTGGTAGTCTTGGGACTTCCTGAGTCTGGGGCTCTGGCGTATTTTCTTTGATGTGTTTCCATAGACAAGGACAGCTAAAAAAGCACTTTGCCTTTCCCTGTGGTAGAGAGCACTGCTGATGTGCAGGAATGGGGCCATGCGCACGGCTAAGGATCAGGCTCTTCACTAAGCCTTCTAATGCCATTTTCTGCTTGATGTTTGTTCCTGATTTCCTCCTTCCTCCCACTTCCTCTGTAACATGTTTGAATGAGAAAGTGGGTTGGCAGGAAATTTAATCTATCCATGTAAAAAACAAGCAAACCCTCCCCCCCCCCCACCCTTGAAACAAATAGCAGGAAAGAAGAGAGATTAAGATGCAGCTTGCATGGCTGGCTGGCAAGTGATTCTTTAGGACCGGATGCAGTCTGGGTCAGGTCCTGGATTTGGACTTATTAAATCATACCTGGGAAGGGATGATGACTTTAATGATACACTTAATTGTAATGATACACTTAATGATGACTTAATTGATACACTTTAATGGGAGAACTGATGTGGTGCATGCACAAAGAGAAACATTGACCTGATACAGTAAAGCCCAGAGGCTCTGTAGTTTACCTTCCTTGTATCTAAACCTAGTGTGCTTGGTACAAGGGCTGATCTGCACAGTCTTCCTTCCTGAATACTGCCAATATTTGCAGAATTTCTCTCAGGTAGCTACTTTTCTTGAAAGATTTCAAGACCCTTTGGCAAGCAATCACCAGGTTGTTGTCCGTGTGGACATCTGAGATGGGGAAAAGGTGTGTGATTTGGGTTGCAGCATCAGTTTCTTTAAGTTGTGGCAGTTTCTAAGGTTGCACAGCAGCCTAGAGACTCTTCTTTAGTGCTCACCATGACTGGTGCAGCCTTTCCATTTGGGATTCTCTCCTCTTTTCTTAGACTGAGCCTTGTGGCAAAGGCATGTGTGCTCCTGTGCCCCACATGAAGGACAAACCGTGGCAGGGGCTAGAATTAGCTCAGCAGAAAATCCATTGTGACTTTATACCCTCAAAGTTAAGATGTCTCATTAGGGATAGAAACTATTACAGAAATGTGCCATGAACGCCATCAGTGCTTCTTTCTTTTGGCTGTGTTTTGCTGTTGGGACAAATATGTACAAAATCAAAGACTACCATTTGTGACACAAACAACAGGAATGGGTGAACAGGGTGCTGAAGCACATAGATCTCCCACTAGTGCTTTCCTGGATGCACTTGGTCAAGGCTGCAGAAGGCAGTCTGTTCCTGCTATCTGTGAACATAATCTCCATGTCCATAGTTTTGTTTGCTCACCTTCCTTGTGTGTGAATGCATCCTCCACATGCCCATCCATGCTCAGGGACACCGAAACAGGTTGAAAACAGAATGTAAATCATGTGAAAGCCCCATGCCTTTGTTCAGTCAAGTCACATAGAGCACACATTCCGTTTGTTTTCCAGGCTAACCTGTTGCACATCTCCCAAATTACGGCGGGTTTCGCCACTCCTCCTATCCTTCCACCAGTTACACACTGGCTAGAGAAAATTGGTTACTTCTGGGAAAGTAAGGAGGGAGATTTGGGGTTACTGTCCGAAGTGCGGCTGCACATTAGTCATTTACTCACTCTCCCGCCAGATTTGGGTCACAAAGATCGCCCTTTTTGGTGGCTCTATGATGACATCCTCTGGAGGGATGAAGAACTACATCGACTCCCGTTCACTTGCTCAGTTAGGCTGCACCAGGCTGCACCTCCTTACTAGCTTGTATGTTGTTTTTTTTTTTCCCTTGTAGTCCTGCAAGAACAAAGTGCTCTGCCCCCTTGGGTATGAACACCTCTTCCTTTTTATCACCTATGATTGTTACTTAGGATCTGCCTTCAGTACTGTGGTATCTGCTATGCCATGGCGAAGAGGCTTGAGTACTTTGTGTCCCAGAAGCTAATGGTTTTCACTACAGTCTGCCTTTAGCTTTCCTGCTCCTCCTCTTATTATGATGGTCTGTGGTTCAAAGGCAAGGGGAATGGAGAATGGGATGGGACATAGGCAATGCTAGGGAACAGATCAGACAAAAATTGTGTAAAAAGCTCCTGCCTCCTTATGTAACTGTATCCATCAGTTCAGCTGACTTCTTATGGGCTCACAACTGACTTAAATTTTTTCTACTGCCCTGCTGAGGCTGAAAGGAGCTGCCTGATGAGTTTTCTAGCTGCTCCACATCAGAGCAGTGCTTCATAGCTTAGGAGAGCACCCAGTGAAAGAGCCACTGCAAACTATCTCTTATGTGCCTGCCAACCAGCTCTGAGGATTCAAGGCTGGACTGACCTTGTGAAACCAGCAACCATGTCTATGCTCATTAACGGGCTCAGACTAGTTGCAACATCAAGGTCATGCAGAATTTGGGGTCAGATATGAGAGCAAAGTACTTGCTCATGCAAGTCTGGCAAGGCTTTGGTTCAAAAGGCAAGGTGATTAAATGCAAACCTCCCAAGTTTGATTTTCTTTTCAGCTACATGTTGATGGGAAATAGGACACATAACCCTAATAGATTTTGGATGTGAATAAGATTCCAAAGTTTTTCAGTTTTCAAAGAACCATCTCCAGCCCCAGGGAGCGGACTCCTGGGATATCACAAATCAGAGCTTGGTTCCAGATTTGTGTTTACTAAAGATGGTGTATGAAATGGTCCAAACCACAATTCAAAGTTCAGCTACTCAACAAATACTGTTTTCCTTTGAAATGCAGCTCATAATCAGGATTTCCATGTCATGCCCTCATTTTTATTCTTGTCAGTCAAATCAAGAACATACAGCCCATGGGGCTTTTCTGGTAGCCTTTCAGCTGAGTTTTGATACAAACCTTGTGGCTCCATCTCTCCCCAGCACACACCAGATACACAGTATGTCTAACCTTTCTTTCAAGTGACATGAAGTTCCTTGTCCTCTGGCTGGGAAGGAGCTGCAGTGCCTGATGGCTGTGTCATATTTCTGAGCATGGAGTTTGAGGTCTGCATTAAAATTGATCAAATCAGTCTCTGACAGTTTTAAATTATTTTTATTGGCCACAAAGGATTCTTGGACTGTAGATTTATGTTTGGGTTTGGTTTTTTTTTCAGTGGATTTTGGAAGTTATCAGTGACTGTCTGTCTTGTACATGTAATGGCCATGCACCTTTGCATCATATTTCAGTTCTCGTAAACTGAAGTTTCAGCATTAGACTTGTATTATTCAGAGCAAATCCACTGCTTGTTAGAGTGAAGCATAGAGGAGAGGGAATAGTCCTCACACAGATGCAACTGCTGCACAAGGTAGTAGTGTGAGAGAATAGTTGCTAAGTTGTTTAGAACATGGTCACTATGATTCTTCCCAATGTATTAATTTCTTTCATGTCCTTTTTATTATTCCTTTTAAACTTCTGATGGTGTTTCTGCTGCTAAGCTGTACTTAATAGGCAGGAAGAGTATTCCTTTTCCCACTAACAGATTACCTTTAACACTTGCTACTGTCAATGCTATTAAAGTCAATGCTATTCCACGGGGAATGGCTCCACTCCTGCATTTCCTCACGCAGTCTTTATCAGCAATAAGATCAGGGACAAAATGAAATTGTGGTGTGACTTAGAGAAGTAAAAAGAAACTTCTGTTACCTTGTCTCCACCTGAGAGTGGCACACAATGAAATGGAGCTGTTGAACTGATTGAGTTAAGTTGGGGCAAAGTCTGATGTGTGTGTGCATTTGAGGCTGAGAGCAGCGTAGTTTGATTTAGGAGAAATGAATGAAGGCAGTATTAAGTTAACTTGCAGCAAGGGTATTCACCCACAGTAGCCCCCCCTTTGTATGGAACACTGGTTTGCAGGCCAGCTGGTATTGAAGCCATAAAACATCTTCATGTAGTGAAGCCAAGTTATATTCACCAACCAGTCACATCTCAGCCACTAGAGAGTTAAATTCAAACTCCTTTTTGAGCTTAAATATGAATGTCCTTTAAATAATTCTTTACTTTGTAGGTATGTGATTTATATCCTTTAAGAGAAGGAAATTACTCAAGAGGATAGAAAAAATAGCACATTAAATGAAGACAAATACACCAGCTGCTCATGAACCAGCAAAGGTGCTGCTGGGGTTCTAGTCAGACCTGGGTTTCACTCTCATCTTGTCATTGACTTGCTGCATTACCTGAGGTAAGTAAACACCCATCCTGGGGGGCCACAGCTGGATGCTTGAAGTGCATGTCAGAGACAGACCTGATGGTTAATCTGAACGTAGGAGCCTGAGAGTGAAAATATTAGCTTTAGTTTCGCTGAGGCTTTTGCTTCCCACCTGGAAAATTGATATAATCATAAAGAGCAGGCTTGAGGATGACTTAAAAAAACCCCATCTAATCTACACACACATGCGCATGTGCACACACAACCCCACCGGGTCTGGCCTAAGAGGTCCAACTATATTTAATCCCTTGCTGAAAAATGGTTACCTTGCTCTTAAAGATCTCTGCTCAGAGAGTCCACAGTCTTACTAGGCAGAGGGATAAAAGGGAATGCTTCCAACATTGGTTTTGACTGACTGCCTTGTAAGAGTTTTATATTTTAAGGATAATCTATGTATTTCTCCTTATGCACATTTGCAGCCCCGAGTGTTAACTTTGCCAGATGCTGCAGAGAGTGTATGCTAGGAATATACAGAACCCTGTACTTCTCATTAACTTGTGTCCAGAGACTAGGATTTTCCTTAGTCCTAGCCGACATTTTCAAGGAACTGAACTAATTTGTTCACCTCCTCTCTGTTGGCATTGCAGCTTTTTAAAGTAGGTGACCAGCCACATTCAAAGTTGCTTTTACAAGATGCAAGAAGGGATTTAATTCAGTTCCAGTAACCCTTGCAAACCTGGTGGCTTCATCCAGGGGACAGGAAAGGGGGGCTGGTTTTACCAAGCAAATCCAGTCCCAGGTGAGTTCTCTGAGAGTGTATTACCTCCACAGGCAGAGCTGTGGTTAGCATACACCTGGCTAGCAGTCTTATCACTCCCAGGTATGGTTCCCAGCTAATCCCAGAGCCCTCCTCAAGCCTGAATGGAAAAATAGACCATTTTTGCTAATTGGAGAAAAAGAGAAGCTTTGGGTTACATGTTTCTGGTGCTCCCTATAGAAAATAGAGAGCTTTGGTTGCCGTGACCTTAAAATACGTATCATCCAATCAGTAGGTCTGGAGAGCAGCAGGTGAGTTTTAAGACTTGACCCCCTGACTGAAGGAGCATTGCTGCTCTATGGAATGGCACAAAAAACAATCTTCTCTGTAAACTGGTGTGAAGACTTTGTCAATGCTGCACCGGTGGTACAGCTTTCTTTCAGGATACCAGATAGAAGCATCAGCCTTGTTGCCCCGGCTGTTTCTGACAGGGTGGCTGCAGCTTCGCAGCATGTTGGTTACTTGCAGTTTTGGAGCATGTTCAGAGGCGAGCTGGTTAAAACAGCTGTTGAGAGCCCTCACAGTGAATGTAGTTCCTTTGCACACTGACAGCCACAGCACAGACAGGGGCAGCTGCGTCTTCCTCTGTGCTGTCCCTCCTCATATGCTTCATTCCCAAGACAGCTGTCTTTTCAAGCCAAGTCCCAAAGGCACAGTGTCCTACTCCCTTAGCCTCCTGCTCTCAGGCCTCTCTGGTTTTCTCCATCTCTTTTTCCCTTCCATCCACTTATCCTCTCTGAGCTATTTCCTCTCTTGGTGTTTGCCTTAGAGAGGACTTTTCTCTTGTCCCCCACCTCTGCTTTGCCTCTCCTACTGCTGACATTTATGTTCCTTCTCTGTGGAGTCTACTCCTTCTCTTCCAACACCCTCCCCTTTTTTTTAACCCATCCTACCATTTTTAGCCCTGTACCTTCTAGTCCATGTGGCTGGCGCCTCTTGACAAGTTTCCTGGTCCTCACTCTGGCTTTCAACTCTGTGGGCAGCAAACCTCTTTATGGCTTTACCTCACCCATACTTCCTCTGTTCATCCATTTTCTGTCTCCTACCCATTACTTCCATCTCTCCCCATGTTCCCAGTTTCATGTTGAGGTCCAGTTAGCCCCAGCGTGAGTCCCTGAGGAAACTCAGAGGGCTGGCTGTCAGACTGTAAGGATGGTGAGACCAGTGATTTCACCACGACACAATGACCTTGTTCTACCATCTCTTAAGAGTACAACTTAGTCTTGTCCACATCTCTCATTCAATGGCAATGGCAGCACACCTTGTAGTGAAAGTGGTGCCCATGTAATAGGGGCACCTACTGTAATTGGGGTTTGACCTGCCTCCAAGGTGCAGAGCTTTTGTATGAATCACAGAATCATTTAATGGTTTGGGTTGGAAGGGACCTTGAAGATCATCTAGTTCCAACTTCCCTGTCTGCAGGGACACCGTCTGCTAGACCAGGTTGCTCAAAGCCCCATCCAGCCTAGCCTTGAACACTGCCAGGGATGGGTCATTCACAACTTCTATGGACAATCTGTTTTAGTGTCTCATCACCCTCATAGTGAAGAATTTCTTCCTAATATATAATTTGATTCTGCCTTCTTTCAGTTTAAAGCCATTCCCCTTTGTCTTATCATGCCCTTGTAAAAAGACCCTCTCCATCTTTCCTGTAGACCCCTCTAAGTACTGGAAGGCTGCTATAAGATCTTCCTGGAGCTTTCCCTTCTCCAGGCTGAAAGCCCCAATTCTTTCAACCCGACTTCATAGGAGAGGTGTTCTAGCCCTCTGATCATTTTTGTGGCCCTCCCCTGGACTTGCTCCAACAGGTCCACATCCCTCCTATGTTGAGGATCCCGGAGCTGGATGCAGTAGTCCAGATGTGATCTCACAAGAGCAGAGAGGCAGAATCACATCCCTTGACCAAATGTTAATAACAAGACCCAAATAATGAAACCTACACCCAAATCCTCCCCCCTCTAAAGGGGCTGCACATGAGATATAAATAGCCTTCATGTCAGCTGTAATTCATCAAGGATAGTAAATAAAAGGAGTAATGACCTCCCCTGCCAGCAGGCTTAGCAAGGAGGTGACGCAGGATGTTGAGACTAGTTGTCTTTGTGAGCTAGTACAGAGTCTTTTTGCTACACAAAGAGTGTGAGCTGAGTGGGCAGGAGCCAGTGTTTGGAAGAAGCTAGCCATGATACCCCGTGGGCAGACTGTACTATGTGGATACCTTGTGGACAGAAAGCTTTGGTCTCCAAGGCTGCCAGGGTAGCAGCTTTAACCATCAACACATATCCTTACTGCAAGGTATCAAAACCAGATCCTGATGTTCAGCTGCCAGACGAAGTTTGGGAGTTCAGAAAAAAAAAATAAAATCTTTGGACAGAAAATAAATCTCAGTGACAGGGAATAAATGGAGAGCACCGAGTTGTCATTTTTAATAGACCATGGCTGCTCTCAAAACGATTGAAAATGACGATTTCTCTCGGGGTCACCTCTGCTGCCCCGCGGTGCCCTGGCCTGGCCGCTGTGCCTCTCGGCCCCCGGCGCTGGGGGCAGAGGAGCCGCTCTCAGCCCGGTCTGAGCCGCCGCAGCCGGGACCAGGCGCCGCTTGCGGGGAGGGACCGTCGGGGGGCAGCAGCACCCAGCGCTTCGCAGCCCCGCTCCAGAAACCTTCCGGCGTCCTCCTGACTTGACAGAGCGCTGCACCTGATCTCCGGGGCCCCGGCTGCGTTCCAAACTCCGGTCGCAACGGGCTGCGTGGCGGTGACACTTTAACATGCAGCATATGCATCTCATTTCCCTATTCACTGGGCTATTTGTAAACCTAATTTAAGCGAAATCTCTCCCCTACTCTTATCGTTTCACATAGCTCTGAAGGAAAGGGTTGGAGGGGAAAAATAAAATCAAATAAGAGAGGTGCCAGCAATGCACTTTTTTTTACCTTTGCCTTCTAGTACAATAGCTTTGTAATCATTCATTTGCTGCGTAGGAAGGACTGGTACCCTTGGGTGCAACCTTCCTGTCTTCCAAGGCCAATGTCAGAGGGGAAAAATGCCCTAGGTTTCCTGGGGAGGGGTGAAGGAGACTGAGTAGCAGGTGCACTTCCAGCTGGGATCCATCACCCTCCTGCTTTGGTAGGGAGGAGGGCTTGCCTAGGTGAAGGGCTGTGCTGAGCTGCTCCAAGACTGGGGTGGCAGTACACAGAGAGAGAAGCAGTGGAATTTTGAAGGAATGCACAGTTTCTTCCAAGTTATTAAAAAAATGTCATGTGTTTTGTTTGCAGATTAATTTAGTTTGTTTTTCACAAGACTCACAGCTATGACCTGGGTGGGTATCATGGTGTCCCAGCAAGTAAATCCCATGAATTTGATGAAATTTTACAGTTATAAAGGTAAAATATTTACCTCCATAAATTCCTACCAAAGTAGTTTTAACCAGCTACAGGCTTTTCCCCCTCATTCTTCCCTGCTGAGATGCAGCTTTGCTGTTCGCTGTTTAACAGCTGCTGCTGCAATACAAAGCGGCATCTAATTTTCATCCTACGTGAAGTACTGTTGGATTGTTTTGTTTGTTTCTTATCATGATAAAAGTGGTAGGAACTTTTAAAGATAGAAAAAGGCCATGGCAGTTTTTCCAAGGAGTTTAGAGCCTGCTCTTCTGAAGGATGCAAGAAGACTGACAGTAAGAAGAGTGAGAGGGCACATTTCACGTGTGCCTTTGTAGTTTCCTATTCAGTGGCATCTGTGTGTTTAGAAGAGCAGAGGAATGCTTGCAGGTGTCTAAGAGGTGTCTGAGGGAAGACCTTGGAAAGTCAAATCTCGCCGAGGGAGAGACTTGTCGAATGGCAAGAACAGCTTCACAGAAGGGATCAGGGATGCATCTTTAGTCACAGGACCCCTTTGGAAGAGGTGAGAGACTGTCTACTCAAAAGGCTTCAGCAAAGGTGCTGCTAGAAAGCTGAGGGAAGACACAGGTGCAGGGAAGTGGGTGGAAGACAGGTTGTCGAGGGCAAAATGCTTGAAATGGATTGCAAAGGGGAAAGAGAACTGGTGATGGATGGGTGTGGAGGCATTTTGAGCAAAAGGTGTTGGAGAGGATAATGGCAGCAGCGTCTTGGATAGACTGAGGCTCAGTGTGTTTCATGGTCAAAGCTCAAGGTAATACAGGTCTAGATATGTTTTTTTTTTTTATACTGTATGCTTTCTGAGGGGTCTGCATTGGGACTTTTCTTGTACAATGAATGCAAATATCTTTCAAATGGAAGCCTGAAAGTGTTTATAACTTATTCAGCCTCCAGTAGACCTTTGAAACTGTTTGGCAAAAAAAGGAAAGATGGTAAAAAGATCATATGAAATTTTCATGCAATATTTTCACAGCAAAGTTATGCTTTTCATGGGAAAGAACAGAAACATTTTTCATCATGAAATGAAAAGCTTTCAGTTTGGTATTTGTTTACTGGGCTTGGCAATTTTTTTCCCTCCTTCTCCCCATCACCTTGTTTTATTTGTTCTGGCTTTGAGTTTCTCAACATAAAGTTAACATTTTCTCCAGCTGCAGACATTTGCTATTCTCTCCTGGCTGTCGATGTATTTATCTGAAATCTCAACTGAAAAGGCCTCTGGATTTGCTTCTCCATTATGAAAATAGCCACACAGAGAAGTTCAAACCTCAGAGATAAAAGAAAAAGTCTCACAATGTTGTATCAGCCTGCGAAATCTTTTCCGAAGAGCACAGCAGTGGTACTGAGAGACACACATAATCCCAGTCATTAACTACCTGAGATTTTTAGGGTATTACTGCCCTGGCATGCTGATGATGAAGAAACAGGACAGGCAAGTGCATCTGGGTGGCTGTTTAGAGCCCCTGTGTGAGGAGTAGCTGAATTTGTCAGTACTGGCATCAGCACTCTGCAACACGGTGATTTGATGAGAAGAACATCTGCTGGATACAGATAATAGGACAAGAGAAGCCTACAGACTTCTTGAATGGTAGCTCAAGCTTCAAGCTACTGTTTGTAACACATTACTTTCTTCTCCAGAGAGGTGAAGGATGCTTACAGACACCCTGGAAATATACTGTATGGACTAACCCACTGGAAAACAGATTATCAAGAAGAAACTAGGTCTGGATGTAACTGAGAACTTACCCATGTTACTTCATTATGAGAATGCTAAGGAGAAAGCATCCATCTTTCTTGAGTAACAGTAGAACATACATCCTTGTGCATACATTTATGTGCAAAGTGATGCTGCACTGTAGATGTGGCCATTGTCCTAATTATGTCTGGTGGTCACCCTTCAGGAAAGAGTGAGGATACCAGTTCTGACACTTCACAACTGTCCAGTGAAGTCTTCCCATCCTGCCTTTATGCAGAGCAATTTCAACTGGACATGGCCCTGCTCCTTTCCCGGTCCATTGTGCTGATGTGGACAGCTTAACCCTCCCTGTTATATTGACTAAGCTGATTCCTTCCAGGGCTGAGTGAACAGAGGGAGAAATTCACTGTGAATACTGGTTCATATTTGGAAGTGAATTTTCATTCAGAACAGAGACGCATCCACATGACTGCTGCAGCTAAACTAACCAAGCATTGAATTGAGGCTATTCATAACAAACTGTCCATGAATGGCCTGCAGGGTAAAAACTATCTGCAGGAGAAATTCATGGGCAATTTTGACTAATGAATGAATTTGGGAATTTGGCTTGCAGTTTGCAGACAATTCACAAATAGATAAAAGAAAAATATGAAATTTATTGAATAAATGATTTATAGTGAAATATTTGTTCAGCTTTAATCTCTGTAACATGTATAGTTTATGGTGTTAGAAAGCACTTTAAGATTAGCTGTGGGAGCTATATGTCAGTGAATAGTCTGTGGAAAAAAAAACCACATTTCTTTCAGAACAAATATATGGAAAAGTGTTAATGTCACCTGCTGCAGAGGGAGTCTGGTAAAGGGCTTTTGCTTGGAAAAAGACTGTTGGATTCCCGCAGTATCCCTGGTCTCCTCAGAGCAGAAATTAAGGCTTCAAATCAGCCATTCTTGCTGGTTGCTGTAACTGAGAACAAAAGGGGTGAAAGGCTTATGCATGGCAGTCATATAAGAAAGTCATTTTGCTTCTGCAATGATATTTACTGAGAAACAGCTGTAATCGATTTTTTTCACCAAGGCTTTAAGAAACATAACTCAAACCTTGTTATATAAAAAAGATATTTATATATTCAAGGTACTAAATGTTCATCTTCCTGGAAGTTCCTTGCAGCCAGGTACAGCATGACTTTATGCCTTTATTCCATTGCATCTTACATGGTGCCAATACTAACAAGTCCTGCTGGGAAAACACTAACTACACCTTGAATGAATATGCTTTCAGGTTCATGTGGAGGTATTCCTAACTGTCCTCTCCTTGGTGGTCCTCTAGATGTTGTTTTGCCCTGTTTTGAGACCAGCTTGGTCCTACTGTGCATGGCCCCTCCTACTGCAGGGCCCTTTTGGCTGGCTCCTATCCAATTATCCAAATGCTTCCTAGCAGCCTTGAGTGCCTGGTTGCTCCGGCGAGTAGTATGGATTGGGACCAGCTCAGTGCTTCTACATGACAGGCAACAGAAACTGCTCCATACCACTCCTTTGTAGCAGCAGGAACTGGCTTCACTTTGGCAAAGCTGGAAGTGGAGCTGACTTCTGAATCTTGTCTGACAATGAATCCAAGGTAACTCAGAAAATGTTGGTGTAGGATAAAAATGAAAATGTTCCCATTTTGTGTGGGAAAACTGGATAGCACTTCTGCAAGCACTTTCAAGTGGTGCAGTGAACAGCTTTTTGCTAAGCTCATCCTGCTTTTGCTCTTTTCCTCCACATGCACCCAAAGCTTCTAAACTGAGTCCAGCTCAGAGGAGATACATGTTGCACACAGACATCATGTAAAGGTATGTTATAAGGGCAACAGTGTGATTCCATTGGAGATTAATAACGTATAGGGTGTGGCATGTCATTACAAGTGTCTGCAGGGAATAAAGTGCATGGTATGGATGCTAGTTTGTGCTGCTCCTCTGTTTCTCACAATATTATCAAAGATGGATCTCAGCCTTCCTTCCCTTACAATCACTGGCTCTCCTTGCTCCATGTCCCAGTTCTGTTACTGCTCCTTGCTCCCTCTTCCACTCTTTCATCCACCTTCTGTGGCTCAGTTGCCCTATTTCCTCTCTGGCCTGCTCCAGATACCAGGTTCATGCAGGGGTTAAATAATCCAGCATGTTCCATTGCAGACTTTTTTATGATAGCAGTAGAAAGAAACGGAGACAGTGAGAGCAAACATACATTGGCTCATATTCTTGTTCTTCTTTGCTTTTAGTCATGTTGATGGTTCAGGAAATAAATGGCCCAGATTTGACTGTGAAGATATTTCCAAATGCATGAAGGTTTTAAAGCATTACAAGGCATTTGACTCTGTTACAATTACTGTTGAAGTCTATTAATTTCATAGCATGATTCAGTTGTCAAAAAAGAGAACTTACAGCAATGATAGTACTCTATTTTGGTACAAACAATGCATAGCAAAGCAACTTTCCTGGAAGTGCCTATCTTGCAAACACTTTCTTTCAATTCTGACTCATCTAGAGGAATAGAGTCTGAAGTAAACTATGCTGAAGCCATAACGGAGGATTCTTAAGTTAAGAATGATCTTAATAATATTGTTCTATATTTTTATGACTCACTTTCATTATTGAAAATCAATGTTTTTAAGTGATTGTATTCTTTTATCCTTAAATCTTACCTGGTGATAAAGCAAGTTTCTCAATAAGAGGATACACGTTCAGACACTGAAGTCTTTTTGGGCTGCTTTGCCTTTATTTAAGCTTGGGCTAACAAACCCTTGTTTCACCCACTGCCCTGTGTGTGGCACTGTGAAGTCATGAGTAAGTCCACCTTTACTACAAGGAGCAGGGCCTTGGCAGGCCCTCACAGTAGAGGCTACTGCATTGTGAAGAGACAAGAATTACCATGAACCTCTTTGGGAAGGGACAAAAGAGTAATAGAAGAGAAATACAGAGAAAATAATCCAGTGAAAACATGGTGCTGACTTTGGATCTGTAGAAAAAAATCCAAAGGCCCATTCTCAGAGATAAATGAGCATGCCTTTTTAAATGTTTGTTGTTTGTTTGTTTGTTTGTTTGTTTTTCCCCAGCACTGCCCCTTAAATAAAGCAGGAGCCTGGAAAGAGAGTCCAGAGGGCAGTAGTGAGAGTAATCAATGTTCTGACAAGTATGATGTATGAAAAAATGTTGAGTGAATTTTGGTAAATTAGCCTACAGAAAAGAAGGCTGGAGAGGGAAGGAGGTAACAATCTATAAAAGGCTGCTGCAAGGAAAAGGGCAATAAACAGTTCTTCTCATTCATGGTGGATAGGACAAGAAATAATGGGCTTAAATTGCAGCAAGGAAGACTCAGGCTAGAAATAAACTGGCCATGATAGTGAAAAACCAAAATGTGTTGCATGGTGAGAGTGTGAAGATTCCATAATGAGAAAACTTTTAAAGAGCTTTAGGTGGCCATTTGCCATACATGGTTTACTTCTAGTTCTCGTCTTATCTCATGGCAAGGGATAAACTAGATGGCTTCCTGAGGTTCCTCCATGCCTTTTTTCTCTGTGGTTCCAGATTTGCCTGGGGTCCAATCAGCTCCATATGTGGGTTGGAGCACTGGTATCAAAGGCAAGAAGAAATATCCACTCACACAGAGTGTGATAAGAAGATTGACTTCGGTGCTCCCTTGGGCTGTGCTAAGTGATATTCTCAAATACCTACTGAAAATACACTCCAGTGGGTTCTCTTCAGTCGTAGTAGGAGCTAGGTGATAGGAGAAGGGCTGGAATCATGGACAGTTGAAAAAAGAGCTGTCCTCTGTGACAAGAGATGCCCTATCACATTTATTTTTCAGGAATAGATGGTTCAAGATAGTTGGTCAAACTAAGGTGTTAAAATCGTGCTTGGGCTTCAACCTCTTTTTCAGATTTGTTCTTTAAACCTTCTTTGTCCTGATCTCTGTTGCTGTTTTAGCAATTCCTGTGAGTCCTTTTCCCCATGCTGTTCTATCTTGCTCCTGATCTTTCTTCTTTTAACCCCAGGGGAATTAACCAACTGGTTCATCTGAATTCTACCCAGTTCCTCCTCCTCTTTCACCCTCCCTCTGTCCTTTCAGCCTGCCCCACAGAGACCCCACTATTCTTAACGATGTCAAATCCTGACAAAACCAAACAGAATGAATACTCTTTGGTTGCTTGCATTCATGCCCCAATCGTTGCCTTTCCCCTCAGAGGAGGAGGACTGGGCATCTCTGACTGTTTCTTTGGCCATATGGTGACACCATCTCTATCTTTGTCAATTCCTAACATTCAGTACACATTCACTTTCTGCTCCTTCCCAACCCCCAAGGTCTCTCCTGTGCTGTCCCAGATGTTATGCAAAATACAGCAGGCATTTATCACACCAGGCATGTTTAGATGATTTATAAGGCAGTACCACCTGCCCTTCAGTCTCCCAGAAACATGTGCTGCTGACATTCTACAAGGAAATGCTTGTTGCTCCAGTCTAAAGGCCTGGTGACAGGCTCTGCAAACCAGGTGGGCTGGCTTTCCTGCACTTGAAGAAAGAACTGTAAAGGAGGAAAGGAAGGAAGAAAGCAAGTAGTTTGCAGAAGCTTGTTAGAGCAGACTAGTCCCTGTTCCCAATGTTCCTGAAATCATGAGCCTTGATTTTCAAATGTTCTCACACTAAGGCACAATCACTCACGCTTTCCTGGCTGCTGCTGTACCAAGTAAGTGCTCACTGACTTCAGATCTCTGGCATGGCCTGCCAGTTTCTTTTGATACCTACCTCCTGTGGTAGGTTTGTTGTCAGCAAATTGTTTTAGCCATCTGAACAAAGTTTTCAATGACCTGTTATTAAAGCTAAGCCATGTTCTTCTTGAAATGGGGAAGGAGTTGGTTTCAGGAGCATCGTGGTCAGCAGATCTGACAAAGCAATAATGTCTTCTTGGCTGCATCTGGAAGAGGACATGGCATCCAGCCCTGATATTTGTCACCATGTAAATGTCACCAAACCCAGGCAAAAAGAGCTATGAGTCTTTATATTATTGTAAATAAGTCCAATAATGGTTTTGCTTGATGTGTGAGGGACAGAAAATAAGGATAGAGAATCATTAGCCTGTCTCTACACAGTCTGGAAACATCTTCTGTGCAAAGCTCTCAACAGCCTAGGTGAGATATGTTGCAGTTCTTCCCACAGGGAGCTCTGAAGGGAAATTTCCACTGGCCTCCTGAAGAGACATGGCTGGTCACCAGGCCCTGTAGAGGCTGTCTTACTGCTTTAGTCTCGATTATTTTAGCTGAGAAGCAGTGCTCTACTAAGAAAATATGATCCCAGTTAGTGTCTAGCCAAAGTAAATAAATGGTAAGTCATGCTTCTCACTCATACGGATGTGGTATTGAAAGCCTAAGGGAAACCTAAATCCAAGTCTTCTCACTTCATGGTTTCTCATACTTGCATGCCATCACAGCCTTATTTTTTGTCTTCTAATGACAGCACCCATCTGCGCGGCCTCTCTCTTATCGGACAATATTTCAAAAATAGTGCTGCAAACATTCATGATGTCATAGGAGATGAAAACTGGAAGTTTGTCAGTTCAATCTCTGTTCCAGCTCCATATTTTTTGTGTATCTGATGTGAAACTCAGTATTTATTGGGCCAAGGAGTATAGAGCAGAGCAAAGCAGAATCTTGTACTGTTATTCCCTAAAAATTACTGAGAGTGAATGTGGAGCCCCACACATAGAGTGAATTCAGCCTTGACAAGCAGTGCACATGCACTTTGGATCAGGAAACTGTACATAACACAAATGAGAAACTTTCCATAAAGCAAATGAAAAACATATATGGCCTTAGGGTAGATTTTCTCTGAGTATGAGAACAAGCACAAAAGGAGAGGAAAGTAGGTGTAGAAAACATCTTTCTCCCTAAACCATTGTGTCCCTTTGCCTTGGTGCTAAGCAGAGGAGACTGAAGGTTAGATATGGGTGGAAAAGTAACTTCTCCAAAGGAAGACAGTGAGCATTTCCAAGGAGACAGCCCTTACCAGTGTTTGCTGAAAGTACTCTGGGTTTGGGCCACTGTAGTGGGCTGAAACCCGTGCACACCAGTTCTGGGTAGTGAAGCCTCCTTTATATACTGCAATGCCCTCTTCTCACAGCAGTTTTTTTGTTTCCTGATTTCAGTTAGCATTATTCTGAGCTCTGCCATCACGACATTTAACAGCAAAGACCCATCTGCAATATTTCCTTAATGACAAGAAATGCTCGATTTCAGCCCCTCAGTTTTCTGACAAGAATAACAATGCCTCTTCCTCTAGAGCAGAGGGCTGGAGGCACTGTATATTATTACTGGAGCTCTGTGCTTTTGGAGGCGGCTGTTTGGTCAGACTCTCCAGTGATACAGATTTGCCAGGAATCCCTTAGCTGTCTTCAGAATTTATAAAGCAAAAACCCATCTGACCCCTAGTGACAGGCTACTGAGACAGGAAGCCTCTGTTGGTCCACGGAAACCAGGAAAATAGGGCTGGGAAAACCTCCAGAGTCCACTGCTGTGCCAGAGAACGATTGTCTCCCAGACAACTCTGCATGAACGAAGCAACAGGCTTTCCTCAGGGAGACAGGTCAGCATCTCCGTTATCGAGTGTGCCCATCAGAGGCTAAATCTCCACCCTTTTAATTTCACCCTATTCTTCATAGCTGTAAGACCTTTATTCCTCCCAGGACAATTATTCTTACATCAAATACTTGTAGCAGGTTAAGTATGCTCCTCTGGGTATATCTAGGCAGCTATACATATTTAGCTCTCTTTTCCTCCCCAGGAATCAATTTCCCCAGCCCTTTAATCATGTTTACTGCTCTTCTCTGAGTCTGTACAGGTGCTGGTATTTTGCATTGGTTGCCATTCATCTCTGGGCTTTTGATGAGCTGTAAGGCTTCATCTTTGCCCTTTTTTCTTCCAAAAGAGAGGCAATCTAGTGAAGCAGGTAACACTGAGCTAATGGCATTCTGTGACTATGATTCTCTGCTGGGTGGTCTTGGAGATTAATTGTTTATTGCAGCCTTTCTCATTGGGTGAACTGAGAGAACAACAGTTCCGTCTCCTGTGAAGTGCTTGGAGATGTATGTGTGCAAACATGATAGAAGCACTAAACTGTTCAGCTGTTATTGCTGCCTAGAGGAGTGGCTGGCATTGGGAAAGAAGGTCAGGTTCTCAGGCAGAGCCCTGCCCAACCTCCCTCACACACCCATTCACCAGCAGGGATGCATTTGTGTTCACTGGCATTTGTCTTTGCTGTGTGGCTCATGTCTGTCTGAGCTGTGTAACTCTCAAAGGAAAGAGGACAGCTTAAGCTCAGGCTGGGGGCAATTAAGTTTCTTAACAATTTCACCTCCCTCTGGTTCTTCCTTGTCCATGAGGAACCAGGATATTAACTCTCAATAAATCAAGTAATTATATTGTGTTTTTACCTCTCTATAATATTTCACTGTTGACTTTTCTAACAGAATAAGACACTTCTTGGCAGCTTTTTCTCCTTTCTCACCCTGGTAACTGACCCCTACAGGAGCAGTTTGGTTTCTCCCAGGATATTGGATGCCAGCAAAGAACTCTGCTCAACTTTCTTCCCTGCCATCTGCCATCCTGGCATTTCTTGGCTTCAGAACCACAGATCAGATTTCACCTTAATCAAGCTGCAAAGCACTAAGGTAAAAGCCTGTTTCTCCAGGCACTGTTACTTGGACTGAAGTGGGATACCACTGTGGGCACAAGGTAGCAGATTCCTGCCAATGAGCTGATTCCTGGTGCTAGTGCTTAGAGCATGGATAGCTCCTGGATGGGACCTGAAGGAAAAGATAAAGAAGCTGAGAGCTGGGTGACCCTGCTTTGCCAGATATGTTGAGCAAACACTGCTGGCTGCCCAGCTGTAGGGAACTGACTCCAAGCCTACTTACTACAGGCATCCTATCAAGGCTGATATGTCTGCTTGGCTGGAGAGGCATCATCAGCCAGTGGCAGAGACAGGGCAAATATGTGCCAATGGATATGAGACTGGAAAACGTGTCAGGCTGAATCCTACAAGCATCTTTCTGTGTCAGGGGAGACCAGTTGTAGGGAAGGGGTTTGGCTCCTTTTAGAGTCAGGGAAGGGAGCTTTCTTTGGTGAGCTGTTCAGAGACATGTTATGATCCACATTGTCTGATGCCCAGAACAGGACTAAGGTGAAACATCTAGGATGTAGTCACTTTCCCATGTAGTCGACAGCTGCTGTCCAGCTCTTGCAGCTGCTAAGACCCATACATTAGTCAAATTCTATTTATTCTGAAGCTACCCAGATGCCAGTAAGTACCCTGGGGTGCATGCAAATACCCACAGTCTGGTGGCTCAGGCAACAGCAGTGCCTAAACAGCAGTGTCACCTGAATAGGAGGGGCATCCTCACTTCTTCCCCTCTGTAGGTGCTCACAGAGCATGGCTTATATCTGATGTTTGCTATTCTCCACAGCAGGATGGAAGTAGGTTGGTGAGAGGTGAAGCTTCTGCACAGTGCACCTGCATGAGACATGCAAGCAGTGGGGAACAGGAGGGTGAGCAGAAAAGCATGGGTGATTAAGAGCCAGGTGTGAGAGAAGACAGTTAAGGGTAACATCAAGAAAATAAGTCAGGGAAAAGGAAAGTTTGGAATAGAGCTAAGGACTAGGAAGGTCACTGGGGAGCAGTTTGGCCATGACACTCAGCATGTACTGCTACAGCTTTTAGCCAAACAGAAAAAAGAAGAGCAAATGCCTTAAGATCTAGTCCCAGCCCCAGCTGTGCACCCTCCCTTGGGCCAGGCCTTAACTTCATGTATGTTTTGGCTGGAATTGAGATTAAGTAGCACTGCAGAGTGGATTACTTTTCTCTATGCAGAGATGGAGGTGGGTACAAGGAGGAGGCAGAGCCAGTAAAAAATTAAATAAAAAAAGAGGCATCTTGAGTGAGCACTGAAGAGGTTCAGTGTTTCTTCAGTTACTTCCCAGCCCTGGAGAACCTCTGAGAGAGTTTCAGGTTATGAAGAACACACCCTGTTATATGTGTTTATGGCTGCACTTGACACAAAACTGATCTGAGGAAGCAGCAGGGGAAAAGAGAGATCAGGAACAAGGTGGCAATGAGAACAACAGCTTGCACTGAGAAAGGTGACCACATAAAGGGAGGCTCCACAAACACAGGCAAGCTTCAGTTTTAAGTCAAAACTGGTGCACAGTATTATTAACAAATATGTTTTACACAAGAGCTATTAGTACATGATCCTCACTGTGATGTCGCTGTCAGGATACTGTGCTGTAGAAAATGTGGCAGTTACACAGGATTCAGTGTCTGGGAAGTATAATCACCTTGATTTTGAGAGATTTAAACTCTGCTGAGAGAAGCTACAGTTTGGAAGGCAGAGAGGAGGCAAGGGACAAGCATAGTAAAAGGCAGGTATAGTGTTTCTACAGGGCAAGGAGGGGTGACCTCAATGACATGTTCACCAGGGACTGTTCTCAACGTTCGCACCTCTGTGTCTTGTCCCTCTTGAACATCTGAAAAAGGGATATGACACATGTGTCCCTTTCCCCTGTTATGTGCTGTCCCCCTTCCCACTGCATGAGCTCACACTCCTCTCTGTGGTGTCCTCATGGCTCCTTGACTAAGCAGGCAGGTGATGTTTAGATTTACAGTGACATGGTATGTCCAGACTACTGGAGATGCTTAAATGACACAGAGATATGTGAAAGGAGAAGCTGTAGACCATATACCTTGTTCTGCCTTTTAGTACATAGATTATGGGCTGTGTCTTCAGGATCATTTTGTTTCAGGGATGGTCTTCTGTCCTTCAAGGTTATTATGTACACTGTTCATTTTTTCTCTTTGTTCAGTGTGATGGCTATTTTAGATGCCACATTTTCCATTTATGCTGCCAAGGGCAAATCTAGGCCCTTGCATGAACATTTTGGATTGTAACTTGGCAAGGGAAGGAAAGGTGAGGTGTTACAATGATTAAATCCTTAATTGGCACTAGTTGCATGTGACAGAGGTGGTAGTGAGAGTATAGCAAGTCTTTGGCAAACCTGGCTAGAACAGTATAAAAGGCTACAATGCTTTAGGGCATGCTTAGAGGAGTGTTTTTAGGTCTCAGCTGTTAGGGCCATCCTCTCCTATCAAGGGCTGTAACAAACAGCAGGAACTGCTATCTTCTTAAATTATATTGGCTCAACCTTTAAAGAACTGCTAGTGTGGCAATAAAGGAGAAAGTGTCTGCAGTTGTGCCATAAATCTGGATTTTTGATCACTTGGCTTCTGTGTTATGGCAATGTTAAGAATCTCTGTTCCTGGGCACCTTTTGATGGAACAGGCTGCCCACACAGTCAGTTTGCAGTTGACCACTCAAGACAAATTGTGAGAGAGGTAGGAACAGTGCTGTCATTCTGATTAACAGAAGAAGGCACAATTTTCAGTTGTCACAGACTCTAAAATCCCCAATGAGGGAAAGGTACCACAGCCAAATGGCTGTTCAATGTCAACATTCTGGAAGCTGCCAGTTGCTGTAGCAATGGTGATGCTGCTTAATGCAGGTGAGGTCCTCTGCTCATTCACAAGGAAGATATTTGCCCTTCCTTAAATGTTTCCTCAAGACAAGAGTAACAAAGACTGAAAGGTGTGAGCAGCTACTACTTGAGCAGAGAGGCTACTCTGAATTAAAAAGCTGCTCAGAAAAGCACCAGGAATAGAAAATCTGAAGAAACCCATCATGCTGTAGTGCCTTGTATCATAGGTGAGAATGAACTAGACTATGGGAGATACTGTTCCCTCAAGAATACTGGCCTACAGGGAAACTGAAGCACATCACCTTTTCAAACTGCTCCTAGGAGGCAATGGATTCCTGTTTTGGAAAGGTACTTGGCTTATTGGCTATCTGCTGTAAAGTTATGTAAGGAACTGTGCTTTCCCTCAGTAACCCTCACTTGAATTGTATCCAAAATTACTGACTTGTAATATGAGACCATAATATGTTCATAGGTGGAATCTAGGCATAAGAGAGAGGCAAGGAACACAGTGTGTTAGCATAGATTACAGCCCAAAAAATACCTGTGACACAATCTATCAAATCTCATCTGAAAGAAGGGAGACAGATGTTTGACAACAGGTTTTATCTGAAGTCATGAGGTGATGCTTACAAAGGGGTGCTTTTTAAGAAGGGGGCTCCTAATATTTTCTTCTGTTCAGCACAGGCCATGTCCCTTTGCCAGGGAGTGCAGACACTGCTTAGCTAGAGAGATGAGTGACTCCGGGAAAAATCATCACTTGTTTTTCTGTTCATCCAAAGATGCTTTCATGTAATGATAACCAAAGCAGAAATCAGCATCTCTTGGCAAACAAAGTGACATTAAAAGCATTTGCTGGAAATGCTTTCCACTTTCTTCCCAAAACATGTTCAAAGAGTAGCAGAGGACTCAGTTCTGCAGCAGGGGCCCAGCTACTGTAATTTGAAGTTTGGGAGAGGAAGGACCATAAGGGTGGTGAAGAACCTTTAGTGAGATCTAGGAGTTTCTTCCCCTGGGAAGCTTCTTATATTAAACTCACTAATCAGTTGATGCCATCTGGTATAATCCAAAGACAGAAAATACGCTCTTTCAGAGCATGTTTAGAAGCTATTGGGATACATCATCTCTGTTGGGGAAATGATTCACCAACACGGGAGAAGAAAACCACTGGGGAAATCATCCCTAGCATATAGATGAATCCAGGAATAGAGCCCAGCAGTGTTGCTTTGAACACATCATTTCTGCGTCCCATGGGATAAAGGCAGCAGCTAGGACTGACACAGGCTATGGCTGTTCCTTGGTAAAAGCAAGTTGTGCTTTGCACCTTGCCTGGCTTTGGGCTCTGTGACTCCTTTACAGTCAGTGGAGGGACTGCTTTGAAGGCTGTAACTGGCAGCAAGGTATGTTGAGTATATTGGGGCTCCTGTGCTCCTATATGTGATGGAAATCATGGTTGCACAATGCCTGAGGCTACACTCACAGCTTGCAGCATGGAAACTAGGCAAGGCTAGTCTCAAGGCTGTCCTCTAAGGCTGAAAGTGCAGACAGTGCAAACATTGCACACTGCTGGACAGGACTCCAAGGCCTAAGTTTCTATTGGAAAAAAGCAAAGAGTTTACAGGATCTAGTCTGAGATGAACTCCTGCAGTAACTAAGGCTTGTGTGTCATCTCACTGACCTCTTCCCACAGTGCAGATGTTCCTCATCACAATAAGAAGTGCAGTAGACCTTAATATACAAGGCCCAAACCCTGCTGAAACAGGAGGCATAGAGAAGAAAAGAATAAACCAGAAGCATACACCTTGAAAAGCTGTCAACTCTGATCGTAATTAGGGCAACCAAAAAAAAGAGTATAAGAGTCAAGGCAATGAACTCTGCCCACTATCTAACAGTCACCCCAACTTGCTTGCATCCATTGAGCCTTACAACAATTTATAAAACTGGAAAACTTTCCTTGGCCTGTGGATATCTTACAGATCCTCAGCACAGCGAGGGAAAGTCTTGCATTCTGCCACAGAGGCTTACATGCAGATGGAACTCTGTGCTAATCAAGACTCTGAGTGTACCTGTGTGGCTTAACAACCCTGACCACCCTCACCTGAACCCTCCACTCATGCACCCTCCACCATTGGTCAGGAACTGCTTTTAGGCTCCAACTCAGACTCCTGGTCCTGGCTTGAGCTGTGCTGCAGGTAGTCTTATCTCCAGCTGCCTCCACTGACTTGACTTTCTGCATGAGCCCAAGACCTGGATGACTTCACTGCTATTCATCACTGGACTGTCAGCAGAACTTGACCTGGCCCTGTTTGGATACCATGGGGCTGTGCCTCTGATTTGAGACAACATGCTGGATATCCTCAGCTTTTGAGTCATCTTCCCTTGTGGAATAGTTGTGCTTTCGTTGCCTCCTGATATCAGGTGAGTGACCTCAGCCTGAAGAAAAAGGGTGAAAAAAGCAGAGTGTTTGCATTATTGCTTCTGTTATGGAAATGAAGGGATTCAGAGTAAGTGATCACTAAAAAGGAATGACAGACAGATTTCCAGTTTTTCCCACGTGGAAAAGAAATGTCA
>JAWWLV010000001.1:24188612-24278829 GCA_035041135.1 Platyrinchus mystaceus | reverse complement strand
AAAAAATCCATTGCGCAGGCTTGAAAGGTAAAAACACCTTTCCCAGATCTTCGTTCGCGAAGACTGGCCACATTAATGCTAACATTCATTCTGTGTCAGGACATCAGAGATGACAATTGTGGCAGTGGATGAGTTGTTGGTAACTTTTTACTCCCTGGCTGCAGCCCACATAAGATATGTGGGCACAGTCCCAGTTGAACACAGTTTTGTTGGGCTTTTTGTTTGTTTGTTTGTTTGTTTCCTTGTTTTTGTTTTCTCTGCCTGTTAATTAAGTGTTTGACATGTAGTGGTCTCGAATGAGTTCTTCATTCCCATGTGAAAGTGGAAATAGCAAATAGGAAGTGGCAATCGAAGCTCCTGACCTGGAGAGATCAGAGCAGTGTGGTCTGCATCTTTTGAGGGACATCATGACAGATGGCAACAGAAATGGAAATTTTGTCCTGAAGGCGGTTTTGACATTTCAAAATTTTATGTTGTCATACTGGGACAAAAGCCCCAGTTGAGTTACTGGCTTAATTTGTGAAACACACATTCAGTATTTTTAGTTTAATTGCAACATAAATATTTTAAAGATATCTGAAATACTTTGTGAAATATGTATTTACACTCAAAGGTATTTTGATAACACTGAGCAACTCTTTTTATACTGTCAGTATGTTCATGCAGACACTGCACAGCTCAGTTCTGTCAGATCACCTTTTCTGATAGAAGACTATACTGTTTTTAAGATTTCAGCTAAGGAATATAAAGCTCCTGCTCCCCTGAGAAGAATAATACTAAACACGGTTACAAAAGGAGAGGACTTAGCATTCCAGTGTCATACTTACCAGCTCAAAATGAGGGTATTTTAATTTTTCTCTATAATATGACACCTATTCCTACTTTTTCATGTCATTCAGCTGTCTCAAAGTGTCACAACCTCTAATTTAAGGGACAGAGTCCTAATAAATGCTAAAAGCTGCATATTGAAATTTAAAAGAAAATACACAGGAAATGAGAAGCAGCTTTTTCCAGTGGCAATGCATTGTCCATAGAAGTTTACTGAAGAGATTGTTTAATCTGTCTTCCTCTGAGGTTCTTCTGTTAAGCTTGGGTATCTTTCCAAGAGATATTTTCTAATGTGTCCTCATGTATTGAACTTGATGGTATTTGCTTGCATGTGGTGGTAGAGGAAAGCAAAGTCCCCTCACCACCGATTTTACTGTCTGAAATTCAAATGTCTGTGGAATGTAGGAAGCTCATACTAACGCTTAGTGGCCCAGTGTCCAATTCTGACAGCAAAATGGTGATAACCAGGTTATAACTGCTCTAAAGCATCATCATGGAGACATGGAGTAGAGGTGAGGTTACCAGAAGAGCTTTTATGGTAAAAATGTCTTACTGCTGTGCAATTAATCTTAAGCTTGAAGTTATGATATGGCTGTTTCCTGTGCAGAGCACAAAATAAGGTGGGGGTTTTCCTGGGCTGGCTGCCCAAATTTCTTTACAGCTAATGATGTGCATGGAGGTCTTCTCTTGAGGTGGGAATGATCACAGCTTGGCTGTTTGAACTCTTTGATTTCTTAATCATTACAGCTTAAGAACACATAAGTCTTACAATTTTGCCACGGTAACAGAATATATTCTCTTTCTTCTGGAGAAGGTCAGATAGCTACTTGGCCTTCTCTCCTTGGGGTAACCTCCAAGATTAAACTGTATTACGTATTTCCACTGTTATATCTTTTCAACAATTCAAAATTACGTTACTCTCACAAATTAACTGAGTCCCTGCCCCTGTCCTTGCCCCTGGCTCCTGATGGATTTTATCATTTAATGAAGGCTGATTCATTTTTTTTTCTCTCAAGTTTTATCGTTTATTATTAATTTTAAACTTTTTCTGGGTTCAGAGAGATTGTGAGGTTGCACAGTAAGGCCATGCTGTATTTATAAACCTGATAAAAATTTACAAACAGAAGATAATGTGCATATCCCTGTGGTACTAAGTCATTACATTAGGGAATCAGGAAACACAAATGGCACTACTAAATCATTGTATTGTGGATTATGAAGACACAATGTTAGCTATTAAGCTGGGAATGGAAAGACAGTTCCCTTTGTTCCAATCATTACTGTTAGTTTCATTGTAGCTGAGGCCAAAACATGAGCTGGGCTCAGAGCCCCATTAGGTGAGGTGTTGGGTAAATTTTGCAGAGAGAGATGGAGAAGACTGCTGATGTGTTTTACTCTGTGGAAGTGCTGATGAATTGCAATCATGGAGACTAATTAAAGCATCTGGATGGATAGATAAAATGGACATAAACCAGATTTAATTGATGGGAGAGCAGGAGAGGGTTTGACAGTTAATTAATGTTTTTAATCAGCTGTGGATTTACAGGAGGAAAGGGAAAGGAGGAGGCTGATGGGGTCTTAGCCCTTACTGATAGCAATACCTTGTGTGTGGGAGTGCCTGGTGTCACATAGAGCTAGAGTGTTCAGACACCCATCTTTTCCTCTCCACTCCCATCATGGATGCATTTGGCCTCAATGCTTTTTATGTACAAATTTTTACCACCTCTTAATTTGTTGATCCCTTGTACTTCTGAAAGATGTCCAGTCACCTTTAGGAAATTCCCATGTGCAGATCCTTGCAGTGCACATCAGATACAGAAATAGACCAAGGCCCTTGGGGTTTGCAGACTACGGTTTGAAAACCACTCATCTGGAAAATGGGAAGTATTATACATACACTGGATATAGCTCTTAATATTTTTCTGTCATTTGTGTGTTTTAAGTCCTAAAGATGTATCCCTAGACTAAGGTCTGTTAAGGTGAACGATACAGTGAGTACAAATATACGTGGTCTTCAGGCTTTCAGTGAAAAAGTTATTAATACTCGGCACCAGTCTGAATGGGGAGATTTGTATTTTTAATGGGCTTTTCCCAGTCTCCAGCAGGAGGGAAGGGGAAACCATTTCAGCAGGTATTAATGCAAGAGGGTTTAATCTTATCCTTCCAGAACTCATAAACTAAAATGGGTCTTACGTGTGCTAACATACTGCTGCCAATGCCAGCCTGGGTTTTTTGGAGATTTTTAGGCATGCTTGAGAGCTTTTTCCATTGTTTGTCATATCTAGAAGAATGATGATTTTCAGTGATAAAAGCCCAGTATTGATGCCAAAGGATAATATATAAGCAATATCAACTGCATTGTGGCAATTTCATGCATGGCTCCAAGTCCTGGTACTGACATGGCCCCAAAGTTCTTGCCTTCATGAGGTTCTACAATACTACCATGCTAAGGGCACCAGCAGAGGGATAAAAATGGGAAGTGACTTGCACAAAGCCACTACTAAATGCAGAGTGGGAGGAGGGACAAGATCCAAACAATGGCAACTGGAATGCACTATGCATTGTAGAAAATCCTTGCAGTTCAAACCTAATATAGCCTGATCTTTCAAGGCTCCTCTGTGACGTGCAAAAGAGCAGTGCAGAGATGCTTGACTGGGTACTGATCAAGTTATCCCTGGGCTGTAAAACAATGCATCTCATTGACACAGGCTTTGTTTTTCTGGGGTCCTGTTGTAACCACTGCACAACACTGTACCAACTTGAAATACTATATCAGATGGAGATAGCTTGGGGAAGCCTAAGATGTCTGTACAGAGAATAAGGGTAAGAGGTACCATTAGATGTTTAGAGCCTGTCGTATGACAATCAGCCTTTATCACTAAGGGCGAGCTGTACGTGGGTGGCACTTTATCCAGCAATTGTGCTTTCAATTTCTGCTGCTTTGTAGAAAGACTTAATCTTGTGCCTGCTCTCACTGCAGAAGTTGCTTTGATTGTGTGTTTGGGACTGAACCAATGACTCCAGCATCTTGCTCTGTAATTGGGCAGTGCTATAGGTGATATAAATGATGCTGTATGTTACCTGGCAGCAACTTAGTGTAACTTACAAGAGCGTACAGTCAGGAAATAAATGATGCAGGAGCAAAGGCAGCTCAGTGAAAGCTGTAAGACAAAGTGAGAGTGGGAGGTTCTTTATCTTAATTCTACTTGGTAGTTGCTTTTCTATCTACCCAGTTCTATTGGCCTGTAAATTACAACTACTTATCAACCAGAGGTAAAATGCAATATCATTTCAGTCACTTTGAGTTTGACCCAAAGTGTTTATATCCATGAAAAAAAAAGAATGATTACCACTTATTTATTTTTACAAAAATGATAGGCTATTGTGCAGGAGAAATCAGCCTCAGCTGACATTCACAGATGTTCTTTTATGTGGGAGGCAAGCAAAGTGAAAACAGTATGCCACTCATGTTTCTGTTGGACAGTATTTTGGAATCTACAGTTAATCTGCTCAAGGGGGAAAAAACATGGGGAGAATGCACTGCTTAGCAATAAAATACATCAATACACCCAACATCACCACATCAATATACAGTGATTAAATTTATAGCTCTAGCTTCACAGTTGTTCTGCCTGAAAACCCCCAGGGTGGCCTCAAAGTCCTCTGCTTCTAATCCAAACTGGTGATGCCATGGTACTTCTGTCATTCAAATCCCCCCCACACCCCATTTTGCTTTATATAATGAAGATTTCTTACATACACAGTTTAAATACAGAAACATTGGAATTCTCCCCAGGAAATGCTCAATTAGGGAGGGTCTCCCATCATTTAGTGATCATCTAAGCAAAAAAGGATTGAATTGGTTACAGTGAGTAACCTCAAAGCGGGAGAGAGGCAGGAAGCAGCTATTCTCTGCCTGTTGAGGATTCTTCATTTCATCTGTTAGGGCCTTAATACCTGCTTCAGAGACTACAACCAGTGCCAACACTCTCAGCCAAGGCTCCTGTTTTTTTAGATATTTCAGCTTCTGGCTGCACTAGCTGAGGTACATGATAGCTACATTTAGGCCAGCTAGTAAAATCCTTAAAAGGAAGAAATGTTTGCCTGATTTCGTTGGAACTAAATTAAAAAATAATGGTGGGTAGTGAATCAACAAATGGACTAAGTCTTTTCCAGGGCTACCAAAGTCTGTGGAAGTATCACATGCCTCAGTGCTCCAAATTTTTCTTCTAGGATAACATTCTCTCCCTTGACTGTAGATGGAGCCTGGATCTGACAGCTTTGTATCCTAGGCAGTCTAAGATTCACATCAGCCTGTTGATTTTAGATGCCATAATTAGTGAAGTCACTATAGCCTCCAGAACGTAGCTGGGCACTCAAAATCAGGTTATTATAAAAACAAACAAACAAAAAAAAACTAGCCTGAGATTTCACAAGGAAAAACATGTGTTGACGTGGCAGTTCAAAAGAATTTCGGCTCTATCTGAAATTCAAGGAAAAGTAAGGATGTGAATGAATTATCTACATGGACTCTGACTGGGATGATATATCTGCCCTAAGAAGGGAGAACTCTAGGACTTTGTACATCACACATTAGGTCTATGCTAGAACAACAGTTTAGAGGGAATGTGATAGTTGCCTTATCCATGTCATGGCTCTCTTTGTGGTCTCAAGGTCAGGGTTGCTTTGAGTGTTCTTGAAGGGTCAAAATAGAAACTTATCCAGGGGTTCTTCAGCTTAAAATAAAAATTAAGTTTTGAAAGCAATGCACTGAAAAAAGAGGCTCGTGCCAGTCATATATGAAAAAGAACAATTGCTATATCTTCTGATCAAAGATGAGTTTGCCATAAATGGATTACAGCTGATTCTATCTATATTGACTTTTAAAAAGTACCCACCAGTGTAGAATCTAAGCAAGGAAAGATCTGATCTACAGATATACATTCATGCATTGTTTAAAAAATTAAATACAAGCCAAAATAGATGTTCTGTGAGGCAGAGACAAATTTTCTGCTTGAAAGCAGCAATAAGCTTCTTATTGTTTACTAAATATTTGTACTGGATTTTCAGCATACAGAGAGATCATAAACAAGAGATACAAGCACAAAGCAAACAAGAAAGTGAGAGAGTACAACAAAAAGCTAAGCAAATCATTGCATTACAGGATTTTCCAGAGCACAAATGATTTTCATGTAAAAAGCAAGTCCTATGCTGTATGAGATAAAGAAATGTTTAGCATAAATGTGTATCACTGATACTGGTAGCAGAAATGAATATTAGAATAAGCTGACCAAATTTTCCTGCCTTTTTATACTCCTGGAATTTTTCCAACTTGTTAGTTTGTGGTTCTATAATTCTAAAGAAGCTTTTGTTGGGTGATGACTTATTAACCTTCTTGATGATGCTGAGCCAGGGTATCAGGTAGTTTTAAAGGTCTGAGGAGGAGGGGACTGAAGTCACCCTTCCCTCCCTGCTCTATGCAGGTTTGAGGCTGTGCCATTTTAAGTGCAGTCCATAGTGTTGATTGCTTGTCTTACTATGCTTGATAGTCATTGCTCAGGCTGTGCATTAATGGGTCTGCAGATTACCAGGCTTTAGGAAAATGGACTTGAAAACAGTGTGTTCATCAGAGTACTGGCCATATATATATATATACATATATATATATATACTACCTGTACCTAGCATACATGACTTTAATACTCTCAGCTGTCCTTTCTGGTCTTTTGTTGGAGATGACTGGAGAGTTGGCAGAATGAGACATATGCCTGTGCTCCAGTGGTTGCAGCTCTCATCTGATATATTAGCACAAACCCACCCTTCATTGGCAGTTTATGCTAATATACCAGCCTTAGTTAGAGCATTCAGGGTGCAGACACATGTTTCTTCTGCTCTACCTGCTGTTGGGGAAGTAACTTCTGGCAGAGGAACAGGGTGGACAGCTGGGGAGAGGTAACATCTTAAATCACATCAGCTAGTCTCCTTGGAGCTCATCTGTCAAACACATTTACACACTCAGAATGGGTGTAAATTGACTCTATCTTGCCTGGGACCATCAGTCATACTAAGGAGGACAGCTTGGGATAAGGGCATGAAGCTTCATCATAGAGTATGTCTGCTTCCATGTTGTATGTCTGAGTTATCCCTTACTGTCTTTCCCATTCTTGAGAGAGACTGAAGTACCTAAGCTAGGAGACTTGCTGCGTCCCTGCTAACTAGTGAGCAAAGACTGGGATGTAGACTCAAGCAGCGGCCCACAGCAGTCCCTGCTGCTTAACTGTTAGCGTATTCCCCACCACCATTTTAGGGTATGTCAAGTAGCATTTCCACTGCCAATGCCTGGGCATGATCCAGGAGATGGCAAACTCAAAACATGTAATATGCTTCTTGAGGACTTGTTTCAGCCTGGAGGTTGAGCAAAGGGGCAATAGTGGGAGCTGCCTCTGGAGAGTGGGTATGTCTATCCCATCACCTCTCATACTAAAAACATGGGAACAGGGAGTGTGGGGTTCAGATGGATGTGGGCAGTAAGATCACTTCTCTTGTCTTCAGTTTTCGCAAGGTTTTCCTGATGGCATCTCTCACCAACTTGTGCTGTAGTTTCCTAGATAAATTCATGCTCAATTCTATCTCTGCAATTTCCATATCATGTTTATTCAGAATAAGTTGTTTTTGCTTCTCTCAGCCCTGCGGGGTTAACCTGTCTTATGAAATTCAAATGTTCTCCTCTTGCTTTCTATCTTGTAACACTTCTTTCTTTTCCTCCCACCTCTTTGTTGGCTTCGTGGACTGTGCTAAGCTTGCAGGAGATACCAGAGGGCTGAGAGGGAGATGTCTGCCCTAGACAGCTCCAGAGACAACTCCAACCTCTTAAATATGGGCTGCATTCTGGTGTATTGTGCAGCACTTTTGGCCATGAACATTACACAGCTGAACACTTATTATTGAGGAACCTTCTTTCAGATTCTACTCTGAGGAATAATACACCAGTGGGCCAAAGATCTAATACAGAAAGCATTAAGAAGATAGGAATTTCTCCATCAGCTCAGCAGTTTTCAGTTGTACTAAAGGAAGATTCCTATTTAAGGGAGTATTTTATCTCTCTGTTAATGCCTAATGTGTTGAACTGTTACACAGGGTTTTGCTATCACAAAATAAGATAATGACAATTTCTATGTAGCCAATGATTCTTTGTACTACTTATAGCTCCTTTCATTCAAGGATCTCAAAGCTCTTTATGGCTTAGCTCTTTAAAGAACCCTATTTGCTTAGACATCCAAATCCCACTGAACTGAGTGCTTAACTCATAGAAGATATTGTAAAATATTAAATATTTGAAAAATTCTAGCCAATGTTTATTAACAAATAAGTTTAAAATTGCATTATTCCCTCTCATACCAGTGTGGTTGACTAATAACACGTGGAGAATTTGGGTTCCAGAACGTATTAGTTCAGAATTGCAAAGGGAAAGATGCTGGATTGGGGTTATTTCTAAGTTATTTTATAATGCATTGCATGTTGGAAGAGCATGAAGAGTCCTGCAGGGGTAGCAAGGTGGTAGATGTGGTCTCACAAGCTACCATGCATCATGGCAGAGGTAGGCTAGCCAAGGAGTATGACCAGTGGGAAGAACAGTGGCCTTGTGACCCAGATGTGCAACACTTGACACAACTAGTGATAGGAAAATGAAGAGACAAGATTGAGTGTCTTAGCAAAATCACTTCAGTTCCTTGACTTTTTTCCACCATGGAGAGGCCCTGGCGCAAGGCAAAACACAGCTAAACATAGTTGCAAGTGGTTTTAGTCTGTCATGTGACTATAACAAACCAGAATATTCCAAATGTAAGCAAGGGGCTTTACTGCTTTATTTGCAGTCATACATAGCACACAAATCCTCATTTACACAAAGAACATTCTGAAGGCAATCTTTCCCTGTGCAGCATAGGACTGTGACCTTGCCAGGTGCTGAGGTCACACAGCTGCTCTAGAAGGTATTTAGCAGCCTACAAGGTTAAGTTTGACAATTCCACCTTGTGCCCTGCTGTCTGAGTGCTCCTAAATGCTGCACTTGCCTGCCTCCACAGATAAACCTCATCTTCCCTCATTGTGGGATTTAAGTTTTTACCTGAAAAAGACCAAAGGTTAATGTGGTAACAAAGCAGCATGGTTGTTATTTGGAGTAGATAGCAAATAGTTCTGTGCCCTATGGTGCATTGCTTTAAAACTCTTCAATGAAGGGGAAATAGTGAAATGGTATTCTGTAGGAAAGCGGTTTGAGTTTGAGTGGTTCATCTGAATGGGAATTTTTACGTTTCCAGTGGTTTTCTATATCCTGGCTTCTTGAAGAAGCAAGAGACAAGCAATCATTCTGTCTGCCTGCACATCAACCTGTCAGTCCTGATCTCCTCTGGTATCAGCTGACTAATTTCAGCCAAATTTCCTAACAGGATAGATGGTTCAAAAACTGTGAACTTCCTAAAAGTACCAAGGAAGTTGTTGGCTAGGCTAGGGAAACAGACTTAAATGAGTGCCCTCACTGGGACACAAGATGATGGTGAGATCTGAAGTGTAACTTGCCCAGAGTGTCCTATCAGATGGCTGATGAGCATGTGCATAGCTTAGAGCAAACACAGCATGTGCTGCCTATTGTCCAAGCTTCGGTTAGGTGACCATAGGGATGCTGCATAGATGTACGTGCAGGGAGAGGAGGCTGCTGCCATTTAGGACCAAATGATATTGCAGAAACTAAACAGACTTAGATACCAGAAGATTTTAATCACAGATATATGTATTTTTATGAATTACGCAACTTTTCAGTGTGAGAGATGACACAGCCCAAGAGGAAAGTGGGATGGGTCAGCATAGCAGCTCCAACTGTTTCATGCATAGTCCCAGCACTGAGTGGTGGGGCCCCTTGGGCTCTGTCCACAGGTGACACCAGATATAAGTTTTGGTAGAAATTAACCAATGCTTGATTAATCCGTATAAATTCCCTAAGTGCACTACATCTGTCTATTGCCACCTGCTGGTGCTATCAATCTGCTCATTTGGCCAATCAGTTTTTTACATGTTCTTGCTTAAGTTACTCTTCTTATGTTGAAGTTATTCCCTCATCCCATAAGGTTAACTAAAGTTCATATGCTATCATTGCCAACTAGGCCTAGCTTGTGCAAACTGCTACAAGGAAACACAGGGAGACAGTACAAGTAAAGTATGTTCATAGGAGATAGAAGAGAAGGGCTGGAGAAGAACCCTATGACTTTAGCTTATGTGGGGCATAGAACTGGAAACATAAATGAGAATTACTTTTGCTGTCACCTGCAAACAACTTGTTAACTCCAATGTTCTTGAGAGGCAATATGCACTCAAACCACTGATATGTGCCCACAACCTTAAATTCACCTTAGCAAAGTTTTTCTGTGTGCATTGGTTATTTATTACTGCTAGAGCACTGTGGATGCCCAAGGGATTTCAGTAGCATGGGGATATGATTACACTCAATAATAAAAATAATGTGCTGCAATAAATCTGTCATTTAGGGTAGAAAGTATTGACTGTTAATAAAATTACCTGTAGTATGGACTAAATTATTTTAGTACTATTAAAAATTCCAATTGCCAGTTTCATGGAGATGCAATTCGTGTTACTGTGGGTGCAGGAGCTGATGTGTGGATGGAGGAGGTAGAGAAATATGGGTGACTGCAAGGGAGGGCCTGAAACTATCACAAGGGAATCACAAGAAATGGCAGTGGCTGTGTAGCAGAAGGTTATATCATGGTGGGAAAAATAATCACTAACTTTTGGAGGACAGCAGCGCAAACTGGGCAAAATGCCAGACATGAAGCATCCCTGGATCAGGAGCATTCTTATAGTGTGGCTGGGGAAGAAGCTGTGGGCGGGGTCCCTGGAGGGTTTGGTGTAAGGGTTTATCCTTTTGAGCCATCTCCTCTGAGTTCCTTTACTGACTCTAAAGGGAACAGGTGAATGGAGAATTTAAAGTTTTGATTGCTCTAACCTGTTATAGTCAAGCCTTTTGGGGAGAGGTCATGCAGGAGAATAAAGCAAATGAGCAAACCAGAGGCATGGTGTGGGGCCAGGTGAGGAAAGAATGTGGTGAGGAAGGCGGCCAAAAGAAGAGGACATGAAGGTACTTATGGTTGGACTCAATTATCTTAAAGGTCTTTTCCAACCTAAATTATTCTATTATTACACTTGTAGGGCTGCATGCTGCTTTCTGTTTCTGAGGAGTGATGTTGCCAGAGAAAGGAAGGGGTTGTGAAAGTCCTATTGCCATCCCTACTGAGAACACTGGGGTGGCTGACAGAAGAGGAGATATTGCAGAACCATCTAGGAAGAGAAATGAGTGGGAGCAGGAGGTCACTGGTGACTTCTCAGCAGGGAAGACTGAACTGTATGGTTCACAGGGACTGAACTAAGCTGCAGTCAGGCATAAAGCATAGTAAAGCTATTGAAGCACCCAAAGGTGAGCAAGGAAGTATGGTCTGACTATGTCTCTAGGTTTGACCAGGACTAAGAAAAAGAGAATTCAACCAAAAAAGAAAGTGGGGCTAAAGGGTGTGAAAGGAAATTGACAAAACTCTTTCGTCATTGTCTCAACACAAGAAATATGGGAAATGACTAAGCAGAAAGATCTCATGCATGAAAACAATGATGATTTAGTTGTCATTACAGAAACCAGGTAGGATAACGCATGTGACTAGAATACCAATAAAGGAAGATACCATCAACAGCAGAGAAAAGAAAAAATTAGGGCAGAAGAAAATGAGGTTGTACAATGATGGATCAAAAAGGTAATTCAACATTTTTTCTGAGCCAATTTTTTTCCCTTGTGTAGAACTTCTGACCTGACATTCCCATGTGAATCAGGCCCACTGTATTTTAAGATAAAAAGCTGGGCCATAAAAAGAAGGCTTTATGTTTTTTAATAAATGAGATATTCATTAGAAACATGTTTCCTTTTTAAGTGATCCTGCAAGCATGATCTCATAGTTACAGCATGATTAACAGAGGGTCTGTGTGATTCCAGCAGGTACAGGGAAAAATTTGTGTTGTCCTCTGAAACAGCGAGCTGGGGCTCCCTCTAAGCTCTTGAAACAAGCAGAACAGGGTAAACAACACAACATATCCCTTTCTGTGCAGACTGACCTGGGAGTGGGTAGGAATTGAGATACTTCTACCTGTTCTACACTTTGACTGTGTGAGCCTGGTCAAGTCACTGCTGCTTTTTTCATGATTGGGTAGTTCAAATATTGGTGATAAGCTTTTCTGTGGGCTTTGAGGATTCATTAGCAAATATTTTGAAAATTATTTGACATTCCACAATTATCATGGTTATATAGACATTTTAAATTTTAACCCGATCTCTTCTAATAGGGTGTGTGTTATGGGGTAGATTCCCATGTCCAGAGAGCTTGGACATTGAATTATTGTGAGATTAAAGATCCAACCATTGCTACAGACTTTAATTAAGAATGGTCTCTATACTAAGCAGAAACAAAACAGTGAGTCAAAATGTTAGAAGACTTTGTGAACGTACGGCAAGACAGTCTTCTTTTTCTGTTGTTGTTGTCTTTTTGGAAAAAAAGAAAATTTAGAGGAATAAAACAAATGCTGCGTTCCTCCATCAAACTGACTTCTCCCTGGGCATCACCACAGTGAGACTGGCTCACCTAGAGTAAGGCACATAGAGCCCTCTATTTTCATTAGCACCCTGAGAGCCAAAAATAGCTGTGGAGGCACAAGCTGGACTTTTCTTACTTCTGTGTGAAATCATCAAAATGAAAGGCACTGAGCTGCCCTGGCAGGTCCCAACATATATTTCCACACTTGATGGTCAAAGTAAATCTCTTTGGACATACCCCTACAATGAGTTTGGTTTGGATTTTTTGAGAAACTACAGTGTTATTTTTGGGATAATGACATTACATACTCTGATTTACCCCAACTGGAGTATGCTGGAGTTAAATGAGGCAAAGAAACAGGCCACTGTGGCATGAATATAACAATTGCACTTGTAAAAAAACCAATGAACTTTCAGTACTGAAGTGTGGCAAAAATAAATAAGGAGATATTTTATATCGTGGTCACACACTGTAAAAAAATAAAATGTTCAAAAGTAAGAAAAGCCAGATCAAACCATAAGAAAATAATGGAAAAGCTTTCAGGTATTTTAGAATCAAAGCATAAGGCAGTTTTATTATTTTTACTGAAACATCTATTGGGGGAAAAAAGCCCACTGTTGGCAAAGAAATATCTTGTCAGACATCCTTATACACTGAGTGTCCAGCAATTTTCTTTTGCAAGAGATTAAAAGAAAATAATACTGTAAGCATTGGGCTTCTGAGCTGGAAGTAAGAAAGGTTGGGGAAGGGCACTGTCTATGGTGGGCTGAAAGTAAAGGTTGAAATTTACTTAATCAGGTGGACACTGTCCATATCACCCCAGAGTCTACTCTGCAGGAGTGTGAGAGCTTCTGGAGGTATTGCCATATTCAAATTAATATCCCAATCTACTTGATGTAGCCCGGACCTGGAATATGGATCTGGAAGCATTTCAGCTGTTTGGACTTTCGGTTCAGTTCATTATAGAGGGAGGCCAACCCCATAATTTCAAACAGTTTTTTGCATGTAGTGACTTCAATCTGCCCTTGCAGGTGATAAATGGTTCTCATTGCCTTGGTAGTTCTTCACTTTCTATTGCTGGGGAATCAGGCCTATGGTATTGGTTCTGACATATCTCTAATAAGGATGCTAGAACTTTCTGCAAACCAATTATGGAGTTGATAGAAAGGAATGCAAAGCTGTCCTCTAGTATGAGCTGGAGATGGGGCATGGGGAGGATGGGAAAGTATTAAAAACACAGTCTCGTAAGCCCAAAGGCTAACAATATCAAGACAACTTAAAATACAAGGTAGATTAAAAAAAGTCCATTTGGCTGAAGGGAGGGCGTGTAAAGGAATTGTATAGAAAATGAACAAGCAGGGAGATGGAATTGAACAGATAGCCACCAGTGCACACCTCAAACCAGGGAGGGGAGGAAAGAGAAGCCAAATCAAATCACATTTGCTTGGGGCGGGAAAGAAACAAGAAAAGGCCTTATCAAAACATCCGGAGAGAGCGAGGCATCTGAGAGTTTTCAAATGAGAAAGTGAGGTGGGGGGAGGACAGAAGAGTGGCGGAGATTTTCAAACATTTTTTGCTCAATTTTCTTTGCTTTAGATCGCATAATTAATGCTCCTGAAGGGCTACTTTTCAATATCATTGACTGCTTAAGACATATGCACCCCATCAACCCCCTCTCTCCCTACCACCAGTGGAAAGCATCTTGTGGATTAGCACCTCCTGAGAGGGTGCCCTGTTTGACCCACAGAGTATTTGTTGTGTTTTGGGAGCAGCAGTCAGAGAGAAATGCCAGAAGGATGGAACTGACAACTGCAAGTAGCCTTTGTGCCAGTTCTCTGTAGTTTATTCCATTCCTCTGGGATGGATGACCTTAAAGGATCAACAGGACTTCTGGGCAGAATCCTTATTTCTTATGTAAGCAGGGGGATAGAGTGGGTGACAGGCAAGAAGAGAGTGTTATCTCTTGATTAGGAATACAGAGGAAACTCTCATTTGGAGCATTTTCCTCTTTCCTCAATATATATAAATACATACTATATATCAGTATATATCCCCTCAATGTATATATTACTTTTTTTCACAGAATATTGGCGAGTGAGCTTTTACCATTGCCGAATAAGGGCCTTAAGACTATCCTTCTAACTTTCAGTGCCTGACCTCAGTGACAAAATTCAGGTGAGCCTGATGGCATTACCTAACTGAATCAGAGCCTTAGATGATGAAAGTGAGTGCAGGAGACCTGTTATGCTTCAATTTCAGAGAGGCACTGAGATAATGTTGCATAATAGAAAGAAACTAAATGAATTCCTAGCCGATAAAACATGCCATCTGAGGGCTTGACAGATGAGAAACAGAATGAAATCAATGGGTTAAAGTAGAATAAGAAAGGCTTTTACAAACAGATCAGAGGAAAAAAGTAGCAGCAGGGAGAAAGTAGGTCTATTAGTAAATGAGGATGGGAAAGAAATTAATGATGGCTTAAAAATGGCTGAGATTGTGAATTTCGTTTTCCTTCCCCCCAAAAAATAAAAAGAACAGTTTGAAAATGTAAAGGACAAACTGTAAAATAGCTGTTAAAGAGTAGGTATGGGATGCTTGTAACAAGATATGTTGTAGGTCAGCTCCCGTGGGTGAGATACTATACCAGAATGCTTGGGCTCTACAGGACCCACCCAGTCCCAGTCAGACACAGCTGCAACCATCATGCAGTCTCTATAAAAGGCTCAGAACAGAGCTGGAAGATGCCTACAGGGGATGATCCATTTTTGCAGGAATCCCAGACCCTAAAAGATTTGAAAGGAGCAGGGAAGCAGGCGTGAGCCATAACAGAATAGTTTTGGTTAAAATGGAAAAAAAAGATGAGTGTGCTGTGACAGAGTGGAGTCTGTTGGCAGGTCCTCTCAGGGCTGGAGGAACTGACCCAGCTGCCTTACACACAGGCAAACAGCTGCACAGTGTGTGTGCTAGGACACTTAGTTGTTAACTTTGCTGCAATACTGGTAATTATTTTTGAAAAAGCACGGAGATTTGAGAAGATAATGAAAGCTTTAAGAAAAGTGAGTGACCTTCAGAAAATAAGTGATCCTGTAAGTAACCATCTTTTCAGTCTAATTTCTATTTTCAGCAAAATAATAGATATTTGGAAAATCACCAAAAAGTTAATAGATAGTGAAACCATAAGCAATAGCAAGTATACAGAGAAACTCCATGGCCAAATGTTTTTTGTATTGGAAGAATATAAATTTGGAAGACAAAAGGCAGTTTAACACATGTGGATAGTTGCAAAATATTGGATAGCTTTATATTCTGTATTAACTAATGTGAATTTTGAGAGGAAAATTGGAGAGTAAAAACAGTCCTTGGGAGTTTGAAAACAAGGTTTTTTTAAACTGACAGCTCATGCAGCTCCGAGGGAGGTATCCTTTTCCAGGCATGGCAATAGCTTTGGGGAATTCCACTATCTCTGCCCAAGATACAAATGAAAACTTGGGGCTTTACTCTTGGGAAGATTGCCAGTGTTACCTGGCAACTTTCCTCCTCTCTTCCTCTCCTGGAAAAGTAGCACTGGAAGATCACTGAAGAGATCCCAAAATCTGTCTTGCTTAACATGACAGTTTTGCTCTTGCTGTGCTCCCCTAGAGCAGGCTCACCTAACACGCACTGTTATCTGAAGGCTACTCCTATTTTGAATGTGCATGTGGGACTTTGGAAACCATTTTGGCTTTCTTTCATAATCTTGACCTGCAAGCCACAGAAGTTCCATGCAAAGAGTGGTTGGCTGTGGCCACAACCCTTGGCTGGTTTGCAGACAATGCCTCTGGCACTCAGATTGGGATGATAGCACTAATGGCCCTGGTGAACCAAAAAGAATTATTTTCTTTCTTCCTGGCTGGACAGGAATGTTTTTCAGGTGAACTTGTCTTTATAAATAACACACTATTACACACAACTTCTATCTGTCATTTTAATTTGTTTCCTTTCACCTCTCCTCTCCCCCCCCACGTTCCTCTCCCTGTGGACATTTCTGTTCACTTTCTCTCTTTCCCCTCCAGAGTCTCCTGTGTAAAAATGAAGAGGAGGAAAAAACCTTCAGCTGAAACCTGCTGTTTTGTTAATCTCCAAGCTGTCTGCCTGCTGTCCACATATATTGCTATTTTGTTCCAAAGGGGTAAAATAAATCTTTGTAGTGAAAGCCCAAAATTTTTGGAGCTGGGCAATGCCACGAGCCCCTTGCCACAAAGGTGGAGCTTGGCAAAATCCCTGTCCCCTGGAGAAGTCTCTCAGAGGCTCAGGCTCACATAAACACCCTGATGGGCAACTGCAAGAGACTGCTGAAGGAAAAGCTTGCTGAGATATGTTTCTCTTCCTCAAGGCTCAAGCTACAGGAAAAAAAAAACAACAAAAAACCCCAAAAACAGGAGAGGGTCTTCTTTCCTTTGGATTCTGATGCTTAGAGTAGTTCCTGACTTTCTCTTTGGCCCACTGGAATATGAAACAAAAGGCCAGATAACTTTCTAATGAATAAAATCTCATGGATAACATACCTGGAGCTTCATAGAAACTCAGTTTCGGAAGAATAATCTTACCTTCACAGGCAAAAAATGCTGCTCTGCCATTCAGGCTATGTGGAGAATGTGTCCATTTCTTCCATGAGCATCCAAAAAAACCTTAAGCATCTGATTAGGGACCCCAGAACCTCAGCTGCTCATCTATAGAAATAAATCAATAATACCAAATAATTGTATCCCTGTTTTTGATGGCCTGGGGCTGTTTCTCAGTGTGTGCTTATCCCATGCCTGGTACAATGGACCTGTGAGCACTGGTGAATAATTACAGAGAAATGTTCTAGTAAAAGTAGTTTGGGATGGTGTGAAAGAATTTATGGTGGTTACAGAGCACTAGATAAAACTTGTTCTATAGAAGTATAAATACCTTTCAGACAGTTCTGCCAGGATGGAGGGAATGAATGCTAATATTTGTAGCTTGAATGGGCAGTCACCTCTTTTCCCTCTCCCTTAAAGAGCCCAGTTACTGCTGTCAATGCTGTCAGAAATCAGGACACTTGCGTCTTATTTGCTCCCCAAAGTGAGAAGGCATTTTTAACTATCTCAAGATATATTGGGTTAGCCCAAAGGTGTAGCCTGGGGAAACCTTCCATGACTTAGGCTGGGGCATCACTAAAAACTTACACCTGTGGCAAAGCCAGTTTTGAAAAGTTTTTCATAAGGAAATTCTCGTCCATTCAGGCACCACTGTCTCACTGGAACAGATAAGCTCTGCAGTGAGGTATGAGCTTTGCTGAAGCTTGCAGCAGAAAAAAGGCACAGATATGCTGCCTGTCCAGTCTGGCTCAAGGCATTATATATTCCTCTGCTGAGCAGGGTGATTCTGGTTTTCCAGGCCCAGTTTTTGTAGGTAGATTTTTCTCTCAGATTTCACCTTTGAGAGTTCACCAGCCCTTCAAACTTTTCAGCTGTTCAAAAACTATTCTTTGCAAGCTACCCATCTTCTCTTAGCTTCCTGGGCAGATAGATAGCCCCAGAAGCCAAATACTTGGGAGAGAAGGTGAGGTGTCCTAAAATATTTCTGCTTTCTTCAAAATATTGATCTTCTGGTTTTATTGTTTCATCTTAAGGAAAGTAAAAAAATAAAGCTTACAGTTCTTTTGGGGAGTGAATAGGGAAGAGAACTATTTTTTCGACTATCTCTAACCATGCCCTCTATTTGCCTATTTATTTCTGAACTTCTTTTTGTTGGGCACAGATGTAAAACACTGCCAGGCTAAAACACCTCTGCACCAGTGGGTGCAGCAGACAATCTGCTTCATCCTGATGACAACATCTATGCCATAAGCAAGTGATCCAGTCAAATACCACTTCCAACTAAAGAAGGCCAGTCATGTTTTTGGAAGGGGACTATTGGTCCTTGGCATTGCTTGAAGAGAGCGTTGAAAAACAATCCCCGTATTAGCTGCTGCCTCATTGAAACGCCGGTGCAAAATATCCTTTATATGCCCATCGTTGCTGGGGTTGGGGGTGTGTGCGACATCCAACCCAAGGAAGAGTTGCTTAGCAACTGTGTCCTGCCCTCAGGCTGCCTGCAGCTGCCTGTGATGTTCTGCTTTGATGATGGAAATTCTTCCATCTTGTGTTCTGGGGGCTCTCTGTGTGTATCCCGCTGGGTGTATGTTGTGTGCATAGATTTTTCTATTGAGCTTGTCTGATCTTACCAGCTTAGGTGCCAAACTCACCTGCTCCTGCAGTTTGAATTCATCTTTGCTAATTAAGAGCAAGAGTTGTTTTTCTAACACCTGGTTTACACAAGAAGCTTGTACGAGTTGAGGGCAAGTGATTTACAGGCTGGTTGGATAAACTGGTTCTTTTCCTTCTTTTGTGGAAACTGCTTTTTCATGTGCCCTTGGGGTGACCTTCCCATTGGAGGGCTACACGAGGTAGCCTACACAGGATGAGGAGGAGTTTGCACATAGCTGTTTGCTATAGCTGTTTCTGTCTAAATGGGTGACTTTGTCTTAAAGAATAAAAGTCTCTAAGCTGGCAGAGTGGACTAGACAGTAACCTCTGGTGGAGGGCAGTTCACAGCAGGCTCCTCTTTCCTTGACTTGCTTGATATAGCAGAAGGTCCTGCATGCAGTCTTAATCTTGTATTTGAGCAGCTGCCATGTTAATGTTTGGTTACTCACTGAGCTCCAGTAACTTAAATGCTTTGGAGGATGGTACCATATTCCTCTGGCCTAAATAACCTTGGAGTTGTTCAGAATGAAATGACTCTGTAAAAGTGCTGAGTTGGCCAAGTGTGTGAACAAACTTAGTTAAAAAAAAACATGTCTCCCTTGTGAGCTACCTCTGCTGACAGCTCTTTTGAGAGGTAGCAAGGAAATGTGCTGAATATCAGAGCAGAAGATGGAAATAGACAACTCTAGCTGTGTTTAGGTGAGGACTTGTTTGCTTCCTGTGGTGCCTTCTCAACATCACTGTCAGAGTCTCCACAGGAAGAATTTTTCCCCTGTTTCTACTGTCTCTGGGGAACTGTTTGATAGGCACAATGGATTTGCTTGCAAGCACTTTAAATAATTTCCAGGGCTTTAAGTCCCAGAGGGGGTCTAATTCCCACCTGAAGCTGCTCAGTGGTTCAGGTCAGACCCCTGGAGACAGCCTATCTGATTAACAGGTTCACCCTACAGGGCAGGGGATGTCTCAAGTACCTTAAAGGAGAGTGCTGTTATTTGTAAACACATGTTAAGATATTTTGCCTGCGTTGTGTTATTACCATAATCATTACTTTTACTACTACTCTGTGGTTTTGCATAACAGTTCTCATTTATACATGTTGAGGCCATTTCTGCTTCAAGAAATCATGAGATAAGATTAAAACAGAGGTAGATAGTGGAGAGTGAAGTGACTTGTCCTGGTGCATCCAGGGGGCCCTGAGGTAGTACCCATGGCTGCTTTCATCCAGAATCATCAAATCCACTCCCTGGGTCTGTGCCCCTCTTCTAATGAGACTTTCTCCTAAAGAGATACAAATTGCTGAGCTCACAGCACTTTTGAACCATGGCTCTTTTCCTTACAGTAAGTTGAAGGATGATTGTGTGTTTTCTTGTTTTATGTACAGTGTCTGATTTACCTCCAGAACCCTTCTTGTTCCCTTTGCCTTCAGTGGGAAAGGTAATGGTATGGATAACAAAAGCAGTGTGCAAAGAGCTTACACTGCAAGAAACCCGAGAGATTGGTGTGGAAAGAAAGAAGAGTTAGGAAGCAGCTGGGTGAGAGGGGCATTGTGGAAGGCATTCTGTTGCTTCTTCTGTTCCTTTCCAGAAATACTAAAAATCCATATTTCCCTCAGAGAGGAAGTGCCATCATAGAGAGCAGCCAAGTCCGTGAAGGAACTGTACCTTGTGGTACAGCTTATTGCTGTATTTAAGGGCAAACAGTCATATATCAACAAAACCTAGGTCTTCCTCAAAACTGAACAATCCTAATTTGAAACATCACTATTTCTAGGTCACACAAATAGACAGGAGTCTTCAGTCTTGACAATGCAAATTAGTGAAAGGACGAAATAGAATGGGTGAAGCATGAAAGATACGGGAAAAGAATGGCGGAACGGGACTGGAGTTGAAAGAGTAGAAAGGATGCTTTGTAAAGTAAGAAAGATAGTTTATAGGAAGATGCAAATTCTTTTGTTAGACAAAATGATAGAGTTGGGAAAAAAAAGTGTAGATTTTTTGGTACAACAGCCAAAAACCTGATATCTGGAGACCACAGAAAATGGCTACCTTGAGCTGCTGACCAGCTTTCTGATGTCATCTTGACTCTCCAAACTTCAGGGTCTTTTCAGGCTTCTCTAATGTTGATTCCAGTTGGTGACTGTTAAGGGCTTGGAAGAGGGCATATTCCCATTTGCCATAGGGAAATGTCTATCAGATGCTGTTGAGAGTCCCTGGCTGTCAGACCTAAGGTGGTGAAAAGCCTAGAATGTACCCAGGTGTAGGGCAGGAGCGGGGGTAGGTGTTCCACTGCAGGGACCTAAGCCATTCTGATTCACTGAAATAGTGAAATCTCTCATGGAATAGGGTCATGGAACACTAGCAAACCTACTCCTTATCCACCCACTTTTCCTCAGCTTTGAATACTTCCAGGTCCTAGGCTAACAATAGAGATGATTCTATTAAGTTTGTCCAGACAGTGTTATCACACTGGGAACTGGAAAGAAAAGGGACTTGAAAGCTATGTAGCAGACATGGAAAAAAGTTTGGCATAAGCATGAATAAGTATCTCTAGCAGGGAGCTCGTTTTTATTCCTTACAGCAGGCTCCATGTTCAGCACAGCTACTCAGCTGTCTGAATGTGTATGTAAAGCAGTATTATAAATCTGTGGTGCTACATGTGCGTTTTTATTCCTATTACACTGTATACATATTTTATTATGTTTATCATTAATATTCAGCATGGGGTATTAGCAGAAGTCAGAAGCAGTCAGTTCTGCTATGGTTCCTCCAATGAGCTCTCAAAAGGGCTTTCCAAAAACTGAGACCTCTTCACTTTTGCCTTGCCTCAAATGAGTTCCCTCTAATGCTCATGAGAATCTGCTGCATTTCCTTATCCCTCCCCACCCCATTACCTTTAGATACAGTCAGAAGCAAATGCACAGCCTTCTGGCATAAACCCAGATTTTGCCTAGCTGGAGGAAAAGTGACTAGGATTATAATTAGTGTTGGTTTGGGTCTTTTGGTTGCAAAACTGGAAGCTTATCCCCTCAGCCTTTTTCTTTTAATAATAATTAATTATTAATCACCCCAACAGAAGAAAAAGGAAAGAAGAATTACTGGTGATGTGTGGAATAGACATGATGGGAAGAGGTAGAAAATTGTGTGATAGGAAGTTGAGACTCTGGAGTCTTATTTGAGGAAATTTTGGACTCATTAATTATTGCATTTTAAATAGACTCTGAAGCCCACTGGAGAAAGTATTTTTTTTCCTCCTTTGCCTGCCACGTGCAACCACATGCTGGAAGTCTCTATTTGCTCACCTTTCTGACCTCAGCACTGCTCCAATGTAGCTGGAAGCTACAAAGGCATTCTAGTTAAGGAGACAAGCAAAAAGACTCTCTGTGTCCCTCACTGCTTCAGAGAAGTCTGCATCGTCCTGCAGGTCACCACAGCAGAATTCCTCTGTGGCTGAGATGGCAAAGCTCCCTGGGGCTTTGATTCTTCCTTGCCAAAGTAAAGGATAGGCACAAACACAGACTACAGGGAGAGACATTCTAAACGAGAGCCAACTGAAAAAAAGAATTAAAAACCAATCAAGTCCACACAAACACAGAAAAAAAACCAACCCAAAACTGACCGAAACAAAGAAACCCACAGTGAGATTAAGGAGCCCACAAAGTTACACAAAATGTGAGTCTTTAAGTTCAGACTTGACTGAGACAGCTGTGCTTGGGGTTGATACAAGATAGGTCTGGCTCAGTGGAAATCAGTCTCTTGTAATGATCATACTGGTACTTCAGCAGCAAGCTGTCCATTTCCTTTTTTTTTTTCTTTCTTGTAAGAGGAAACCCCCCTTTTTTCCACCTTATTTTCTGTGACCTCCCCATGCTTCTCAGTGCTATTGATCAAAGCAGTCTTCCTTGGGTGTTATCTCTCTTTCACCTCCTGGTGTGAATTGTGCCTCATCAGCTCATGCTCTTTCACTGTTGAGTGAAAGTTTGAGCCGTGCTGTTTGAGCCCTCTTTGTCTTCTCTCTGCCTTTCAAACAAGTTCTGTCATTAGCACTGCTCCCATTTCTTCTGCCGGTGCTAGCTGTAAGGCTGGTGGTGTCGCTCCTGTGTGGGCCACACTCAACTCGCATCTCCTTCAGCTTACCCTTTCATCTCTCTTGTTTGTCTGCCTGGATTCTACCACATCTCACCTCCACTGTAACTTCCTACCTCTGAAGGCTTCCTGCAGGGAACTGTCTGTGTCTGGGTGAAATTCTCTGCTTCCTCCTTGTATGGGGGCAGCATGGACTGTTTTGCAGTGTACTCATCATAGAACCCAAGGCATTGAAATTATGCTCTTGGTTATGCTTCTTGGGAAAATGACTTGTTTCTCTATGTCTCTGTTTTTCAAGGTGTAAAATAAAGATGATGCTGATCTGCCCTTTTTCCCCCCAGTATTTTAAGATCTGTGAGTGAAAACTCGCAGATGAGGGGCAATTGTCATTGTGCTTCTTCTAGAATCAACTTTTATTGAGATCTCACATTTATATTAGTCATGATTTCCTTATTGATGTCTTTGTCAGGCTCATGCTCCAGCATCCCAGACACACACACAAGCTGCTTTTGCCACATGCACTCCTTTGTTAAAATCCATCATCATTGACTTGTCACACTCTGACCTATTCAGAATTATCCCTTATGTGATTCTTCCCAAAGCCGTGCTGGGCACACCACCTGCAGTCATGAAGGGAGGCTGATTAGTACTGTGGAGAGGTAATTCCCCAGTAAGATGCCCAGATCAGAATGGCTTTTCTGATTTTCCTGAGCCCTCTACGAGTACCTGTGACGTGTGTGATCACATTGGTTTCAGTCAATGACCCCTGCGATTGCTGCTCCCTCCCCCTTGCTGTCACACTTGACCCCAGGCACCTTCTGAGTTTTCCTTTCCTCTCCATTCTCTACCGCCACTGCTCCCCTGCTCTGTCAACTGATCCTTCTCTCTGGGCCATTCCCACCTTGTTTCCCCCACCTCTCCACCTGCAATCCGAAGCCCCATTAATATACTGTATGTGCAACGCCACAGCTTGCTGTGTAGACCTTTATCTCTTCTTTTAATCTCCTCTGTAGTGAGATGTAGGTCTCTCTATGCAAAGGATGCTACACAGAAATGAATTGTTCTGTGTAGTTTTCCGTTATGCGAGCTTACTGCGCCAAAAAGAGCCTTTTGACTGCTTTAATATCGTTTCCCCTTCACCACTTGATGGTGCTCTTGGACACAGCAATTCTTCATTGCGCTGCAAGAAGGGCCAGTGTAGCCAGTTTCTTCCAAATTGACCACTAGCTCTGAGGAGCTTGATAATTCCGGGGCTCAATTCTAATCCATAGCTAAGTTCAAACCCATCTCAAAACAAAGTGCTGCTTGCCTTTTTTTTTTTTTTCTTTTTATAGTTATGGGTAGCAGCATCCTAAATTTTTACCTGTTAGGGTAAAAGCCTGCTTGCTTCTTTTCCTATTCCCTGTTCTCTTGACTGGTTTATTTTTTCCCTATTTGCTCCAACTCTTTTCTTCAATTTCCTAATTTTTTTTTCTCACCTTTTAGGTTCTGTTTCCTTCGTGTTGCTTTCGCCTATCCTTTTCTCCCAGTGCCTCTCCCACATATCCTAAATGTATCTCCCTGCTTTTATTAGCTTTTATTTGCTTGTCCTTCCTCCCCTTCTCTCCTGTGATGCTCTCTCTAGAGTTCACAATCTTAGGTGTAGAGTCAAGTCCCAGTAAGTCATAAGAGACCCTCAATATAATTTTTTTCCTCTTGCTTCTGAAATTCTCAGATCTTGCCTCTATCTGCTTTTGTTGCACTCTGTCATCTTGCATTAAAGAAACCTAAACAATTCCAAACTCATGCTCTTTTCTGCATCCTTCTTCCTCTCATGACTGACTTATTAGTTGTGTTGTTAGGAGGAAAAGCATGCCCTGCAAGTTAGCAGAGAAACCTCAGTACAGAGCACCTCAGAAAAATTCCCTGGGTATCTGGCAGAGCTACAGAGAGAAACATTTGAACTGCTGTGAAGAAATTCTCCTAAGAAGGCTTGCAGCAATTTAAGTGCAGAATTCATGTTGTTGGATATAGCCTCTGAGAAGCAGAGTACTGGGTGGCTTTGGCCACTGCTTTAGGGCTTGAGAATCACCAATGACATTGTAGCTTGAGTTAAATTTCATTTTCCACTCTAGAGTAATGGTTAAACTCTCTCATGAAATGATAGCAGGCTTCTATTCAAGCCAGAGGTCATACAAGCACTTTAGCCACTCAGGAAAGACAACTTCAAATGGGCTCTGAAAAAGTATGGAGGGGGTGTATGCATGTGAAAGAGAGAGAGAATGAAACTTCAATGCAAGTACAGAGAAAGAAGGGAGTTGGAGCACAGCCTGTTCAAGCAGCTGGTAACCTGACCCTAAGGAAAAGCCTGGAGTTTGATGCTGTAAGCAAAGAAACCCTCTGGCTTGTTTGATTTCTCCTGCATGGAAGAAAATATGAGTCCATGCTTTATTTGCAAATAAATAAGGTGTCATAAAAGAAAGACTTCTTTCCGGCTCCCAGTTCCCCTGCAACAACCCACAAACCCCTGAATTTTGGTTAGTGGAATGGAGGGCAGAAGGTAAAATGATGTTGTGAATTTTTTAACAAAGCATCAGAGCTCTAGAAAATGTGTTTTATCTGTGAATCTCAAAGCAACATATAAAGCAAGATTGTTTTCTTCTTCCATTTTTATGGAGAGGTTATCCACTGAGGTGAAAATTTTGACAAGGGATCTCTCATAACTCTCAGAAATCAAATTTTTTAACTCCCTATCCCTGCCTACAGCTATGTACTTGTCTAATACACTGTCAGCAGTCCAAAAGCACAGAGAGGGAAGGGTTATCTCTGGTCAAAGGTGAGGACCCAGCTTTCACTCTGAGCAATTTACTGATACCACTGCTCAATCTTGAACAAGCTGTTTGGGTTTTGTTGTCATGGACAGTGATGTAAATAGGAAGTTCTGTTTTAAGGTGTGAGCCCTTGGGTCAGGTTCCAAGTCCACTTCTGAAAGAACCCCAGAACTATGCCTAGAATTGCCAAAGTTCTCCTGTGAGACAGGACCTATGCTGTAAAGTATTGTAAAGGCAATGGAGCTGGTGGACCAGACTTGCCATGTATGTGATGCAATGTTACATTTCTCTAATCTGGTCCTTTGTCATCAAAGCTAGTTTATTTTCTGTAGAAGTTTCTAATGCACAATATTGCCATAACTCCAAAATGCAAGAGACAACCTTCTGTCTGGGATATGATGTTGTGACTGAATCCATAGGAGTGAGATCAGAATCAGTCTCTCAGCACTTACAAAATTATTATAATAATATTGACTTAGGGGGGCATTGTGACAATTAGTGAAGGACTGTAATATATTTTGAAACCTGCAGATGACAGTGGGAGAACATAATAATCATTTTCCTCCTTTAGTTCTTCTGTATATGGATCTCAAAGTATCCCATTAACATTATTAAACTCCAGAGTTCTGTGTGAGGGCGTTAAGTAATTTAATGAATCCATGGTCATAGGAATAATTTTTAGTTGTCTCTATACTGTACATCATGTCGACTTCCACCTTCATTGCAGAACCAGTGATATAACTCAGGTCCTCTTGTGCCAAAAGAACAGGCACTTGCCACTTAAAAACCCCATAGCATCTCCATTAATTATGATCAGCATGGGGACTATGCATTTCATTTAGCAAATACCGTGCCTAACCAACAGGCAGGATGTGACAGTTTGCAGTTGAAGCCAGAGTGTCTTAGCAGCCTCCAGTGTCCACTGACATCATCTCCCTTGCAGCTCTTTGAGGAAACTGGACTTGGATTACCTTTGGAGGCAGCCCTGTGTGAGAAAGAGAAGAGACTTCTTGTTCCCTGGAATAGGGTCAAGGCCTCTTTGAGTTTAGCTGCTCTTAAAGAAGAAAAGCAAAGATACCTCTGTATCTTTCAAACATGACCTTTTGGGTTGTGCCTGCTATTGGTGAGTTAGAAAACATTTATTCTATTACCTCAGGAGTCCTGAACTCCTTTCTGGGGGCACCTGCTTCTCCCCTATCACAAAATAAAACAAATTATGTTTTTGGTCCTCTGAATCACATCTATGTTAGAAACTGTATTAGGACTGTGTGACTATCTCCCTAATGTTCTACTTGACAACCCACTTCAGTCACAGACTCTCTCTACCTCAAGCCTTCTGCTTCCCCTCAGCTTAGATCCAGTTTCTCCAGAGCTCTTCTGCTAGAGCTGCCCAGTCTCTACATGGGGATTGTCTGCAAAAGGACACCGTCAAATCATATCAACCCCCACACTGTGAGCACGGTATAGGCTCTGCTGTCTGTTCTTGTCAGGCTAAATATAGTTATAACACTTGAAAGCCATGAAGAGAGAGGAGAGGAATGGAAAAAAGGTAAATTGAGGGGACGTTCCTTCCACTCCCTTTTTCCCATGAACACGCACGTCTGTGCGTTCAAGTGCAATCAGAAAAAACTCTCTGAACGGCTTGGATCTAAACTAGCAACCATCATTTCTGTACAAGTGGGGCAGCAAGCATAAGGAAATATGTTTTAATATGCCTGAAGTACTGCTGACTGCTGCCAGGGCTGCCTCAGAAAGCAAGGAAAATATGTGGACTTCAATATACTGATCTTACTACATCTTGCAAAACCGATATTTAAATAACCATGTAAGGGTGATGAGCAGAAGACCTTGCTTCAGTAACAGTGGTAATTCTCTCAGGGCTTCTCCTTACTGTTTTCTGGAGAGTCACATAAACATAATAAACCTTTATTTCTGCATTATTATGAATGTCTATATATGTATGTGGAAAAATAGCACATACAGCTTAAAAAAACAGGTGTGATTCTGGGATGAGAAAGAAGTTCTGTATAGGTGCACAGTGAATGCCAAGAGCTTCCAGTGCAACTACAGTTTCCCATCTTTTGGGCCTTGGAAATGTTGTTGGAAATGTTGGAAACAGCAGTTGCACATCAGTAAAAGGGGAGGAAGGAGGAGGTTTTGCTTTCCTTTTGCTTTCTTTTTTCTTTATACCTTTGCAAATTATGACTAGTAGCCTAGGAATAGGGCTGTTTGAGCTATGAGGTCTTGACTGGGCCAGTGAGGTTTACCTATACATGCTCAGAACTGCTCTGAACGAGCAGGCAGGGTTGCTGCTTGTTTTGCTGTGATCACTGCCTGGCTCAGCACACTTTTTAGATCCCCTAAAGCTCCTGATAACTCAGCACTGGGGGGAACTGCAATTGAAGAGGCAGGCAGAAGCAGGACAGGAAAAAATCAGTAGGGACACCTAAACCACCCAGAGAGCTTGTTTCCAATCCAAACTCTTCCACCAGTGTGGTGCAAAGACCTAAGCAAGTAACTTCCTTTTGCTATGCCTCAGTTTCCCTGTTAATTAAATTGAGATAATAATACACCTCTCTGAGGAGCAATGAGGTGAGAGATCAGTCACTATCTTTAAAGTGCAGTGAGATCCACAGATAAAAGGTGCTGTGGAAGAGCATTGTTAAAAGTCCACAGCAAAACCCCACAAAACCTCCTGAACTGAGCCCTCTTGTCAACCTGGATATTTTCACTGCACCTTTGAAGATGAAACTCTGCCGCTTACACTACTTTGCTTCAATTCAGTAGGTTTTAAGAGGCCACAGGGGGACCTGTTAGAGTTAAAATGGATTGAAATTGTCTTTGAGCCTCTAGAATAATGAGTATTTCCTTTTCTTTACATTTTTGGATCCAGATGAGATGCTGCTCAGTTGCTGTCATTCTGCCAATGTACGCCTTTCCATCGCATTGAAACCTGCACTCCTAGGGTCAGGCATTTGCAAGCAGATAAATGTTTTTTTGGAAGTACATTAAGCAAAAGAAATGTAGGTAGGAAATTTTAATTACTTTTAAACTCGAAGCTACATCTTGTTCTCCCCATTATACAACATTTTGATTCTCCATTACGCAGATGCTGGCTATTCCTATTATTTGAATTAAGGTGATGGTCTCCCTAGTGTCTGGGCACATTTCATGATTATTTTTATTTTATATCTCACCAGCGTCAATAGGAGAGGAGGGAACATTAAGATGCTCGACTAAGGTGCGATTCCCAGGCCTGGCATGGACTTTCTGTGTGAACTTTGGCATGCTGCTATGCTGCCTGTCTTTCTGCTTCATTTTCTCATCTCCGAAATGACACTTCCCTGCATTACAGGGTCAGTACATTCCTTGGTGCAGGTTGTGCCTTACAAATATGATACAAAGGGAAAGGCTCTGATTCCTGCCCAGTTGGGTCAGATGCTGCACAGGTATCAATAAGGCTGTGTCCCTGCCTTGCAGGGCTGGCACATGAATGTGATGGTAACCTACCAAAGATGTGTGAAAAAGAGGGAAAGATGTACCTTTTGTACCACGGGAAGTGAGACTAAGTTAAAAACACAGGGAAGCATTAGATAGGAAGGAGAATTAAGCACTCAAAAAAGCCTGCTTGGAGGTACTATGGGGCCTCTCTCTCCACAGGGCTTCAAGGAAAGTTTCTATCTGAACTGCCACAGTTGCAAGGGATTCTACTCCTGGATGGGAGGAGAGACTCGATATCTTCTCACGTGCCTTTCAGCTGCTTTTAATGCCTGATTACCATGGGGGTTTCCTCTAGAAATGAAGCTAATAAGTAAATGATATTTCAATCTTTCTTTTATTTGTGGAATTTTAGGGGTAGGTGTGAGATACTTTAGGAATTACATGTTTGGCAGGCTTCCCTGCAGCATAAGTAAACCTTCTGAATAAAGGTGACCTTTGCTGGGCCTTTGGAAATAGCCTGTGGTCTCTTCTCCCTCTGCTGTACTGTACCTGATCTAAGCTGACCCTACTTTGAGCAGTGTGTTGGACCAAATGACCTGCAATGATCTTGTCCATCCCAAGTTATCCTACGAGCCTATGGTTCACTTTGTTACTGGGAATTCTGAGGGATGATGCAGACTCAGTCCTGCCTCTTATATTTATACAGAGAACCAAACTGAGGAGGCTATATATATGCTACAAAAATCCTAGAAAGTCTGATGGGAAGGACCCTCTGGATATCATGTCATCCAGCTTCCCTGGGACCATCACCAGCATGAGATCAGGTCAGCCACAGCTTGAAAACCTCCAAGACGAGAGATCCCGCTATCTGATCTGCTATGCAACTTGGGAGCTGAAAAAAGGCTTGCCAAAAATAAGTAGGCATGCTCTCTTTCTGACATTTAACATGAACGAAGTCCACCACTGGGACCCTTCCCTTAGCCAAAAGCTCTCCTCCCTGCAACTTCCCTGTGACTTCCCAGTTCAAATTTAAGATTAGCTTTGATAATCCATGCTGAAGGGAATTATTACTTGCTGGTGAATCAAGAGAAGCCCATTTAAGACAGGCTTTTGTTCCCCTCTGGCCTGGAAAAGCTTGGCCAAAATGAGAAAACTCGTGTGCTGCAGTCTTTTGTGATGGTCTTGATTTTTTCCTACTCATTGCAATGTCCACTTTCGGTATGAGCAAGCTGGTGCTTGTTGCCTCTGGAAAATGCAGACGTTGATACTTTCTGCCAGCCAAGTCTTCCCACTGCAGTCTCATGAAACATGCCCTCGTTGGCAGCAGGTTACAGGCTTCCACCTGTGAGCCAAGGGCTTGTGGCAGATGGGTCTGAACTGCAAAGTTTGGTTTTGGATTCAGTTCTGGAACTGAACACTTTGAGCTGGAGTCAAAAGCAGGCCTCTTTTATTGGATCTTTCTTTTTCTCTTCTGCTACACTTTCAAATGAACTTGGGCTAATTCAGAGCTGAGCTCCCTGTTGGCCGGATCTTTGGCTGAAATTTTGCAGGAAGCGACACAAATCTGGGGAAAAATCATTTCCAAACCAAACCAAAGTGTGATGTACCTGAGTAGCTCCCAGGTGAAGCTGCTGAGAACCTAAAGGAGATTCAGTTCAGACAGACATGAACAGGTGAAATACTAAGCTTGCTTTTCTCATGCAGGTATCTTGAGTCTGTGCCCAAATGTACAAGGGACTGAAAAATCTCACTGTATTGAAAACTCAAGACTTTTGTATGCACCTTTACACTGTGAAATATGCCACGGTTTGTTCAGCTCCTCTCCAGTCTTTCCAGTATCTAAGCACATATGCCTTTCCCCCTGCGCCCCACCCCCACCCCCCACTGCCTCCCCTCCTTTTTGCAAGGCACAGGAGAAAACAACACAGGCAAATTTTGCAAAATCTATTTCAAGTCAGTAATTTGCTAAGTGCTCAGAACTTGTCGCGCTTTTTTCTATGTTAAGTAATTTATAAATAAAAATAAATTCACACTCACTCTAATATTTGCTTGTTCTTGAATTCTATTGGAGAGATGTGTGAAAATTGCCTGATGGTTGCGATCACCAGCAAAAGCAAAGTTACAGGGAGTAATTACGGATGGTATTATAGAACAGAAGGATAATTTGATCTAAAAATTCGATCTAATGCTCTCGCACAGGGACATATTTCTCTAGGAGAGGAGTTTGTAAAACAAAAGAGAAAAAAATAGCATGGATGTGAGCTGTGGAAAAGCAATTATTCTCTCATAATATGGGAACAAAGTGTGCTTGGCTCAGGAGAGGTATGAAATGCAGGAGAAGGAAGGGGCTGCAAGGAGGAGCCTTTATGCATCCCTGCAGGTTTACTCAGGAAGGTTATTCAAAAGGTACAAGGAAGACACAAGCTCCTGAGCCCAGTGGGGCAAAACAGATGTGAGAGGAAGGATATACAGCACTGTGTGGGAGGAAGGCATGTTGACATTTTAACAGTGAACATGAAGGAGGTTCAGGATGCATCAGGCCTGCTTGAGGTCTCTGTCTTGCCCATAACGCAGATCAGAGAGGGCAAAAAATTGCCAGGGATGTGAGGCAGGGGCCAAGAACATCTGGCTTTCTGCAACCCTCAAAGCTTCCTGAAAGCCTTTAAGGGAAATGCAAAGCATATACTATTAATGATTTTTATTACCAGTAAATATGTACCACTCCCCTGCCTGACCTCTAGCACTGAGGTCCCAGAGGGCAGCAGCTGTCCTGATGCACATCCATGCTTTAAACAGCCAGAGAAGTGCCAGTTCCCCACAGGCACTCACCAGGTTAATGGCAATACACAGCTCTGCTCGCAGCTAACAAGATTTATACACAGGCTAATGACTGCATGTTTTCATTTTAATCAACGCGCGAATCGCCCTTTTATTATTATGGTTGGGTTTTTTTAACTCCAATTTAATTTATAATTTAATTATGCTCCAGATTGTAATTGTTGATATAATCCACAACTCTGATTCTGTGTTCACTTTTTGCTTCACCCTAACCTTTCAGTGAGTGGCCTGAGAAGTGCAGTGAGTCAATATGCAGGGCTAGGATCAGCTCTTGATCTGAGCACAAAGGAAGTCATTTGATGGCCTCAGGCTCCTCTGCCTGTGGAGACCTCTGTCATTTCCACATGCTCCTTTCTCCACACCCCGCACTAGAAATCACATGCCAGAAGGGGAGAAGATCACAGAATCAATTTAAGTTGAAAAAGACTTTAAAGATCATGAGCTTCCAAGAGTCCAGTCTGGTAGCTGCCCATGCTAACCATCTTCTCCTTCCCACCTTAATTTTGTTCCTCTTGTTAAATGTCCCCATTCCGACATCAGAGCTTTGGTGGGAGATTGTGAGAGCTCTCCTGACCCTGTTCACTGCCAAAGAAGTTAGCTAAGCTTCAATTACTCTTCAGCACATAGGACAATAATGCAGGGATGAGTGGACTCTTAAGAGTTACCCATGCTCTGAAATTCAGATTGCTGTGGATTCAGAGGCCTGTGGATGTCTACATCTTCCTGAAGTCCATGCAAGTTGGACTTCGGTTGTAACTAACATGATCTCAAAGGCAGTGTTCCTTTTCACGTACGTAGGGACAGTGATATTTCTGAATATGCCGTTTTTGTCAAGACACCTTAGTTTTAGCCATGAGTAGCTAAAGTGTCGGAATATCATTTTCCTATATAAGACATTGAGTGATACTTGAACATCACATTAGTGAAAATGTGTTAAGCAATGAGCCTTTGAGGATATTTTTTACCGGTGAAGGCATATCTGAGTCCAGCTCTCACTGTGGCAGTGATTTAGTGTTCTTAGCAAGAAATGCAGAGCTGGTGCAGGGAGCCCTGGGATGGGAGAGCAGGGAGGCTGCAAGACAAGGGCAATGGCAGGGCTGCTTCTGGGCAAACCAGCTCTCAGGTAATGAAATATGGACATGGTGAATGTTCAGGTTTCCCTCATGGCAGGACATATTAGTCTTGAACCATGAGTAAATTTTATCCAGATGTTGTCAAGGACCTCAGTGCTATTCTTGGGAGCACCCCAAATTTCTTTCTGTACTCAGACCCATCCTTTCTCATCAGTGGGGACAACAGGCAGTGGCTCCCTGGCAGAGCTGAGACTGGCACATACATCACTGCCGAGTATACGTTAATGTAATTGTCTAGCACATCGTGGGAGAAAACAGTTGAGGAGCATTTATAGTATATTTCTATTCTTTAGGTAAAACTAGCAAATGTGAATGCTGTTTAACTCTCTTAGTCTGTAAATTCACACAGAGAAAAATATAAAGCAGAATCAAAGAGAATGACAGATTCCCTGGGAAGCCTCCTAGCCAGGAGATCACTTCCCTTGCTTCCTGCAAAGGGTTGCTTTATGGGGTACATTGAAGTCTGATCAAGAGCTCTTGACTGATACAAACTGATGTTGGGTACAAATGCTGTATTAATGTCTAACAAGAGAAGTGAACAGAAACTGCCCTCAGTATAGCCCCTGGCTGTATATATGTGATGTTGGCTGCTCGATCCTTCTGGGGTACCAGCACAGATACAAAGCCCTGTCTTCACTGAGTTGGCTGGTCAGCTGCTTGAAGGGATCTGAAATGTATTCTACATCCTAATGCAAGGGTAGAAGGGATACTTTTGGCAGTGTACATTTCCCAGTGGCATATCCCCATTCCTAAAACCAGACACCTTCAAATTCCTCTCTTGTCAAGTTCCCACAGCTTGTTTCAAGACCCAGACCACAAGGACCAATGGGCTTGGAAAAATCTACCACAGGAAAATGTGAAGAATTATTCCACTAGAGTTGTCCTAGCCTGGATCTGCCTGGACTTTCCTGGGCGTGCCACTGTGGGAGAAGTTAGTGCTGGATTTTCACCTTGCTAGTTACTTCCCTACACTCCTTTATGAATACTCCTAGTGCACATTAATGCACAATAGTTTATGCCACTTTCAAACCTGACTCACCTAAAGGCACTCGTTTCTGGCAGGGTATCCATTAGGGAATGAATGAAGGGTAGTTAGTGTGCTATAAAAAATCACACCCTTGCTTATTGCACACTAACTTCACTTTATACGTGGAATATTCCAGAATGAAGAGTGTTTTCACTTTAATCAATGCACAAACTGCCATTTTATTATTATGGTTTATTTTTTTCTGATGTAATTTATGATTGAATTATGCTCCAGACTGGTGCATAAAAAATACTTTTATTCCAGTATAACTACTCCCCTTTGGAAGCAGAGTCATTATAATGGAATAAAGTCCATTTTATTCCAGAACAATGTAGTGCTCTCTACCGCCAGCAAAGGCCTGAATGTTGTAATTTATAAAGAGGGAAAAGTAAGGGTAAGAACAGGGGGAAAATTAAAGGAAGGATAGTTAACTGATAAAGGTCTTGAGAATATCATACACGTGAGGACTGAATATAGCCCATAGTGAGGAACACTAAACATCCACAAACTAAATAAAAATAATAAAAATGCCTCCTGCCTTCCCCTCATATATCTTACGAGGTGGTAGAAGGGGTTGTGGAGAAAGGATTGATGTCTTTTGCTGGGAAGTGAATTATTCAAACTCCTGGCTGCAGGGAGCTCCTACAGTTATGAATCCCGTTTGTCTTTGTGGTATCGCCAAGGCAAAGGTAGCCTCTGGTTCTCCACAGGAAAAGGGCACCCTTGGTGCTGTGTTCCCCCTTGATGCTGAAAGCCAGCTCCCTGTGTGCCAGCTCCTTGTCCCCCAGGTCTCAATATTACCCTGGCCGGCTGCCACAGAGGTTTCCTGAGGGCAAGTGAGCTCAGGGCGGGGCAGCATAGGCATATGGGCTGTATATCCTTGCAGTGCAAACATTCTTTTGTGCTTCTCTCTATAGGATCTGCTTTGACCAACGTGTTTAGTACTTGTAATGGCAAGTCAAAATCCCTCCTCCAGGGCTACCAAGACACAATCAGGTCCAAGTAGCCTGATGAGGTCACTAAGAAACTACAAATCCCAGGTTAACAAGACCTAAACACATGGTTTTTACCCCTTAAAACAGTGAAGCATTATTTTAAGCAGAGGGCAGTTTTACTTTGCTAAATTCAGCTACAAAAGGAAATGCAATCACTCTCAGTGTGCTTCTTTGTAAGTAATGGGCCAAACTGTCACATGTCACACCACTGCTGTGCTTTTGCACTTCTTGGATAAAGACTTGGAGAGCTTTTAGGATGCAGCCATAGGAAAGTGGTGTTCTTTGTCCTCTTCTGTCAATAATTCCTCATGTGGTAATCAATTTGATCTTGTCAGGACCTACCTATCTTTCAGAAATTTTATGTTACAATGAATAGCAGTGAAAAAAAGCTTTTCCCTCTTATACTGTGAGGATTGGTATCCTTATCTCATACCCCTCACCCGTAGTCCCTACAGGATCAGAGTGCACGAGACCACACTGACTCCCAGACACACAGCTCTGTTGTGCTGCTGGACTTGTCCAGAGTGAGGACAGAGAGCTACTGGCTGGGGAAATATGGGGGAAACACAGCCTGCCTTTCTGCTGTCCCATTTTGAAACAGAGCTGGCCCTGGAGTGGGCTGGGACAGGGGAGCAGGTGGAGAGTCTGGGTTGTGCATGAGATTGATATCATAATGCTGTATCAAGAGAGTACTTGACATTTTTTGTAAACACTGGTGCGTGTTTCAAGTGGATGTGCTGGTGGAGTGGGAGCATAATTCCTGCCACTGCATATACAGCTTGAAGAACAGCCCAGTCAGGCTACAGTGCCAAGACCTCCCATCTCACTGCACCAGGGCCAGCTGCCCTCAAGATTACCATGTGGCTCCCTCGCTGACCCCACAGACCTTCCAGAGGCGTGGAAAAGTCTATCAGGATCATGCATGTCCTTTCCTCGTGGTACCATTACCGCTGACACCAAAACAGCAAGATCATCTGATGACAACCTGACTCATTTCAGCTCAGCTTTTATTTCCAGGCGTGGGCATCCTTCTCAGGCAACATATGTGCAGAGTGATAAGGGCCTTTAGAGGAGCTCCAGAGAGATATGGACTGGTGTTCACTCCACAGTGGTTGTAAAACTAAAGGTGGGCACCAGGGTGACAAAGGGAATTTATATGATATGTCAGCTAGATACAATATCCTTCAAAATATATTGTCTGTTTCTTGAGCAGGGGTTAGTGTGTCTCATAAAACTTTTGGCTACACATAAGGAAAATAAGTATTAAAAGATTTAGATATAAATTCTGTCAAGATCAAATAAATCCATCTGCTTCTGACAGGTAGACTCTGCTGTGTTCGGGGAAGAGAAATCTGTGGGATGAAGCCTTAGCGGACCTTTCTCTGCACTGCGAGTATATTAACAATAGTGACTCCAGCAGTGACCTGCTCCTCATTCTGGGGAAGGCTGACCTCCTGTCTACCAGCTCTGCTCCACTTCAGAGTTGGCAGTATCTGGCAGAGACCTTTAGAAGCTGCTTGGAGATCCTTCATACAACCTTGGAGGTGGGGCAGACACTGCTACTCTTGGATGAAGTCTCCTTCCCGAGAATGTGTGGCCGGTTTGGAAAGCCAGCTAAGCTCCTGCCTGGCTTCAGGCACTGTTTCAGCTACTTGAGTCCAAGTGGGAAAGACCCTGCCCGTTTTGAATGCTTTAGAGCACTCCTCTTTGGCTATTGTTGCTCATATTTTCTTTACAAATCTATTAGCTTTACCAGGCCCATTAAATGGCTATTAGGCTGCCCATTAGCAGATGCTGTTGATGGCTTGACACAGAGGTCTCAGCATGGGCTCTTTGTTAAAGGCAAGGAGAGAGAGGTGGGTTCAGGGAGTGGGACCTGAACTGCAGTGTGAAAGAAAAGGGGGAAGGAGAAAAGCCACTGCCACCAGCAACTGCCCTTCACACAAGAGGGAGAGGGCAAAGTAATTGGAAATAGGGCTGAACTAAACTGGTAAATCCTAAGTTGGGACTGATTGCTCACATAGAAGTGGAAGGGTCAGAGTCCCTCATGTAATGACTGCCATCAGGTTCTCCACCTTGCTTTGACACCAACATCACTTCAGAAATGCAGCTGAAAAAGAAGTAAACCAGAATAACTTCTTGTTAACTTCTTGTTTGTGGTATAGGAAGCTCCTGGAGTCACCAGGAGAAGCATCTAAAATGTGGTACTCCAGATCACAGCCTCTGTCCACCTGCCAGGCAATTGGCTTGGCAGCTGCAGGGCCATGCTGGGCTCTTTGCACTCTGGGACTAGTCCAAGCACACATGTCCCAGGCTGGCATCAGAACAGCTTTTGTCATGAGCACAAATCATGCAATTATCTCAGCCTCTGTCTCCTATGGCCTGCCACCTCTTTGCATTTCACATCACCTGAAATCAGCTGGGCCCTCCCTGCAGGCACCCTGGGAAGCAGAGGAAGTTCTCCTTCCTTACAGCCCAATAGCAAAGGAAGGCCCTCCACTGCTTACAGGTGGAGATGCAGGCTTGGATGGACTTATGAGGGGACAGCAGCAGTGTCTACAAGAGGGAATTAACAATTACACCTCAAAAAGTGGTGAAAATTGGGCAAAAGATGACCACGTTGTAAAAGTGATACTCCTGCACAGATATGCATGTGTGACTGGGAAAGAACCAAGTGGATTTATATCATAAAGCTCTGCCAATACCCCTGATCCTACCCTGCAGCATCATGTCCAATTCCAGTTCTTCTTATCTTTCCCTAATATGCATATGTGCACACACACACAGTTTTGCCAAAGCACTCTCTGTCCTGACCCTCTTCTCTGGCAGCTATAGTGGTTCTGGGTATCCCCAATGTCTGAGCAGTCAGGCAATCATGCTGAATTGTGTTTAGTGGAGCCAGGTTATTGTGATGCTGAAAAATGAGGACAAGATTGAGGCCATCAAGCTCATTTTTATTGTTCGTTGGAATTCCAGATGTGAAAGCTAATGGATTTGGATTGGTTGCTAGCAGCAAAGCCTCATCAAAGATATTTTTTTCCTAAGGGCGTTCAGTGCAATTCACTGATTGATTGGAGGCTTCAGACAGTTTGAATGTGGATCTGTGTTTGGGCTGGATCAGGTGCTCAAGAGGAAATCCAGCCTGCAGCCTTCAGGCTTCCACAGGAATACTGCAGCCTCAGCTCTAGCAGGCTGGGAAGCTTTCAGTGAAGAGGGTTAAATTTTACGGAGACATGCTTTGTTATCTTGTTGGGTTTAGGCAATGGAGGCAGAAAGAGGAAGACAGACAAATCACAGGAATATTCAAAAGGGCTTCCCCAACAGAAGTTGTTCTTACAGGACAAAGGTACCAAACTGGTCTTATGCAGAGGGACAGCATAGTCTTTGAGGAGAGGAATACAGAAAGGTACAGAGGCTTCACCTCCTTGGAAAGTGGAGGTGTCTCTGAGGTGCCTGGAAGATGCTGAGGGCTATGCTGAGTCAAATGCACCAGGGTAGGTATCAAGATGGATTTTCTCTATGAGATGACAAGGGTTTGTGAGAGTCACAGAGGTTTTAACTCTGACTCAGACAAACATATGCTATCAGAGTTTTTGATTATAGTTTTATAACTTTTCCTAAAAATCCTTCACTCTCCGTCAGGAAGTCAGATGAGTTACTGATCTGCCTATGCCTGTCAGGTGCCTGCTGCTGCCATGCCAGCTTGTCTTCTGTTGGCATTCATTTAGGTAGTTTGCTTCTTTGTCTGCAGCACAAGTAGTTAATCACATGGAGAACCTAATTAGGTGGTAACAAACCCAGGTGTCTTACTTCTCTCAGTGTAATAGGACATCTGCCACTGCTCTAAGAGCACTTTACAATGACTGACTAACAATGGCTGTAATGTATGGTCTTGAAGAGACAGCAGCTTCCTTTAGTGCCTCAGTTTGGATGCGGTTTGTTGGGAAAGCCTGAATTTGCAGTCACCTTGCCCAGTGCCAAAACCCATGGGTGCCTGACTGCCAGTCAAGGGGAGCCCAATCATGACTGGTGTGGGTGAGAGAGACACAAGGAGACTGGGAAGCACAGGGTCTCTTATGGGACAGGACTGGTGAGCACAGGCTGAGTGCAAAGTTATTTTGTAAAAATGCTTCAGACACATTTGTTCCAACAGAGTGAACTTACACCAGTTCAGCAGTTGCCTGACATGGCTGCAGAGTCTTTGATGCAGTTGCCCCATGATCAGATTTACTGCGTAGTCCAACCACACCTTATGATTCCCATGGCCACAAAATAGTCTCTTTTTTCTGCCTAGCGCCCAGCTGGCCTGGTGTGGCTGCCATCAAATTCCACCCTGCTAGATGCATAGGATTGTTGGATGGTGGCTGGTCCCATGTTGAGACCAAATCTTGCTATATGTACTGTGTTCTCAGTAAGATTGAGCAAGTCATTCACAGCTAATAATCTGGCAGATGCATTTCACTTTTCCCTCTGTATGAGGAAGGAAATTATAATTTTCTCAAAGCAGTGCCTTCAGTCTTTATCTGCAAATGTATTAGTTCTCCAGCCTGCTGTTTAAATCAAGCTGTGTCAATGTGTTGTGGCTGGGTGACAGTCACATTAGGTTGCCTCAGCTCTCACTTTCTGTCTCCCTTCCCACTCAAATGTAGGAGTGCAAGTCTGGCTTCCAGGGCAAGTGCTCACAGGAAGAAAATCAACAATCTGTCCATACATTAAGGTAGCCTTTGTATTAAGGGCAGTTCTGGGAGCTGAACCTTTCCTTGTGTGGTCACAAGATGCTCTATGTCCTACCCAATCAAATAGTCAAAGCTAGTGGGCGAGGTGTTGTAGTTTAATCCCAGCTGGCAACTAAGCCCCACACAGCTGCTTATTCATTCTCCCCTGGTGGGATGGGGAAGAGAACTGAAAAGGTAAAAGTGAGAAAAATTGTGGGCTGAGATAAAGACAATTTAATAGGTAAAGCAAAGCTAAACAAGGAATTCATTCACCACTTCCCATGGGCAAGCAGGTGTTCAGTCATCCCCAAGAAGGCAGGGCTCCATCATGTGTAATGGTTACTTGGAAAGAGAAACACCATCACTCTGAACGTTCCTCCTTCCTCCTTCTTCCCCCAGCTTTATATGCTGAGCATGATGCCATATGGTATGGAATATCTCTGTGGTCAGTTGGGGTCAGCTATCCCAGCTTTGTTCCCTCCCAATGTCTTGTTCCCTCCCAATGTCCTGTGCACTCCCAGTTGTGAGAAGCAGAAAAGTTGTAGATGCTGTACGTGACCTGATCAGAAATAATAACATCTCTGTATTATTAACACAGTTTTCGGCACAAATCCAAAACACAGCCCCATATTAGCTACTATGAAGAAAATTAACTCTATCCCAGCCAAAACCAGAACAGAAGAAGACATCAATTCTAATTGCATTATACCATGACAAGGTGTGGGATGTTTCTTCCTGACCCAAGCTGCTGATCGGCAAAAGCCCTGAAGCATGAGGATTAATAAGACTACCAACATTTATCTTAACTAGCATAATTGAGAAAGCTGTTTCTATTCGTACTACTGTCTACTTCCATCTTTTTTTGGAATGTGCTGAACCATATCACTCTAACGGAACAGGATACAAATCCATTTAGCAAATCCATAGCTCCTTCCCTAACCACTTGCAAATTCTTTCTTCTTATCTTGCTGACAAAAGTACTGTGAAAGGAGAAGTATAATGGTATGTACTCTGTGTGTGTACCTCCCCCAGGCAAGGAAGGAATTTTGCAACATGCTTCAATGAGATGTCTGAAATCCCTCTTGTTTAAATTGTCCCAAATTTGTTGGTGCTTAATCAAAGTTAAGCCACATTCTAGGCTTTTCTCCTTCCTTTTCAGCAACTAAGGGAATTTCATGCTCATGAAGCTCAGTGACTAATAGCAGTTAATAGTGTAGCAGCAGATGGCATACGAGCTCTGTTAGCTTCTGCGCTGGCTGTGGTGGTGCCCCCCACAAAGCAGTCCTGCTGTTTCCATCCAGCACTCTGCACCTATCTCTTGCAGTGCCCACTCCTCTCTACACCCACCCCCCCCCCCGCCCCCAATATTTCCCAGCCCAGGGCTCTTCATGCCACAGCTGCCACTGCTCCCAGGGATCCCCCAGGCTCCCCAGTCCACGGCTCCCCCCATATGCTTTGCCTGTGTCCCCCCTCCTGCCCTGCAGTACCCCTTGCTAATCTTCCTTTGTTTTCCTTAGCTCGCCTTCTACTTGCCAAGACACCTCCTTTGTGTACATTGTGATTATATGAAGATACCAGCAAAGGCCCCTCATCAGCTATTCTGGCTTTGTGACTACAGAAACAGTAAATGATAAGGTCTCTCCTATTTCATAAACATAAATGTCACGGGTCTTACTCTGCAGTGCTTCTGAACTCCGCACTTACTTTGAAACCAATGGGAGCTCTGTGCATAAAGCAACTCTAGAATAATCACAGTCTGTCAGCTCTATAATGTCACAAAATATTCCATGTGTGCAAATATTTGGATTATTATTTATTGGGTGTCCACAAAGTGCAAATATCAACCTGCCCCAGAGATACATTATAACTTTCCAGGGTGGGAGGATGGGGGAGAGCACTGCATGCTCATAAGATAGCCACACGCGCGATACCAGTGCTGAATACTTGTGATAGTAACTGCTGCTTTTCAAGTCTTTCCATCAAAGGATTTGTAAAACATTCATGAATTAAGGCTGACATTTTCATTTAGAGGTGGCAGATGGGTGGAGGCAGTGCATCTCTAATTTAGGCCACTCTAGATCTGACTTCCAGAAAAGTTTCTCTCTGTAGTTTCCATTTGTAATTGGAGGCCTTGGGCAAAATTAAGAAGACAATTCAGAGAGCCACTTCCTTAGGGCCTGCAGGGACTCATGCTTTAATGAGTTTTCTGTTCCTCCCATCTCCTTTGTTTACCAGTTTCATTTAACAACACCCTTCCATAAGCTTGCAAAAGGCCACTGAGGTTTTGACTGTGCTTGATGGAGTTGGATGCTAAAGCCAACTGAAGCTCTTGGTTCTATTTCCTACAACTAAGCACTGTGGGCTCTATCTCAGAGTTTGGAAACTCAAGACATTGCTAGGGATGGTGATTGTCTTGACTCACAGATTTGGACTCTCATTCCAGAACCTTCTTTCATGGCAGGTGATGCTTGTTGATCTGTGAGACTGCTATTTCACTTCTTATTCTTGATGTGAGGCAATGAGATGTGAATATAAAAGCAGATATTGGCTATGCTGAGAAAAACTTGACCCTTCTATTCTTATCAGTTGCAAGTTGATTCTGAGATTGCTGTCTTTCTCTCTTTTTATTTAAACTTTTGGTGCTTTCAGTATCCAGAAGGAAATATTTTATTATAAAGATTAGTGTCTTGGATGCCTTGTGGCACCCTCTGACCAGCAACAAAGCACACCGCAAATTAAAAATGGAGAAGACTCCCCCAGGGAGCAAAGAAATGGAACCAGTGGGAAATTTTTTTTTAACTTCTTCACGGTCTGCATGCTTTTTCAATGTCTGGACTGTTAGCAATTCCTATAGCTCTGTGTCTTCAGGCCCTGCTGTCTGTCATGGATAATGTACATCGTACACTGTTGGTGAGCAAACAGCCTCAGTTAATACAGGAAGCTCCCACAGACTTTTTTTTTTTGCTAAATCCATATCATAAAGACTCAGAACTGCTCAGCTGAAAGTCCGGGTGTTTCATAGGCGAGAGGAAGATCTCTAATGTACCTGCCGTGGAGGGTTAGAGATATAACAGCTCCCAGCTGTTACTCAGAGTTTAGGCAGCACAGCTCCTGTGCAAGCCTTATCTGTTTTAGCGCAAAGTCAGGCAGCTTAAACAAAGCCTTTGCTCTGCAGGATTTGGAGAGGGGGAGACACCAAAGAGCAGTTCCCATGTCCCAGCTGGGAACTGCATCCCCTACTAAAAAGAAATAACAGAGATAAACCTGGTAACTTGAACCACTCTACTACATTTCTTAGTGGATATTTGTACCTTCAGTATCACCTTATGTCCTCTTCACATATGGCCAAAACTAAACCCATCACTGTCAACTTCATGGTTCAGGGTAACAGTAGAGTGGAATTAATGGAGGGATAAACTGGAGCCTCGCCATAGCCCTATGCATTTCCTTCAGCTTCATGGTTCAGAGAGTAAAGATGTGAAAAATAATTCAGTGTGGCTCAGAGTTTGCCCAGCTAAACAGAGAGAAGACCCAATTGGATCTTCTGCGATCCCAATTACACTGGGAGATACCAGACGAAGAGATTTCCATAACTGGCTCTACTACTTCTCCTCCACTAGGAGTCACTGTAAATTTTCCCCTATCCTGTCTTGTCTCATGGACATGGGAAAATGGTTTTCACTGCATGTAAAATGTGCAGCATGACAAGTTTCAGATTTTGGTGATGAATGAAAGGTAATGCTATTATGTAAGCAGTCATAATAATAATAATTAGTATTATTATTCTGAGTGAAGAATAATTTTTTCTCAGCAGGGGGCAAGTCAGCCAGGCTAAATTCAATTTCTCCTGAGGGATTCCAGGAAATTGCCTCAAATTCCTTCACTCTTGCTTCCATTTTTATATTGTACACTGCTTAGGAAGTACATGATTGTAGCTATGCCTGTATTTTTAGCCCTTAGATTCAGAGGATGGCACACCATATTTAGGTATAGGGTAAAGCAATCTTTCCCTTCACATGTTATTTTGCTGCCTGCTCTCCCTCTGGGTGTGCTCTCTAGCTTCTCCATCCCTTGCTTTGCAGCTCCTATGCACATAGCCCTGTTGTGGCTAGTTCATGGCCTCCCTCTTTCATTCCAAGCTTTCACGGTGACTTTTTTTATAGCTTGAAGCACTGTAGCACTGCCAGTCCATTGATTAGTAAAATGCCTCCATGGCTCTCTCTATAAGTTCTGTTGGAATTGTTTTGCTCACTGCAAATCTGCTCCCTGCTGACATAGGCACCCAGCTACCTCTTCCTCGTGGCTACAGTTGGGATGCATCAGAGATCTCGAGCAGATCTCCATTGCACATTGGCTGCAACCAGCCTCAAACCTAAGTGTGAAGAAGACACAAGGGGAAGTGAGAGATATGGCCTAGGCAAGTGTTTATGTGTGTGTTTATGTGTGTACAATGCTCTTTGGAAGCTGGTACCAACTCTATAAACTTTAAAGCTGTTACTAGCTGGGAACATCACTGAGTATGTTGTTGTGCCTTGATCCAGGTATTTGAGAAAGCCATAAAAGAAAGTAATGTTATTATTTTTGAGCCACAACTAATCTGTCAATAAAACAGAGATTGGTGAGGAAACTTCAAGGAACGACAGCAATCATTCATTTAGGCATGACTAAGGACCTGAAATGGAGAAACTTGAAACATGACATCTTAAAATAAAAGATCTTAAAACAGGAAAAAAGAACACATATAAATAAGCCTGTAACCAGTATTAGGATTTTCCAGGAAGCATATGAAACACAGAAAAATATAGAGAAATTATTTATTTGTGATGTGTTTCTAGTCTCCAGAGATCGACAATTTATGGACTACCCGTGTCAGACATTGTTCAGCCCCCTGAACAGATACTCCGTATTGTTTAGCTCCACTTGAAGAGTTTGTCTAATTGCTTTTATGGTGGCTTTTCTGCCCAACATAGAACAAGATCCTCCCTCTGCAACATCACACTTCTCAATTTATTTGCTGTGGCTAGTTGACAGATTCTGGGTGTCTCAGCAGCCTTGGGAAATAGACTAAAACAGAAAGTATTGTTTTCCTTTGGTGAAATGTAAACCTGATTAACATTCTGAAAAGCCAAGTCGGGGATTTTTTTTTTTATTATTCCCAGCCTCTGTTACATGTGCCAGCTACCTCTGGGGATGTTGCTGGACAAGGTTCTATTCTTTCACTGGGCTATTGACTACATGCCAAATAAGATTTCTCTCCAATCGAACACTTCTGAAGATTTAGGCACTGTCTCTATCACAATTGGTGGTGTCTAGTAAAACAACTCAGTTCATTTGCTACACCTTGCCTGGGTCACTGGGGAAGTTAACTGCGTGGGACTATTAACATCCCATAAAGATTCTTTCTTAGCTTTAAAGCATACTGCTCTGAAACGTCAGCAGCACCGTGGTGATGGGCTGTCTAAAGGCTGCTGTTGTGAGCATAGTGTGCTGCTGACCCTTTGCAAAATAAAACAAAGAGACTGCCTGAAAATGAAAGCTGCAGGGCAGTGCTGAAAATCTCTTGTGCAAGCATGAGGACCACAGTTCCCATGGCCGAGGCAAACCACAGGAACACTAGCTACACCTGCACTTACATGCTAAACTCATCACCTCCTAAATTTTATGTCCTGATCTATCAAGTTTTATGACAGCAAAGATGATTATTTGCATAATAATGTGGCGTATAGAAATGAAGTAATTCTCTGGCTACAGTAGGATGATACTCTTTCATCTTATTGTTCAATAAATATCGGGCTTTGGTTCTGCAGCACAGAGTGAAGGTTTGTGGGTTTGTGCTGCAAGTAACATAACTCAATCGAGCACAGTGGAGCTTTGCTGAATTAAGCAATGTGGCCATCAGTTCCAAGACCATGAGAACTGAAAGTTGGAGAGTCGCTGTGTCTCCACAGAGATCTGACAAGTGCATGGTTAGCTCTGCACATTACCAGACTGCCTTTATGCCAACAGCCATGGTACAGGATGACCTTCAGATTGGATGAGATATTAGGAAAAATTTCTTCACAGGAAAGATGGTCAATCATTGTAACAGGCTGCCCAGGGAACTGGTGGAGACACCATCCTCAGAGGTATTTAAAAGACATGTAGATGTGACATTTAGGGACATGGTTTTTGTGGTGGACTTGGCAGTGCTGGGTTAGTGGTTGGACTTGATGATTTCGGGGTCTTTTGCAACCTGAATGGTTCTGTAATAATACTGATCATTGAACCAATTATGTTTTGGTCTAGCATGGAAAGTTTGTAGAGGTGAGAACTGCTATCTTTAGTCTAATAGAGTTAGTCATGAAGATGGGAGCCATGTTCATTTGATTCTTTCCAAACTCATAAGTTGAAATATTGTGTTTCTGAGTGTGACAGGAAGCCTTTATTCATGAGGTTTGGAAGTCACTCTGTACTGGACACTTTTGCTGGGTTCTAGGAGATGCTGCTTCTGTGGATACTAATATTGGTTGGAGAGGGATCCTTTTCCATTCCTATACTGACTAAAGGACTGCTGAGCCTTTGCCTAACCTGTGTTACCTGATGAGTTACAGCAGCAGAATAATGTACTCCAAATATGGAATGGCAGAGGAAAGAGAGCACAGGAGTTGTAACTACTCACTTTGTCCCCCCTTAGTCTAATATCAACAATGCATGAATGTGTGTTCCTGTCTCAAATTTTTGCTGTAAGTTGCTCTTACATGACAAATTATTACTGAGTCCTGTATATACTACAATTAACAATCTTTTCTTTTAACGTGTACCAATGAACACTGGGGAAAATAGCCTCCAAAATGCTGAAAGATGTTACAAAACCAAAGGCAACCATCTTCTTGTCCTGTTTATAAGGACAAAAATTAGCAGATTTTAATTGTGGGAGAGATTCACTGGGATAGATTCTCCAATGATAAGAGGAGAGACTCCCTAGAGCAGATCATGTAGGAAGGGAGCAGTCTCCATCACTGATGTTTTCTTAAGAGCGTGATCAGACAAGTGTGGCGAGAATAGTTACGACATCAGAAAGGACTCTGGTCATGTAATGTTCCCTTCAGCCTCGTTATCTGTAGCACTATGTAGTACTTCATCATATTTCTCTCATTCCTATTTTTTTTTCTTTCCTTCTATTGCTTCCTTGCTGTTCAGTCTGAGTCTGGCCAGCTCTGAAAATGGAGTTATTTCCTGGGCTGAAGCCATGTAAATGGCAAACTGTCCTTGTAACAGGAGAGAGCCAGTGGGAAGGAGCAAGAGTGAGAAAGCCAGATGTTGTCTCAAACCAGTGACTTGAGCCAATATCCACTGGCTGAGAGTGTGAGCTGTCCATGTGTCCTGCCTGCAGCATCAGGCAGAAGCTTCTGTTATCTTTCACCCCCTTGGGTGCTCTTGCCACAGTTGTCACAAATCCAGTGCAAATCTAACACATACCTCAACAGAATGCCTGCTCCAGACTGAACTGCCTCTCCTGTGTCTCCCCCAGGGGCTGTTTTGGGGGTGTATCCTCATCTCCACTCTATGCCAGCTGTGGGTTTGTCCCTCAAGGACAGATACCAATAAACATGGAAGTCTGGTTCGTTTTCTGCTGCGGGAGATGAAAATGGTCTCAGCACATGGAAACCATCTGGGATGAGAGCAAAATTGGCCCAAACAGCTCGGGCTTAAAAGAGCCAGCAGCATGGAGAGAGCATGGTGGGAGGGAGCAGGAGAGGGAAGTAGAACTGGAGAGGAGAGATGGTTGAGTATATAGAAGAGTGAGGAATGAAAATCAGTTCCATGTCCTTTTTCTGAGTGACTTTGACAAAGGGATGCCATGGCCTTCACTGACCTCAGCTCTTATCATCCTGGTCTTGATGTGACCTTCTTGCTTCCCTGGTTTAAAACCTTTTATTCTATCAGTGCACTGTTCCTTCTCCCCACCCCCATCTCATTTTTCCTTTTACAGCCTGTTAATGAGCAAAGTGCTTATGCAAATGAGAGGCAGAAACAATCGCTTTGAATAAGGAAGGAAATTGTCAGGGTAGAAACAGAATCTGACTTCTCTCCAATGAGTGCCTCCCTACTTTTGTTCTTACGTGGACCCTCTTGCTTTTCATTACACCTGAAACCACATGTTGTTTTTTATCTTATGTTCCATAATATTAACACTGATACTTGTCTTTTTGGTAATACCATTTCCAATGCCTATAGAATTGTACAAGCATTAGCACCAATTTTCATTTTCTTGCTATACAAAGATAAGCCAAAGGGGACAAGGGTTTCATCTCTCCCTAGTTTGCTATCTCTATGCAAATTTTGTGTCCATTTCTAATTGTTCATTTAGAAAAGTGATTTTATGTTGTTTTATCATCCACCCTTAGTGTGGATGCGGCCACACTAACGTAAAAGTGCTGGAAAGCTTAGTCAAACTGGACTATTACTTGTATGCAAATAGAAATGAGCATGCCTTAAGGGAGTGTTCTGATTTTTTCCCCAGCATTAAAGCAATGTATATGCTAGTGTGAGCAAATATTTAGAAATGTCAGAGGTGTTCCAGCTGGTGTTGCCCTATTTCAGTAGAGAAAAACCTCAAGGATATTTACGGTAAGCATGTCAGGATACGGATGTGAATTCTTTAAGAAAGCTTTTCTTTTTATCAAGATGTTAACTAGCTTCGGAAATTAAATGCAATTTTGTCAATACTTGTTTAGCAAAAAGGGCAGGTAGATATAGCAAGATGTTTGTATGAAGCTGAGAAGAATTAGCAGAACACAGGGTGGTGTTTTGGTAAATCAAGGCCCATTTGTTTTCATTTGACTTCAGGAGTTAGCCATATAAGTCACAGCATGGGTACAGGGACATTTCTTTCTTTCAACAATGTTTCTCAGGCACCTCCTGGCTGTGTAGAGGACAGAGACTAAAGCTGAAAGGTAAGAATAGACTTCAGGTCAAGAGAAAAGTCCATGTTGTGAAGGCTGTAGTCTGGAGAACAAACTTACGCTACGTTATCACTTCTTCAGCAGTTTCTCTTCCAGTATCTCAACAGCAAAATCTGGGATAACCCAGTGCATCTTTTATATGAGGGCTTATGAAAAAAATTTAATGGCTGTCATGTAGCTCCTATCCTCCCTGTCCTATAGCAACCAACATAGACCTATACCTAAAGGGCCTAAAGGGCGGAAGTAATGAGTTGAGGTTCATTGAGAGGCTCACACTTGCCCCAAAATTCTATCTTTATTCCGATCATTTGAATTTTGTTTTGTTTTCTCATATAAAAATGAAATTCATCCACTTCTTCAGCTTTCCAGGACAGATGAGACCTGCATGTCTAATGTAAACCCTAGTTCTGTGAAACTAAACTTCTGCCTGTCTGGGTTTTTGCACAAAACTGTTCAGAGCTTAATAATATCTTTGAAACTGGCCAATTGACTCAATGGCCATTAGAAGAGACATACAAACAGTGTGATCACACAGTCCAAAGAAAATCAGGATTAAATTAAGCAGAAGTAGGTGCTGTTCGCAGGTGAGCAGGATCATTTTTCATCAATCACCTCTTCTGGCCAGGAATGCCTTAGGATCTTTGGGATGGCAGTGTGGGAAGAGTACACACAAGACTGTGGAGCGTACGCTGCAGGTTTACATTGCAGTCCTCATTCCCCAGGAGAGCATGGCCTCACACATGAAGTGGATGTTCACCAGTGGGTGAGGCACAACTGGATCTTGCCTGGAATTTAGGGTTTGTTTAATTAATTAATGTATGGGAGCAGTAGTTTAGGGCTAAGCTGTTTCATCCTGTTGCTCCCTATCAGGCTACATTCACTTGGTCTTTGCAGCCTGTTCACCTGTGTTGTCCAGCTGATTATACATGTCTCCACTGGTGGCTAGGATTTTAAACACTTTCCTTTGGCTAATTTAATGAGGTTACTGGAAAGGGTTGGTAAAGCTTCTGATAAGCCTCTTAATTTTTATTTTTGTTTTCCAAGCTTTATGTGAATCAGCCCTTTTGAATTCAGCCACTAGCACCTGGAAAGAGGCCACCAGCACTTGGAGGCTGACAACATTATTAATGCAAGTCATTATTTGTGTGAAAACGCTGCTGGCTCATATGAAGCATGTGGGTTCCCACTGTTTCAAAGGAGATGGAAATACCTGCTGTATGCAGATAACCCAGCCCCCTCCACCTTTTCCTAACCAAAAATGCCCGCTACTCAAACCTGATCCTCTCCAGCAGCCCTCTTGATGAGCAATGTGTATCTGCTTAAGGGCCCCTTTGTGAAACTCCTGAGGTTTTACAGCAGTGTAGTATAATTTAGAGAGGAATTGGAAATTATTCATCTGGGTTGAATCATAATAAGAATTTCTCAGATTTGAGAGGATGCGGACATAAGCAATAAATCAAAAAAAAAAACCAAACCTGATTCATCTTGAAACTGTCTTTTGCCCTGTTTTTTGTTATTTAGTGGGTTTTTTTAATTATTCTCCCTTTTAACAGTGCACAAATGTCTATATCTGTGTAGATCCATTAAAAAAAACCACAAGGTTTTGGATAAAACCAAATACAAACAGAGAGGTAAGTGGGCTGAATACAGTACAGGTTTGTCAAAGTGGAACTATCATCTCAAATTAACCAGATACTTTCCTTGAGGAAGAGAACCAACTTTTTAGAGAGAAAAAAAACTATGTAAAATCTAATTTATTTTGGACTTTAGGAAGGTGATACCACATGGGAAATTACTGCTGAAGTCTAGAGAAGACAGGGATTAGGAATAAAATTGCAAAGAAGGAGTGTGCTGATGAAATTAGCTGATAAAACAAAATTTGCAGACTTTCAAGACAAAAGTGCGATCATGAAGGAAGAATTGGGTGACCTTGGGTATAATAGAAACAGGATGAAATTAGATACTGCAGAGTGAAAGGTTACATTCTTGGGATTAACATGAGAATTTCTTTTATGTGCCAGAATAAATAAATTAATAAATTGGAAATAACCATAGGGAGAAAGGACCAAGGTGTTAGTCATCCTGTGATCAGCTAGTATAGCTGTGAGCCACCCCTGGGATGCAGGTGAGAAACAAGCAAATGCAATTTTAGGATGAAAAGGCTTTCTGAGGTATAGAAGGAATTTTTAGTATCATTGTATGAGGCTTAGCTGAGGTGTTATCTGGAACATCATTTTCAGCACTAGTCAGTCACGTGTCTAGCTGAGCTACAGCAGGAACAGAAGAAGAAGGCTGCTGAAGAACGTTCTGGGGCTGTCCAGGAGAATGAAGAACCTGTCATATGTTCTATGAGGAGGAGACTACAAAGTGTTCCACCTGTCTAACAACACAAAGGCTGAGAAGGGATATAATTTTTCTCTATAAACAAGTTAAGGGGATAAACGTCAAGGAGGAGGAAGAGCTGTTTAAGCTAAAAGACAATGTTGGCACAAAAGCAAATGGGTATATACTGGCTATGAATAAAAAGAGGCAGAAAATTACAGGAGAGTGACTAACCACCAGAGGATCAGGGCTCTAGAGCAGCCTAGACAATTGGCATAGATGAGGTGTACAATTACAAAGATGGAGGGAGGCATTAGTAATACTGTACCTCCCATTAGTGGTGGGTGAGCACTCGCACATCTTGAGACTATGCTTGAAACTTCTTGTGATTGAGAGTATGAGACTTCTCCTTTCTTTCTGCCCTTACCCTACCTAAACTATGATTGACTTTCCTTGCTACTGTGGAGGCAAATGCTCTAACTGTGTTTAGTATGTCATTTGACCTGTTGAGAAAGTTGTTCATCTACCATGGTGCTTGCAGTAGGAGAAAACTGTTTTCTGTACCTCTGAAGTATGATGTTCCAAAGTCTTTTCCGTTTCTAGGATGGAAACAAATCATCAGTTTTTCTTTCTTAGTTCTACATTGCAACTTCTTTACAGCAAATGTAAAGTTGCATGATAAAAGCAGCTATGTTTTGGAAGGATGTATCTACTTCTATGGTTCCTCCTTTATCCACTGTTTAACCTCTGAGCTGGATTTAATCTCTTTTTTTGACAATGGGGAGAACACCTCTGCCACTTAATAGATTTCTTGAGAGAGTTGCAGCTTCTTCATGGGCAAAGGAGGATTAGGGATGGTAAGAAAAATGGTGGGTGAATTGTTCCTTCTACTCTTCTGCTGCCTTACTGGTCTCTGCACTGTGCTTACAACATGGCTGCATCACCAGGGGAATCTAGGCAAGATTCCTCTAATGCCATTTAGGCTCATTTAAATTAGGAAGAGAAGGAAAAAGATAAAAGGAAGACAAAGAGGAATCTATTTGTCATGGCAGATTCCAGGTACATTTCTTGTGGTAAATAATCCCAGGTAAGGTGAGTCAGGTGGATCAGAAAGGCATACATCTTCATTTCAGTTTGAGAGACAGAGATCAAGATACTGCATGCTCATAAGCAGAGTATTGCTGAACTCTTAAGAATTGCTTTGACTAGTTCAGGCTCTATCTATCACATTTGACATTCACTAACACATAGGATTTTTTCAGCTTTCATGTCTCTAAGTCACCAATCCTACTTAAATGTTGAACAGTGCCTTCACCCTTTGCTGCAAGGTAAAACCCTGTTTGTGAGCATCTGTGGTCTTTGTGGTAGTGGTGGAACAATAGAAGAAGGGAAGGAGCATGAAAACTGCTCAAGCTTCAAGCTGTGGTACTGATCAGAAGCACAGGGTGGTGAAATCAGCCCCTAACATTAGACTCAGACTAAGCTGTAATCGTGATAATGAATATATTCCAGTGTCCAAGCAAGAACTGAGAAGCAGACTGATATGATTATTTTAAAGTTCAAATACAGGGAGGAGAGTGGATAGGAAGTCCCAGTGTGCTGTTATTCTGTTCTATGTTGTGACTGTAGTACATTTAGGATGCAGCTCAAAGTATCAGTTTGCCTTACAAGTATGTATGAGCCCATCCAGGCCTTATAAAGTCCTTTGATGAGTTATTTTATTTCCTCTGAAGACTTGAAGTAGTCACTTGCCAGCACAGGCTACATCTCTCCTTGGACAGTGTAGTTACAGTCATTAATAATGTAGAAAAATCTTTGAAAAATGCTGACAAACTTGGTAATGGCGGTGGTGCTGGCTTAAAGAGAGACTGGGGAAATAGCTATCTGAAGCATATGTGAGTTGGCTGAAGCCTACCTAATATAGGGTAGGCTAATCTAATTTTAATCGAAATGTGGCTGTAGCTCCTACAGCTGTACCTGAATTAGACATGCATTTGCCAGCTCACATACTGCTAGAGCATGGCTGCTGCAACACAGAGGTTGGGCCAGGCTGCAAAACCTACCCATGAAACTGCACACACCCAGCTCTGTACTGCCATGGCTCTGCTACAGACAGCAGAGGCAGATTTCAGTCCACTGGGCAGGTTCTATCAAATACTCAAGGGAATTTAGACTAACAAGAGTTTTTGTCACTGCTGTCATTTAGTCATGCCAGAGTGTTTTGTTTGGTGGTGTGGTTTTTGTTTTTCTTTTTTTTTTCTGGAAAACTAACTGCTAATGTCTTGCCAACACTTTTCTATCCACAGCATCAATGAGTCAGGGCCAGAATGGACCACTGTGGTCCATGTCATCTAGCCATGTTCAGCAATAGGCAGCCTTAAAAACTGTCACTTCCCCCCTCAACCATTTAAAATTGTATGCAGGTCTTGGAAAAATAACCAGTCTCGAGACATAGTAGCTGCAGATGGAGAGTCTGCTATGCCTTCTAAGTAACATATTAGTACATGCGAGTGTTAGGCTCTGGGCTTTCCTAGCTTTGCTTAACATGTCTTTTTTTTTAATCATACACTCAAGGCTTTCCTCCAGTCCTGCAGTCACCTGCAAAGAGAATATATTATGCAGAAGCAGAGTAATCAGGAATGAGGGGACAGGAAGAGCTTAATAAAACTAGGAGGCCTGGAACAATTAAATTCAACCAATTGACAGAGCAGGCGAGATGAGTTGACAGTAGAAAGATAACCTGTTTGTAAATGCAGCCCTATTTTATCTTCCCACCAATTAAATTAAGTTCTCTTTGGCCTTCAGATAAAAAAAAAAAAAAGCAAACCAAACTAAATAAACACTGTTATGCTGCATACATCTTAATATTTCTAATCTTCTGACTAGCAGAGCAAAAAATTAATATCTTCCTGCCTGAGTAAGAGGAAAAACAGATGCCATGGGGAGGAGGAAATGGGAAAGGATGAGCAGCTCTAAGTTAAAGTTTGTGTGCCTTCACATGCATGCACACACACACGGAGTCAAAAATAGCTTTGTGAACGGTGTTTTAAAACTTCTTTGTAATAATGCCCACGAGTATGCCAAAAAAGCAATGCAAATACAGCACTTTCACTGTACCTTAGTGACCCCAGGCAAAAGCACTAGTCTAGCTACAGCAGGTTTGGTCCATGGCAAAACTAGAAGCCTCTGCCTTTGCTGTGCTTCAGCTGGAGGATAAAACAAACATGTTGGCAGTCCCAAGGAAAAGCTATATCTGCCTTTCTCCATGAAGATGTGGAGTGAATGAGTTGAGATACCACTGAGATACCATTTTCATACCACCAGTAGCCTCAGGCAGCTGAAGAAAAACTGAGTGTTGGCAGAGCTGTCCACTGCAACACCACACACACATGATCCCCCCCAGCTGGAGTAGCACCAGTGATGCAGCCTGTAAGATGACTCTGGCACAAGGCCTTGGAGTCACAAAGCAGATGATAGTTTGTCCTTCAAATGAAGGATGTTCTCAAAGTTTGGGCTTTTTCTAGCCACCTTTGTTTTGTCTCACTTCCATGTGCTATCAAGTGAATGCTTGGCAGCCCACAGTGGTGGTCGTGCTGCTGCCATTATAGCCCAACATCCCCACAGACAGAAGGGGAAAAAAAGCGGACTTGAATATTACATGATCAGAGGGAGGGAGAGGGACAGGCAATGGCCTCACAGCACACACATGTCCATCAGCAATTGTCTCTTTGGCCCTTTTTCCCCCTTCCTATCCTGCCACCTAACAGCACGTCCCAATGCTCTGCACTGCTGACTGTGGCTCACCAGACACGGCGGCACTTTTGGGAATTCAGGAAATGCTCCCTGCTTTTCTCCACTCTCATTCCTGGGCTTAGATCACCATTGAGAGAGATGAGATGAGTTTCCAGCTCGTCTCCTTTGCCTCAGAGGGGCCCTATTCCAATGCAGGGCTTGTATCACAGAGACACGTTGTCAAAGAAGGTCCAGGGCCGTGGCTTGGCTTGGTTGCTGCTGCGGATGCACAGACACTGCTGTCACACAGAACAGCCTCTCAGGATGGTTGGGCTGGGTCTCTGCTGCCCCACAGCCCCCTGGTCAGAGAGTCAGGGGCTTGTCGATGTTGATGACAAGTGCAACTTGCTGTCCTACAACCGCCCCCGGTGCTGCTCGGGCAGCTTAATGAGAGCTTGCAGTGAGAAGTAACCACCCCCTCAGGAATGCTGCTTGTACAAGCAGAACTGTGGGGGATTGGAGCAGGAATGCAACAAAACTGCTCTCAGACACAAGCCTGCAAGCTGCTTTATCCTGTCCCTTACCTCTCCTCCACCATGTCAGGCGCAGGAATGCAGCAATTAAAAATCTAAATACCCCAGTACCAGTCTGTCCATTCAAGTCTGACAGGATCAAATGCCCTGCTTTTGCTTTTCCTGGCAGCAGAAAAGAACTGTGGATCTGGGATCTAATGTAGTCTGTTGGACACATCATTTCCCTTTTCCATACCAGCTTTCTCAGAAATAAATAAAGAATTTACCATCATTCATAATATTCCTTTATTTTGTGCTTCTGAGCATTGTATCTCCCTTCAAGAAGTTGGCACAGTTTAAAGCAACTCTGAGGCTCCTGCACACCACAGTGGGTTGTTTGGTGATGCAGAATTGTAACTACAGATAATAAATGCTGTGCCAGTCTCTTTGGATGGAACTGTCAAACTGGAAAGAACTGTACTTGTTTTATTCCCTTTTTTTTAAAAAAAAAAAAAAAGCTAACTTAAAAATTTCAGTGAGGGCAAGTCTGCCTTGATTCAGACTACATGTCTTCTGATTTCATTTTATCCTGTTATCCTCAACTAGTCTGTTTTGCATCAGACTGTTGTTACTTTAGCTTTTTATATGGGGATACTTTCTGTAGTTCTGAACAAAAATTCTTCATTTCTTTTTCGTTTATGTACAACTCCTATATTTTTTTTCTTCTTGAAATCTGTTTTCAATATGGACCTGAACCACCAATCTTGCTTTTGTGTCCCAGATTCCTAAGCACCTCTTTGGTACATGCACATACACAGGTACAACCATCAGAAGAGGAAAATTATGTGTGGGAAAGTGAAGCACTCTAGATAAGCTTTATTTTCTTTTCATTGCCTTTGATGATAAAATGCCACTTCTTGACTTCAGGGGGAAACAGAACTGAGTTAATGTTAAGGTGTTGTGAAAATACCACTCACTCTGCAAAAAAATCTGTAGTAGTAGACCCCCAAGGTGAAGATTTTATTCACACAAGAAAAGCAGTTCAGACACAAAATGAACTACTGAAATAAACAAAAGATATCTCAGATAACTGAATCTAGAAAGTTGTAGGGTTTTTAAAGCTAATTCCCACTGTTTCCTGTCATTTGTTTATTTGCTGCATTTCCCTCCTTCAAACAAGATAACTAAACTAGTGATTTTTTGACTTTTCCATGCCCTTTCAATATAAAATGTTTCTATTTTACATTAAAATAGAAAAATAAAGCAAACTAAAAATATCTCAGTTGAAGAGATCAAAACATCTGTGTCCTCTGTGACATCCACATGGCTGTGCCTCACAGAATAACTGTGGTTCTGTAGGCAGAGAGATACCTTAGAAACCCAAAAAGCACCATGAACAAGAAAATGTCCTATGTTGGCTGTATAAATAAGCGCCTTTTTGTATTTTTAATTCTCACATCTAGTTGAGCTGGCTGTGGACTCCATCCACAGAACTGAATCACAGTGTGGTAAGCTGCGCCATATATTTGCTGTGTGTTAAATGCTCTGTGGCAGCTTTTTTTGTGCTTGCACTTATCTGATTGTAGGTCCTGAAAGTGATGTAAGAGCGTGCATTTGGGTGGCTACTGCAGTATTAATCCAACCTAGCTAGATAGAACAGCTACACACTGGATGGGAAGGGGTGGAGAAGCAAAGAAACTTTTTTAGGCGTGAAGGAAGTGTTTATAGGCCGAGGTCTTATTCTGCTTCTACTTCCTTTCCCTTCCTTGAGCTTCTGTGTTATCTCAGACTTTCTCTATTTTAGTCGGGTCTTTTTTGCATGGGACTGTTCTTCTGTTCCAATGAGCTTTTAAAGTTTTAACCCTACACTCCACTGCTGTTCTGTAAAGTCTGAGTCTCAAACTCAAAGTCCCAGTGTGGTGACTGCCTCCCTTTCTGTGGACTGCTTTGACCCTCGAGCTGCTTGGTCTCACAGGGGCTGTAGGCGTTTGCCTGTATGGCTGTGATAGTAGAGTTACTTTCCAAATTTTTACAATGAATGTGTCTGATTTCCTTATGCATGGTGCTTCATGCATATGTCTATGTATTCACACTCACACTGCAGTGAGTTCTTTTTGAAATGTGATCACAAATTGTTCTGTTTACACAGAAACCTAAAAATGCTGCACATACATGCATATAAGACTATAGGAGGCATTTGCATTATTTGGCAAGTAGTATGTTTTATTGCTCAGCACTGTGTGAGCAGGCAATAAAAACCTTTGCCTTTTTGTGTGATTCAGGCCTTTCCCTTCCCTCTGTACACATTCATCTATTTATTTTTTTGGAGGGGGACATAATATTTAACATCATTCTTATCCAGTAATGGTACTGGAGAGTATTTTTCAGATGCTGCCTCCTCTATTTCCATTCTGAAAGACATTTATTTTTCTTTAGGAAATAATGATGGATTTAGGGAACTAATTTCAGAACAAATAAAAGCGAATAAATGTGGAGCAAGTGCTGATAATTTAATTGGGGAGGAGTGTCTGCAAATTGCAAATAGACTTTCTGCCTGCCCATTCTGTGGAGGATGGAGCAACCTTACCTGAAGTGGGCAGGACACAAGCCTCAGTTCTGTCCAATTGCAGCTCAATTAAGATTACAAAAGTGTTCTCCTGCAAGCAGATGCTTTTCTTTTTTTATGAACTATTAGGCAGTAAGATCAGAATGTAGCTGGTAAAGTGGAAAGGTACTCCTTTGGGAAGTATGTTTTGGATGCTCTGGTGCTTCTTTTCTTTTCTCCTAGGGGCTCTTAATAGCTTCAGAGATGTGATTATGCTGGGACACCTCCATGTCCTTTGCTGCTGCTAGAAAAGCACGCCTCTCACCTTTCTCACAAACATCATTGCAATGATTTCCCTTCTGAGTGCTGTGGGTAAGTGAATTACATGGAATGAGGTTTCCTCTTGTCTCTAGATAAAGCTGTGTGACCGAGTGTAAAATTGAGAGAATTTTGCTTTCCCAATCTATCATTGCCCTCCCTTAGTCCTCTCTGTTGCTTACCTGGGGGCCTGGTTCACTGCAGTTTAAAATGGTGTGAAGTTAGTGTAAAAGAGAGACTGTTGGCTCCTTAGCCTGAATTGTCTATCCCAGTGAGATGGCTGTAGCTTGATAAAGCTGTGACCCAAAGGACTGCAGGTTTTTCCCGCCCTTGTTCTTTCTGTTTCACGGGTACAACAGGTCTCATAATGCTTTCTCTAAGAGGAAGGCTGAGCCTGTAATGCACATGGGCAAAGCTGTGAAGTGTCTGGCTCTTTCTGCAAGGTCCATGAGCTCTCAGTACCCACTGCACAGCTGTGTTCAGGCTTCATGTCAGTAAACAGCCCTTCTCTGGTTAAAGCAGCTAATCTTCTGATTGCTGTAAGCTTCTCTAAGACCTGATCCTACCTGCTCCTAAGGCCTGATCCTTCTCCTCAGAGAAGGACAATTGTTGGGTTGTACATCACATTAGCAGCTAAGAATAAAAGCTGGTTATCTCTCACCCAGTTACTCTAGAGGTCATTGAACCAGCATTAGAAATGGATGAGCTAAAGCTTATAAGGAAAATGCCTGTGATTGCTGTATGGCTGGAGGGGGAAGAAAATATACAGGAGCTTTGGGCTTTGGTGTAGTGTGCTAGCTGGCTAAACTAAGCCTCTGCTTCCTCTGTAGGTAAGTGAAGGTTTGTAACAATTTTTTGTGTTATAGAGGCGTCAGCAGTAAAACCAACAAAACCATGGGGGTCAGAAAAATGACCTCTTCCCAATCCAGGACTGTAATATGGTCTTTTGTTTGTCTGTGAAAGTTCTCCTGAAAACTCTCACTCTCACCCCAGAGATCAGTTTTCAAGCACCTTATGCGAGCCGTTAAAACTGGCATGACAGGGGCCAGCAGCTCGTGACCTTTCACGTTGGAAGGAAGAAAGGTCTGGGACAATCACAAGCTACCAAAACCATCCTTGTTGTCTGACTGCACAGCATTTGCACGTGCAGGCTTTGAGATCCTTCTGCAGCTATCTTTTGTGAGCTCCTGTGGTAGAAATGCTAAAACTGAAACCTGAAATTGATGGCAAAGAACCTGCTCTCTGCACAGAGTTAGCTGTTTGCAAAAACCTGAGTGAGAAACAGTAATTGCTTTCTAAAAAGATTATTAGAAATGGCTTTATACATGTTGCCCTTGGAAAGGGATGAGAAGGTAGATAATTGTGCTGTTGGCCTGTAGTCATCACCTGAGAGCCTGAGACACTTCATTTAACTGCTGCTTCTCTTCCTGGATATTTCAGGGAAGTCTCATCCTCTGCCTAATGCTGCTGGCGGTCTGATCTCAGCAGCCGCAGAACTGTAATAGTTGCTGTTCCCCTTCCTACATGTTAATTGACCAAGAAGGTAGACCTTTCCGTGGGCTAAGAGACCTTCTGCCACTGCCTAGTGTGACACAAGACACTACTTGTTAGCTGTTCAGCTGTCAGATAGAAAGGAGATGTGGCAGCTTCTGGAACTGAGCAAAGCTTCAAGCCTCTATCAAAGTGTTTTTCATCTTTCCTACTTTTTAAGCTAGAGAAAATGATAACCTTTTCCTCATGACTACCAGGCTTGTTAAGTATCTCAAATGCTATTAATCCATTGTCAGTGGCTGGATGGCAGTGTTTGGCAACAGTGAATTGAATTGTCATGTTGCTTTGCCATCTTCTGAGCACTGGGTTGGAGAGGCTAAGCTATCAAGGTGTGGTGGCACAGGAGCTGCTTAGGCTAGTCTTGTTGGTGTCCATTGCATCTTCCTAGAGCACTTGGGTCAAAAGGAGGCACAAATCAAACGCAGCCCCTTAAGGTATGGAGAAAACAGGTGTTAAGGGTCTCTTTCATGGGTCTGGCTGACTGTGTTACTTGATCACAGTTCAGCTCCAGACTCATTTACATTGAAAATGAAAGCTTATAAAACATGGAATGATGTCTTTGGCTGTGTCTTTTTTTTTCCCCCTTAGAAAAGTGATGAATGTTATTATATAATGTTTCCTGGACAGTGGACTCCTGAGAATCCAAAAAATAAAATAAAATTAAAGGTGGTCTCAGCTGCTGTTAAGTACCTCACTGTTTCTCTGAAGATAAGAACTCAATAGCCCAGAATGAGGGAATAGAAACCAGCTGTTATCACTGGGAGCCAAAAGAGCTATGTATACCCCTGTCCTGGAGGAATGGAATTGATGGCAGCAATAAAAAGTGTTTGGCAGCTTCCTGATCAGCAAAAATACTTGTAGTGAGTAATTCTAGCTTTTCCTGTGCTCCCTGTTCTGGAAGAACAGAATTGCTGCTTCCTCCTCTGAGAAGTGGTAGCAGCGTGACTGACTAGCTTCAGTGTGATTCTTGGTGTGTGAAGACAAGGTACTACCTCAGAGAAAAACTGCCAACTTCTAAAAGGGGAAAGCTCTGATGGAGAAAAGTACCTTCTTTGGGTTTAAGTGGAGGTGGGTAGGGACACCCAGGCAACAAATGGCTCCCAAGCAGGCAAAGGGTGGTAAAAGACTCTGAGAACTGGAGAAATGTTGCCATTGTAGATAGCAGCAGTATTCATTTAGAAATAAGATGAGGATTAAGCAGGACACACGGTTGCTTTGATTTTAGATTTTTATTTCTTCTCTGAAATATCTTATGATAACCTTTTGGATTTAAGAAAAAGATGCCTTTCCATGAAGGGGAACTGAAATGCTTTCTGAGCTTACTTTGTGCCATGTCAACTAGAACAATCTGTAACAGAGAACCACCTGCGAATGTTGTGAGGGACTAATTTAAATACATAAATAAACAAAAAACCTTCAGAATTAATTCCTAAAAGGCGTGTCATCTATGGAAAGCAAGTTACTGCTACTCATATGTAGGCTTGCAACTAGGATTTGAAATGCAGAGACCTCCTTTCCTGTGAACTTCATGTTAATTCAGGAAGTAGCTGGTTCAATATCCTCCTGGAAGAGAGGCAGTATTAAACGTAATATCTAGTGATTGGAACTGTGCAAGAAAGCAGTCTCCTATTCTCACAACTTGAATGGAGTAATTTCAAGTCTCTAAAATGGGAAAGTAAAAACTGTCCATTTTCAAAAAAATGCCAAACGAACAAAACCTAACTTAAGACAGCTGCTGGCTATGGCCAGTTCTAGAAAGGGCAGGGAAGCAGCTGAGTTGTCCCCCTTGTGTTGACCCTGAAATGAAGCAGTCCATGCAGAAGGGCTCTGAACTTGCCTTTACCATAAGGCAATGCTGGATGACATTGAGACAATTTCGTGATATCACCTCACCCTTTACTACTGAGCGTTGGCAGCACCTGCAGACTTCAGGGATGATGAGCAAAAGATTTGTTTAACATGTGCCAGACTTTGCAGTCTCAGTATGTTGTTGGCTACAGCTGCTGGTTAAACTCTTGGTCCTATGTTGTATAACTTATCTTAATAAAACACAATTTCTGTCCTGAAGAGCTGCAGGCAATTAACACTCCTTCTTTTGAAGCCTACTATAGGAATGTAGCCTGATTACTTCTTGACCAGTAGTAGTAGGAAACACTAAATTGGGTGCAGGAAAGTGGCCTGTGTGTAAAACAGGTCCTTGAGAAAGAGGGAAGCCAGACTTGGCTCTGCTCTCTTGCTTCCTGACCAAATGGAAATGTGAGGAGAGGACAGATGGCAGCTCTCAAATGATAACTTACAAGGACTGCCTGCTGTCCTCTGGTAACAACCCAGTGTACACCTGATGCTCACTTCTCTGTGGCTTCTAGAGGGATGAATGTACCACCATGGGACCTGGACTTGTTGAATCTAACTGGGAGGCACTGTGAGAGCTGCTGACCAACCATCCAAAAGAATGCCTTTGTTCAGTAACAATTCCCACCTCTGTCCTTGTGAAACCATATTCTGGATAGGAAGGGATTGGTGAAGGTTTTTCTATAAAATATTTTTATTCAAGGTAATCTAGGATAGGGGTAAATAATATAAAATATGATCAGCCTCCTTTGAGAAAGGCACTAAAATAGATTTGTGCCTCTTTTGGGTATTTAAGATAAAAGAAATCAGGTGAGTGAAAGAAATACAGTAGAATCACCTTTATCTTTTGCAGCTGTACTTCTTAAATGTGAATGAAAATTTTTCCTTATGTGCCTTGGACTCCTCTAGTGAGATTGTCATTAAAGCGTCCCCTTTCATCTTTCTTCCCACACCCTCCCCATGTCACTAGACATTCAGGGATGGATGCTCATGAGGGGGCTTGAATTTCCATCTGAAGTCAAGCCTTTTTGGCAATTCTGCAATGCTTTTTTTCTGCTTTCTCCTGTGCAGAAGGCTGTAGACCATAGGATATGAGTATCAGCTGGTGGCAGACAGCAATGTGAGAAGCCAAAATATTAGGACTGTTGCACAGTGAAGCATTTTGAAATAAGATATTGGAGAACTTAGGAGCAGCATTAAGGATAGATCATCCTGACCTTCTGGGGATGTAAAAAATGCAGGGGACTTGACAAACTCTTCTCTACAAGTTTCTTCTGAAAAGTGCTTAATTGTTAGCACTTCTGCTTTGGTGCATTTTACCTTGCAGCAGGCTCTTAATGGACTGATAAGCTTCATTTAGTGTGAAGCTCCTCTACTACCTGCATAAGTCCTGCTGCTCTGGTTATAAAGAAAACCCATACAGAAACTGAGGGTGTTTGGTAGAATCCCTCTAATATTTCTCTAGTAACACTTTTTTTTTTTTTTTTTTGAGGGCAGGAGGGAACAGTGGGAATGCTGTAGGCTTAAGCTCTGCTTTTGTGTCATTTTTATGGTATCAGTGAGATACACCAAACTCCTCTGCAAAAATTCTGTGGAGCTCTGGGTTGAAAACAGCCTGAGGTTGTTCTTGATTTTAAAATTGGTTCTTTAAAACTGTCATTTAACTTCTATTTATTGATCCAGACTTTGCTTTTTTCATGTCAGTGTTTTAGATGGCTAAAACCACCCTGGCTACCCTCACAGTTTTAATTCCTCCCAAGTTATCTGCTACAGGTTAGGGTTCATCTGAGCTTTGGCAAATGATGAAATAATGCGTTATTTAACTGTTAATGTGGGGCTAATAGCCCATGTGGATTCACTTCAGTTCCTTCTGCTTCTTTCCTCCAAGGTTTACTTTCACTGTAGTGCATCAGCCTGTGTCGCAGATGCCATGAAATCCTGCATACCTCACTGACCTTCTGAGAGGTAAAAACTTTTTTTTTTCTTTTTGAGTCATTACAAAAATAGAAGGCACCAATGCTGTTTTCTGTAGTGAAGGTGTGATTTCAAAAGCCTTGTGCCTTGACATTTAGACTACCAACTCAGACTGTGCGTGTAGGTAAATGTGTGCAGGGATTTCTTTAGCCATACAGTGTCAAAAGCTGTAGGTTATCTATCTGTGTGCTGGTACTAGCCTTCCAGGAAGCTCCTCTGAGTTCTCTGGAGCCCTTATGGTTGAAGATAAGAGGTGGGGTTGTACTGATTTTTAGGCAACCACTATATCATCTGAGAATGAAATGGCTTTAAAGACTATTCAGTCTAAAATGAGAGATGGCAGGGAAAGCCATGAGCATTTGCAAAGGTTCATGTATAAATAGGAGAGCTTAACTAATTGGTGGATTTAGTTGGTTCTTTTTGAGGATAGTTGCTCCTAACCAACTGACTGGAAGGAGAAGGAATGGCTGAGTTTCTCTGTCTCCAATTTCACATCAGGATTCAGGTGCACCTTGGATATACTCTGACCTATCCTAACACTGAACACAGGATCACTTAATGATGTCTTCAAATTCTTGTGTTCCTCCTGAAGCTGCAGCAAGTTATGGAGTTTGAAAAGCATTATATCTGGGATTAACTTGAAAGTTTCTCTGTGTAAGTCTGCATGGGCTGTTATTACAAGAAACTCTACTTCTGTAGAGTCAAGTGCGTTGAGTAACCAGAAGTCTTCCCATGGTAGAGTGTCTGCCTTAATATTGACTTCAGGGTGAATAGTTACAAAGGGTAGACCTTGAGAGATAATAACCAATATTTGTAACATTAGTGCCATCCTAAGGAGCAGAAGAATGACCCTTTGCCTCCTGTTGCAGTTCCAGACTTCATTAAAAGGCTTCTGTTACCAGCTCTTGTAATGGCTTATGTTGCTCTAGAGGTAAGTAATACTTAAGCAGCGCTTTGCTCCTGGATTATCTGAAGCAATGACTCAAGTTCTGATATTGTGGTGCCTGGATCTCTAAGTTACCAAAGCTCTGACAATCTTTGAATTTCTCTTGCTACCTTGCATGTGAAGTTTTTTAAAGTGTTTCAAACATTTTAAATGGTTTTTAGAGGACGTGATGATTCTGTAAACAAAATATGTTCATCTGATCTGTATGAATACAAAAAAAAAATCTGATGTTTTTCTCTTCCTGCCTCTCCTGTACCCAGATTTTTTGGCCCTGATTCTGTAATCTCCCTCCTCTCTTCCCTTGTGTTTCAAAACTCCTTCTCTCCTACATATTTTAAAGTGCATTTTCATTCTACAGAGACTCTTACCATCATCTGTTCTGACAGCCTAAGATCCTTGCTGGTCTGTTAATTTAATATTCATGAATATAAGCAGAAAGGGCTCCATTCTCTTACCACCAACCTATTCTTTGGTCAGGACAAGGGGCAAAGTCTTGCCTGCTGTGATCATTAAGATTTTCTTCTGAGACCTGGTTAAGTCCATAACAAGTCAATTGTCTGCGGGACATGATACCATTTACTTGTGTCTGAAGAATTTAAGACTCAGTATGAAGCCCATTTGCACACTTTGAATATTGACCCTTGCTTATAATATAGGACACAATTTTTATGAAGTGGAGGGTTTTTTGAGAGAATTAAATCTTTTCTTTTCTTTCACCTTTTCTTACCTGTCCAGTTGTACTTCTTGGGGGATTAGCTCAAAATGTAGCCTTGAAACAATCACTGAAAAGTGGAAAAGCTCCAGGTACTAATGTGAAACTTGAAGTCAAAGGCAGAGTGGGAGGACAGTGTTAAACTTGTAGCTAGTGTTATTTGTAAGGTATAAGTCAAGGTACTTACTAGGTGCAGTTGAGTTTTAACTGTTCCCTGTGTTACCATAAAGGTACAGGATATACTACAGACACTTACAGAAATGTGATGGAGACAAGGCAGGTCCCTGAACTGCTGAAGGGGAGTTGGAAAATGAGAGATCTCACAGCTCCTGAGTATGAAGCAGGTGGGGAGAAAAGAGTAGCCCGTCTTAGAGCAGCACTTCTTTTTCTTTTTTTTGCTATCTCTTTTTGCACTTTTGCGTTGAGCACGTGACGTAAGATGTGTCTGTGTATAAGTGAATACGCAGCCCCTCAGCCGCTACAGTTGTTTGCAGCCTCTTGACCATGTGTTTGCTTCAACTTGGAAAGTCCAAGTCCTGTTTCTCACACAAGGTCATTGTCAATTTGAAAACGAAGTATGGTAATATTCAGAAACTCTGCATATAATAGCAATAAAATATGTTACTATTTACGTACTAGCAGTTGAGCATGATTCTTTCTTCTTTCTGTCACAAGTCAAGCCATATGTGGCTAGTTATGGTGACTCTGTGTGATCATCCTGCAGCCAAGTGATTCTAATTCCACTGCAGTGCAACTTTTATCTCTTCCTTCCATGCTGGTTTTAGACTCTAGCACTGCTTTGCCTAGCTGAGACTGACTGCAAGGGCTTGGAAAGATTGATTGAGAATTCAAAAGGATTTTGATCAAGAGGAGATACTGTCCAAAATGAAACAGATGGAATTCAAGACAAGTGTAGAGATTTGCCTTTAGGAAGAAGAAATCCAATGTGTGAATAAAATTGGGGGATGGCACACTCATCAGCAGTGCTAAGGAAGACCTGTTGGATTAAATGATCTGCAAATGGCAAGAGTCTTATTCCCTTTCCAAAGGAAAAAAATTGGGTAGGGGAGAAACAGTCTTGGTATGCTGGTAGGCAGGGAAAGAGGGAATGCTTTTAAGAAGGCTTTAACAGGAGCATGTTATTCAGCCATGGTAACAGCTTTGGAGAAATGGGCTCCAGGAAAAAGGGGCATTTTGCTCGCTCTGAGAGGCTATCCTCACTAAAATACTGGAGACTTGGTGGGGGGAATGTTACATAGCTTACCTTCTGTGTGGGTGAAGAGAGCATGAAGTAAGGGCAGACAATTTACTCTAATATCTGCCTCAAGAAGGCATTGGAATCATTCTCACTTTATTTTTTACGTAACTGGATAAGGATCTTCAGAAATAGCCAAGGTAGGGCTGTCTCTATTTCCTTAAGGAAGGATAGGAGGGGCTTTCTGGCCCTACTTCTTAATGATCTATCAATGATTAATCAGATTATGATTATTTCATTTGACCTCAAGAGAAGATATGCTTCATTTCTAAATCAAAACTGCCATTCAAGAAAAATGAGTATTGGCTTTGGGACCCTCCTGCACCAGCTTCTCATTTATTCCTTTCTATGTGCCAGTTGTGTTCACTGGATAGGGACCATAATGTTGCTGTGGTGCCAAGACTGTCCTCTGGGGTGCTAGTATTGCATACATACCCAGAATTTATAGTCTCTGCCTATCTTTCTGCTTGTCTCCAGGATCAGTGTATGCCAAACTTGCTTCTAAGACTCCCATTCAGGGTCAGGGTTCAAGAGTCGTCTACTTTCTGAACTCTACCCCCCTCTGGTATTCTGGTTTTTGTTTTGGAAGAGTTGTTAGGAAGTGGCACTAGTAGTGCACTGCAGGTACTAGCTGACAAACTCTAAGCTAGTCAAACACTGACCTGAGAGACAGCTGGCAACTGAGGCTGGGATATGAAAGTCGAAAATCCTGTGAACTACAGGTGTAAATGCACTGCAGGTGAAATGGTCTTCCTTGCATTGCTGCAGCAAGTCTAGGGACTTTATCAAAGGCAGCTTACGGGATATGTCAATCTTGTGTACAGCCGCAGTTAAAGAAAAGACAGGCCTTAATAAATCTCTTCACTGAAATATGCTTTCCTTCCCGCTCACCTCTGCTGTCAATGGCTTGCTTTCAGTTATCTTTCTAAAAGGAGTGGTTGTACTTTTAGAAGAATCTGAAGATTATTTTCCTGCTGTTCCTCTTCCATTAAACTTGATCAGTCTTTCACTCTGAGCTACAACAAAGGCTATTTTCCCAAAGAAACTGGCCACTATCCAAAAGGCCACGGTAGTTCAATGGAAATATTGAGTGCTTCAGAAATGTCCTGGTTAGAAGGAAAGGCAATAGAGGCTTCTAAACTTGCTTTCCTCTGTGCTTATGTGAGGTCTGGGACCATGAGACATGTATAGCTCTCTTGTAACATATACACTCCTGCTCCAGTGAATATGGGGATAATTTGGGCAACCTTTTCCCTTTGAAGAGACAAAGAGGGTCTTGCTGAGACAACACAAAAATCTGCAGGACACAGAGGCAGCAGTCTTCTCCTTTGTAAAGTGCTCTTTGTGAGTATCCTGGGCAACTTTTACCTGCAGCATCAAATATTGGCTTTGGCTTTTCTTGAGGTGGTCTCCAGCTCCTGCTGTGGCAAATGAAGTCTCAAGGACCCATGCTCTGGCTGTCCTTCATACAGCAATCACCAGGAGCTAAATAGGTTACAGGGGGCTTCCTGCCATGCTGAGTAGGGAGCAGAGCTGCTTTACTGGATCACTAACTCAGAATCCTAGCGTGAAGTACTCTTGTAGTACATAATAAGTTTTTTCCAAATACTTCCTTATTCTGTTCGAATACCGTGCTAATTGTAACAGCCACGTACTGTGAAATTTGCTCAAGATGCTCAGTAAAACATCCAGAGTGGTTTAAGATTCTTGCCCTACTACCTAGGTGATCAGAAAATTTGGAGTTCAGCTGCCCAAGGGTGGGAGCGTGGTGGAAGGGTTGCAATTGCTAGTAGTTTAGTCTTAGTAGTTTCTGACTGGCAGCTACAGCTAATGCTGTGACCACAGGAGACTGTGACAAAAGGTACTTACTGTTTTTCCCTAAATGTATAGTGATAATATACAGTTGCTGATATGACTGCCTGAGGAGATCTTGGCACTTTCTAATATAACATTAAGCCTTCTCCATGTACATCTTGCTGCATTCTAATGTGTCTCACAAATGCTCCAGTAGGCAGAGACTACAGTGAGAAAGGTATCATATTCTGTTAGTGCTGGTAGCTCCTGTGTGAGATGCTTAGTCAGGCTGCATCTGTCATGCTGAACATCTTTCCCACTGCAGGCGTTAACTTTATGAGATGTAGATGCAACAGAGATGTCTTCCAACCTGAGGAAATACAGTGGGGGGAAATGTGCATGTGTATGTTAATAAAATGCTTCCCCCTCCAGCACTCCTCTCAGTTTGTCAACAGGCTGAGGCTTTTTTTTTTTTTTAATGTGCACAGCTAATTCACCCCCTTCTGGTGCACTGGAGAAATGAAGATACAGATTTGAGATGGTACTGGCTGACTGACAGCTCTGAGGTCTCAGTTTGTAATCTCTGCTTCTTCATCTGTGTTAGCTACTAGTTAAGGTGCTTTTTCCTTGCCCTTAGTGTCTTGCTTAGAATTTGATCATCAAATCCATTGTGAAATTTCAGAATTAATTTTGTCGGTGGCAGACTACCAACAGGCAGCAGATGATTTCTCAGATATCATGAAAAGTGTAGCATAGCAGATATGGAGGAAACCCAGCATTTAACTGATCAGTGAGTGGTTTGTATCAGCTGCCTTCTACCTACTTTTGTTACCAGATCCCTGCCTGTGTCCTGATATGCCTTGAAACTCTTAATTATCACTGCTGTGTAAGTTGGGATAGTTACACATCTAAATGAAATGTCTTCATAGATATAAGAACTTTAAATATGGGCTGCTTTCATTTGAAACACTTGATAAGAAACCAGAAAGCAAGATCTCTGTCCACATTCAAATACCAAAATTCAAAACAGTATTGCTCCCAAACTCTTGGGGTTCAAGTGAGGCTTTTGATACTGGGTTACTTTGAATGGCAAACTTCAAACTGCCTGCTAATCTTTTCTGAGTCAAGTGTATCAAACTGTACAGTAACACCTTTTTAAGATGCAAGTGCAATAAGGTGAAAGCCTTATAACTACAACTGATTTAGTGAAAACCCTTTAATCTCATTAGTCAGTGAAGTACTATGAGAGCCCCTTCTGTCAAACCTGTGCTTCAGACATGTTGTGGCCTCAGGCTATGTTTTGGAATTGAAATTTTAGCTTTTTGAATCCCAACCTGATCAGCAATTTAAGTATAGTCATTAGAGTGGCAATTTTGAGCCTCTTTCCATTTGTGGACACTGTGGATGTGTTCATTCCAGAAGTGATATAGATTCTGGTGTGGTGAATTGGGCCCCACTGGTAATAAACCTAATTCTCAAAGTCACCTTTTTCAGGTTTCCCCGAAACGGTTTGTACCAGAGCTCCAAGGATTGAGCTGAAGAGTACTGTTAAACTATAGGCAGACATAATACATGGTCTTTCCACTCTGTGTTTACCATCAGGGTGTTAAAGCTCTGCAACAAAAGGATACATTCATAGTAGTGTGGATTGCCTTCATGTTTATATGTCCCATATTGCCAGGCTTATCTCTTTGAGCAGAAATGCAGCTTCCTGTTTATTAACCTGTCCCAAATCCAGCTGCACCTCCCAGTTTTTTAACACATCTTTTCATAGAGAGCAGATCAGTAAATCTAGCCACAGAGCCATGTGTGCTAATGCTCTGTGTCCATACTGTCTGCTTTGACCAGGAGTAGGACTTGATGCCACACACCCATCCAGCTACTCATGTGACAATGGCCTATCTCACAGCTTGGTATTCACAGAACTTGCTTCAGCTAGGCCCCTTTGAAAGAAAATACTCTGTGTAGCATTTCAGCTCTGATGTTATTAAATCAAAAGCAATCATGTGAAAATGCCTTTGGGCCCTGATATGTTGCAGATTATTAATAGCAGTAGGGAGACTCTTAGATTTGTATTTCGGTTTCTTCTCTACCTGAGAGTTTCTTCTCTACTGGTTCCTCACTGCTTTCTGGGAAATTCTCGGTCTATCCCTTAATATGACACTTGCCCTATATGTCCTCACTGTGTACTTTCCTAGGTCTTTTGAGGGAGCTGGGGGAGACTGGAAGGAGGAAGACTAATAATGTGCATTTCTTTTATCAGAATGGGAGCAGCTACAACAAAGGTGCATTAAAGGTAACATAACTGAGAAGGATGAAAGAGAACTAATAGATATGCCAAAACTGGTATGAATGAAGAAGTAACAGGAAGGTCTGGATGTTGGAAGGACCAGAATGACCAGAAAGGTGGGCTGTAAGAGTGGCATGTGGTGTTGGCACAGGTCATTCATAACCCAGCCTGTCTAATTCCAGCTTCTCAGAATGCCTAGGTCAAGGGGAGACAAAAGGAAAGCCTCCAAGTTAAGATGAGATGGTGGCAGGAAGGTAAGTGGGACAAACTAACTCCAGTCTTGGTGCCTGAACACTTGATAGACCAGGAGATACTGATGCATGAGGTTTTCTTCCCTGGATGCAGGATTCTATGCTTCCCTTCGAATTTCTTGAGATTCCTGTTGTCTCAGTTCTTTATCCTGGCAAAGTCTCTCTGAGTGGCAGCACAACCTTTTGGTGCATCAGCCATATCTCCAGTATTGTATCAAATTTGCTGAGTGGTCTCTTCCCCGTTGTCCAGGTCATTCATGAATCACAGAACCATCAAGGCCCTTCGCTCCTTTTCTAAACTGGTAATTTCATTGCAGAAGGGTGTCAGTTTGGCCAGGCATGATTTCTATTTCATAAATCCATGCTAACTACTCCCAGTTACTCTCTTTTTATCCTTAGTATGTTTGGAAATGGTTTCCAGAAGCATTTGTTCCATTACCTTCCCAGGAATCAAGATAAGGCTGATGGGCCTGTCATTGCCCAAATCTCCTTTTTGAAGATAGGAGTGAGTGGTGCTTGCTGATTTGGAAATTATTGGTAGAAACCAAGTGCATCAATCCACTTCCTTTTTTTGCTTGGTTTGGGAAAATTTGTGTTTTACTTGGAAAAAAAAATATTAACAAGTCTTAAAACCTGTTTTTTGGGCTGGAAGAAACACTTCAGGAGTGAAGCTTGGGCAAGTGTAAGAAGTTGGGGAGTGGAGTCAGATCCTGCAAGTTGTAGTTGGGAGTGGAGGAAACTTGCACTCAGGAGTTCAATGCCACTGAACTAAGAGTGTTGCACTACTCCTTCCCTAGGAGTGTTTCAATACTTCTCTTTCTCATGCCAAAGGCAATTTTCATCGAGTAGCTGGACACCACATCTGTCCCGTATATCTGTCTCGGAGTGTTACTGAAGGGCTCCCTCTTTCAAACTGCCAGGCGGGAGGGGACCGAAGGGCTGGCCTTCCCCCTCCTTGTTCTCCCTGCTGCTTTTGTTCTCTGCCTTAATTCCCTTTTGAAGGGCTGATATTTTATTCAGCATCCCCTGCTGTGCTGGAGCCCGTGACAGAAGTTTCTCAAAAGCACTCCGTTGACAAAATGCTAACAGCTGGTCTTTGAAACTCAGGGAGTGCTAGTTGGAGAGGTGAGGGTGGCAGGGAGCAACGCAGAGCAGGGGAAGAGAGAGGGGAGGGGGGGCAGAAAATGCACTATTTGTTAAGAATAATGAGGCAAAAATATGACAGAGGTTTTTATTGCAAATAATAGACAGTGAACTTCAAACAACAGAAGAGAATCATTAAAAAAACCACAGCAACAGAGTTAAATAAATGCATAATTAGCCAGCACCATGAAGGTGGAATTTACTGCACCAGAGATTCTTAAGGGAGAGTCAATAAATTCACAGCTGGTTTGGGTTTTTTATTATTATTATTCTTTCCCCTGAGGAACAGAAGAAAATGTGAATGAGCCCATGGCTGTTCTCAAGGTTTTGGCGGGATTTCTCTTCTTGTTGGCACAAATTGCAGCCTCTGTCTCAGTGGAGACAGGGCTGCCAGATCCACTCTCCTGAGGGAAATAGGGTGATTTGTGAGTGGCAGGACTGAATGCTATGTGTGTTTGGGATTAAACCGATGAGTAAGCATGTCTAGTCCTAGGGAAATTTTGAGAAAATATTGGAAAATGTGTTGCAAGTTCTTAGCATGGGTGCGTGTAATACTGTGTGTGTGTATGCTAGGATAACAGGGTATGTTACACCTGTTCCTGACATCTAATAGGTGTCAGAATCTTTCAGGCTTCTGTGTGTGGGTCTTTGCTATCACAGTGTGAGCTCTGACCCATGTGTGCATGTAGAATCAGGCTGTTGTTGCTTGTGGATCCCTGCACAAGAGGTGGCATGTGGGCCCACTCTGCCATGCATGGGCACAGACTGGGGCTGATTTTTAAAGGTAACAAACTATATGTGTCATTACAGCAACAGCAAAATTGTGTAATGGTGTATCTGCATGAGATACTCCTCCTGTTCCTCTTCCCTCCACAGTGCCATCTGTACTAGACCTGTGTGAAAATGTTACTCACAAATGTCTTTCCTTTTTGCCCCAGGATAAAATGCAGGTTTGTTCTGAATGGATTTCAAACTGTGTTTCCCTAGGGTGCATCACTTTCACAGATAGCCTTTCCAACACCCCCATTTCCACTGTGCACTAGGTACAACTGAAGACCTATAAACTCATAAGGCAATGGCAATGCAGTGAGTTTTATCTGGTCAACTTGAAGCAGCACCCTGTGTGAGTCCTGTGTCTCAGTGTGTTCCTGGAGCCATAACCAGGCCAGGAAGCAATTCCTGTAAGTAGCTGTGCTAGAGGGACATTTGGTTTGTTGAAACAAATTCAAATGGAATATTTCATGCTACTTCAGTAAAACCAAATGCTTTGATTTTGATATCATCAAAAAGCTTTGTTTAGATCAAAAATGTCAACATTCCGAAATGAAATTTCTATTCCATGGGGAAGAACAAAAATTTCAATTTTTCATCACCAGCCTACAATGAAAAAAATCTTCAGGTTTCACAAAAGAGAAAAAAAAATCTTACTCTCACTGTTTTTCTCTGCATTACAAAATGATGCTCCTAAAACTGCCTGTAGAACAGACTTCTTTTCCACTTCTAACTAACATGCAGAAAAATCTGCTGTACTTCATGCCACTTGATCTGAGCCGCTCAGCTTTGTGTTCTTAAAGAACTGGAGGTTCAAAACTGACATCTGAGTGAAAGCAGTATTGTCTTCTGGAAGACTCTGCCTGCACCCCTAACCGTGCTACTGGTGGAGCAGTCACCCACTGTTGGGGATTGAGGGCATCTGTAACTGCCAGCATCAAACCTGCCAGGTGAAGGCAGATAGATTTAGTGCAACAGGCAGTTAAGGAGCGTGAACTAAATATTTTGCCCCCCTCCACTGATTCTCCTACACCCTAAATTTTTATGCCAAGTCTGATTGGTTTTGATTTGTTTTTTTTTTTGGCTACACAAGCAAAAATGCAGACCACAACTTAGAGCTGGACAGCTAGAACTAAAGTACAGTAGTGTGAGAAGAATGACTCTAAAATGACAGGAGAGACTGAAACTGTGAGGCACTTCCTACTCCCATGGCTAAAAGACAAATGATTTCAAGAAGGAGCTTTCTTTCAGATTATCTGCCATGATAAACACTTTTCAGCAAAGAGGTAATGAGAAAAAGCACTGCCTAACCACAGAGGAAAGGGGAGAGACAACAGAGATCACATCATGCTATCGGTATGCCACCAAATTGGCAATTGATGCTAACGACAAACGGACACGGGAGATAAAATCACAGACAGGCACTGAAGCCTTCCTCTGAAAAGTCTGTGCCTGCCTCTGGTGGAGACCTGGAGCTCTGTTTTCTCAACAACATATGTGCAGCTTATCTCTCCCAGTAAAACTGAGCAGAACTGTGGGTGAGTGCTGCATGGGGTGAGTGTGTGAATAGGTCTGTGTGTGTGTGAGAACATCTGTGTGCTTGCCTGTGTGGGTATGGTCACTCTGTGAGCATCTCTGTACCTGTGGGGGGCATAGGACTGGGTGCAGCAACCCCTTTGCACCTGCTGCTAGGAGTTAATACGATTAGTCTGAGGTTTTAAAAGAGCTGCTGTTAGAGGCTTTTGTGTTAGTTGAACATGTGGGTTATACATGGCACCTTGCTCTGCATTCTACAGGGTTTGGTGGAAGGAATCAGCCCGACCACATGTACTGAGGAGCTGCTACAGGGTATTATCTTTGCCACAGATGGTATTATTCCTGCAAGTAAAGCAACCAAGGGGAACAGGAATTGGATATTGAGGTCACAGAGGGAAACAGCATGAGACACCACTTATGTGCTGGGAGCAAATATTAAGGGATACTAGGGTTTGACTCATGAGGATATAAAGTAGTCATCTGAAACCACCACACATCATCCATGCCTGGCAGGGACAGCGAGAGGGAGGGTTGTGGGAATTATGGGACAGTCACAGACACATTCTGCCTGTTGTCCTGTAAGTCAAAGTTTCTAGAAGAATTACGGGAATGACTGGACCACCTGTGTGGGTGTTGCACAGGGGCTGGGCTGGGAGTTGTGACGGTGAGGACAACATGCTGCACAGAGGCAGCCATTGCTTTCTCTCAGGGTGTATTCTATGCAAGGTACATTCTACTGCAGTGTCTGAGTATCCTGAGTAAAACTTCTTGTGTGGGAAGGTTCCTCATTTTTAGCAGGGTACAAGAGAGGGAGCTGTGTTGGAAGGGACGGTAAGACTGAGCCTTTCTCCTCCAAATGAGCAGCATAAGATCTTAGAGAAGTGCAACAAAGAAGGCAGATGTGACAGGTGGAGGAGTAATAGGGAAAAAAAAAAGGCAGCTGTGAAAATAACCCATAGTGTTTAATGTGTGGGAGGAAGGATATGGATGTTTTTAGATGCTCTGGACTCTCAGTCCAACCTGTTGCATAGCAGGAGAGTGCAATATTGGCATGGGTGGGCAAACCTCAAAGAAGTGCTTGTGTTGTGCCAGAATTCTAGTCCTGCTTTACTTGCCTTGGAGCATCTCTGTCATGTCTGTACAGCTTGGTTACCGCCGTGCATTCTGCATACAGCACTGCCTTGTCTCGCAGGGCACACTGTGTTAGGGGCAGACAGGTTATTGCAAAGGTGAGGCCACTGCACCCTTAAGCCACTGCATGCCTGACAAATAGCTTTTGCTGTGACAGGTCCACCCAGCCTGCCCTGACCTAACTCCCCAAGCAGTTACAGTCTGCTGTTTGCATCCTGCACTGATGCAGAGAGACTGAATCTCTGTTTCTGCTGGCTAGCAGATGTCTCACTGGGGGATTGTCCCAGACAGCACTAAATAAAAGAGAGAGAAAAAAGAGAAAATAAAATAAAGCTTTCTTTCAGACCACCTTCTGGCTCAGAAAAGTTCAGGAGGTTTCAAAACAACCTTTTCCTTGCAGAAATTCTGAAACTACCAACCAAGCTAGCATTGGCTCGACATAAAGCCATAAATCAGGCACTGGCTCCTTTTGAAAGGATTGTTTGGTTTGGTTTTTTTTTTTTCATCCCTGAATTTCTATTTTGTTATAGAATGCAGGAGGGTTTTTCATGGCAAGCCTGCATAATGCTGTGGAAAGTCAGGATACACTCAAGAGCACGCTCCAGAAGAATGCCCCTGAGGTGTTCCAGGCCAGCAGGCTGGAACCAGCTCAAGGTTTGTTCACTGCTGACATGAAGTGATTTGGGGAACAGACTTACCCTGGAGTAGCCATGGTCTGTTTCTTCCACCCTTTGCTTCTGCGTCGCTGACTCCATTTGGCCTCTGCTCATGTTGTGAACTCCACCTATTACATTTCCTTTGGTACCCCCTGTCCTCACAGTGAGCCATGTGTAAGCATAGGCAAATGAGAAAATAGAGCTGTGCCTTCCCAGGGCTGTTTGGCTATCCTTGTATATAGATGAGGTGTGAGGTTTTTAAGCATTTCCTGCCCTTTCTGCCACCCTGCAGTAGCTGTTATTGGGATCATGTGGAGAGGAACAGGGTGGTAGATTGAAAGCTAGACTATACTGTTCATCCTGTTTAGTTAGTGGAGGCAATCACACACAATTTTGGGATAGATTTATTTTTTAAGCTGAGTATCCCAGTAAGGAACAGCTGAAACCCTATGTTTAAGTGGCTGCTTACAGCCAGCCCTATGACAATACTATAGCAAAGCTTGGCCCTTCCTACAGCTCACCAGGATCCCCTTTACCTTATCCATCGCATTTGTGTTACCGATCAGTGCAGTTTCACAGGGCTACTAAAGACTGCTTTGAATGACCTCCCTGCACAAAGTTCAGGGAGCACAGGTCCAAAATGCACCTGTGCCATGAAGTCAGCATTTGCATGGCAAGCTTCTTTTCAGTCTGCTGCAATCACGTTGCTGCGAATGTCTAGAGTTTGGCGGTAGACTTATGAATTTGAAAAGCATGGTAGCTTTTGCTTAGCAAAGAAAAGCAAAAAACAAATATGCATGAAAATAGAGATGTATGTATATGAACACATGATCCTAGCCACAAAAGAAGTTTTTGAAATGGCTGTATTGACCCATCTGGTGTGGGTTTGGATCTATAATTGCAGTGGTTCTCATGACACTTCCTCTTTCCAAAAGGTTTTTGGCAGAGACAGCATAGCTGGCATGAACGACAGTGTGAAATGAAGATAAATGAAGAATATGGGCACAGGAATCCCTGGAAGGAGGCTGGGTTGATCTTAATGCAGATGCAAGTTTTCAGGTACAGTTTTGTACCAATTTTCCTTCTCTCAACAACACAAGGAGTACCTGAAGTAAGCAGTAGAGGAAAAAAAAGCAGCCCTGCAGTTAATACATCAGCTTAGGGTTTAAGAGAGCCCAGTTCATGTCCTGCTTCTCCTGTGAACTGGTGTATAGCTGCCTTGAAAAAAGAAGAACCATTCTGCCCTTTCTCTTCAGGGTCTCGATTTAAGCATATTTCGATCTGTAGCTCAGAGCATGTGTGCCATTCTGGCCAGTACTAAAGCAGAAGCTGTAGCCTGGTGTCTCCTGCCTAAGTGTACAGATGACATCAGAGCAGGATGTGGCTTTTTGAGGCCCTACTGCTTCTGACAGACAGGGATCAGTGCATGTCCGTAGGTGCTGTGAAGAGACTCTTGTCTAGAAGGATAGGTGGTATGAAGCTGTGTAGGCTAACTCAATAATTAAAAGGTAGATAATTCTATAAACAATAGATGAGACAGTTCTCTGTTATTTGCCCTTAGTCATTTGACTTTCATTTTGAGAGTGCCTGCTGTGATGTGGTACATGAGAGGGACGCTCACCACGTGAAATCCCCCATCCAAGCAGTGGAATATGCAGACAGGTGAAGTCCTTATGTACCTGAATTCCCTTGTCAGGGTTTATGCCATCCAGATATACTTATATGGATTGTTTCAAGCAAAGATTGGAAGACCTGTACAGTGGGGAGCTTCCCTCTGCCTCTCCTTTGTCTTTCCCATGAATTGTATGCAGAAATGCAAAATCCCCTTTTTGCAGGGACACAACTGGGTTCTGATGTATTTTAATATGATTATGGGTCAGTCAGGTTCTAATTGGCTTTAATTAGCAGCTTAAATATACGAGATACCAAATTCTTTCCTATTTTTCAAAAGTATTAAAATAAGTCACCTCCAATCTGATCCAGCTGATGGGTCTCTCATCAAAAGGGCAAATACATCTGTTCTCACACAGAGACTATTTTTGGTGGAGAAGTAGGTTTGATCTTTTGAGTCAAATGATCCCTTCAAGGGAAGATTGGTAAAATAGAATTCCACTGTATTGTCAAGCTGAAGTCACAGCAAGAGAAGAGACAAGTATAGATGAGTTGCAGGTCACTGATTCCCTTTTCTCCTGAATGAGGCTCTCTGAATGTAATAGAAATTGCTGTGAGTCTCCAAATTTCCATAAGATCCATCTTGGTACTTTAATTTCCCTTAATTTTCAGTTGTTTGCTCTGTGGTAGATGCTACTGTGTACAGTACTTTACATGCTGGGTAAAGATGTACAAAGTAATCCTTATGCTTACTGACTTCTCTCACATAGGTTTTTCTCCAAGAGCTGACTGCAAAAAATAGAAATATCTCTTTTTTTTTTTTTTTGCCTTTTTGGTCAGTGTTAAAAAACCATAGTTTACTGAGGAGGAAAATTAAACATTTAGTCTAACTCGAGGTAGTTCGATGCTACACTACTGCTGTAGTATTGAGAAAGTTGTAGTTTGGGTGTCAGTGAAGTTGGGTTTCTCAAATGAACTCTCTCAATGAGATCATGAGGTTGTTTTGGTTTTTTTGTTGTTGGTTTGGTTTTTTTTTTTTGTTGCAAGCTGGCAACATACCTCATGGGAGAGATAGAGGCTGATCTTCATGTACCAAGACTTTAAACATCTACAGTTCAGATGTCTTGGTCCAAACTTGTCACCTTGACCACCCCGTGAAGTGTTGCTGTAACTGTCATTGCCAAAAGGCAAGATCTCTTCAGCCAGGGTGCCTGATGGCAGCATCTAGGATTCCTTCTGTTCCCAGGTCCTTCTCTTAGAAAGAGACATAAACTCCATCAGCTGTAGATAGAAAAGTCTTTCTGCAGAGGCTGCTGGAGCAGGCAGTATGATAGGTGAAGGGAGCAAATGATTATTCTTTCTACTTACTGACAAATGTTGTGATATGCATTAGGTTAGCTCTGAGATGTTTATGTGTAGGTGGTTTTTTTCATATCAGGATATTTTTGTCACATATGGCGTAAGGGGAAATACTTTTACACTAGCTTCTTGGGAAACTTCAAGAAGTGTATTCTGAGACTGGATTTGAAGAAAGAGAGTCAGTGGGCCCCAAGAGGGAAGCTCTATGCTGAAAGGAATGTGAATGTGGATGGACTGGTTATATGGCCCACTGGTTGTTGAAAACGTGCTTTGTGATGAATTTTGGTACTGAAATAGAGAACTCTGTCCATTTCTAATCCTCCTACTGGCAGAGGAAGGGAAATCTAAACCCATGTAGATCAAATCTGAGTAGTGGTTTCCACCTGCATTAGGAGACAGCCTAAAACACCTCTGAAGGATTCCATAGAGGCATTGTTCATCTTAACTTGCTTTCTTCATTTTGCTCTGAAACCGATCCTAGATTATTTTTGGGAGAACCAGTTCTCCTTCCTCTACCCACCATAAAGAACTCATTTCCCCTACCTTGGGAGAGAGCAACCATGTTTTTGCTTCCCCTGGTGTCAACTGTCTTTGGGGGAATTTTGGTTTTGCCTTTGTTTTTCACCAGATTTCCTTTTCTTTCAACATACTGAATTTCAGGCTGGATTGATGGTCTTGCAGAGCAATGTTTTTCTGTGTGATAAATAACACAAAGGCTCCCCATACTGAGCAAATTAAGGTGGGATTTCCAAGGTAACAGAGTCCATAGAATTCTTGAAGAGTTTAGGTGTAACATGCTCTGAAAAATTATTGCTGTTTTAATTATAGCATACCAAAAGGGCTTGGTTAACTGTTTGCTTTCTCCCTTGAGGCTGGGGTGGATGTGGTGCAGTGGCAATCCGCTGGAGTGCATGTTGTCTCCTTTCTTTGTCAAGTGGAACATCTCTACTTCCTTCAAACAACCTTTGAGCAACTTGATTTTGTAGAAGGCGTCCCTGCCCATGGCAGGGACGTTGGAAGTAGGTGGCCTCAAAGGTCCTTTCCAACCTAAACTATTGTATGGCTTGGAGGGAGAGAGCTGATGATGAAAACAGAGGCCGTTTAGTTCATATTTTTCATTGTTCATGCTCACTTTGGTGGATGTCACTTGTCACCTTCCAGAGCTCAAGCTTATGTGACTACCTGTATGCAAATTGGCAGGATGTTTAATGCTTCCCACCTTTGGCTTATGACCCTGCTCCACATCTGAAAATCATGTATTTGGTGGCTGATTAGTTGCCTATCATATGGGTAGATGATGTATAGCAGAGCCCTTCATCCACCTCCTGAAAAAAAAATCTGGTATAAATAGTCTTCCTGTTGGGAAGTTATCCAGAAAGGGCTGGGACAGAATGGGACACAGAGATTGCAGTTTTGCTTCCTTCTGTGAGTCCCTTCTCTGTTTAATTGCTGAGGTTATTTTAGGGTAGGAAGGGAGTGAGGGAAAGGGAGATGCTATAATGAATAGAGAAGCTAGTGCTGATCTTGCTTGCAGATCTAAACACGCAGGATCCTTTTAATATTTCAGTTTGGCAGTCTGGTACCTTATGGTACCACAAAATTAACTTAAACCCTCCACAAACCTTTGGGAGAGAAAACATAGTCAAAGTACAGTAGAGTAGACAACAGAAAAAAACTGTAATGTACAACTAATCAGATACCCAGAGATCCCAGTTTTGCTCAATCCTCTTTGCAAAATTAAGCTGATGACTTTGACCTTTTTAGGGCCTTAATTTTACAGATGTAATGCCAGCACTTAATACTTTCCATGTGCAAAACTCAAAGCAGCTTAAAAAATGAGGGTAGCTGCAACAATCCTTTATTACAGACAGACTCGCTGAGAGAAATGATTTAACAAAGCCATTAACAGTCACAAGGCTTGCCCATTCTGTGTATGCACAAAGTTAACATATCCTCCAGACTCAGCTTACCTCATCCAAAGTTATCAAGTAGCTCAGTGAAAGGGCTTTGTTAATAGTGTTCTTCCCTCCAGCTTGCTGATGCTGTACTCCCTACCTGAAATCCCATGATATACTGCTTTTTCCCTGTCTCATAAAGGCATGCCAGATTATTATGCACTCTTTATTTAGCCAATGGCCTTCTCTATAGTGCATGAGTTACCCTTGGCTAATTGCTGGTCTGAAAAAAGTAAATGCACAAACTAATGTGTTTGAACCCAAGGTATTTGTCTAGTTCATTATTAGGGACAGAACCAGCTGCAAAGTTCAGTTGTGACTGCACCAAGTATCATCAGGGCTGACTGTGGTCTTAAGTTCAGGTCTAAGACATGACTGTGTTATTTCAGTAAAACCAGCATCACCTGAAGTCCTCAGAGGAACAGGGCTGTTAGCTTCTGGAAGAAACTGGTGGATACAGTCAGGCATTGCAGCTTCTTTAATGTTTTTATTTTGCAACCTATTGAGTCCTGACCTGAGCAGAGCAGGCAGCGATGAACCACAAGATCATTTTAGAGGTATGGGGACCGAAGTGCATTGGTCAGATGCTCATTACAGTGTCTCTCTCTAATGGTGCTTGGCAGGAGGACCTCTGATAAATTCATCCAATTAACAGTTTCCCTTCCTAGATTTCCCTTCCTTGCATTCAATATTTGGTAGTGTAAACAAGGTATATACACAGAATCATTTATATTAGAAAAGACCTCCAAGATCATCAAGTCCAACATTTGACCGTTCACCACCTTGTCTGGGGGTCATGGCACTAAGTGCTATGTCCATTTGTGTCTTGAACACGTTCTCTCATCCTGTCACTTGTCTAGGAGAAGAGGCTGACCCCCACCTGGCTACAACCTCCCTTTGGGTAGTTGTAGAGAGTGATGAGGTCTCCCCTCAGCCTCCTCTTCTCCAGGCTAAACACCCTCCCAGCTGCCTCAGCTGCTCCTTATATGACTTATTCTCTACACCCTTCACCAGCTTTGTTGCCCTTCTGTGGACTTGCTCCATCACCTCAATGTCTTTCTTGTAGTGAAGAGCCCAATAGTGGACACAGGATTTGAGGTGCAGCCTCACCAGTGCCGAGTACAGCGGGACAGTCACTTCCCTGGTTCTCCTGGCCACACTATCTTTGATACAAGCCAGGATACCTTTATTATGCCCTACATAGGCACCCAAAGCAGTGGCTCAGTGAGGTTTGAACCAGCAAAGATCAGAGCAGCATTTCAAAATCTCTTAAGATTCCTTGTTGATGATTCCTGCATCTCCTCTGGACCCTTCTCCTGCCTGAAATGCTGGAATGAAATATTCTCTGAATCAGACTGATTGCACAGTCTGTTTCCCCCAGTGGTGCCTAATAGAAGAAATCTTGTCTCTTAGATATCAAATTTGAAAGCAAAAATGAGAGAGAAAATAACACTTGCTTTAAATAATGAACAAAAGTACCAAGAGATTTATTTCCCCCACCTTCTCCCCTCCCTCATGCAGATATTCTCTTCTTTAAAAACAGTTTTCCAAAGTGAGTTTCATGCTGGATCGACAGCCCTGCAAAGCAACATCCTCTGTTCACATACCAAATGGGAGTAACTAATGCGTAGGAGTTCAGACTTTCACTCAGCAGTAGCAGTATGCCTTGGACTTAATGTAACTAGAAGGTTGCATCTATGTGAAGGGCTAGGGTTAGCTCCCTGGTCCCTTCAGTGACAAAAGAATGTGTCCTCCTGAGCAGCAAGGATGAGAGCAGAGGGGGGGAATTTATTCATTTCAAGGGGGTGAAAAAATGATCAATTAATGAATTCACTATAGCAACTAAAAAGGATTTATGTGATAAAATATATCTGTGGTTGGCCTGGAACATGCGTCCTCCAGGCAAGAACTGTGGATGTTGCTACAAATCTTCTTGAACCAGTTTTGCCTTTGAAATTGGCGTATTGGAATTGATTACAAACGTGACATTGTTCAATTCATGTTCTGCAGTTAGAAAAGTGGAATGCTGCTACTTTGTGCCCCCCACCCTCTTTTTTTTTCCTTACACAATTCATTGCCCTTTCTGTCTTCACTCAATCTGCAGTTGCGATTGGTCATCTAAAGATATTGCTCCTTACTCAAGGGAAACAAGCAAGTAGCAGCTCCTGGTGTGCTTGCCTAAAGAAATCTAAAGTTAATAGTTGAAAATTTTTTTGTCAGTAAAAAAAAAAAAAAAAATCTGATATTTAAAGCAGTGCACAAAAGTGGGTGTGAGGCCACTTGAACTGCAGGCATTTAACAACTCAAGCAATTGTTTCCTAGAATTTTCTTTCTGTAATTTTTCAGATGTCTTAGGACTGTGAAAATACACTTAGGATATTTTTAGGATGAACAGTTAATCAGCTACAATACAAATCAAATTTGAACTTTTTTCAAATCTCAAGCTGAACAGCTTTTGAGGCTCAGAAAGTTTCAATTAAATTTTTCTTCTTTCTTTCTCATTATCACTGCACTTCCAAATGTCCAGGTGTTAACAGATACCAGATTCGAGGAGCAGTGATATGCTCTGATAGGGTCTGTTCTCATGTTATTTCCAAGATAACCAGAAGCAGGATGAATTTGAAGTCATCTTTTGAAAAGTGCTGATGAGAATTCCATCCCTGTTTTTTAGAAGACTGAATATTTCAAATGAGGTCAGGAGTGGATCAAGCACCTTAACTGGAAATTGGTATGAACTAAGTTCATAGCCATTCTCTTAATAGCTGTACTTGCATCTAATTTTTTTGTTGGTTCTGGGGTTTTTTTAAGTGTGTGTTTGGTTTTGGGTTTTTTTTTGGGGGGGCGGTTGTTTGTTTTGGTTTGGCATTTTTTTGGTTTGTTGATTTGGTTTAGTTTTTTTTGCTGCCTATCAGTTAAGCTTATAATGTTATTGCCAAATAGATAAACAGATTAAGTTTTTTCCTGAACTCATACATTCCTGAATCTTGTCTGCAAACTCCCTACTGGGAAGACGTGGGGGAAAGGTAGTATCCAGAAGGTGTTAAATGACAAGCAAATTCCAGCACTGCCTGGAAAGTTTTGACACCTTGGACTTTCTGGGATGAAGGTTCAGCCAAGGATGTGACATAGAGACAGCTCTAATAGAGTTGATGGGTAGAGGAAATAAGACTGTGCCTAAGATCCACCATTTTTCCAGACTTATTACAGGACTTGCCTGCTTGCAGTAACCAAAAACAAGAAACCATAAACCCATATACAAACAAAGCCACAGAATTTAGAAAACAAAGCTGTGGAAAATCCACGAAAAATGAGAAGGAGACCTGCACTGAAGCCTGCTGTGGAATCTTAATTGCAGCATGGTGGACTGAGGTGGTGGAGATGGGATGGATGCCCTAAACAGATGAGTCTGTGGACAGAAAGCATGAAAGTTGCATGGGAACTCTCACTGGGAAGGCACTCTGGAAGTCAGGAAAGTCAGTGTAATATTTTTCCTGTCCTTTACTGGAAGTGGGAAAAGGCAGGACTGGTTGTTTTAGCAGTCTGGGACGTTGTTCTTTGCTGATGTGTATGATTTGCCTGGTGGCTTTTGCACTTTGCAAGTGAAAAAAAAAAATCTGAAGTCTGAAGTCAGGAGGGTAACTGCAACAGGAAAGATGTGCCTCCCTTAGGTTCATGGGCTCACTGGAATGTGTGGGAGTAGAGATAAGAATTTACAATTGGAATACTGGAGGACAAGTTGATCATCTTCCCTGAACAGGCATAAGGGATCTATTGGATGTGTACGTTTCAATCTTTCTACCTTCACGAGGACACAGTCCCCTGTGTGGATTCCCTTCCCCTCACGTTGGCTCTAGCAGTCTGGACACTTGTCAAATCCCCAGCATGCAGCTGCTTGCATCTCCCACTCCATTATTATTGCTGATGCTAATCTCTGACCGCTGAACACGGGTCAGAACCAGGAGATAATTGCAGCTCCGATCTGCCAGGCACGGTCCTTTGTGAGTAGTTAATGAGTGTTCAGGAAAATAAAGCAGAAAGAAGAAAAGGGGGATTGTGGTTTGCATACAGTGAGATAGGGAATGAATAGGAGATGGAAGGAGGGGACAATTCACTGATAGGGGAAAAAGAAAGAATTGGGAAAAGAAATCGTTTGCACTAAAGCTCCTACAGCCTTATTCTTGTTTCGCCCAAGTGGATGCTGCTAGCTCTGGTAAGAAGGGGTCTAAGTAAGCAGGATGCAATGACACTGCAGGCCTGTTAGCAACGCTTTGTTTCTGAGTGGCAGGGACGCAGAGGTGGGGGTCATCATTTCCCCTACCAGTCAGGGGGTTACACCCACAAGACCAATATCCTTGTGCTCTTTGCTCTCAGTTATTTCCTCTCCTTTACTCTGCATCACACTGGCTGTGTGTGTGAAGGTGCCCTCTAGAGATTGGCTATCTACTCCTAAAATTGGCTTTAGCTCTCTCTCCTTCAGCTTGAGTGGCAGTGACCTGTATCTCTGTATCTGAATCACCAAACTTTATTCCCAGTTCTATCTTTTTATCACATTGAGAGGGATCGTTTTTGGTGTCTGAAGGAAAAAGGTGACTTTTATCAATTCTTTGACAGGCCCTTACTCCAAACAAAGATAGCTGCATCTAGTGATCCATGTGACACTGTTATCCTTAAAACAGGGTTCTTTAACCCAGTGTCCAAGAAGCCAATCCACACACAGAGTTGAGATATTTGATTTTATTTCATATCTGTGCAGAGATGGCTAATAGGTGGTAAATCCACAAAGCTAGCAGACCTTCAGTATGCCAGCTGGTCATTTTTATACACTTGGAAGAATGAAAAATTGGCATTTCCTGTATACCTAACAACCTAAAGCTATAGTCCTTGGCTTTTCACTCTTTTGTCTCCATTTAAAGGTACAGTACACATTTATTTTACCATGCATATTCTGTGGGTATGCAGAGGAAGTGGCTTATATGAGTAAGGGATGATCATAGCCTATGAGTGGGCATTTTACTATGTTAATGGGCACGAGTTCAAGCTAAGCTGTTCTTTGGCTTTGTAGTTTGATTTATAGCATCCTCCTGTTCTTATTTCTCAGGTCAAGGCTCTTGGTTCTTACAAGTTTGGTTATTCTCTCATTCTTCATAAATCCCTTTGTTTGTCCTGTGTTATACTTCAGTGATTCAGTGAATTTTTAACTTTTAACCTTCTCATTAGTATTTTATTTCAACAACATGACTCCTCGTGAAGATCCCAGAGAGCATGAGTGTTCTCCCTTATGGAAGAGGTGGCTCTACCTACTCCTGTGACATCTGTCATAGGGGATAAATGATGCACTATGGTGGCACAACAGCTTGGTTGTCTGGGCATGTCCGGGTTTCTGGAAAACAGAAACAACCTCAAAGTAGGGGAAGGAAAACTGCTTCCTGAAAAGGAGTTAGAGTAATTCAGGATGGAGTTAGAGGGGGAAATAAATGATTGTGGTATGTATTTGTGTCCATATGAGTCCCCTCTTCCTAACGACCATGTTAATGTGCTCATAAAAAGATATGGTGCAGGGTGGACGTGACTGTTCAGGCTGATTAGCATTTTATGGCAGAACTAAGTTCCATGAGAAATTGCTGGCAGGGTGGGCTGTTTTTACAACCCAGAAAACTCTAAGATGCTGAAAGTATGAGTTCCTTTTCCCTATTTTGATTGCTATTATGTTAATAATATTATTAGTTATTACCGACCCTTGAGCGGTCCTGCAACTCCCATTAAAACACAAGACAGTGCGGGAGTTTGGGTGGCTCAGGTGAGTCCTAGCCAGAAGCGCTCTGTCCTGGTACAACAGGACAGGGCACTGGGCTGACAGAAATGGCTGCAACCAGCTGCAAAGCATGACTGACATCCTGGGCCTCTTGGATCTACTGACCAGAAAACTAAATGTTGAGTCCTGGTGTCTTGGCCATAGCCAGCCTCCCTCTGCAGTCTGCTCTTTGCTTTCAGTGAATTATTAACTGCTTTCAATCCAAACTCACACGTACCATGGTTCTGTATCGTTTTGCATTCTGGAGGCATATGTGTTTTTCAGTTGTGTTGAACGACCTACATCCCTTTGTTTGCAAAGAGATTAGGGTTTCCTCAGGGTAAGATACACTATGGATAGATTTTCAGGTTTGGAACAGTCTGTTAGGTCCTGCTCCAGTCCCAGAAGTTGCTCGGCCAGATTTCTATCCAACAGTAATGGTGAGATATGAGGTATGAATTGGTAAAATGGGGTAGCAGAGAAAAAGGAGGGTTTGAATCTGGTTGCAAATATACCCTAGGCAGCACCAGCCTTTCTGGCACTGGGACTGTTGCAGATATTCATGTAGAGAGTCTTTTTCTCTGAGCTGTGTAGCTGGTATAAACAGCAGGGCTCTGTGAGGCAAGGAGCAGCTCCTTCCGTGAGGCAGCAAGTGGAGGGACTCTGTGCCGCTGAGCATTTATCCCACGTGCTCTGTGTTGCCTCCAGTGATGGAAGGGCTCCATCTGGTTAGAAGTCTCAGTATATAACTGCTTATCATATAATGTCACTCGGAAGTCAATTTTTTTTAAGGGGCGGAAGTGACAGATATTGAATAGCCTAATGTCAAGAGAATAACAGGTTTTACGCCAAGAGATTTAGAAATGTGAGAGAAGTGGTTTTCAGGGCCGATCAATTCTGTGAGTGAATGCGGTGCATTGTGCTGGAGAAAGGATGCAAACCCAGCTGCAGTGACAACTTGCAAGGGAAAGTGCAACAGAACAGGTAAGTTGAACCATCCTGTGAGTACACACACATAATAAGTAATGAAAACCTCAATCAGCCTCTGTTTTTACTCAGTCATGTGTGTAAGCCTGTGTTTCCTTATGTGCATGCTGAAGACTGTTACTATAAGTCTCTCTGGAAAAGCTGGAATAGCCTTCTGGGCATTAGGAGTAAGTAATTCTAAGTGCATACTCAAATGTGGTCTGAATGGAGGACCAGAGCTATGTGAGATATTTGCAAGGAAACCTGAAGGTATGTAAGACTCTCTGCACTTGTTATCTTGCTGCTGGCTCTACCCTGGAGCTTGGCAAACCTTTTAAAAAAATGTAATTTCATAACTGTGTAAATTTCTCGTAATGCCCTCATTGGGTGTGTGGTTACCTTTCTTTCCTACACATCCTCTTTTTCCCAGTGTGCTGTCTGGGAATTCAAGGGGTGTTAGGTATTACTGATATATAGAAGTGAATTACTAACTTGAGGACTCTGAGAAAGAGCTTGCAATCAAGAGAATTTAGTTGAAAACCGCACAAGTACATTTTCACACTGGAAATGCTTATCAGCAGGATAATGGATAAGCAGGAAGTTGCCAAGTGTGGTCAACTGGGACTCAGGACTGGAGCTCACAAACTGAATATGTGGGGTCATTCTACCATCAAAATGTGTATATTTCTCAAACAAATTCTGATGACATGTAAAGGAATTGCCGTTTGCACTGGGATATTCCACAAGCTGAGATGAAGGGGATAAATAAACCCACGTGTCATGGCGCAAAATATTTGCTATTACAATTTGCTCTGTTTGCCTTAGTTTTTCAAAGGGTGACTTAACCCTTTTGTTATTTTGTGGGACCCCCATCTTGCTTATGGTCTCCTTTCAGACTCGTGTGAATGATGCAGGCAGGATAGAGCCAAAAGTAATGCAAATGGGAATGTTTTCCCAAGCTTCACTGATGAACCACAAACGCCACATTGAGGTGCCAAGATGAAATCCTCACTGAACTTTTTGATAAGGTGCTTTTGCTTTCTCGTTCTATAAGCCAGTAGTGAAGCAGTTAATGGCAGTGGCCTTTCTACTGCCAGGGAGACTTGAGAGCCCTTGAAAGGGGCAGGAGGGTTCAATTCTCTGAGCTGCACTTTGGAGGTGTTTCAGCTGAGAAGTTTAAAATCTCACTCATTCAGGTTGTGACAGCTCCACAGCCCTGTACCTATGCTTCCCTGAACCTCTGAAACAATTGCCCAGAGAGCATCCAGAAATGTTCTTGCACACTGTAATGGGCACCAAAGCCTTGGTAAAGATGAAACCGTCCTTCAACCCCTGCCTCATAAATGACTGGTGTTCCATCATCTTTGTTGATGGGTTGTCTGAGGATGTTAGTAAGCACACAGGAGCCCAAACTGAAATTCAGGGGGGTATCCTTGCATGGATATGTTTGCCATTAGCTACCAGGCCTGCTCCTGATTGAAAATTCTAGCATTGCAGAGCAGCACACACAAAATGAGCTGGCAGCCTGCCCAGGCTGCATATGGTGGCTGGAGATGGGGTACATTTGGTGAGAAATAGGGAAGCTGTGATGATAGGGAATAATAGCAGCTACTTCTGCTGTGGGATCATTATGTTCTGAACAGAGATGTGCTTTTGATGAGAGTGGGATGAGTGGTCGAAGTTTTGGCTTGGCATACCTACAGCCTTGTTCATCTCTTTTGAATGAGTGTGTGTAGTGCTATGTGTGCATCAATGGCTTTCTTCCGGGGAGAGGATGTCTTTTTAGTTCCATGGCAGAAGCAGTGAAGGATGTGCCTAAAAAAGAAGTCCTATCAAGAAGCCACAACAGTGACATCCTTCTCAGCAGGGATATGATGAAAGTCAGGGTCTGTGATTTGGATCTTTCCTTCCAGGCAAAATGAAACTGTCCTTTCCGGAGGTGAAGAAAAGGCTACTGCTTAAGGCATGAGGCAAAAGAGGTTTCCAGGGTAATAGCAGCAAAAGCAGGGATAAAATGAAGTGAGGGAAGCAGCTGTGAATGCGTCACTGAAAGCAAGCAGGTAGATAAGATATGTTGGACACAGAACTAACTGGAGAAGCAGACCTGAATATAATGAGGGACAAAACTGCTGTTCATTATGGTTTCTGCTACATTCAGGGAAATAGGGCTTGACACCGGCATTCTTTGCAAATAATCAGAATTATGCCAGTGAACTGACCCAATTCAGCTCCAGGACTGGAGTTCTCCATCTGTGAATACTGCTTAATTGCTCAATGTAAAGGAACAGCAGTGCCAAGGCCACCACCAAGGTCTCAGTCTCAATTCCACCGTCTTGATCTTTGGTCTCCTGACTGAGACTCATGGTATTGAAACAGCTGTGCTTGAGTTTTCTCTATGAACCATAGTTTGCTCTTTGCAGACTTTTAGAAGAGTGTGTTTGGTACCCAGAATAGCAAGCATGATAAAAGAAATCTCTGCCAACTAGCTCTTTTTTTTTTTTTTTTTTTTTTTTCTTCCAATCTTCTCTCTTCTCTCTC
>JAWWLV010000001.1:24159818-24180613 GCA_035041135.1 Platyrinchus mystaceus | reverse complement strand
TTCTCTTAGATGGATGGCCTTAGGGGCTGACGAGCTCCATCTACCCGGGGGAGTGTCCCTGAAGCAGGATTGGGAATTGAACCTGCGACCTCGGCGCTGAGAGCGCAGCATCTTAACCGCTAGGCCACCAGGGGTCCCCCACAGCATGTTTAGGCCATTGCATTTTCCATGGGGATCTTGGATCCTTAGCGTTGTGTGGATATCAATAGAAGTAAGGCTAATAATTTTTCTATATAGGTATCAGGGATGGGTGTGTGTGTGAAAAAGGTAGGGGAAGGGGCTGAACAAAGGTTTAAAAAAATAATTAGCTTTTCTGCCCTCTCTTGCCAGAGGTGTCAACCCTCTCTATCACAGCTCAGCCACGTGAATAGCTGATTTCTCACCACAGTGACAGAGGTGGAAGCAAACAGCAGGCTGGGGACAAAAAAGTGTAGATGAGGGCAGAGTAAAGCAGCAATATGGTTTTACAGCTGGCCCAAGTTTCTGTTCCACCAGCAGCCCATCTGCTTTGGGAAATTCCTGCCCTCTTTCCTTTCTTCCAGCTTCCTGTTTCTGCACCTCTGCTCTTACCAGAGTCTATCTTAGCTGCACTGAGTCAATTGGCAGTACAGCTGCAATATACATAACCAAGGGAGCAGAAATCTCTGGTGCAGTAGTGGGACCTTTTAAAATGCTAATAGAAAGCTTTTAACTGGTTCCCATCTAACAGCCCTAATTAGCAAGGCTCCTCCTAGATTTAGCAAAGCTGCGGAGTGCTGCATCTCACCCTGCACACCAGTGTAGATGAGGACTGGAAGTTATTTTCTATCTTGGGGTTGTTGCCTCTCACTGTGCCATGTCAGACGGGTGATCTCCCCAGACTGCCAGGGGCCATGGAGAAGAGTAAGTTGCTGCACTGTGTCTTTTCCAGCTCAGGCTGCTCTCCCGCTGAGATGGAATGTACAATTTGCTCAGCAGCCGAAGATTCAGTATAGGGCTTTTTGAAGAGTCTCCATGCAATTAGTATGGCAAATTGGAGCCTCCCAGGAGGATACACAGCATCACGCTCACCAGCAACAAGATCTCAGCTCCTCGGTACAAAAGGAACCTCATTTAATGTATTAAATATTTAATTAATGAACTGAAGCTTTAATGAGGTGGTGATGAAGATGCCAAACAAGATACTGGGACAGGAATATCCTACCCTAGAGATAACAAACCGTTAGCTACTATTCTCCCAGTAGTATTTTTTTCATTGGCAACACAACTGCCTGGGGAAGCTCTCAGTACCTTTAGGTCTCATTCTGTCTAGTTGAAGGGAATTGCACAGGTGGGATGCATCCCAGATGTGGGATGGAAAGCTCCTTTATTGTCTCTTTTATTGATCTGGAATAGATGAAGAAGCTTTGGCTGGGAAGAACAGGAGTGCTACAGCCTCTCTGCTGAATGCGGCAGTGTAGGAATTGCTAATGTAGAGATAAGCAAAGATGGCATGAAAAATCATATAGGTAGGCATGCCGTTGCTAGATGCATGAAAGATCAGATTTCTCAGGCAAGGGAAGGCAACGCAAGGGGGACATTTCAGGCTGAAAAAGTGTTCTGTTTTTTTCTTGCACTGGATCTACTCAGTGCCACTGATGCCAAGTTCAGTCCAAGTACCAAAATGCTGCCGGTCTGGGCCAGATGTCTTCCTAGAGATGTTGAGAGTGGACTTCTTATATCTGGGATTATTCAGTGTAAGAATGTACATTTCTTCTCCTTCAGATGGGGTGTTGCTAAGACTGAACCCGAGCACTGTCCTTAGAGGGGGTCAGGCTCTCCTGTCTGGAGGGATGAGGGCCAAGGGTATAATGGCACTGACAGCCTATGGTCTTCTTCAGGTTGGAGGGACTCAAAGAAGAGGCCGTAGGGAATTCTGTTGATGTGATAGAAGGATGAGAGAGCCAAAATAATTCTCACTGTTTCCTCTCCATGTGAGAATTGCTTTAGCTGATCAGCCCCTGTTATGGGGACCCTGGGATTTGGAAAGGAATAATAAAAGATTAATCGAGAAACTCCTGAATGAATTCAATAAAAATGACATATGGAGCGTGCACCGTGATGTTTTTATGATTAGGCTGGCAGATAATTGGAATGAGCAGATTCTGCCCCACGCTTGGTCAGGTCTGGTGTCTCAGAGATCCTTCTGGTTTCAGTGTTTCCTTGCAAAGGAAAAATTAGAGAGGAAAAGGGAATAAATGGAAAAGGAGGCAGATCAAATGCTTCTCTGCTCACTTTACAAGAAAGCTCTCAGAAAGCTTCTGTTTAAAATGCATTTCAGATTTCAGAGTACAGTTCTCTATGCCACAGGTTTTGGCTTGGTTTCCACATCACTGCCATTGAAACCCAGGGCTGGGATCAGAGGGTCCTCTGAAATTTCAGCCTTTCTCACCTTGTTTCCAGCTGGTAATTGTGAGTAGTCAGGCCCAGCAGGGCCTTTCTCAAGAACAGCATTTCTAAGCCAGGGCCTCTCTTACCCTGGGTGTTATAGCATGTTTTTCTGGGACTTCTACGAAGACTTTGTAGGACATTGTGGCAAAGTTTACCCTCTGCTACTTCACTTTGAAAACTAACCCTCTGTCCAGTTTTCCTCATCCCCTCTAACACAATGAGCTGCTTTCGGTTCAGAGTCCCGTTATGGCCTCCCTGCTCAGTCATGGCTCTGTTTCTTCAATTCTCTATTCTGGCAGCAGTCACACACTTGCCAGGTTTGCAGAAGAGCATCTTTCTACCCTCTTCCCTGCTCCCTGCCAGTAACTGCAAAGGCACCTCTGTGTTCTGTCCCACATCCATCTTTATTGTTGCCCATATTCCTCATCCTCCTCAAAGAAACCAAGGCAAAATAATCCACCCAAGCCCAAACCCAGGATATAAGTTAGGCACCCAGTGTACAGAGGTCTGCTTGTTACAGTGCCGAGTATTGTGACATGCCACATCCCTCGAACTGTTCAAGGCTAGGTTGGATGGAGCCCTGGACAAACTGAAAAAATAGGTGGTATCTGTGCCTATAGCAGGGGTTTGGAAGTAGATGATCTTTAAGGTGCCTTCCAACCCAAACCATTCTGTGATTCTACGCTTCTATGACTCTACATAGGATCTCATTACCTCCTTCTTCCCCATCTGTCTCTATCCAGCCACTCTCTTGCCTTATATTTAGATTTTCCTTTGGGCGAAGACTGCCTTTTTGTTCTCTGCTTGTTAAGCACCAGGTGGAATGGGACCTTGATCCATACTTGATGGATTAGAGAGTGATGCAGCTTTTGTGATAATAAGTGATAATAAAAAGTATTGACTGGTTCCCAGCATGAGGCTGTGATGAAATGATGGAAGGTTATATTACACTTTTTATCTTAGAATGACAATAAGAGAGGGGGAGAGATGCAAGAACATGTGGATTTAGTTTATTTTTTCTTTTTATTTGGAGGTGATGGAGTTCTTCAGCTGTGTTGTGGAGCCGTAAGGATGCATACGCTCTTTTTACCCTATGTTAATATCCTGCTATCTTTCATTTAAGGCCATGCATGAGGTAACTATTCTCAGGAAAAGTGCACTGGAAGATCTCATTTCACCCATTTGGGATGTTCCTGGGTGCTGTGCCTTGTTTTTTATCTGATACAGAGCCACTCTCTGGATGACATGTCCATGCTGGGGCAAGAGGCATGATTTCAGGATGAATAGAAATAACCACCCTAGTTGAATTCAAAGTAGTGGTGAACTTCATAAATGCTAATGTGGGCCAACAGTTTATTTACATAGCTTCTCAGATGGACTTACACAGTTACTCTGGTAACTTTATTGCTACTCATATCAACAGCATGTGAGATTAAGCTTGCTCATGTATGTCCATGCTTCCTGCAATTTACCCTGCAATATAATAGCAGTGAAGACATTACCTGTGTGAAAGACCAGAGGAGACTCTACCAAGTCTTTTATCTTCCAGAACTTCCCTGGGCATGAGATTTCCCATGGAAATTATTCTCCAAGTGAAAACATAGTTTTCTTTACTATCATAAATAAAATACAGCAACTTTTGACAGCTTTAAAACATTAGACTCTGAACAGAATGTTTTGACTTGGATTGGTTCAAACATTTGGACTTGCTGAAATGAATCAAAGCATTTTGCTGTACATTTATTTGAAACCAAGTGGCACCTGCCCATGGGACTGCAGTGCCTCATGGGAGCTGTAGTTTGGATGCATTGTACATACAGCTCTCACAGACCTGTCTGCTTGTCTGAAACACATTTCCAATAAATTACTGCAGATCTGTTCTCACTGAGCTGAATAGTGCAGGGTGAAAGTCAGAGAGCAGCTGGATGAGTTCCAGCACAGGCAAAAACAAGGCCGTGAAACATTCAGTATAACTTCCCAAAATGAAATGTTTGGTTTCAAGGAATGTCAAAAAACATTGCTGGTATTGGGAAGGTGGAAAAATTACTGTATTTCCAGTTGTAGGTTTGGTGTGTGTGTTTCTTTTTTTTTTTTTTTTTTTTTTTAATCCTTTGGAAAAGGATGTATTAATTAAGCTTTTCATTCCAACAAATTGTGGTGTTTTTCATGGGCTGGACTACCCCACTCTTTTCTCACATAATATAAGAGCTCAATTTCACAGTAGGGATAATAGGGTTGATTCAGTCTCAGCCACCTAAGGGGAGGAGCTAACCCAATGATTAGTGAAACAATTAATGAATTTTACCCTTGTTGCATGAAAAGCTATGTTTGTTTTATAATTTTCTTTCTTCTTTTTTTGTTTCCTTCCATTCTGAGAAATAATTTTTTTCACTGGAATTTGAAAATCATTTGTGATGGACAGAGAACAGAACTACTTTATAAGCAGTGTAACCCCATCCTTCTTGTATAGTTCATATTAACAAAATTAAGAGAAAGAAAGCATCTTCCTTTCAATAAAATGTTGGGTGGGATGGGGGAACCCCACCTTTTTCCTCCTTCTGTCTTCAATTCTGCCACCTCAAGCTTGGTGCACCCACTGTTAAGCAACAAAGCACAGCACAGAGAACGTTAGTAGAGCAATAAAAACTAGAGTCTTCCCCAGCTGACACTGCAGGAAAGGCTTAAAGAGAGATGAATTATTACCTGTGGAATTTGCCTGGGATGTGTAGGCTAAAATCTGGGGAGAGAAAGCGAGCCAGGAGATCATAAATGACGGCAGATGAGCAAAGCCTAAATTACATTTTTGTCTGAATTGAGATACTTTTCCTGGAGTCCCTTAGACACAGTTGAATATGGGGGGCAGCTCTGTGCATACTGAATGGGGCTGCTCTGAGCTTGTGATTAGAATGCACCTCTTTAATCCTCTGAAGCTGCTGGATTAGGGTATGGGCACTCTGATTTATTTTGTCTGTTTGGGCTGTGTACACACTGTAGAGGAATTTCGATCTAATCTTTGCCATCATTATAATTAATTATATGCTATTCTCCAGCATGTAATGGTGGCAGTAGAACTCTTACATGGATCTCTGTGTTCCTCGCACACTCTGCCACAAGAATAGATCTGCTGGGGAGATAATTGTTAATTAATTGTTTAGTTCATCAAAACACCATGCTGGGCCAAGTTCAGCCCTGGTGTTATGCTGTTGATTTTAGCTGCCTGGCACCCAATGAGGGATTTATCCCTGAAGTTTTTCTCCCTTTCATTTACCTTCTAATGCTTTTTTGGACTGTGCTGCAACTGGCAGCTGAATGTGCATTTGTCCATGTGGTTGAGTAGCAAGCATGAAAGGAAGGCCATCAGTAAGCTATGTGTTAGGCTATTAGTTCAGCTGTGTTATTCTTCTCTGAAGAGAGCTTCAGAGAGAAAGAGGGATGAGGAATGGAAAGAAAAATTTTGCAGACAAAGAACATGAAGTGAATGAAGAAGCTGAACCTCAAATAGAAGGGGTGAGTTCCTAGGAGCTAGGCAGACCTTCACCAATGAGACTGTGATGCCTGGTCATTCCCTGTAGCAGTCTGGTAAGCAGGTGTTCCTATGCCTACAACTGATCTGCATCTGGCTGGTTGAAGTGGGTTGACCCTGACTGGACACCAGGTGTCCACTAAAGCCGTTCTCTCACTCCCCTCTGCAACTGGACAGAAGGGAGAAAATATAACAAAGGGTTCATGAGCTAAGGACCAGGAGAGGTCATTTATCAATCACCGTCATGGGCAAAACAGACTCAGAGTGGGAACATTAATTAAATTTGTTACTAACAAAATCAGAGCAGGAGAATGAGAAATAAAATAAATCTTAAAAACACCTTTCCGCCACCCCTCCCTCCTTCCAAGTTCTAACTCCTCCCCCCCAGCAGCACAGGGAGACAGGGAATGGGGTTATGATCAGTTGTTGCTGCTGCTGCTTCTCGGGGAGAGGAGTCCTTCCCTTGCTCCAGTGTGGGGTACCTCCCATGGGAGACAGTCCATCATGAACCTTTCCAGCATGAGTCCTTCCCACAGGCAACAGTTCTTCACACACTGCTGCAATGTGGGTCATTTTTCCACGGAGTGCAGTCCTTCATGCATAGGCTGCTCCTGCATGGGTCCCCCCCCGGGCTACAAGTCCTACAAGGAAAACCTACTGTAGCTTGGGCTCCTCTCCCCATGTGTCAGCAGGTCCTTGCCAGGGCTTTGCTCCAGCATGGTCACAGCCTTCTTCAGGCATCCACCTGCTCTGGTGTGAGTCTCCTCCATGGGCTGCAGGTGAATCTCTGCATTCCTGTGGTCCTCCATGGACTGCAAGGGGACAGCCTGCTTCACCATGGTCTTCATCACGGGCTGCAGAGGAACATCAGCTCCAGCACCTCTTCCCCTCCTTCTCCACTGACCTTGGTGTCTACCTTATTGTTCACATGTTCTCACTCTGCTCTTCGCTGGCTGCAATTTTCATCTGCCCAACAACTTTTTTTTTTTCCTTCTTAAATATGTTGTCCGAGGTGTTACTGTCATTCCTGTTTGGCTCAGTCTTGACCAATGGTGAGTCCATCCTGGAGCTGGCTGGCATTGGCTCTACCAGACATGGGGGAAGCTTCTGGCAGCTTCTCACAGAAGCCACTCCTGTAGCTCCTCCTCCGCTTCCCCCCCCACACTACCAAATCTGGACCACAGAAACCCAATACACTGGACAAGTGTCCCATTTGCCTGTGCCTGTATGGGTTGTGGCCAGGAATACCTGCAGATGTAGATTAGTTGTTCAGTGATGTGTGTGGATGGTTATTACTGAGCCTGTGTGGAAACCTATTGGGAATAGGTTTACATTTGTGCTGCTGTATAAAAGATCACTATAAATATGTGTGTTGGGAAGTTACATGGTTCTAAGAGCATGTGATGGTGTATGAAATCTGTCACACAGTGTGGGTAGCTCGTATCATGTGGGTGGCTACAGACCTGCCTGCCTGGAATTTTCTGTGCCTATGGAAATGATTGCATGGTCACAGAAGTTTTTATTCGCATTTGAGTTTCTGATAACAGCTGTCTGTGCAAGTCTGTGTTTTGACTTTTTCCATTTAGGGTGTCCTTCTGATTGTCTCCAGTCCCTTGTGTGCTTGTGAAAGCTTTGTGTACAGGGGTACCACAGGGCGTACCTTGATTGTATACATGTGATGGGTGTGTCGTGCTCAATACTCCTGTGACTACACAGTGCTCTCTGTATCTCTATGTGTAGAAGAGGTCTATTCCTTCTTTCTGTAGCAAACAAGCTTCTTAATTCCTTTTCCCATCTAATCTTCTGCCTGCCTTCTGTGGTTCACACACTAGTGGCTTGTAGTTACTTCTCTACAGCTAATTGCAGCTATAGAGAATTTCTTCCAAGCATTTTCTTTGAAGCATATAAACCTTTGTGGTAGACTGACAGAAGAGCACAATGTAGATATCAAGAAGTGGATTTGCCTTGCCCAGGTTCAAATCTGAGTGGAGTGTCAGTGGACACAAGGAACCAGTTCCCAGAACTGAAACACATACTGCTGACCACTCCATGCCTGTGTAGCTGTGAAGCATTTGAATAGAGGTAGAAACGTTAGGGCATTTCTTTTAGACATCAGTAATCTTAGGCTGAGGCTTCAACATATTTAGGCTAGAGTTGAGCCCAGTTGTTGGATCTTTTCTACCTCTGCTCCAGAGCATACTGTGGAGCAGTTTTTTTTAATGGTGAGTCTCACACAGCTGTATTCTCCATGTAAATTTCCCATTAGGCCAGCAGCAGCAGTACTGGCAATTTTATTATGAAGCTCCAACTGTGGGAGAACTGCATCTTTCCAAGAAAGGGCAATACAATTATCTGTTTCTACAAAGATAGCTGAGAGGGGAAAAGGAAAGAAAAAGAAAGAAAGAAAAAGGAAAGGAAAGACACAGAGGTCTCATTCCTTTCTGCTCTGGGTTCTTTGTAGTTTTCTTTGTAAAGGTCATAGTTATCTCAAGAAATGGGAAATTCTCGGAATCCTTTAAACTCTAGTCCCTTTGCTTCTTAAAGTGGCCTAATTCCAGAGAGCTTAAGGTCTAACAAGGGATTTGATCCTACCTCGATCTCTCTCTCACTCTCTTTCTCTCTCACAGCAGGTTGATGGCACTCAGATTGCTCATTTGTATTTTCTTTTGTGAGGCAAAGCCTGGTTTCTCTTCCAGCTGTAGTATGCATTCTTTCCTCTGCCTTTCTAGAAGACAACATTTCTAGAGAGGTAACTGGCAGGAGAAATCTTTTCACTTTAATTATAAGAAAAGAGGTCAGAGAAATGTAGTGAGTTAGCCTTTGCTTGAACATCCCTGAGATGTGAAGATCTGATGTCTGAGGATGCTGGTGAATACAGCTTGCTTCTGTTACTGTATGAGATGCTGTTACCCTTCACCATATTACAGCCATAGCTTTATTGGTCAGGCTTTACAGTGCTTCTGTAGGGGCAGCTAGTTTTCTTTACTGCCCTCCCAGCTTAGTAGGACTCATCCCTGCCTTCCCATTGATTATTTGCTTACATGTAGTTGATGTGCTTGTCTGCCTGTGGTCATAGCAAAGCTAGCAAGGTGCTAAATGGCACAGACACGTTTGAGTTCCTGGGGTCCTTCCCAGGTAGTGGGGAAGAGGCAGAGTGAAACACATTTTTATTCTTGGCTTTACACTGGATCAGTCCCCAGAGCCCTGAGAAGGTTCAGCCTTGTGAACAGAGATAGCAAAACCCTTTAACAAGCACTAAAAGAGGTGGAGAAGGGTCTGGAAAGGGGAGAGAATGAGAAGTGCAGAGCCAAAATTGTGGATATGCTTAGTCCAAATCTGGTAAAGAGTTATAGCAAAAAAATCCAAACCTCCAAACCCCTCCCAAAAAACCCAGGGGGAAAAGAGAGATAAGAAAAATTGTAAATGTCAAAACATCTTGGATTCGACTGCAGTCTTTCATTTTTGAAACACTCAAATATTTAATTTGTATGTTCTTTTCACCAAAATATCTTTGTTTTTTGAAATGGCATTAACACTGATCTACATTAAAAAGATTAGGCAGCATTTTGAATAACCCAGAGAAGAAATAAAACATTGTGTTTGAATTGACCCATTGTGGGATTGGCCCAAGATGAAATGTTTGTGGTTTACTTTTATTTTGCTGAAAACCTTTACACAGTTTTGTTTTGTTCTAATCCAATCTATTGTTTTCCTTACTGGGTTTTTCTCTCAGACATTTCAGGAAGCAAGCAAAACTCTCCTTTGGTCCATTTGACCCCTGGCTACTGCAGCTTCTCCTCATTCAAGCAGAAAGAGATGGAGAAACTAGAGTATCCTAAAGGTGTCAGACATGAGAGGTACTAGCTCCCAGGTCCAAATCCCCTTGGCACACTCCTGATGTATGTCTGTCCCTGATGATGTAGGGCCTATTAAGAAAAGACCGTATCCTCAAGACATCCTTTCCTTAAGTGACACACTGTCTCCAGTATTTTTATAGGACAGCACTAATTTTTCATAATGAGACACAGTAGGCTACAGCCCTTTAATAGACTTGTCAAGTCTCATGTATTCAGGATGAAATTAACTCATTTGTTTCCTGTCTCTCACTCCCCTGTTGTGGTGCTGCAAAGAAGCAGATGTGCACTGCCATGTCCCTCTGCTGCTCCAGAAGGACGTGCCTAAATGTAGCCAGAAGGTCGGTGCTGCCAAGAAGCTGAGGAACACGACTGCTGGGGTCCCGCAGATAACAGTCTGTACTGTGACTGCTGCAGAATCCAGGTTTCCCTGTCCATGTCAGCCACTATGCGCATGTCTGTGAGAGCCCTGTGTGCTGGCTCAGGACAGGGACGGGAGGGGAGGCCCCTTAATCTGGGAGCTTGCTCTGCTTTGTCCAGTGTTAGAGGAGGGTCCATTACTGTTCCTCTGTCTTGTGGATGGTCCCTTCAGAAGAGACTGCTCCCACCACCTCTCCTTGAGGAACAATCTTCCTAGCACAGTCTGGTGGGGCATACCCAACTCAGGATTTACAACAAGCACTTTGAGTGGGGCTTCACAACTCACCTCCTCTGATGGTGTGGACTTGCTCCTACTAACAATGAGGGCTCAATGGCAGGTCATCTGCGAGGTCTTGTTAACCTGAAGACTAGGATCTAATTTTCTGATAGGCAGATTCCTTGGAGGAAAGTTGCAAGACCAGTGCTGGGAAGGGAAGCTTTGCAGGCTCAGGCGTGTCACCACACCAAGCAGCCTAAGGTGGCAGCACTATGGCTGAGAAACTGGCTACTCTCCTGATACCAACAGGCATACATTGACAAAATCCCACAGTTTTCAGAAGGAATAATACTAAAAGGAAAAAAGATTTCCAGTATGTCACTAGCACACTGCAGACTGCACTGAGAGTGGCATTCCACAGCAGAGTCCATGACACCTACCATTAGCAATTCACAGCAGCAACAATCTTGAGAGACTCAAGTCAGAGCAAGCAAGAGGTGGGCAAGGTAAGCTTGCCCTTCCCAGCTCTGCTGGGATTTGCTGTGTGTGCCTTCAGATCACTTCATTGGGGAGTTGGTGAGAGATACTCGTCCAACACCATAGTGTATTCTGAGATCGAGAAAGGAGGGAGGAACTGAAAGAAGAAGAGAGGATGAAAATGGCTTTGGTTAGGGCTCAGGCCTGCTATATTGTGCTCTTTTTCAGCTTTCCCTTGTGTTCCGGTAAGCAGTATTCTGCCACCCCTCCCTGCTTTCTTTCAACATTCCTTGGTCCTGGCACAGGACCATATCCTGCTGTGTAGTGGCAGACCACAGCAGCATGTGCCACCCCTGTGTGGGTGTGTGGTGAGGGAACATGTATGCAATGGTGTCTGTGCTGTCGGCACCCTTGCAACCAACCTTGTGTGAATGCCAGTCAAAAAAAGCATGCCGGTCCCCCTCTAACAGCTGGCACTGCCAAAGAGCTTGCTTGCCTTATTAACAGTCCACTTATCTGGAATCTGCTCACTGAGCAGAAACCACTCCATAAATCCTCCTGCAATTTGCATTCCTCATCGCTGTCGCTCATTACCACTGACCTCACTTCTTCTGCTGGAGCTGATCAGCCTCCCACCGTCCTGCCTGCGAGACGCTTCTCCATTACCACAACCTATTAGCAGTGGCAGCTGCAGTTCCTCCGCGAATGAACGCACTGCTGCTGAGTCAGGAAACGTTCCCAACTCAACTCCCCTCTCTCCGCTCCCTCCCCGGGCCCCGGGAGGGAGGCAGTGACAGCGAGCGCAGCTCAATTGCTCTCCCTTGCGTGTTTCAAGGCCAGGCTTCACATCCCGAGGAGCTCAGTGGGGTCATTACTGGACTTGCACTCTTGCAGGCACAGGTGGGAAATGAGGTGCATCGGCTGGAAGCGTCTGAGACTAGAAGTGCTTGCTAATCAGCAGTGAGGTTTCTCAATTAGCAGCTCACCCACTTGGTGCATGTGGATGCAGGATTCTAGTTTAATACCTGACTCCTCAGTCTGTGGAAAGCATGTCTCTGATGTTTCCTTCCTCGGGAGTAAAGAAGAAAAGCCTGCAGACAGACACATCCCATCATAGTTGTGGGCTGAGAGGGTGCATGAGGAGGCTGAAGCAGCTCAGCCTGCTTCACGGTGCTCGCTCATCTCTGACCCAAGTGGACATCTATGCTATGAGCTTGTGGTGGGTAGGTCAGGGACAAAGAAAGAAAGCATTCATATCAGTGCTCTCCTTCCTTTTGCCATCGCAGCTGGAAGTGTGAGGGCTTATGCTACCTCTTCCCTTACAAAGACATGGGAGCAACAGCTGAGTGCTTGGCTTACAGGCAGAGGAGGCAAGGGCTCCAGTCCTTCAGTCATGCTCAGTGCTTCAGTGAAGGGTGGAAAGGGGGTTTATCTTGTGTATCGAACCTGTTACGCTACCCCTTCTGTGTCATACTGGGGGTCCCACAGCAAAGCACTACACCAGATGTTTCCGAGAGCCTCAAAATAGTCATGCGATACTCTTGTAATTGTCCTCTTACACAGCCATGTAATACTCTACTTTTCAGTTCTTCAGCCAGGGTCGACATCATAAGTGGCTGAGTGAGTCGCTGGCAGAGTTGCTGGAGGTATGCACTGACTTGAGTGCCTCAGTTCAGAGCATACTGAAAAAAAGGAGCTGGCTGTTTTGTTTAAATCCAGGTGTGATTGGATAAGTTTTAGAAATTGAAACATGATTTTCAGGTGATTCCCCTGCTCTCTGATTTCCTATAAACGTTCAAATGTACTGTGAGTGGTATGGAAATAGCTTATATTGCCGTAAGTTTGTGAACGAGTGTTCACTCTGTAATGTAATGAAGGGTTTTATTTTAGTGGGAATGGAGGACGGGGTGTGGGCAGAGAAAAAACCTCCTATTATTCCCTAAGCTTTTTTCCCTTCGGCCCAGACAAGCAAAGCCTTTCTTTGCAGGGGGAGAAACATGTTTACTTAGTATAGCAGAGGGACCAAGATGCAGCCTCATTAAAGCACAGCTCACGTATAGTCAGGGGTTTCATATATAGCTTTTTTTTTTTTTTTTTAACCTTCCCTGTCTTGATGGAAACAAAAGGAGGAGAAGAGAAAAAAAAAAAAAGAGAAAGAAAAAGAAGGAAGTGAATTGCTTAATGGAGTTGCTCTGCCTGCATATTTAATACCCTGGTTTTATTGAATAGAAGGTGAAAAAGTGCACCTTGTTTGTTGCTTGCCTGTCAACCCATGGCAAGACGGCATCCTTTCCCCTGGCTGGTGCCTTTTATTAGTCAATGGTTTCCAGAGTGTAATTATACTGTAGATCTGAGATGCATTATACACACAATTACAATTCCCCAGCCGAGCCTGTTATTTATTAACCGGGGAAATATTTGTTCAATTGTTTTGGAGGGCTAAGGTTTTCTTTTGTTTCTTTGTTTTCCTTCCCTCCCCTTTAAACTGTAACACAGATCCTTGGAAAAGGTCTGTCCTTTATGGCTCAGTGGGAGCAGGTTGAATGGCCCATTCTCAGTTAGCCCACCATGTCAACTACAAACCTTGGCAAGAGAAGCTGCAGACTGAATTTGCAGGGGCAAAGCAAAAAGCACTGAAAGATCTCATGGAAAGTTTTCTTTGCTGGGTTCCTCATTTGCGTCATGCAAGGGATGTGACCTCTAGGCTTTACAGAGCCCCTGTGGTGGGACTGCTAGTGGCTAAAAGCAGCTTTGCCAAAATCTATTCCCTCCTTTGCGTTTGTGTACATCAAAATTCACCATTTATGTTCAAGACAGATTTGCCACACCAGGATATCCAAACAAAGCCTGTTTTGACTTCTTGTGCATTGAAGCTACTTAAGAGCATCCTTTGTTAAAGCAGAAACTACAGCTTGGCCTAAGACTTGAAAACAGGATTCTAGGAATCCTTCAGGGCAAACAGCATCTCCTGCTAGATTTTGTGTGCCACTCTGGCCATTAAGAAAGTACAGCTTCTGTACCTTATCTCAGTAAGAACCCAAAGGGCAAAGGAGAATGGCAACAGAAGTATAACGACATGACTGCTGGTTTAGCAAAGCATTTTAGGGCCACAGACCACAACATAATTGGACACCAGTTGGTCAGAGCAAGGGCCCACTTCACCTCGTCCTGTCCTTTCTCTGACAGCAGCTGGGAGCAGCAGAGTAGACAAGGAATATAAAAGCTTTGCAGCCACTCTCCCTTCAGAAATATGTTTCCTGAAATGTAGTGAGCTCTTTTAAAAATGCATCCCATCCATCTATCATCCCAGACGCTGTCCTGCTGGGATTTTTCCATTTCCACAATATCCTCACTTTAATAAGGTGACCAGAACAGGGCGAGAATCATTTCCTTGTTATTAATTATTACCATGACTGCTGTACAGCAGTGTGCTCAAGGGTGTAGAACTATAATCCCCAAGAACCTCCTCCTGAAGGGCATTTTATCTTCCCTCACTCTCCTAACCACTGATATGTCAGACCTGCCCCCCCAGCTTTCCTCTCAAGCTGTGCTTCAGCCTTTTCTCCCCTTGACCCTGCATAACCAGCAGGTCCTCCTGGTGTGTGCTTTATCCCTTCCTTAGACTCTGCCTGTATAGGAACATCCTTCTAATATGACTGCAAAGGTAGATTTAAACTGATAAGGTTTACAGGTATAATCCTTGTACAGGGTGCAATTTTTTGGCTATTAGAGGAGCCTGTTTCAGATTAGCTGATGTTATTTGGGAAGATGTTTGCAATACCCCAGCGCTCTGCCCCTAAGCCCCCTTTTCTCATGGGGGGATAATGGTGTTCATGCTGGGATTCATTCTGCTAAGCTCAGACTCTGCTTCCCCACTGACATGACTGCTGGAGCTCTCCCTTACAAGCAAGACCTCAGATGACACTTTGGGCTCTTGTTTCAGTGTGGCTAACAGATAAAGTTCCTGGCGGCTCTGGTATTCAGTGTATGGCAGACATTACTGCTACCACAGCCACCCCCCGGTGCCTACCCCACTCTTCTGTTGGGTCTATCTGGAATTAAAAAAAACCAGCCACTGCAGCTGACAGCCCAAAATGTCAACAGAAGCAGATAGTGAAGGTGGGTTTGGGCTGCTGCTGTGTATGGCAGCAGCTAAAGACCAGGTAAGTTCTTCTGCCAGCAGCAACATCAAGCAGGCTGACTTGGGAGCAGGCAGCTAGCGAGAGGTGACTTCTGAGACCACCACAGCTTACATGCGTCTGAGTCAGGTTCCCACAGCACTTTTTGGTGTTAGCTTACAGACATCCTGGCAGTATTTTCTCCTGGCAAGGAAGGACAGCAGCTAATCTGAGAGAAAATCTTAGGAGAAACAAAGCAGCTGCTGTTTTCACATGAGTAAGGAGCTGGGATCCTACTCATTGCTTCCTGCAAGTGGCTCCGTCTTTACAAACCTTTTGCACCTCTGAGGTTACGATGAGTTCAAAGACTAACTTTTTTTTTTAGTAAGAATTGCATGATCAGCTTGAGGTTGGGATTTGCTTGTTTCCATTTACACTGACAATATGCTTGAAAGGGAAGCAGGGGAAGACCCTGCTATTTGGAAAGAGCATCTGTATTTTACTCCCTTTCATTAAGTGAAATGCAATGTCCACAAACTACATTGTGCACAAAGGTCTCTTTCTCACCTTGATGCATAGCAGAGCATGGTGTTGATGACAGCCCTCGCATCTATTGGTTTTCTCTGCCAGGCTAAATCCAGTTGCAAAAAATGATAGAAATAACTTTTAAAGGTCTTCGTTTCAAGTCCCAATACCCGCCCTATGTCTGAAAGATTGTAAAGATGAGATACTGGGTGAAATGTGATGTGTGCACAGCATATGTGATTTAAGATAGTGAAACCCAAAGAAATATTAGAAAAACAGGCCTGAATTTCAATGGACATCTTTAAATGTCTACTTTATAAGTGTTTCTAAATCTTCAACTGAAGCCATTTTCCCCTGATGCCAAATTTGAAAATTGAATTCAGTAATTATATACCAACCAGTGGAAATCTCCATACATAACCTTGGCTATGGAGCAGTTCTGATACCTGTATACTAGATCCCATGAAGCCTTAGGACTGGAATTAAGATTTAGGATTAAAATTAAGACCTCTAGAAAGTATATTCCCCCAGACATAAGTACGGAGGAAAGAACTGATTAAATTAGTAAATATTTAGGTTTTCATTTTATTTTTTCAGTCTCTGTCACTTTCTGTCTGTCACCTGCAGCAGATGCAGTTCATATCTCAGCTGAGCACACAAACAGTGCTAGTTCATTTTGGAAATGTTTATTTGTTAGGCATCCATTTGTTTGCATGAGTTATATGACTTCCATCAATTACACTGTACGTGGTTCATTATGTGAGATGATTTTGCAGTAGCATAAGAGCATGAACTGTAGTGTGATTCCTAATAGTGGCTGGGGGATATGTTGCTGCTACTATTCAGAGAAAGTAATGGGAGTGGGGAAACCTGCACCGTTGTTGTTTTTGTAATTGTTGGTTTACATGATAACAATTTGAGAGTAGAAATTACAAAAAGTAATGAGATATTTTAGGGCTGGAATCTGAGTTTTAGATCGGAGTCTGCATTTCTCAGGATATAATGCAGAGTTATTCGAAGAACAGGGATTTCTATGGTTTTCATGGAAGATATTTTGCTTTGGTTACAAAAATGCTGCTGCTCATTTCCTTTTGGAGTCTCGCTATTAGAATGACTCTCTGAATAGCAATTACAGGAGAGCTGCAAAAGTTTATAATTTTTGATTCAATGCAACCACTTCACTAATATTAAACTTTCATATAGAAATGCCACTACATACTGCGTATACAACCATTAATTTGTCCGTGACAAAATCAGCAACAATGTTCTTAGACACATGTATCTTAGGAAAAGGGGAAGGTGATGACTAATTAGCATTAGTAATATGATCAAGGGTTATATCTTGTAGTGTCTTAGATCAAAGATGATGTGGGTTTGGTGTTCTCAGCTTGGATCTCTATGGGCATGTATCTATGTTAGGAAGCCACATTAAAAGCTGGTGTTATTCAGTATGATTAGCTGGTTCTGTTTAAGTAAAAGCTGGTTTAATAGGCAAGAGTCTCAGCACAGAGAGAGACAGAGGCTTCAAATTCAAGATAAGAGGAAGAACCGTAAGGAGAGCTCAGAGCTAGAATAACAGGGGAAAAGCAAGGAAAACAGGCAACGCTGTTAATGGGGACCCCAGTTCTGGGGTAGAGAGGGAGCTGTGAGGCAGGAATGAGGGGTGCCAGGAGCACGGTGGATACAGGGACACAGGGCTACAAAGGTGGTGGGGAGAAGGGGGGCTGCAAATCAGAGGGGAGCTGACTGCACTCTAATTAATGGCACGAGTTCTAAGGAGTGTGAAGTCACCTCAACACCAGCTCATGAGATGTATGGGATTAGTTTGTATAGTAATGAAAGAGTAATAACCAGAATTTAATTGTTATGGCTGCTGAACTAGCTGACCCTTCAGCCCAATGGGCATTTAGATAATTTTCAGAACTGCACTGAGCCTAGCTAGTTCTTTATTTGGGGAGGAGGAGGGGAATGGGATGGGAGGAGACTGGCGAGAAACATTTAATGAAAAGCAAACTGGTAATTACAATGCTGCATTCTCATGTTTCCCCTGACATTCCACATCAGGGATGGAAATCTTTGCCACCGAGTGCTGTCTTTATGCATCAGACCAGCAGTGTGTCTAGCTTGGCATCTTGGCTTGCCGCACAGTCCAGTATCAGATTCCTGAGGAGGTACAAGAAACCCATAGAACATAGGTCTGGTTGCCTAAATTCTGACTGCCTTTCTGACTGTCTAAAGACACCGCCAGACAGGTGAGCAGTTCTGTAGCCACTCCAGCTGCCTTTCCAGAGGGGCAGGACTCTCCTGTGAGTTTTTTGTCACATCTACCAGTCCTGTACAGACAACTCAGCACTCCTTGGACACCTCAGATAAACAGTCTGATGTTTATACATGTGAATCACTCCCCATATGTCTGCAGGATTCATTCCTGTTCTTCCAGGTCCAGAAAAATATCTAGTCCCTCTGCTCCTCTGTTTAGTTCCTTGGTCTCCTTGGATTAGTTAAGGTCCTCAAGGTTTTCTAGGACTGGGATGATAGGGAACAAATGTCCCAAGTGCCATGTCTTCCCAAGCCTTCTCCCTAGGTGACAGTTTTCCTTCAGTACAGTGTCCCCTTGTGAATAGTGACTCATTGTCACAGTGCACCACCGAGGGTGGCATTGCTCAGGCACCAAATCCCACCTGCCTGTGTAGTTCTGAAGGACCCATCCATGGAGAACTGCAGAGTCCCAAATGATTTCTTCATCTCTTAGACATCTATTGGAATCAGTAGGAATGTGCCTATGGACCGACTAAAAAAGGTAGGACATATCCTGCTGTTCAGAAGTTTTAGCTGACTTTTGAGAGAGAAGATGGGATCTGACACTGGGAAGGTTAGGTTTTTTTCTTCAGTCCTTTATGGCATTACCTTGATATGGCTAGTTGAGATCAGCTGCAGTAGGAAACTAAGAGAGCCTTCAGAAGCTGTTGTGGACATAAAAACTGTCAGCGCCTCTGCCCTGCTTGGGACTGACATTGGATCACTCTCTTCAGTGTTATTTATTCTAAAACATATCTATTCTAAAACATATCTATTAGTTAACTACTATCACACTTAGTAGAGCTTTCCAGCTTGCCCCACAGAGTTCAATGGTGCTAGGTACAGCAATATAAAGTCTTATTCATGAAATGGACTTTTTGGAAGCAGCTGAGTGGAAGTGAAACAGCATTTGTAATGATATTTGGCAAAAAAGGGAGGGCAGAACCTCCTAAGCCACTCAAGCTCCTTCTTCACACAAGAGCAAAGGTAGTAAACTGGTTCCCATGCAAGGGTGTCAAGTTATAGATGTTGCTACAACAGCATTCAAGTTCCTCTGTCAGCATTTTAGCATGTATCTGCAAAAATTTCTCTGTGCATTTGCATATACATACAAACACAGAGCAAAAAATTCACTTTTAGAATGTTAATATAAGCAAAAATAATCCTAATGATTGTAGGACTAGATGGCCCATGTTGTGGCAGCTGTTATATAGCCATGGCTGCAGTAGTTCCCTGTTGGTTGTTGGCAATACCATTTATGAAGTCTGTGGTACTACTTGTCTGGCTTCAGGGAGCAGAGACTCTGACCCTAGCTAGCTTCTGAATAGAAGTGATTAGTAAAACTGTAAGGAACAGCTTCTTGTTGAAGAATGCTGATTTTTCCATCCATTGAAACCTACATGTTCTGTGGAAAGATAGATTCTGTGAATTTCTGTGAAGGAAGTCTCCACTGGAAATGGTCTACAGCATGTGCATTCATAGTGCCTTGGACCTTGGTGTCTTCTGCAGGCAGCAGCACAGTTGGCATCACTTATGCAGCAGTCTGGGACTTAAACCAGAAGTGAACTTCAGGGAAGAAGGAGAAGATTTGTGGGTGTCCCATGCTGTGCAGGGGGGCTGGCTGACTGAGAGGGAACTGCTGTTCTAAAGGGATTTATTTGACAGGGCATCAGGCAGCCAGAACTCCTGTTGTGTCGAAGAATGGTAACGGGGAGCTGGAGAGATGACAAATGACACTGAGCCTTCTGCACAGAGCATCTCGAGGGCCACAGGCTACCACAAGTGGAAACCACAACTTCTGAGCATATCTTCCAGGCTGGACTTTTTATTGCCTCATCATCAGCTGTACAGAAGAAGAGGAAAGGCCAATGTTCCTTGTTGGAAAGTGATTGCTACAGCATCTTTTGATTGAATGTTGCATTATGTTGAATTGAGAGCATTATTATTCATGAAAAGGCATCCTAGAAAGCTTCAAAGAGGGGTGGAAAAAAAACTTCAGGTTTTAATACTAATTAGAGGAGCCTGTCTCCCAGGTGTGAGGTGTTTATCTGTGAAAAGCAAGAGATAGTGTAGCAAAGAAGAAATGCACACTGGAGAATAGAAGTTCCAATAAATGGCTGAATGGATTAAAAAAAAAAAAAGGAGGAGGAAGAAGAAAGAGGACCAACAACAAAAAGGCAGATAATAAAATAAGATGTTTGCAGTGAATATGAAGGGATTGCAAAACAGCTCAGAGTTTATTTTCAAACCTGCAAAAAAACTAGCCCTGAAAAATAATAGAGCAATGTGTCACAATAAGGAGAAGGTTCTTTTTGTTTCCTCCTCCTATTAGCAATGTTTGTTAACTCTATTTCTTTTTCACACCAAACAGCACTTGTGTCATGACAGCTCAGAGCTGGCTTCAAATATAGCCAAAACAGGCTGTTCCCGTTGCGCTACCTTAACCAAGCACTAACCTTAATCATGCTGCTTACTTTGCCTGTGCATTTTCCTGGAGGATGTGGGGCTTGCCTCTCTCAGCAGCAGTGTCTGCTCCAGCTAGCACACCACCCAATGGAGGTGGATGTTCTGGTGCCACTCTATCCTGGCACATGTGCTTGCTGCCATCCTTCCTGTGGCAGCGTCAGGAACGTTGTCCTGGCTCCAAGACTTCCCCCACTACAACTCTTCTTTTTGGTCCATGTGGCTGAACTCACCCTTTAACTGACTCCAGATGAGGTTTATTGAGGGGAAGAGAGAAGGAGGACCTGAGATCAGAGAGGCCACCTTTCTGTGTGGTGCCATAGCTGCTGCTGTTCTGTATTCTCAGGCATGCAAAAGACACGTAGCCATGTGGGTGCAGTGCTGTGAAAGATTATTCTATACATGTGCCTTGGGAACCCCTGGTGGCCTAGCGGTTAAGATGCTGGTCTCTCAGCGCCAAGGCCGCAGGTTCGAATCCCGGTCCTGCTTCA
>JAWWLV010000001.1:24143881-24159718 GCA_035041135.1 Platyrinchus mystaceus | reverse complement strand
TTGCGCAGGCTTGAAAGGTAAAAACACCTTTCCCAGATCTTCGTTCGCGAAGACTGGCCACTTACTTACTTACATGTGCCTTACAGTTTTCCTGCTGCTTTCTCCCCACTCTCTTGTGACTTAAGGAATTGTTGCAGGTGCAGAAACCTTGAGAGAATGGATGTGCTTTCATAGCCGAGTGAGTGACAGCTGGCCAGCTTTAATTGCCCTTTGGTGTGCTCCTAGAAGGTAGTTTAAGTGAAGAGATTTTATTTTACTGTCTCTAAGGATATGAAATAGGGACATCTTTGCTTCTGTGGTTCATCTGATGAACAGTAACTAGTTAAGCATCAGAAACTCTATCACTTGTGATTACCTACCCATAACCTCTGCTAGTAACAAGATCGCATGAGGGAGGTGAAGGGAGTGCAGTGCAGGGACTTGACTCTTTCTACCATAGGCTTTGCATTAGTCCCATCACCCAGGCAATCCTTACTCTCTGAACATCACTTCAGAGCAGAATTGAACAGAGCAAAAAACCCAGCAAGTTTTCTCAGTGCTTTTTTCCTTGTGGAGCATTCCCTCAGATGACTACAGAGAGATGCATTAAACAGAACATTAAAGTTAAACGAGGTGACACAAGGCTATATTTAAAAATAACAGAAAATGTTTCAACTTCTCCTTTGATAGGAGTTGGGCAGCTATATAATCCTACCAGGTCACCATTCTAATGATGATTCTGAACAAGAAACACAGCCTGATAAGACACACTAAGACAGAAGATGGGAGTTGTATTCACAGGCATGAGGAACTGCCAGAGATAGCTGTTGTATAAAGATGCTTATTCAGAGAAGTCATCTTTCCTTGAACTTAGCATAACTAGATGCACAGAATAAATATCTTCAGCATAGGACAGAAATTACCATTAAAGATATAATACCATTATAAACTTACTGATAAACCCTCACCTTTCATACTTAGCTAATTTCTCATCAGCTTTTTTTTTAAAAAAAAAAAGAATTTAGCAGAACTTGGAGATAGGCAGTAAAATGGTCTGGAGGCTTGGAAGGATTTTCAGATAAGGAGAAACTGAAAAAGATGAAGGAAGATATTGTTCAGAGAAGAGAAGAATAAGAAGGAGTATGTTAAAAGTATATAAATTATAATATTTAAAAAGGTTCTCAGTACTGGGTCAAAAGGGTATCCTTTGAATCAAAAGGCAATGTAGATCTGGAAGTGTTGAAAATTTTTTTTATGGTACCCCATTAAACTGTGGAACTCCCTGCTGCAGGGTGTCACCCACTGAGCTCATAGCCTTAGCAAAAAAAAAAAAAAAAGTGGGGGGGAAAAAGTAAAGGAAGGTATATTTGTGTGGATAGTGAGAACATTCACAGTTACATTAAAGAAAATAAAAAATTTATAAGAAATATCAGCCCTTGAGATTCAGGGCATAAATCCAACCACTAACTGTCTGGCGTTATACAGAAACTTCCCCAGTGGACATATTAGTTCGTTATTTCCCATTTAAGTGTTTTACATCTATCCTTGATGCCCCTAGCCACTGCCTGAGAGAAGGTGTTACAAGAGTTGGACAATTGGTTTGAATGGCTCTGAAGGTTGCTACATCCTTGAAAAACATTGCAGCTCTGTCCTTCCCTTCTACACCATCTCCAGCTGTGTCTCTGAACTGCCCTACCTTTGCATGCAGCACAGAGCTGACAAGAAGCCACAGCTTCTCCTCTACTTTCTGGGTACTCTGAAGTGTGGGTAACCCAAGGCTGACACAATCCTGTTGTGAACACGAGAGACCAGCACAGCTGGAGACCAGGCTCCCCACTGCCATCCTGGCTGGTACCAAACAGCCCTGGCAGAGACCTGGCCGACATAGCACTGCTGTTGCAAGACCTGTCCCACCTCTCTGATCCCAAAAAAAGCCTGTAACTCCCCATTGGTACCCATTTCTAGCTCCTTTGCTGTACCTTTGGCATTGCTTGTCTTCTCTGTGTAGCACTGGGATTTCTCTGGTCCACAGCAATGTGGCAGCACTCATGCTACAGCAGGCAAGCAGAAGTTGCAGGCCAGCAAGGGAAAGCAAGGTGGAGTACTCATCTTGTTTTCCCTTCTCCCTGAATGTTTAAATTTGTTCTTTGTCTAACCTCCTCTGCCAGGCGATTTGAGATAATCAGTGTGTCTTTTCTGCTATTGTTCATCTATCCCAATCTCTCATTTTCTTTTGCAAACGGTGCGCCTTCTCATCTACCTCATTTCTCTCCCTGTGATACCTTGAATGGAGAAAGCTCTGTTGCTCCAAGGCAGAGGAGTGCAAACTGGTTATAACTACTCTGTCAATGTTCACTGCCCTGTGCTGGGGAAGCTGAGTTGCTGTCAGCAATTAAAGCTCTTGAGCAGTTCCCTTGTTTGAATAATCACTTGGGGGAAGTAATTGCAACTTCTTCTCACTCTGGAAGGAAGGTGCTATGTTGCCTTTGACCTCAGGAACAGTTGTGGCTGGTATACCAAGAAACATCAGTCTATAACAGTGAAGTCTTTATGTGGAAGGCTCAGTGTATCTTTTGCAATGGGTCAGCTGCAACTGCTCTGGACAACATTCTCCTGTCTTGGGCATCTCTTTGCACTGATTCAGAGACTGGCATGAGCCAGCTGCATTGCTGCACAGGACACTGAATTGCCATCCGTGTGCCCTCAGTAGCTGAAATGATGAGAGTAGGAGAAGAAGTGATAAGTATGATAAATAAAGTACGCTGTTCCTTCCTATAAATAGAAACACTGGAAGAGGTAAAAGAGGAGAGATTCTTGGAAGGAGAAAATAGGAAATTTTTCATTCCATACAGGTGAGTTCTGTTACATCCCTTTAGTGGCCTGATTTCACATCCTCATCAGAGGGCTGTCTACATACACCTACTCATGCAGACACCCTCCCACAGAAGGAATGATCAAGGGGGATAGGCTTTAAACTGAAAGAGATTAGGTTTAGATTAGAAACTAGGAGGAAGCTCTTTACTGTTAGGGTGGTGAGGCAATGGAATGGGTTGCTCAGAGAAGTTGTGGCTGCCCCATCTCTGGAAGTGTTTGAGGCCAGGTAGGATGGGGCTTTGAGCAACCTAATCTAGTGGAAGGTGTCCCTGCCCATGGCATGGGGTTGGAACTGGATGATCTTTAAGGTTCCTTCCAGTCTAAACCGTTTTATAATCCTATGCTCCTACAGGAGATTGGTGGGTTACTAGGGTGAGTTAATTTATTCTTCACACCTCTTTACTATGAAACTCTTAGTTCTCTGGGAAGGGCTGGAGAGGTGCACAGGCCTGTAAACCTCCACCACAGCATAATCATCTCTACACCAGGTTCTGCTTTAGTCTTCCTATATAACATTTGGAGTGAGAGCGGAAAAGAATTGGAGGAAAGTTTTTTTTTGTTTTAAAAAATGCATTGATTCTCTGGTTCCCCTCTCAGTTTTGCCTGGTCTCCTGGCTTTGCACATTCATTTGTTCATTCAGTTAATTCCTCTTGCTGAAGTCTTCCTAACCTTGACTGTAACCCAGCATGTTACAGCCTGACTCAGATAAACACCTAGACTTCGGCTGAACAGCTAAGCGATTTGGCAAACCCAGACTGGCACCTAGGTTTCTCCACAGGTTTTACCCTGCATGATCAACAGCAGCCAGACTGGATCCAACACTGTCTGTCTCTGTGTGGGCAGCTAGACACCTTTTACCGTGCTTGACTGTGTCCTCATAGAAGAGGACCCAGGAAGCCCCTGTTTTCCTGCCTTTTCTTGTCTCCTCAGTCCAACTAGTGTCTGAACACCTTGCAAATGTTACCGTGTCATTCATACTTCTTCTGAAGTAGTTTATTGGCATTATTGCTCTCTCTTATGATTAAGGAAATAAAGATTTAGAACAAGGTGTACTGATGGTGCCCAAGTCATTCATAAAAACTGTGCCAGGTCTGAAAATAAATCCCAGATCTACAGCTTCTCTGCAAAATGTTTTGACTGCAAGACTGGGTTAGCCTTAGAATTTCTTATTGCTTACCCTGCTATACTTGGATGTATAAACTTAAATTCTCTGTTTAGCTTTTTAAACTCTATTTGCTCTCTTTCATACCAGTTTTCTGTTGGCATCACTGTGGAAGAATTGTTTAAATTACTTCCCTTTGAATTGAACAAGCTATTGCACAGTTTCACTCTAACTCTTCAGGATTCGCTTAGATTTGTTTCTGTTTTTAAAGTCCATGCACAGGGCTGGGGCTGCTTTCCAAAGGTGTGAATCCTTTCTGAAGACCGTTTGTCTGGGAGTCAGGCTTACGTGATAAATTAGAATGAGCCTGAGCTCTTCAGTTTGGTTCCCTTTTTGCTGGATCTCACGTAAAAAAAGGTGTCTGGATGATGGGGCTATTATTCATTATACTGCACAGGCAGGAGCATGGTGTGAGCTATGATCTGATTGGGAACTTTCTCACTGTCTCAGGATGCTCAGTCTCAGTTCTGCCCCTAGCCATTAACAGAATAACCTGGTACTAAGCTTCAGCCACCTCCCTGTCCCACACTTTCCTGATCCTGCAGCAGAGTTCACCTCAGTATGAAGAAGAAATCCTGAAAACAGTGCAAAGGAGCAAGCTCCCAAGCAGGGCAGAAGAAATCAGCTTTGGCAGAATGCCCTTGCTCGGCACCGGTCAAAACAAGCATATGGAAAAGGGAAGTGAATGAGGAATGCTCTGTCTAGGAGGATTGGTACATAGTGTAGAGTCTGCAAGATGGGCTTTTAGACAAGAGTTCACTGCTGTTTGACATGCCGTGTGGAAACCCAAGCGCTCCCACGCTTTTAAACTTTCCTCTGGGCAGCATTTGTCAAGAGGACACTGCAGGGAGCATCCTCTTTTCCAACCCTTCTTTCCACTCCCTTTTTCTTGCACTCTGTTTTATACTCAGCCAAGCAGGATCTGTAGTGGCTGGCAGATTTAGCTGCTTTGTTTTGTCCCCCCACCCCCGGCTCCCATGTTTGCCAGCGCTCTGTGCTCAGCAGTAGTTGTTTTATGCTGTGGGTTTGCATTGACTGACCTGCAGCCTCAGTTTATGCGTATTTTGGTGTGGGAGCTACCTGCAGACCCTTTGCTGTGAGTAGTCAATATTCATGATTCAATATTCAGGTGGCATGATTGGTCAATGAGCTGACAGAGCTGTGCCTTTGTTCCCTGATTAGATGACTGAACCTTTGTTAATTACTTCTGCCAGAAATGAAGTCTGTTGTGTGATTAAGTGGTTCTAAGCTACAGGCCTGAGATTTACTCCCTGTGAACTCTCATTCCAATGGGACTTTGCACGTGTGAGGGCTCTCTAAAGCAGGTATAAACAGAGTATAAAAATGGCCAGAGTCATATTCTATTTCTAACCTTTTAAAAATGGTTGACCTGCATGTCTTTGCTATGCATTGGGCTCTAATAATGAGAGCCTGCTCTTGCAGAACACAAGCCCTCCTTTGGCACAGGTCCTCCCAGGATGCCTGCAGTCCCAAAGCTACATCACACACCACAGCATGGAACACACTGACTAAAATCCCTGTACCAGTGCAAGAGCAGCACATAATGTTGCACTGACAAGCATATGCAGTGAGCTGGGAAGAAAACAGCATCTCAAATCTGAGGCCATGTGCTCTGCTGCATCAGCTCCTGTTACATGTTTGGAGCGGCTTTGGTGCTTTGGTGTGGGCAAAAATGTACCTGTCTGTTGAATTAGCAAAACCAGAAGCCACAGAGGTTTACTTTTTAAATTTATTTTCTTTAATGCTGGCTTAATGCCACATAGTGGAGGACAGATGGTATCTTATACCATATAGAGTCCTTTGGAGCAAAGTTAAATCATCAAAATGTTCTGGACAAATTTTCAACCAGCTGAATAAATTAATACTGGGCTGGACCTTTGTGTCACGTGGCCACAGCATTTTCAACCTATTGGTAAAATAATGGATGCTATGTATTATTAACTGTGTGCTCAGAGCCTCAATATCAGCACAGTAACCGGAAACTTAATTATTTGGGTGAGATATAATTATCAGTCATGCCAATTGCATCTACTTTCTTTACTATGTGAGAAAGCATGTACAGGTATGTTGTTCCCCCTAACCAAAAAATGCCCCAAATCCAACTGTTGTACTAGACCTGATGGAACAAGAAGCAACGATTTCAGCATTTCTTTTGGCTTCTGTGAAATTCAGTAATTCTCACTCCAGTGTATCAGAATGTACCTATGGGAAAAAGAAATTTTCATCCATTGTGTGGAAAAGCTGACCGATGGATGTTTATAAATTCCTTGGAAATGCAGACAGAAAGAGAGATACTTTTTTGTTTAGCTCCCCTGCTCAACCTTTTTAGTGATCTAATGAAAAAAGGCCAGAGTTAAGATTCAGAGCAACTGTATGTACAAGAACTGCCTTAATCTGAGCTTCTTGTTGAAGACAATGTGATCTTAAAATGATCCATGATGGAAACTCCTCACAGCCTGGTGCAGTGCATTAGTGTTAGTCATTGCAGTAGGACTGGGTGGAGCACATTAGAAATCGTCACTGTGATGGATGTATGTAATGTATTAGAATGAGAATGATTACAATGGACCAAGCGGAAAACACGGGAATTAACGTTTCTGTGATGGGCCCTGTGAAACACATCAGAATTTGAGTCACTGTGAGTCATAAAAGGCACAAGGACCTGAATGTGCCTCATCCCCGAATGGGCACTTTCAAAAGGATGAATGACTTGGCTGGCTGTTATATCAATTACTTGCAGTGCTGTGGAAAGCCTTATGGATGGAATAAATGATGAGTCAGGATTCCTTGGTTCTGCTGCCTGCTCTGCTGCTGATTCATTTTGTACCCTCGAGTGATAACTTCCCCTCTATCTTCCTCATCATGTGCATGACAATGTATTTACCCCTCCTTGAAAAGTACTGAGACCTGTTTCTGCCACAACTCTCATGTATGCCTAATATGCATTGGAAAGGGTCCCAATGCCTTTATGAATGAGCCTGTGGAGGGTGGAAGCTGTAGAATATGCAGATGAAAGGTACCAAATATAGTCACATACCGTCAGATTTGTGCGATTCTTATTTTGGCTGTTTGATGATGTTCCTCATTTTCAGCAATTGTTTATTTTTTTGAAGAGTCCATGTGAGACTGAGCAGACATTAAGGAACTCATTTTTTTCTTTCTGGTGGACTTTAGGTTGGGTCTTAAAGACAAAAGCTCCATTTCGTGACTCTATCCACTTATCTACAGTATGTTCCCGAGCTAGTTAAAATTAAACTTAGCTATCAAAATGCTAAACTTGATAGCTCATTTATCTTTCTGTCTCCCAACTCTACATTACAATACAGCAGTGATTGATCTTGCGTCTTCAAGGTACTATATAGTATAAAAACTAAGAGAAGATTAATTAAAAGCCGTCGCATCCAGACAGGTTTTTAAATAAGTTTTAGATTTAGACAATATATCAGCTGAAGCAGAAAGATTCCAAGACCATAGGCCTGTAACTTCAAGTAAGTTTTGCTTTCCTTCAGGACACAGAAAACCCCATGTCACCACAGACTAACATCAAATTCTCATTTGGTTGGGCAGGCCCGTGGCAGGAGGCAGAGGGCTGTCACATTCATGGGCTGTCCAGCAGTGGTGAACATGATGTCCTTGAGGACTTCTGCAGGCTCAGGGGAGAATGTCAGGCTCATGGCCAGATGCTGAGTTGGAGACAGTACCGAGGCAATTTTTTAAAGTAGTCCTCAGCTCCGCTAGGCATGGAGAAACATGCCTAGGTAGCACGTTTAAGTGACTTAAATTGAGCCCAAAATCAGTGACAGCTGCATTTGAGCTGTCAACGTCTGACTATGGGATCTGCAGAACAACACTAAACAATCTAGTTTTATGGTATTTTTGGTATATTTATGGTATTTCTAAAGAAAGACACATGATTGCTGGTCAGTGTCATCTTTCTGGCATCACTGTTTGTCCACACAGTTGTTGAGCTCACCAGGGTCCTCAGAGGCCCTCAGCACTTGCAGTTCTCATGAGTTAAGAGATCATCCAAAAACCTGGCTGCTTCCTGCTGGGGCCTAATAGGGGCTGAATCCTCTGGAAGAACCCTTACTGTGTCACTCACTGGATGCTGAACTCCTGAATATCTGGCCTTTAGACCGTTGGGTGTTTAATGACATAAACTTTGTTCTTGCCCACCCTTAGTCTGCAACAGAAAACTCATCTTGAGAAAGTCAAAATGGCAGGGCTCTTACATGTTCATGAGTTTGTTTAAAGAGTGATATTTAATCCACCTGACAGCTAAAATATACTAGTGGGATGTGGGCAGCTTGCCATGAGAGTGTTCAAGAGCTCCCCATTTTGCTTGTATGGTGGCAAAATGCTTTGATTACATACAGCTGTTTCAGGAATTTTGCCTTGGGGGAGGGCAAGAGAGAGGAAAACAAAATGAGAAGAGGGTGACAGCAGTGGGTCAGGAAAAATCCCAGCAGCATCAGTTGGGCCCAGCTATGTCCCCTGATACACACTGGTGTAACTCTTGGCAGAACAGGGCTCTTTATCTCTAATTTACAGCATTCCATTCATTATCAGGTATTAAAAAAAAATGGTTTTTTTCTCTCTTTCTCATTCTTTGTTTTCTTTCCATTTCAGTTAATTTCAATAAGTAGACAATTTATGTGCTATTTGGTAACTCCATGACACTAGTAATTAACTGTTTGTATGAAATAAGAGAAATCTTTTGAATTTGCATTAGTCACATGTTTATGTCTTTAAATGCTAGTTGTCCAGGATACATCATGCTCTATTTTTTTTCCTCTTGTGTTTTGTAAACAGGTTATGTTTTACTTTCACTGCTGAAAAGCAATTTGAGTCAGGACGGATACCAAAGACACGTCTCCTTTCACTCTTTCAGGATTTGATTGTGTGTGGTTTTTATCAAACCCAAATTCATTTAATTTCCCTTAACTGAGCTGATTGTACCATGTACTTCGTCTTGAAGAAAATCCTGCTGCTAGAAAGATGGCAGTCAAAGAGCTAATCGCTAGGGATATGGCGAACTTCTCATGCCTCATATCAAGCTCTTGCATGCATCAGATGTGCACACATTTTAATTCAGATGTTTCCTAGTCCATGCTCCCCTTAGGAAAGGAAAAAGCAGAGAAACTGGTGAGAGAGAGAAAACACCTATTGAAAAAAAATGAGGTGAAAAGGCAGTTGGAAATAAGCTAAAGTGAAGAACAAATAGAGTGAATGTGAAATACGGGCCAGAAATGGGGAGAGGGAAAATAAAAAGGAAAAAATAGATGATGCATCAACAGACTATAGGCAATATACATACAGAAAGTTAGGGACCTATAGAACCCCAACATAAGAAAAGAGGCTTTATTAGTTGCCCACTGATACGTTTCTTGTTCTCCTATATCATGAGGAGGCAGGGTCTCAGTCTGAGAATCATCTAAATGTCTCCTGACTTCTCTGCTAAGCTTCATTTGGGATTTACCGCTCAGCCTTTTCATCTCTTGACCTGTCACTGTAGTTGGTGTGGTTTGGCTGATCTTCTGTACAGTATAGTCTCCTAAAGAGTTTGGAGGCTATTGGTGCTAAAGGAGTGGAAATGCAGTAGAAGGACATGAGACTGGAGTATAAATTCTCTGGAGCTTCACATATTTGCCACTTGCTACATGCTTCATACAGAGTGTAGTAGCTTTGTCAGTGTCTAGGTGCCACCTTTCACTCTTCTATGACTAGCTGCTTCTTCTTGCTCTAGGAGATTTGAAAAACTTGGTGCTGTAAGAAGGTCTGCCCCAGCCCATTTGGGGTATATTCCTAGTCTTCTCTTTGCTTGTCAGTCTTCTGCCCTTCTACTTTGTCACCTCTTTCACTCCCTCCTTCTGCCTTTGCTCTACCTTCTGCGCTTCCAAATGACAGTAGCCATGAACAAGGTCAGTGCAAAAACATGGTTGCATCCAGGGAGCTGGATTGGTTTAGGTCTTGCTTACTCAGATGCCTCAGAGTTCTCTTTTTTCCCTCCCAGGCTCCTGAGTCTCAGGTGGGCTTTGCCCCTTGCTTTCTAGATGCAGCTCCACTGAGCTGTAAGTGTGGTTTCCAGAAGAGGTTGATGCTTTTCTTCCAGCAATCTAGAGGGGGTTACTATGGACTGACACAAAGGACATCGTATCAAGGGAGCTGGTAACAGCTCTGCCTGCTGAGTTAGTATGGTTTCGCTAAATAGCCAAATAGTCTCAAGCCCCAGATCTGCTCTGAGTGGTGATGACTTCAGTCTTCCAAGTTACATATCTTGCTTCTGCTGCAAAAAAGTCACCAGTTTTTGGCTCTGAGAATCCAAAAGAAATCACAGCTCCCAAAGGGAAGCACAGCTAAACATGCAGAGCTGCTTCTTGTGAAGTGTTGACGGCATTAGCCCTATAAAAATTATTCTTAAGTGTTTTTCCAGACAGCTGAGTTGTAAACTACTCACAATTTTGATGGTCATCACCAGCACATGTTAGGTCAGACAAGAGGTAGTGGGAGGCAGGAAGCTGCATTATTCACTGGCTGAAGGATCAGTTAGGAAGTTTTGGACCTGGGATCTCAGGAGCTGTGACAAGTCCACGTGACTGCTGATACAGAGGATAGTAGGAAATGGTGGCTTAGCAGCTTATGAATGCACAAATCCCCTTTCTCTGTTTCTGAAATCATCCATCTGCAAAGAAGCACCAGCTCCTCATTAAAAAGTGTGCTGCTGGATTGGACCTTCTCTCCCAGTGCCCAGTGGGAATGAAGGACCACATGGACTCTGCTCCAAGACCACAGACCACATGAGGTTTCATAAAATGCTAACACGGATCATTCTACTAAAGCTTTACTTGTTCCTCTCAATGATTTTAGTCCTGACTGCTAAAAAGGCTTAAAAAGATGGAACCTCACAGAGAGGGGGGAGCTGGAGGAATGGCTGTGGGTGAGTGATATACTGTAACATGGTACAGTAAAAAACCTCTGCGCTACCTCTAAAACTGTGTGGAATGGAAAGAACCTGCCTTCTCACTGGTTCATTTATTCCACTCGCCATTATGGTTAAACTTGCTTCTCCAACCAATAGCAATTCCTTTCAAGCTGCTCTGTGTAGGTCTAGGTCTGTGTTGCTGTATTTTGTAGACACAGCTATGGTATTAATCTCTCACTTGTGTATAATGCTGAGTGTGGAAGTGATTTGACCCCTCAGAAAACCAAGAACAGAGAGAACTGGGCATTATTGTAAGCAGACATGTGCTCTTTATTTAGTATTTTTGGCCTACAAAACTGAACATGTGGTAGAAAGCCATTGAGCTTTCATTTGGGACTGCTGTGCAGGACAGAAAGGAGACAGGGAGATGAAGTACCTTCTGCAAAGCTGGATCTCATCTCCATGGCAAGAGCTGCTTGTGGACCCCAGTTCCTCCTTCTCTCATTTGAGACCATCATCCAGACCATGCCTGTCCCTAATTGCATACAGCAAATAGTAAGACAACTGTCTCATTATCAAATGCATCTGAAACAGAAATCGGATTCAGCCACCAACATCAGCTTGGCTAGTTTATGCCTGACAGTGGTTCAGATGAGAACAGGAGCTGTTGCTGTCATCTGATACAAAGCTCAAAGGCAGAGAGATTCCTGAAGAATAAAGCTAGTAAAGAAAGAGAGCACCTTTTACTTGATCACCAAGGGTTTATACCTTAATAACAAGTTGTGATTTAGTTCTCCCTGTGCACAGGTGAAGGTGAACATAAGACAGGTATTGAGGAAAATATATAGTTTCCAGAGAAGTTTGTGTACAACCCCCAACATACTCTTGGGAAATATATACCAGATATCTACGTAATAATAATAAAGTTAATTTGGATTCTCAAAGTCATTGGAAAGTCATGGACACATGCAAACACATGCACATGTAGGAATAGTATGTGTCAGAGGTGGAGGGATGAAGAGTGATGGAGGAGCACTTTGCTTGCTCAGTTATGCCAGGTTCTGATCACAGGCAGGAAATTTTAGTTTGAGAACATCTGATAATTCTTGCTTTCAGATAAAACTTTTGCACACTATCATATTTGGTTCTGGCTAGAAGCAACGAAAAAAATGGCAAAGGTGAAGAGGCCAAAGAGCTTTTCTACTCCCAGATTTACAAAGTTTTCTAAAATAATTTCAGGTGGAGCAGTCAGAATTTTAGACAAATGTTTTAATCTTGTTTAATATGAGACTTTCATTGTGGTTCTAAAATCAGTTTAATTTGGCCTTACATCACTGCTGACACTTTTGAAGACGGTGCTGTTCATTTCAAACTGGGACAGTTCAGTTATAAACTTTGGCAGGTACATCTAATAGCCTTGACTAATTATACAAACATCTCCTGATCATGAGGAGAAGCAAGGAGGAAGTGTCATAAGCAAGGGAAGAAAGTAAGCAATGAAGGAAATCAACATGTGGCTGTCAGTCTGGCCACAGAAACTCATATACATCCAGATTTAGACTGCTTACAAATTGCTGTGAGTTTGCTGTAAATTCAGAACCAGACCTGGGTCCAAGTTAGGGTGTGTTGGCGGTGCAGACATTTTTCAGGGTGGCATGTTTTGTGTGTGCAGTGTTGCCTTAAACCTTGTCTTCTTGTAGGAGACATCCAATAAAGGTGCTGTTGAGGAGATATTACAGTGATGTGAAAATTACATTTGCAAATTTACTTGCTCCGCTCCCTTCCACACACTTGGACTCAGAGATCAGGATCTCTGTCTCTAGACTTCTTGGAAATGGACCTGACACATGTGTTTTTCTTTCCTGATCAAGAAAAGAAAACCCAAAACTACACCCTCCCCTCTGTAGCATGTGAAGATGACCATGTGTGTGAGAATGGCTGCCAGAGAAAAAGCCACAGTCACAGGAAATCACCTTAATAGAGTGAAAATTAAGAAATGACTGACAACGTAGTCTGTCTCCAGGATACAAGCAGTATTTTCACGCCTTGCCAATTATTTTGTTTGCATCAATTTTGGTTTATTTTTATGAAGTTTCATTTTTCTCTTTTATTTTAAGAGATAGTATAATGAAGACAAAAAAGGATGAAAGCTTAGAAAATATTTAATTTTTGTTTTAGCAAGGAAATAATTATACTTTTAATTCCATGAATGGGAAAGGAACCAACCAATTTGGTTTTTCCATCTTTTTCATGTTATTTCATGCCTATAAAAAGGTTGAGAACTCTATTTAAGTGGATTATCTTGCCACTGAAAGGAAAGTGGGAAATGAGTTAGAGAGGTAGGGTTAATTTCTTTCAGGACTATCTGAATGTGTGCATACATATATTTGCTGTGTGCTATTTGAGAAATGCTCTTATTTAGCTTTGCAAGGTCACCTTAACCTTAAGAATTAATGGAACAGACCATTAGCTACAAGAGGATATAGAAGCAAAGTCCCCAACAAATTGTGCACAGATAAGGCAAGCCTATTTCTTGCTGCCTAACAGAGCCCCATTTATAGCTTGGAAAGGAATGCGGGGGAGGACTTGTCTCACTTAGCGATGGATATCTACAGCACAGCTGTCTATGTCCTAGATTTACCCCCCCTAGACTTCTGTATGCCATTATTGTTAATGGATACTGAGGAGAGTGCTTCAGCAGATAAAACATAGGTGTTTATTTTAGGATGAGATGAACTGCACCTTAAACAGCATTAGTTATATTGATTAGAGCTTTACTGACGTACAGGGGGAGCTTAGAACGGCTTCCCCAGGTGCAAATTTCTACAGCTCATGTCCCTGTATTTACATGGGCAAATCCCACTGTCCATACTGTAATTAATCCTTCTGCTAATTCACAATGGTCAGTGAAGCCCATGCTGCAGTGATCTCTCTGATAGTCCATTCATTAGTTCCTAGATAGCAACCAATTTTTTGTCCTACTCACTCTTCACTGATACTAGACCACAGCTGACCTGAAGTGCAACACTTCTCTTTGAAGATAACAAGTGTCTTCACTGCCACTGAATGAAGCAAGAAAGGTCTCCGGGACAAAAGCAGGCAGTAGATTATATCCCTCAAGAACTTTTCCCAGGTTGTACATGATCTGTTGAGCAGGGAGGATAGATCTGATGCATGAACATCCCAAATGTTTCAACCAGCTTATAACTATCCAGTGCATCTGCTGTATTTCAAAGCCCTTCATCTGCTGCATCACAGCAGCAAGGATTTGTAGTTTGATCTTCTGAACTTGCAGCTTTCATGATTTTTAGGCTTGATAGGTAAAGAGCTGCATTTGTTAAGATGTTTATCACTCTCCAGAAACGTAGGTGAGAGTAACTGCGCAACAGAGAAGAATAATTTCAGAAATACAAGAGAAGAAATACAACATCAGTAGTGCAGTGGAAAATACCTGGGAAAGCCAAAGAAAGGAATTGACCCAGATCTGTGCTTGTCCTGGAGACAGAGGGAAGACAGTGTCTTTCAAAGGAAGCTGAAGCTATCATCGCTTTCTTTCAGAAAGCTTTTCCTCTTCCTCAGAGATTTTCCCTGGGGCTGCTGAGTGGCTGGCCAGTACATTTTCCTCTGCTCGTATGGCAGGACAAGTCTCAGTGCAGTGACTTTTCATCCTGTGCTGCCCTGCAAGGCACACTTTTAAAAATCAGAAGCAACCAAACATTTCCAGCAGAAATTTCACCTCATACAGCAAGTTCAAATCTAGCAAAAGACGTTGTGTTTTGAAGGTATCTTACACGGGCTCTTTAAAGACAGCCTGTGTACCTGCAGCTTTCAGCAGGTCACAGGTGTGAAACCAAATGAATTTGAGCGTGCTCTCTTGAGTGTCTGGCCAGAGGAACTGCTGAGATCGTTACCACTCACTCCTAGAAGGCTGTTTACTGACACAAGTGACAATGATTGTACTTCCAGTGATGAAGGTTAGAAACTCAACAGGAGATGTATTTGACTATTTTTTTTTAGTATAAGAATTTTCCATTTGTAAAGACTGATTTTATGAAAGCTTCAGGGTCTGTAGAAATGTGCCCCATTTGATGAAATTTCACTCGGAGAACACATCAACATTTCCAGGAGGTTGAAATGTTTCATTTAGGCTTTTTTTATAACGTTTTGCTTGGTTTCCTATTTTCTCTTTGGAGCTACAGTATAATGCAACATTTAAGCTAAGATACATATAAAACATTCTGATTGATCTAAAATGATCAATTTTTCACTGAGACTGTCTATGTTTTGTTTTGATTTTTTGTTTTGTATTTTTTGGTTTGGTTTGGTTGGGGTTTTTTTGGGGGGGTTGTTTGTTTGGTTTTTATTTTATTTTATTTTTGGTTTTGTTTTGTTTTTTTTCTTAAGAAAGACAAATATGAAATTGCAGAACTTCCTTTGCCATAGATTCAAAATTTTGTTCAGATATAGTAAATCACTGGATTAGACATGTACACAAATAACATTTGTTATATTACCACCTTCCATGAAAAGACTGCCAACCCCAAGTGGCAGAGATTCACAATTACCTTATGAAATGGAAAAGATCATGGGAGCTGCAAGGATGTAGGGAGTCAGGTTTGTGTAATTTCCTACTGGGTATGGTATTTGGAAATCTCCCTTTGATGTAGTAGACTTCTGTGTCTGCTGTTCCTTGGAGACTCAGAGGTTCTAAATATAATTTTTTAACAGCATGTCTCTGGGGCCCTATCTCTCCCTCTGTTATTTCTCCTACTTTCTTTCTTACTCTCTATTTTTTTCTTTCTCTTCCTTCCTTCCTTCCTTCCTTCCTTCCTTCCTTCCTTCCTTCCTTCCTTCCTTCCTTCCTTCCTTCCTTCCTTC
>JAWWLV010000001.1:24127763-24143781 GCA_035041135.1 Platyrinchus mystaceus | reverse complement strand
TCCTTCCTCCCTCCCTCCCTCCCTTTCTTTCTCTCTTTCTTCTTTTCTCTGTTCCATCCTTCCTTTTCTTTCTTTTCTTTCTTTTTTTTTCTTTTTTCTTTTTTTCTTCTTCTTCTTGTTGTTATCATGTTCCAGGTGCTATAGGTGAAACTACATTTCAAGAGGTCTTGTGTCATTTTTTTCCTGAATTGTAATAATATTTTCTCCTAATAATCTGTGAAACGAGGGATTTTGAGAGAAAAATTCTCCTTTAATTTCCTTTCAGGGATATTTATAACTGCTCTTAAAACTTACTTATGAGCTAAATCTCCAAGCTTTTGGAAAAGCTCTTCAGGTGACTCCCTAATTAGCTCTCCACATTATCACAGACCTCTCCAGACCACCTTCCTTGCTACCACCGGGTTTCACTTCTGTTCAGTTAAGACTTTTTCATAAGGGTTAGCTGTAGTTATATGGCAGTTTTCCAGATCCATGATCCCAGCTGAATGGAAGGATCTTGAGTGTCTGCTCAGTGAGGGTATGTGCAGAGGAAGAGACTGGCTGATGGAGGAGAAATGGAGTGGAGAACAGGCTTTCTGGACTAGAGATTGCAACAGAGAAAGAGGCAGAGGATGGAGCAGCAAGACAGTCAGTGAGGAGGGGAGGGGAGGAGAAAGACAAAAATGGTGGGCATAGTTGAGGATATAGAGGAAAGATAAGGGTCATTCACAGAGGAATGTGAGAATAACAGGAAGACGCACAGCAGAAGAATCAGTAAATGAGAACTGCACACTGCCCTGAATCCCAAAGGCTTGTTTTGTTTTCCAAGTGATGTCTGAAACAGCATAAATTTCTCAGTCATGCACCTATCAGAGCACGAATAGTCATGCACCTATCAGGGACAGAATAGAGAAGCATCCATAGCACAGAGCCTCTCATTCATCAGAGACAGTCCAGGCCCTCACCATCATCCTACCTTGCTCTGTACTTGCTAGAATGACTGTCTCTCCTTCCCCTTTGTCTGAGCTACAGTTTGCTGCATGACAGTGAGGATCACAAGTGGCTGAGTCATTTCCCTGATCACTTCCCTGCAACTACTGTGCCTTCCTGTCCAGGCTACTTATACAAGGCATCCACCTGGGCTTTGGCACAGATTGTTTCTCACCTTGAAAACTTGTTTACCTTTGAAAGTTTGGCCTTCATATAGTGTTTTGTGTGCTTCTACAGCCACAGGCAAGGACTGATGGCCTTGTTTTGTCTTAATGAGTATATTGTTCCCTTTTACATCTAGTGGTGAATTCCATCATGAAGATTTTTGGACCTAAGGACCATCCTCTGAAGAAATCTGGTGGTTGACCTTCATGGTGGGACAAGTGTTACTGCCAGAATCGTATCAGGGAAGGTTAAAAATACCTGTGCTGTGACAAGGAAAGTAAGAAAGATCAGTAAGTGAAGCTCAGTTGAACTAGAGTGGGATTTCTTGTTTGCACAGAGGTAGTAATGGCTCATACCATTGGGAAGTTCTTCAGAAAGCATAACCACTGAGAGGCATTCCCTAAAGGAGAGCCATCCTCCAGGGAGAAATGATTCCTGAATGCCTGAGAGACTGATTTCTGGCATTAAGGTAGCACAATTAATAATGAGACCTTAGTTTAGGAAACAGAGTGAAAGTTTGAGAAAGTCTTGTACCATATTTGTCTCTATGCTTTTTTGTTTAATACACAGGAAGAGCAACATTGGTAAGAGAGTATATAGCAATAGGTGGACATATAGCAAGGAGTGAAACAAAAAGGCAAAGAAAATGAGAGCACAAGTGTTGACTGGAACAGTAGTGAAACCAGTGATACTGTTTGGGGAACACTTGTACACAGTTTAGCTAGAAAAATGGGCAAGATTAGACTGACATGCCAAGGTGCATTAATGTTAGTCCAAGGAACATGAGAAACAGCAAAACACCTGTGTTATTAACTGGTTATTACAAAACCATGTTAGAGAGACAGTCGTGACTGGAACATACGTATTGAAGGGTGTATTGTTTTCAGGAAAGACAGAAACAAAGATAAAATTAACTATGATTATGCCCATTAGTGGTGTGATGGGGAAATAAGTAGTAGCAAAGCTAAAGGTTAACTTGCTTGGGTCAAAATCACATTGGGAAGGAACTGAAAAAATGTTACCCCTGGATGTCTGCTCTAGCTCAGTAGATCATGAAGCACTTCAACATGTATGAAAGAGAGAAATATAACTGGGACTTGAGTCAGTTTAGAAGCCTGTATTTTCTGAAATGTAGATTGTAAAATAAGTGCTATTAATAAAAATAGGGCCTGGTTATTCTTGAATGTGATAGCTAAAAGCCTTCATCACCAAATAATCACTGAACCTCATCAAAAGTGCTGCTATTGTATCCTTGATTTCAGTTAGCAGAGAGAATTTTACAGGAGAGCTTTATGTGGGACCTAACAATAGATTGATCATGAGTTGGATAGCAACATGGTAAATAACAGGCAATTTGATTTTGTCAGGAACAAATTGTATAAAGCCAACCTGATTTCCTACTCTGACAGGTAACAAGCCTTGTAGATAACGACAAAGCACCTTGACTTGTTAGGTTTTGACACTGTCTCGTGAGACTTCCATTAGCAGGCTAGAGCAATGCAGCCTGGATAAAACTGTGGATTCAAAACTGTTTGGAAAACTGCACTTGTAAAACAGTTATCAGTGATTCACTGTTTGACTAGAAGGATGCATCAAGTTGGGTACCATGGTCACTGATGACTTAGGTTATGAAATAATGCATGCCCTCAATAAATTATAGAATACCCTGTTGAAAATCATACACACTGTAGAGAGGACAGGATTCAAATTCAAAATTTTCTAGTTGGATTGCAGAAATAATCTGAAAAAAAAAGACGGGATGCAAATTAGTGAAGATGAGTACAAGGTGCTGAGTAGCTATTGATTGTACCAGCATGAAACAGGAGCAGCTGGGTATAGTTCTGTTGAGAAGTATATAGAGGATTACAGTGGATCCCAAGTTGCCTGTGAGTCAATCACAGTAAATCACCTGTTGCAAAGAAAGCAAACATATGCTGGGATATATAAACAGGAGCACCGTGTTTAAGATATGTAAAGTAATCCTTTAGCCTCAACTGCATCAAGTTTTGGGTGCTACATTTTAAGAAAGATGCAGGCTTCCTGGACTTAGTCCAGAAGACAAAACCAGGAATGCTCAGAGATGTAGAAACCACAAAGAGTGCACAAAGATTGAATGAGCTGGGAGCTGCTTAGCCTGGGAAGAGAAGTCCTCTTATGAGGAAGGAGGAAGTTACCATGAAGAAAATAACCTTTTCTTTGCATCCATGGTAGAGAGGACAAGCAATAATGGTCTTAAATTGCAGGAAAAGAGATTCAGATGAGACATTGGGGAACACTTTCTGAGGTGAGGGAGAGTAATACAAAGAATAGATTGCTTGGGGAGGTTATGGAGGCTTTACCAGTGGAGGTTTAAAAGAGCAGATTAAACACCTGCCTGTCAAGAGTGATGGAGGTCTGGACAGCTGATCATCGCTTGGGGCAGAGATGGACTATGTGAGCTCTCAAGGTCCCTTCAAGTCCTACAGCTATATGTTTTGGTTCAAACTGAGTGAGTGGCTGGATAAATAGGAATGAATCATAACCGTGAGTTTCCTTCTGTTCCCAAAGGGCAAATTTTGTGCAAGCAAAGAAATCAGTAAGTCAGCTGGACTTGGGAACTTATAGGCTTTAAAGGAGGAGGAGTGGCATAATATATTTTAGTGGGTATTGCAAAAACGATTTGTAGCTTGCATCCTAGGAAAAGAGAGCAAACTTGGAGGACATGAATGAGTAACTGTTTTTGAAAGCTTAACTTTAAAAATATCTCAGCCACAAACAGACAACCTAGAAGGAACAGAGGAGGGCAGAAGCAGCACACTGTCTATAGTATTAACAAATTTCTAAATGCTGCCATCCCTAAATACAAAGATCGAAGAAATCATTTGTGGTGGCAGTGCAGAGCAGATGTGTAGTGAGTGAAGACAAGAGGAGCTGGAAAGATGCAAAGGAGTTCTGAGTGTTTTCAGGGAACTGTAATTAGAGAAAGGAGTCTTCCTCTCTCCCTTCACCATTCAATACTGCCAATCACTCAGCCACTGTCACCTCAAAATGGAGCTCTCACTCTATTTCCCCCCACCTCCAAGGAGCTACGAAAGTGCTGTGTTTCTGCTCTGAACCCAAAGCAGACACCCATCTATTCCTCTCAGGCCACTGCTTGTGGTGGCATGTGTGAAAGGGGGATTCCTGCCTTGGGGGGAGGAAGCAAAGGGTTGAAAAATCACGACTGGGAGGGGGATCTGAGGGAAAAAAATCTAACTTTCTTCTCTGACTGCCATCCAGAGGAGCAGAGGGTAGGAGTAGCAGTTCCCATTGTTTAGAGGACATACTCCTGCAGCAGTAGCAGCCATCCTGACCTGTTCGTGTTGGCGGTCACAGCAAGGCTAGCTCTGCAGTGCTTGGCATAAGCCAAGAAAGCCATAGGTCTATGGACCTTTTATTACCCCCCCCAGCAGTCCACTGCACTTGATAACCACCTAGTCAACCTGCACATCAAGGCAGCCTTGGAAAGGGGATTAAGCAACAAAGAAAGGTGTGTCTTGGGAGGTCAGAAACTGCAGGGATGAAGTGAGTATTGCCAGAAGTCAAACTGAGTTAGTTCCTGCAAAGGAAATGAAACAACGGAAGGATCCTTAACATTATAAATGAAAAAAGAAGTAGAGCCTCTACATGTAGGAAGAAGAATCTACACAGTTCTAAACTAGAGGGCTACTTTGCCCCTAAGAGCAGAAATTTAGAGTGTGGGGGCAAAGTAAGGTGGACTAATGGGAATAAGTGTACTGAAAAAGCAATGATTGCATGCAGTATGGAAGTAATTCAGAGAGCTTACTGTGCTCAAACCAGGGAGGTCAGGAAACCACCATCCCTAGCATGCTAAAAGAACAAGCCCATGAAATCACAGGTCCGGTAGATGGGATTTTTAATAAAGCTGTGCAATCACTGGGGGTTCCTCTGCCTGGATAATAGCAAATGTGGTACCCATATTTAAGAAAGTGAGGGGGAGCAATCTAGGCAGCTCTGGGCTTGTTATTTTGGCCTCAAGGGCATAGATGGATTCAAAGCAAATTATGTCAGAAAGAATAATTGAAGACATGGAATAGAAAATGGGATATAGTGCAATATGCCATTATCAAAAAGAGATTGTGCCAGACTAACTCGATATCTGTCTTTGATAAGGTAACTGATGTTCTAGACAAGGGAAAAGTAGTAGATCTTCTCTATCTGTACTTCATTAAAATTTGGTATGGTGCCACCTGGGAAATTATTAGTTAAATGAGAGAAGATGAGGATTAGTACAAGAATTGTGAGGTGAGCAAGGAATTGGTGAAAGAAGGGAAGGAGGCAACTGTGCTGGAAGGAGGTTGCTAGGCAAGTTCTTAAGCTTTAGTCTTGGGAAAAATATTTTTGATGATAACTTTTGGCCTAAAATTAGGAGTGGATTAACAGGCAGCATCATTAATGCTTAGGATCACCAAAATATCACACAAAGTTTTGTGGAGATTGGGCTAACAGGACTGTGAGGAAATGCAGAAGCATGAAATGCAAGACCACAGATTTAGATTTGGGCGCTGTGAGCAAGAGTTTCACCTGCACACCGAAAGCTTATTAGTTTGAAACAAGAAAACAGAAGACAGGCTTGCTTGTAGCCGTCAATCACAGTTCAACTATGAGCTCACAACTTGAGTATGTAGATGTGTTGTCATGGGAGGAGCACATGCCAGACACAGTGGAGTACCATGGTGGTTGTATGAAGGAGATGTAGACATCACCTGGAACAGCCAGTGTCAGTCCTGTCAGTCATTTTCAAGAGAGAATTAAAACTGGAGCAAATACCAACACAGAAAACCTGTGTGATCAGGGGAACAGCAAGCCCATCATATCAGAGGAAATGAGCCTGCCCTGTTCAGTCTAGATGAATGGAGACTGGGGGACACAATTACTCTCTGTAAACACATAATTGGGTCAAATGCTAGGGAAGGAGAAAAGCTACTTTAATTGAAGTTCACTGTTCTCACAAAAGTGGCCAACTAAACTTGTACTGAGAATTAGATGGTTTCGAGTCACCAGAGGAGAGTAGACTGACCATAGTTTTTCAAGGTTTACAGTAGGGGCAGGCAGTGTAAGGTGCTATGAGCAATCTGTGTTGAGGGATGAGACCATATGACATGGTGAAACCAAGAGGCGGAGCTCAGTTCCTCAGGAAGTCACTTTCTCCTATCACGTCCTATATAGGCTGGCAAGCAATTTCAGGGTAGCTGTAATTAATGCCTGGGTCCCAAAGAGCTGCGTCACTGCCAGTAATATCTAGCAGCATATATACAAGGTGTCATATCCATGTCTTCCCTCCTGCGGCTGTGGCTCTCTCCCTTTGCCTGCACATACAGTACAGATTTGCAGTGACAGTGGGGTGGATAGTGGTCTGAAGCAGTGCCAGCAGGGTGGGCACAATGAAGCAGACATCACAGACAAACTCAGAGACCCTTCTTATCATACCAAGAGAAAGACGCAACAGGATCTACATTCTTTCCTCTGCTCCTGGGATCTGTGATTATTAACAGGTACCCATGATACCTCTTCCTCATCCCAGCTGTGAAAGGAATTGCTTCCTAATGGGAGTGCAAGGGAGAGTGAGGTTGCAGCCCTTCTATCTGGTCCAGTAAATTCTCCTAAAAACTGTGCTGGTTCCCTGTGATGTGCAGTACTCGAGGTGTTGTACACTTGTGATGGCACTACAGGCTGCACAGGGACTGGGGTGGTGTAAGCAGGCCAGATTTCTAAAAAGGACCAGAAACAGAGATTTATACTTCATTCTCTCATGAAATCAGGCTCTGTGTATGTGTGAAAGAGTTATGGTAATAAGAGAGCTGTTGACGGAAAGATATCTACCATCCCTTTTGGGGATAGCAGGGAAAATATTCACCCCATTGCTTTGTGCACTCAGAGGGAAATCCCACCTCAGAAAACCTGCCACTACCAATAGTGACTGATAGCTCTCCTGAACTGGTTGGTAGCTCTTTGCTGAAACTAGTGTAAACATCAGAGGTGCCATCACTGACAACAGTTGCTCCTTCTATCCTTCATTCCCCGGGGATTTGCTCCTGTCATCCCCTTTTTTAAGCTGGTGAAGAGAGTATCACAACCGCTCTTAGTCAAAAGAGGAGGGGGTGGGGGCCCATCTGGGCCCTTGGTTTGATTTCATATTTATGAAACAGCTTAAATGTCAGCTTGAGTGAAAAACGACACCTTCCCAAGCTTCTCATATTAATGCCTGTGGCTGCCACTGGTTTCTTTAGGAAGGCAGCTTGTGGTTTTTCCTCTCGCTCTCCCTCCAAAGGCTGCAGGGAAAGATGAATTGGACTGATAGATGAGACTGCAACTGCCGATAAACTGCTTTGCTGACAGGAGAGGGAGAGGGAGGTGGGACGGGTGGCCAATGCTGAGGAAGAAGGGAGGGAGGGAGGAAGGGAAAGGGAGGGAAATGGAGTGAGAGAGGAAAGAGAGAGAGGGGAGGATGACCTGTATTGTGTAGAGGTGGGAGAGTGGTCTAAACTGAAGGAGGAGAGAGATCAGGAGAGAGAATGGTTGACTATGAGGAGAAAAATAAGAAATAAAGTGGCACATGCTAAGGCAAGAAAGATGTGGTGGGAAAAATGAAAATCACGGGCAAGGTCAAAATACACTGTGGAACATTAATTATGCATGACAATGTATATATGCATAAAGGAATAAATAAAAATACACCCACCAGCAGCAGAGGAACCTCCTTCTGGATTTGTGCTAAGTGTTGCCCTGGCTTGCTGGAGGCTGTAAATCATTTGAGACCCTTGTGCTGCAGGTGTGTTTGTGTGACACATCAATGAATCCTGAAGAGATGGCCAAGGCAAAGCTGAGCCAGGCAGTTCTGGAAGAAGACAAGTCTCCTGGGTACTGTGCTGCAAGCATGATTAGCTAGCCAGGATCAGTCTCCAAAAAACTGCCTCTCTACATGGCTGTGCACTGACACAGATACCTGAGCTTGCCTGGATATAACTTGGGTATCTTCACATTTCATGGTGCAGGCCTGATGGAAACAGTTTGTCCTCTTCTCCATCTGCCTGAAGGGAATAGAGCACAAGATGCCCTTATCAGACAAGGTTAAAAGGCTTCTGCTTGAAGCTAGTTGTACAAGCAGGTTATATGGGCAAGAAAAAGCAGAGGCTGAACCTCTCCAGGAAGTTAAGTGGAGAATTATAAAAGAGCTTCGTGTTCCCTGGAAAAACAAAATTGCATGTTATTCTCTGTGGGAGGAGTCTGATCGAGGTTTTTTTAATTACAAACCCAGAACCCTGGGTTGAGTCTGAACAACGTTGTTGGAAATAAGTATACTGGAGCAGAGAAACAATGGGAAAGCAGAGGAGGGCAATCACCCTGTCTCTTGCACAGATGTGAGGGGTCAGGAAGTGAAAGAGATTTTTTTGGCCCTTCTGGCTTAGTCCTTGAGGGACATAATTTGTCCCAGATAAGAATACAGAAAGGTGAGTGCTTACTGTGGCTATGCTAGGGCAAGGACAGACTCTACTTCATTTGTATGCCAGGGCAGAGGCTCACCTGCCTTTTCACTGGGAGTCACTGATGGCAGTCTCCAAAGTCACCTGTGGAGTCTAGTGCTCTCTGTGCTAACATCTGCTCCCTTTTCTGTTGCTGAAGGCTTTTGGTTGGTTTGTTGGTTGTTTGTTCCTTTAACCGAGATATGTCTCTGAAGTCTTATTCTGTCTGGGTTCATGACGCTCAGTACCTCTATCAGCTGTTACAGTGTTTTGAGCATTTTTCTTGGCAATAGCGTATCACTCACTTTTCAGCATCTCAGTCAGTTCTTGTCACTTTTTTTCTCCCTGATTGAGATAGTAAAAAAGTCTGATACCATTTCATCTTTATCCCCCATGGTCAGCTCTGTTTACAGACTCGCTTCTTGATCTTTTTTCTCGGTAAAGCTTTTTCCTGTGGTCTTTTTCCCCTGTGCTGCTGAGGATCTGAGTCCCTCTGTGCTGATTCTTTTGTGGCATTTCTCATCTCTGTTTCATTTCCCTGTTTAATCATTCTCCTTCTTGCCATGGGTCATACTAGATTGGTTCTTGACATCACGTTTATGTACCATCTGCTGACTAATAACATGCAAGGGCTTGGTTTCCACTAATAACAAGCCAGTCTAGTTTAAGATTATTTAGAGATACTGAACCTTGCTTCTCAGGCACAGGCATGCAAGCTGGAGCTGAATGCTTCTCTTGTCACCTCTGTTCTTGCCACCCAGGCTCTACAACACCCACCCTCTAACAGCATAAATGAGTTTTTTTGCCATATCTTAGATTCTTTGTTCTGCTGCTAAGCTGAACTAGATCTCTTTATTCCCTACATGCTTGAAAGGCATTATCCAAATCCAGGAGAAGTCTCACACCTTTACTATGGTCAGTCTAGCTGGGGAGAGCCTGCCTCAGAAGGGGATTTTCCTTCTCTCTATTGAGTGGTTCTGAGAAGACTTTGTGTGAAAAAAAACTACTTTTGTACGAGGGTATTAGATATGTCTAAAAAATTCCCTACTACAGAGGCTGCTTCGCCTGCAGTGCCCTGCTTCTGTGCAACAAAGTTCTCCTTCCCTCCAGACCAAGGCAGCTGTGTACAAGCTACCTATGGAAAGGATCCCTGGCCTATACTGAATAACATGCTGTGCCCAGGAGTCCTTTGGAATGCTGCTGGCTGGCCTCAGCCAAAATCATGCCAGGGGCCACACCAGGAGTTTGGCAATGTAAATAGTTGAGTTCCAGTTACTGGGATCACTTCTTGTGCCTATTTAGTCACTAGCCAGAAAAAAAGAGGATCCGTTTGTTTCATAGCATCCAGAACCCTGAGGCTTAATACCAGTTTGCACCACAGCTCTGGCACTGAAACAGTATACCAAACTGCAAACTTCTGCTCAAGATCAGGATTTCAAAATCGACCCCAGACAAGGATGGTGAGTTGTTCCCAGGAGCTACATCTTGCCTCCTTGTTTGCCCTCCTGTACCAGTGACCTCAGCAGCTTTCCTAGGAAAGCAGTCAGTTGTGAGATGATGCAAATTAAACAGAGGAGGAGCCTCAAACCAAAGAGGTTTCTCAGAAAAGCTCTCATGTGACTTCAGGCAAGAGTGAAATCCTCTGCTTGGAGACAGCATCATGTTGGCTCCTAGCAGGTTGCAGCATGCTGGAAGGGCGCACTTGCAAGGGGGTGGCTGCCTAATCCTGTGGCTGGGTAACTCGCAGTGAGACTGCATGTGGTCCAGACCCAAACGTAGCTCTGAGGCACCAGCCTTCTCCCACGGATGGTGGCCAGGGAGCGTCAGGAGGCTTTGACTCAAGCTTTCCTTCCATCCCTGCTGCAGGCCTGCAATTACTCACTGTTTCTGCACAGCAGGTGTCTGGCTCCCCATGGGACCAGGGAATTAGAGGCACTAAGTGCTGGAAGGAAGAGAAGCACTGAGGCTGCAGCCTGGGAGCAAGCGAGGAGCTAATTCACAGGATGAGGGCTCCCGGGCCCCTTGGTCTCCCAGAAAATCCGCTCCGGTAGCATCCACTACAAGCATGCAGGGAAGCAGGCAGGCTCCTGCTGTCTCCAGGTGGAGCTTTTACTCCAGCTCCTGTGTGACACTGACTGAGCTCAGCAAAGGATGCAGCACTGAACAATGTGAAATTACCTCGGTGCTTGAGCACACATGAGCCCTAAACAAACCCCAGTCTAATGCTCAATCCCCATCCCTCAAATCCTAATTAAACATCCACCAGTAATTCTGTTAACCCTCTCCAGTCAGCGACAAGCCGGGATCTTTTGAATTGGGCCTTTGGGTTCTTTATGCTTCTACTCTGGATCCCCTACCTACAGGATTAATTAAAGTGACCCAGTTTATGGCTGGGAAGGCAACAAAGAGTAACCCTCTGCTCCTTCTCACATCAGCCATTCTAATAATGTTTGTCAGCACTGGCAATATTGACCTGCCCTTGGGGGAGGTGGGAAAAGATGCTCTAAGATGTGCAGGTGGACCTTTTCTCTCACCTTTTGCATATTTCTTAAAAAAAAAAAAAAGAAAAAAAAATGCTCTATGCCTTCTTCCTCTCTGAACAAGTTGGCAGTCATGGTGAAGAGCGAGCCAGTGCCTGGTGTCTAAAATTGCTTTACAGGTGGGAAGACCCCCAGGGTATCAGCTGCCTCCTGTTTCCTCTGGGTAAGCAAAGAAACAGGTGATGTGAAACAGGTCAGGTATTTTGTGCTACAAGAGCCTTCTGTCAGAAATGAGCTTTCACATGATGCCTTGAAATGAGGATGTCATCACTGATGTTTTTATTTTGTTGATGGGGGAAGGGAAATGGAACAAATGAAAGAGAACCAGGATGGAAGAAAGAGGTTAGACAATGTTTAAACAGTACATATGATTGTTTTCCTTTTTTAAAATTACTCAGTCACTGAGAAATAAACCTTTTTAATAAAAATAAAGAAGAAAAATACAGTTATAATTTTATTATTACTAGTGCTGTTATCGACACAAAATATTACATCTGCATTTTCCCCCATGCTTAAAAGCAGATTAACCAGGTTATGGTTTTACGCAACTCCAGGCAACCTGTTTTTGCTGGACCTTCTTTTATGATGTTCATTCCTTCTCCTCTTTCTGCAGCACTTGGCTCTGGAACTGTTTGTTTTAGGAAGCTATTTCCCTGCTGTAGAGAACAGACCATATTTAAAACTATTTGTTAGGACATTTTCACCAGACAGAGACAACATCTAAATTAACCAGGTTGTTACACTAAAGTCGGGTCTGGATTAGCCCCTTGCAAGCAGAGGGAAGATAAAACTGCAGTTTGGAAAGAAGCAGGGTAGAAAGGACACAGGAACACCTAGTCTTTGATGAGGAGATTCAGTAGTCTTTTGGGATCACTGTCAGTTCCTGTCAATAAATCTAGCTGTGATCCAGCTTTGCAAACCCCTCTGCACATCGCTAGGTTGAGAGTTTCTCCCCTCCCAGTCTCTGCACTGCTTCCTTGCACACAGGGACAGGGCTCTGTGTAATTTCATATGACTTGCTCTAATATTAATATCTCCATGTGCAGTAGTCATTGCAGTGAAAATAAACTGTTATTTTTTATTTTAAATGGTTAATATTCATCAAATGTTTATGAAAATACTTAACCCATAATGATGACAAACACAGTGCATAATAAAGATGGAAGTGAAGATCCTCTTTGTGAATATGTAATCAGAATAGTAAAGAAAATTACATTAAAAAGACTTCATTATGCCATTAAATGTGTGAAATGACTTTTTCTTCTCCATTTTAATTTTAGCATATTTCTTTTTTTTTTCTTTTTAAGTATCTCTGACACTTTAATGAAATGGGTATATAAAGAGGCATTGGCTGCTGCAACAAGAAGAACTTTGACTGGTGGCATTCATCATTCTCATAGAAATTTTCATTTCATTTATCATTAAGAAAAATCAACACCATTTCTATCAATGATTGTCATTTTTCTCCTTTATTTTCTGTAGGGGGAGAGAGACATCCTTATTACTGTTTCAAATGCAACACGTTGTTTCAAAACCCTCTGTAGAGCTGCAGGCCCAGAGTCATTCCCCCTCAAAGCAGGGGCTTACTGGTGTACAAGTTCACGTGCACCTGCTTTTGCCTGACACCTTGGGGCTTGTAACTGGCACCTCTGTAACTAATAGGATGAATTTCTGCTGTGTGAAATAGAAAAGTAAGGGCTTTTGATCAGCTCTTTTAGGGCTGTGTATTGATTCATGCAGGCAAAAAACAGGTCAGACATTAGGTGGCGTGTGTTTCACCACCTGGGAAGCTACCCAAAACTTAACAGTACCAGACCTACCCTAAATGATGTGGAAGTTCCCTTCTTGCTGATGCCCATCGTGCAGAATTGCACTATGATGGTAAATCCCTACAGCTTGAAGAAGGGAATGTGGTTACCTACAGAGGGGCTGTGACAGACCTCTCTGGGGACATGGCAAAAAAGGTGCACTGAGTGCAGCCCTGGTGACAAAAAAAGAAATGCTCATGAGAAAGCACAAATCTAGGTGCAACTGAAGGCCTGGAAGCCTCCCCAGGAGGCAATGCCTGACATCATGGATCGACTGGGGAGAAGAGGCTGTGCAGCTCCGTTTTAAAGGGCAGCACAGCACGTGTGCTCCCAGGGGAGGCTCGTGAAGCAATCAGTTACGGCTTTCTTTTAAGAAACACGGAAAAGAAAGTATTTCTTTAGTTGCCTGTTAATTGCAGTGTTAATTTAAACAATTAATGTTAGCTTTTGGCAAGAAGCTCTAGCGGTGTCAATATAATATGTACCTTTATTTCAATAATGCTTCAAAGTAAAATATGTTCTCTTCTATTTGGGCTCTTCTGTTGTACTCATCTCCATGGCAGCCAAGTATCACATCCCTCTGCTGCATCACCCCCAGCATGTCCCTTATGCAGAGGTCTAGGGAGTAAGACTGTAGCTTTTACCAGGATTTTTTCTGAGAAGTATTAAAACTAACTCTGGGCCTTTTCCCCTTTGCCAAAGACAGGTCTTTTTGGTAAGATAGGCTTGTCAAAAGCCAAAGCTGATGGGTCCCAATTTGTGAAAGATTTGAAGATCACTGCATTTTTTGTCCCTTGTGTATTCTCAAAAATGTGGCCTCTGTTCTGTGGGGACATTGTGTCCTTTCACAGCACTGTCCTGCTAGCTCTCCTTCCAAAGCTCTGGAGGGACTTTGATGGGAATTGAGGCAAGCACAGGTATTCTTTGAATAAAACAGTTTGTGAAGAAGACTTGAAGAGTTATGAGGGGGAGGAGGGTTCACAAACCAAACCTGTAATGAAGAGACTTCCCAATCAAAATGTGATCAAAGAGGCTGCTGCCTACTCCTTTCCATCTGAAACAGCTGATGAATGGTTATGTTGTGTTTGCAATTACAGTTCTCTGAAAGTGATAAATTATTGCGATTATTCCTAAATACAGGACTTTTACATGTATAATTAATACATAGAAGAGAATATCTGATAAGTGGTAGGCCACGTTCCAGTTCCATTTACACCATAATAGATCTGGAGTAGCTCCAGCTGTCCCTGTTCATGGAAAGCGGCTGTTAAATTGGGCTTGCACACTTGGAATACCTTGCAGAAGTCTTCTGTGTCAGAGTAACAGAGAACATAGTATGGCTCATGCATTTTAGTGCCCACATCTAAAAATCTCAGTACTAAGATCTCTCTATCCCAATGATCATATGACAACCTTCTGAGGCAATATGAGAGGACTTGACTCTCACTGACATGTCCCATAGCAAGTCCTAACCCGCTAGCTTCAGGCTGTGAGGGCAGTCTAGAACTCACCTTACTTCAAAGAAACCTGCCTTCTATCCTGTTGTCTGTCGGTGGTGTGGAGAAGCCAGTCCTACATTTCTTTCAGCTGAGTGCTTCTCTAGAGCACAAATACATTGCTCAGAGCTCAAAGTCTGTGATGTAAGGCTGGCACTTACAGCAAAACCCCCCCACCTCTAAACACAGAGCCAGCATAAGAAGAGGAAAAAAAAATTGTACAGTAATATAGTCTCCTGACACGGTTACCCATTAATGCCAGCTTTAAAGGTTAATGCAATTTAACTCGCTCTCGGCTATTACTCTGAAATAACATGCCAAAGCTTCCTCTATAAGCAGATAACAGATAAGGATGCTTTATGATAAACACCCACAATAAAGCTGCAGAACTTTACAGTGTTATGCTTGCAAGAGTGGCAGATTTGCCTTTATTTGTGCATGTGTGTGTATGGAGGAAAGCAGAGAGCAGAGGAGAGAGAAAAGAGCTGGAAGAAGAATTCATTGCTCTTAGACTATCAGATAGCTTGATAAATCTGTCTTGTGTGTGTTGTTTCTTGCCAATACAATGGAAATGAATTGACATATCACATGTCTGCTGCAAGTTGAGTTTCCTTCTGCACTGGCAGAAAAAGAGGTGCTGCTCTACAAACCACCCATGAGAATATTTGTTGGGTTTTATTTATATATTTGTCTCTTTACAAGGCAAAACCCATCAACTTCACTGTATAACAGGAAAATGTAGAGCTTTATCTATCTTCACCTTCTGTTTTAAAGTTCTGTAAAATGTATCAATGTTGAAGTTTTTCTTCAAAATAATAATTAAAAAAAAGAGGCATAATCACACTTCATTACGGAAAGGTTGAGACAACTTAGTGCAGGACTTATTTTGTCTCTTTGTGAAATACACAGAAAAAATACATAAGCATACACTGCCTGGGGATTATTGTAACTTCTCATTAATATTCTTAAAGCACTCTGAGATCTTCCATTATATTCTTTAGCAGGTTAAAGGACAATATTTGCATGTCTATGGGACAGTGAAATATTTTTATTAAAAAATATTAGCCTTAAAATTTTAGGGCTCAAGAAAGACACTGTAGGTTTTATATGTCAAACACATACATATACAAAACACACACTTGCACACTCAAGCATGGAGGGAGTGCTGATTCTTAAATTACTAAGTAAAAACACTGTACCCTGGAGAAACAATCTGTGAGCTCTGATGCAAAGGGCCTGTCCAGGACTCACGAGACAGATCCAGCCACCTTGCCTTCTTTGTACTCAGGTCACCCCTTCACCAGTGTGACACCGTCAGTCCTGTTTTTGCCAAAACGCTGACATTAGCAAGCAGTGTCAGAGACTTGGCATGAAGCTGAGAGGTCGTGCAAAGCTAGCGCACTGTGATTTTGTACAGATGTGCCTTGCCTCAGCTTTCTGACTTTCCATTATTCCTTTGAATTACCTTTTCTACAAAGCTGATTATGTCTTTATGTTTGCAGGGCAGTCAGAGGGCGGGGGGGGGGGGTGGTTGTCCC
>JAWWLV010000001.1:23978861-24127663 GCA_035041135.1 Platyrinchus mystaceus | reverse complement strand
CCCCCCCCCCCCCCCCCCCCCCCCCCCCCCCCCCCCCCCCCCCCCCCCCCCCCCCCCCCCCCCCCCCCCCCCTCCCTCCAGAATTGTCTGTTGTTCCTTAGGATGCTTTCATTTTTCTGTTCAGCATCTCCCTTTTCTGCTTCACATTTTCTTTGCCTTTTTGCTGGAATATGACATTGCCTTGAAAAGGATTAATGCGATTCTGGGATATATCAGGCAAGGGTATTTTCAGAAAGGGAGGTATTTTAGTAGTACAGTGATACAAGGGACTGAGGAAGCCTAACTTAAAATATTGTGGCCAATTTGGGTCACTCATGATCCAAAAAGGGAAAGTGATGTATAGTAAAGAGCTGTGAGGATGATTAGGGGAAGTGGCAGACCTTCAAAAGTGCGTGTGAGAGGCTCAGTTAGATTTGCAAAAGAAAGATGAGAAAGAGTACAATTTTTCTTCATAAATGTACTATTTGTAAATACCACGATGGAGAATTGTTTCAGCTGAAGAAAAGCAGTGCTAAAAGATCAGATGAGTATAAATTAACTAGGAAATCGGGAGAAGGTTTCTAAACTTCAAAGCAATGAAGTTCTGGTCTTCCATACAGGATAGCAAGGGCAAGGAACTTAAATAATTAAAAAGTAGAGCTTGCTGAGTTCATAGAAGGAATTACACTGCGTTTATATTTTAATTAATTAATTTCATGCTTCAGAGCTCCCACTGACCACTACTGGGGTAAAGAAGGAAGTCCCTTCATTTCCCAGTTCTTTATTCTCTTGGATGTGTATGTAAGGATGGGAGGAATGAGGAGTGGGGAAAGGGCAAATTGATCTTCCTTTGAAGCATTAAATTACCCAAACAAGAAATTAGCCAAGGCTAAAGACAGAATGGTAGGTAGGTTATGCTGGTTCTTCTAGTGGTACTGCCTGACTGATGTGTCTTGAATTAAAAGCATTGATTGTATGTGTCATTGGGAAAGATTTTCTTCTGCACTGAAGAGCAAGGATTGTTTAGAGTGATTGCACCCCTGGTCTTCCTCTATAGCCATGTGGAGCATGACCCACTCTCAAGAAATATCAGAATGTGCCAACCTGCATGCAATTGCAAGAATCTAAGATCTTCCCAAAGCCCTTCATCCTTCTCATTGTCTTGATTGGACATGCCATAATCACTGCAGCATTTTCTCTTTTGCAACAAGTGTTATAAGGTTGCAGTGTTTTCTAACTTGAAATGGGAATGGGCATTGAAGCAGAAGTTATGGATGTTTCTCAATTAATGTCTATTCCATTGTTGCCTGTAGTATTTGGAGGCTGGAATTGGTAACCTATATGGTTGCCTTCTGTTCCATGTCTGTTCAGTGAATGTTTTCTCTCCTCTTTATTTTACTGTTCCTACTTCCCTTCTTCTGCCTGTCAGCCCCTTTTTTTCTCTAAGTGTCTCTGTTGCAGCTAAAACAGTTACTGGCACCCAGTAGAAAGAAAAAAAAGCATGATTTTAATTTCCCTTTTTTTACTCATCTCCATGGAATAAGCCTTTTAATGCATGCACACTGAGTGGAGGCATGTCACACCACTGCCACATCATTCCTTTGACCTTCACATCTGTCTGGGCAGTTCTGAAATGGGGAACCAAGAAGTAATCTTTGTGCATCTGTCCTGGCTAATGACAAGCATCGGACAGAAAAGACTCTGGATCTCCTGCTTGATGTCCTTATGCCAAGAAGTTCTGCTGAGTAGCAGCAGGCTGGTATCATATTTATTCCTCTTTCATGCCTGCCAAGGTGATGGAGCTGTGGGCTTAGATATATGAGGCTTCTGATGATGCCGATGGACTCTGCTTTGCCATGCTAGCCTGTTATTCTGTGAAGTAAATCCTTCTTCTGTAGTGCTTTTTCTGGAAAGCAGGGATGAAAATGTATCCCAAGGACCTGCTGGCTCTCTTGGCTAAAGACCTTGTCAGTAGAACCAGTTACGAATTATTCCACAAAAATCTTTCTGTTACATTCCATGGGAAGTTTTGAGTTTGTAGACACCAGGTATTTCTCTTGTAACAGACAGGATTAAGTGAAACTTCTGTTTAGAAAATTTTCTCAGGAAAGGAAAGAGCTCAGTTGCAGAATATCTGTTAACCAACTGTTCATTTTATGAGAGAGAAGCAACTTCAGGTCCCCCTTCTTCCCGATTCAGACCAAGAACTCAAATCCTACGTGAACTGCATCTCACAGAAGTTCCTCGGTTACGGTATTATCTGTGAGTAGGTAAAGTCTTATTCAGAATGACAAAACACATCATAGAGCAAAAAATTAAAGATGCTGTATAACACAGACATCTAATTTACCCATAGGTCTGTATATATTGTGTCAGAAACAGTACTGAGGAAAGAATGAGTGAGACACATACTGTTTGGACAAGAGGGGAAAGGAAAAGAAGAAAAAAAAGCAATTCAGCTCATACAGTGCCAAGGCTTAGTGTAACAGCCAGAAAAAGGACATGACAATACAGAATTAGGTTGTAATGGGAACCCAACTGCAAGAGATGGTGAAGAAAGATGAGCAAAAGATGCTGAAACAAAGTGGAGCTTTCATTCCTTGATGGAAGATACTTCCTTTCCCCAGCAAAATCTGAATGAAGCAAGCAAGGAAAATACAGACTTCAGCAGTACCTGCAGTAAGTTGGGTCCCATATCTGGTCTCACCAGTCCATCCATTCTTTTTTTTTGCAAATGATAGTTTCAGTCTTGTGAGAGGCTGGTTGTTTCAGGAGAGCTGTTTCCAGAGATTTTACCTGACTTAAGTGACCAGAGGAAAACTGTCCTTCCAGATCCCACATTGCATGAAGCAGAAGCCTTGGAGCTACTCAGCTAAAACAGACCAATTCATCAGCCAAAGAACTGGAGAAGAATCTCACACCATCCTCCAGGATGATGGTTCATTAAGGGATTTTTGAGCTGGCCCAATGTCACATGTGCAAATAAGCGAGGAGTGAGTCAATGCGTGATGTGCTCCTGCTCAGCCTCTGCCACCTCTGGCTATGGGGAGTTGAGTGAGAAATGTCCTATGGTTCTTTGTATTGCTGAGAGGCAGCATATTCTCAGAGGGACTCCAAACCTAACAAGACAGCCCCTAGCAATGTCTAGGGAAAAGGCAAGTACAGACAGTGCACTTAGCTGTGTAGTCAACTAGAGAAGGGACAAAACCACATAATATCTGTCCCTTCTCCTAAACATTTATGCCTTCGAATGTCAATGTGGCTGCTGAGCCTTCAGCTTGCACATCCCTCAGGCTATAGCAGCCACCCCTCCAGAGACTTTTTAAAGAATTGAGTGATTTCTTGGTGCTGTTCTGAAGAAAATTGATTTAACTCCTTTGTGCCTGAAACTGAAACTCTCTTAATTGATGAAGGAGCAGGAAAAAATATCAGGTCAACGGAAAATTCTGACATTCTCCATCTGCCCAATGCCAAATGAACAAAAACAATGACAAGAAAATAAATGTCAGGCATATAACACATTCCATCATATTTCAGTCCCTTTATCAGGTCTTTTTCCTCTGTAATGTCATGAATAAGAAGAGAAAACACTCCAGAGGAGCTAGGGCACAGAGAATCAGAGGAGGGTACAACATAATGGTAAATGAGAGTCAAGACAGACAGACTATAGTAGTATTTTTTAAAGACCCTGTCTTGCTTTGCCTTTGCTCTCTCTGACAATTTCATACCTGTTCTGTCCTCTAAATCCTGTTGATGGCAGGACACCACATACTGCATTTCCACTGCAAATCAGGAGCTTAAAGCCCTAGTGAATGAACTTGGGAATCGTTCTCTCAATATAACTTTTCTTCTCTTGCATGGCCTCAGGTGAATTAATTTTTTTTTTTTTAAGTCCTAGAAATTGCCTGCTTACAGACTTGTAGCTTCTAACCACCAAAGTCCCGTGTGGCTCTTCTTAATTGTCCATATAAATTGCTTTCTATTTTGGACACCATGAATATCTCAACAGCATCTGCTTCTCCCTTCTGGGCACCACCAACTGTGCATGATATTCCCCCAAAAGAGGCCAGGTAGAACTCTTTCCCATTGTTAAAAAAATAAAGAAATAAAGGAATTTACACAAAGGATGAGCTGAGGTGCCACCAGGATAAGCAGGTGAAAATGCAATAGAGTCTGATATTATGCCAAAGGAAAGAAGATGCCAAACAGGAATAGTCCATCTGTTCATAGCCACCTTCCAGCCACAGTGAGTACCATCATGCTCAAGAGATTTCTTCACCAGGAGCTGTTTCAGCACACTGCTTTGCACCAGTAACTCTCTACAAGACATAGACAGGAAACAAATGGCTGTATAGGCTGAAACTGTGAGAGTACTCCAAAGGATAGTTACAGGACCCATATCTTCTTCTACTCATTTTTAACAACTTCCACTCTGCAATCTCAAACACATTTACAATTGACATTGACTAGTCTGTAGCCTGCTGCCTGGGAGAATTGGTTATTTTACTGATGAAGAAAATGAAGCAGAGAGAAGGAGATTAAGTGATGGCTTTGGTATCTCGTGCAAGTCAGAGGCAAAGTCAAGAAGACTATTGACACGTCTTGACTTTCAAATTAAACACAAGACCATCTTTCCTAAAGGAAAGTATGCCAGACAGTCTTGAACAGACAATACTTCTGTTTCAAAAGTAGTTGAAAGTGTCCTTCTGAACACACTTGCCACCATCAGGCGCTCAAATGCACTGTAAGTCTAGGTCTGCACTGGAAAAGGTCTAATTTACCAGTGGGGTTATGTGAGAGTCTTCTGTGAGTGAAGACAGAACAATGTGGATTAGCAAACACAGAGTGCATGCCTTGTTCTTTTCTTTAACATAGATTGCTCTTTGAGAAAGTGCCTCTCCTACATCTCTTTTCAGAAAATGCTGGGCATCTCAGAAGGTGTCCTACTCCAATATTACATAGCCCTCAGTCCACCCCTTCTGTCTGCCAGCCTCACCTTTTTTTTAGGAGATATAGCAAAATCTTTGCCCAACTGATACGGCTGCAGCATGAAAAGGAAGAGTGAAAAGCTGCCAGACACAGTGCCAATCTTATTATTATGAGTCAAAGCTGCATTTTCTGCTTGGCATATAATTGTGCTTTGGACTAGATGGGTATAAATTGAAGATTGGCTACAGCATAAATGTTCATTAGAGTGAAACTAAAACAAAGTTAAATTATCAGAGTCAGGGAGGGAATGTGTTTTCCAATGCACTGTGTTTGCAATGCCATCTGAGTGCCTCTGCATTATGCTGTTTTCATGTGCTGGTTTGGAAAGAAAGGATAAAAAAAGATGTGACAAGGAGGAAATAGGTGCTTAAAAGAGGGCACTGATTTTCTTTTCATTGGTCACACAGTTTTTCTCCCCGCACTATCCCTTGCTAGCTGTTCAAACTCTGAGTGTTAAAGAAATTGCTGAGGCTAAGCTTGGGAGAGGTGGACCACAAGTGCCAGAAGAGGTGAAATCAGGTGATTTGCTGGGAATAACTGAGAGAAGTTGTGTTTGATGTTTTTCTGTTAAGAGCACTTCAATATCACTTTTTTCCAGTATAGCTTGATATTGGCCAAGGAGGTCCTCTTTTATTCCCTTGCTGCTCCCAGTTATGACATGGACAGCTTTTCTTTCTCTGTTTCTGACCAGGTTGTCGTCATCTCACAATTATGTAACTTACCTTAACTCTCAACATGCAGCACAGATACCCCTGCTCCCCACTTCTGATATCTTCTTGGATTTTCACATGGCGAAAAGTGCAGTGCTTTGGATCCCTCTTTCTGGCTACGTTTGTTGTCCAGCATGCTGAGAACCTTATTCCTACTTCTTTTGCTCTCTCTATCACCCTTCCCATTGTCTGGCTTGGATCAGTCCAGCGGCTGACAGTAAGGCACATTTGGAAAACAGCATCTTTCTTTCCTCTGTCATCCTTACAGGTTGCAGGACCACACCCTGGGTACTGCATGGTGGTCTAAGGCTCTTTTTGAAGCTGCGGTTTTGAAAGCATCGTGTGCTACAGCTGTTGTGCTCAGCCAGGCATGAGGCTAAACACTACTTGGGAGTGGAAAGGAGCTCTACTTTCTTTTCTTTCTTTCACTGGATACTGTGAATCAGAGGAGTTTTTATGAAGGCTTGGATTTGGTGAGTCATTTCAACTTCTATGCCTGTAAGTATTATTTTATAGCATCTAGTTACTTTTGTTATAGGTATTATGACATAATAAATAAATAAAATATTATGACTTAGTGACTGCAATGCTGATTCTGTTAACAGGCTTATTCTCCCTCTGTTACCTATATTTGTTTAAAGTGGCTTCATTTAACATTTATGTAGGCTTTGGTGCAGAGAAAATATGTTATAACAGGAGTTTGTCCTAAGGGATCCTTACAGTACTAACAGCTACATCATCTACAAGAGGCAGATATTGCTAAACACAGATATGAAAAGACATCATCTAGGTCACTTAAAATCATTTTTTACACACTTGTTTTGCAACAAAATCATATGAAAGTTAATCTCAATTTATCCTTTTGCCTCTCTGTCGAAGGCAAAAAGGTACAAGCATTACCCAGGAGTGGCGGTCTAGAAAACAAAACTAACACAATCCCAGTATGGGGCAAACTGGAATGCTTTATTGGACAGAAAACACATTTTTAAGGGCCTCGGGGGCTGGACATGTTAATGGGAGGATGCATTATGATAATTAGGAAGTTACACAAGTTTTTACTATAGTTTCCAAATAGGTTAATTTTTCTTCAAGCAAGGTCAAAGGAATTAAGGGGTTTTAGACATAGTTTAAAAACATATCACAAGAAGTTCTTTCTTGATTCTGCTGGAGCCATCTTAATCCATAAGGCTGTACATTGATAGATCCTGTGACAGGGGTCCAGCTTCTTAGATCACAGGATGTTTGTCAGCCTCTGTTTTCCAAGGTTTGCCACTCAACCCCTTCTTTCTGCTGACAGCTTGGTTTGGACTGCTACACCCAGGCACTGGGTGCAAGATGAATGCCACCAAATTGCTCTGCTATAGCTCCAGCAGAATAGATTACATTACTCCACTCATAATACATGAAGAAAATTCACTTTCTTTGCTCAACTGACTTCTCTGTCCCCCTCTATCAGTGGATTCCAGCCTGAACCTGGCCTTAGTCATCTTCCCTTTAGGTGAGAGAAAAATTCTGTGCCAGAGTCTGCACTGCGGGGAGGAACTGGGGGGGGAGAGAGGTAGAAAAAAGGAAAAAAAAACCCAAACAAACAAAAAACCCCTCACAATTAAGTCTTCTTTTCTAGGCTGTCTTATGTTTATTTCTCATTATGTGGCTTTGGGCTTCATATCGTTATTTCTTTCTACCACTCTTTTCCCATCTGATCAGTGGGGTTGATTCTAACAATAACTTGCTGCATCCTGTGTAATGCTAAGACCCTGCAACATGTCCATATGAAAACTGAAATTCTTATTACTACAAAATATTTATTTTCTTCTTGATGTTTCAGAACTGCTCCCCTTAATGCAACCATGCATTAGTCTGCTGTAACTATCTTCTCTTGGGATCAAAAAAAATTTCCAAAGAGAAAAGCATGTATATTAACCTCAACTTCAGGTGCCAACAGGCTGTTGTTCTCTAAGAGTATTAATGTGAGGCAGGCAGAGAAGGTCACTTGTTCCTGAAAGTGTGAGATTACTCTCTAAGCTCACTCCATTTTGAGATCATACTCCATATTCCATACTGGTAAGTAAATAATACTTTAGGATATCAAGAAAAATCTAGGAGAAACGCAGTCTATAGGCCAGCAACAGAAATAATTAAGAATGCACAAAAGTCACAGTCAGAAATAGTCTAGAGAAAAAGACCAGTGAGACAGGAGAAATGGTTTTGTTTAACTTAAAAGAGGCAAAACTGAGAGGTTAACAACAGTCGTCAAGAACATAAAATGTTTTGGAAAAGACAAAGAGAGGAAGTGATTCCCCATGGCCCTGATGGATAGGACAAAGAAGTAATGGGTTTAAATTGCAATAAGAAAGGTAAGACAAAGTTTGCTTCAGGAGATTGTGCAGTCTGTGCCATTAGAAGTCTTTAAGAACACATTAAATAAATAAGTTTCAGGAATGATCTACGTGTATTTGATTCTGATCTGAAGTTGGGAAGATGGACTAGATGACCTGTCATGGTCCCTTCCAGCCTTCTGAATAAGACAAAAAATTTTGATATCTTGCATGTAGTAAGAATGTTGTTGCAGATGTGATGGCCTAAGGATATCAACAAGGCAAAATTTTGTCAGACAGATGGAAACAGTTCTCTTATCACACTGGTTTTAGATCTAAAAGAGACAATATAGCTTGAAATTTTCTGCTTCTAATCTGAAAAAAGGACTTTTTTGTCTCTTTTTCACACCATTTTTCTCTATTTTCCTATGAAAAGATGGTACCTTTTCCTACAAATTTTGCTTTCCTCAGTCTATTCCTTGCAAAGATCTAAGGGTATCTGGGGAAAGGTTTGACATTTCTGCAGTGTCTTTGTTCTTCAGAATGGATTGTCGTAATTATTTTTGTATGTGATTTTGAACAACAACTACTGGTCAAAAATTGTCTATTCAGAATATTTGGGTTTCATTTAAGCTCTGATTATTTGCAGTTGTTCCAATGAAGCATGTGATATTTCATCCATTTTCAGTTTGTACAAATCTACAGGTATGTCTTTCATGATGTGAAAGACTTTGAAAGGCATTGACATACATTTGGTCTTTTAAGTATTCAGAAGACAAAAAAAAAGAAAAAAATTACCAACAAAGAACTGATCACACCAGCATTCTTGTAAAGTGTGTTTGAAAAGTGCCTGTGTTGAAAGACAGAGTCTATAAGAAAAAAAAATCAGGTATCTATCAGTGGTTATCTTTTTTCTGCAGCATTATCCAAGCTTTAAGGATCTTCTTAACTGTGTCATACCTGTTCGGGGGACATCACTTTTCTCTGTGCTGGAAAAAGGCCTCACTTGTCATTTTTATTTGAGGTCATTGTGTCAGGATATATTCCTTTTCTGCCATGCAAAGATCCATCTCTTAGAGTTTCTCAATGTCCAGCATTGCTGTGAACACCTATTCTCACCTACAGAACATATATCTTTTAGCTCTGCAGGAAGACATTCCATAATGTAGGAGTGGAAAGAGAGAATGAGTTGTCACTGGAAGGAGTGAAAGATGGTTTGTTGTTTACTACCAGTTCTTCAGATCCTAAGACTGGAACATTAGCAGCTTGGACCAAGTTGTGTTTACCATAGTTCCCTACCTAGTTCCAAAAACACAACAAATTCATGCTCTGATGAAATAACCTGATATGCCTACTTAGACAAAGGGACAATTCACACTACACAGAAAGACAAATTCCTTCAAGCAGAAGTGCATCTCATCCCACTCACAATCAGAATTCTTTCAGTTTTAAGAAAGGGACAGGACATGTTACTGAAAAAGTGGGAGAAAAGCATCCTCTATAGTATGCTAAAAGTGGCTTTGGGCCTGAGCAAACCTACATGTTATGAGAAGGGGCTGTTTGTGAAGCTTCAGTTGACTATGGACTTCCCTGGGAAATCATAAGACATTGACTTAACAAGATGTGCTTATGAACTGAATCACGATAGCTTGCTGTATGTTCTGTGATATACAACATATGCCAAGTAAAGCACAAGTCTCTAAGTCTCCGTCAAAGTGGACTGCAATAATGTGTTTTCATTGCAACAGTGAGCTACCAGTCAAGAAGAGATACTGTGGAAACACAGATGGGCATCTAAGCACTTACACAAATATCAGACTAATATCCAAGCATCTGTTCTATGCTGGTTTTCTGCTTCCATCCTTTTTGCAGGATTTAAGTACTTTCCAGAAGACTGTATACTGACACTAGCAAGGCATGACTTATTCCCAAGGGCAGAACAGTGTATTCGGTAGTATTCCAGATGATTTTAGGATTTTAATTTTCTTTACCAAAATATTTTTTTGCTTCACTTTTTTTCCTTCTTTTTTTTTTTTTTTTTTTTTTTTTAAATACATAAGGACAGTAAATCCACTTCTATACCAAAGATTAGCAGTGTTGAAAAAATGAGCCTGGTGCCAGGAATGAAAATTCATAAGGCTTGGGGCAGCCTGTGAAAGAACCACCCTTAGAAATCATCATTATCAACACTTAGCACCAAGAAAACTCCATCACTTGACCAAGGAAGTATTCCCTTAACAACAGACTCTCACCGTGGCCAAGAACAGCATCTGCAGCTGAGAGCTTTCTGCAGTGTTTGTAATATCTTGGGCCTGGTCTACGAGGATAAAGAACGAGACCAAGAATTTTGGTATGAGTTCTCTGGGGAGCCAGCGTAGGCAACAGAGGACAAGTAAGATGTGTTCAGAGTTGTTCATATTGCTGAAGGGAGCAGTACCAGCTGAAGTCTCCAAAGGGTCATCACAGTCTTGTAATCCAAACAGAAGGTGACAAAAGCCTGGCTACCCAAGGCCAGGACATGTTGTGCCAGGATGGAGTGGAGTCTTCTAGCCAAATGGGGATGGCAGAGAGCTCTGCCTCGGCATTCTCTGTCCATGATGGAGGACTCTTGGGACTTTCCTAGAGCAGTGCTGGAACAGATGGTTTGTGGCTGTTCACACTATGGAAGGGCTGCCACAGAGAGTCCATAAACTATTCATAGTGCTTTCTTTTGCCTGCCAGCATAATCTCCATCTTCCTTGGGTTCAGCTTGCACAATCTGTTCTTCATCCACGGAGCCCATCCTGTCCAAGCAATGAGCCATCTCAATCCAGTGGGCACAGCATAAGCAAGGAAATAAAGCAGATTTCTCTAGGTCAATAACTGAGGTGTCTGGATTCACATTCTTCCACCAGGTGTTAGACAGGAGTGAACTGAAAACTGCTCTAATGGGTCTCTGCAAGATGAGCCATGAAGGCTGGGAACATGCCAGTATTGCCAAGAGTTTAGGTATAGATATATAGGCTACTTACCACACATTCCACAAAATAGAATAGGTTATTCCCAAGCCAAATATTCTTCTTTAGTTTCTGATATTTAATTTGTATTCTGTCCTTTTAAATGCTATTCCATTTTTGTTAGCTGTAGGCTTCTTCTCCTACAACTTCTGCTATGGGACCTTGAATTAATGTGATTGTATTTGTTGTGTGGCTTTTTTAGAAAAAAGGGTGGGATTGAGGTGCAGGTGGAGGACTGGCACACTGCTACACCTCATTAGCTGCGACAAACGGATCCCTCAGGACTGAAACATGGGATTCCACTGTCTTTGAGGTGCAGGAATCCACAGATTCCAGATCCAAATCTGAACTGTCAGTATAAACTTAGGACAGCAAATTCAATATAAGCCTTTAGTTTAAACTGCCAGGGAGAAACAGACTTAAGATGAAATGTGTGGACATGGCTGGACAGTGTTTGAAGGGTTAAAAACAAGTTTAAAAGAAGAAGGCAACTGAGTTAAAAGAAAGTAACTTTCTGATCAAGCCAAAAGTGCAGGCAAAAAAGGTCTGGTTTGGATCAAACCAGAAAATGTGGCATGGATCAGGAAATAAACTGTTTATTTCACTGTAGCCTGAGAAATTTAATTTAGGTGTCCAGTGTTTTCTTTGAATGCCAATGTCATGTTTTGTTTTGAGTTATTTAATTCCATTTTAAAATATATACATATATTTTCTTGTTTTCTCTACAGGGTTGATCAATTCTTAAAAGAGTATGAAAAGGTTAAGGTTTGTTTAGGAAATGTCAAAGTGAAACATTTCAGTGTATTAAAAACTTTTTATGAAAATATCTCATTAGAACTCCTCCATTACCCAGGTTTTCTGTTTATTTATTGCAAGATTTTCCCCTAAGGACAGGGTAGAATACTAAGAAAGGTGGTTTAGTCAAACCTATTTGCTACATCAGGATGAAACAGGAAAGTATTCTGCTCTCCCAAGTCTCTACATTTTAAAGTCATTTTACCATTCCTCATGATGTTATTTTCCTCTTTTAGGGTGAACTATCAGTTCGTCATTTCAGTCATCACTTTTAAAGCACTAAATCCTAGTTACATTTATGCCATGTAAGCCACAATTTAGCCCAGCCTAAGACTTCTTTTGTATAGATCTTCTGTAGCTCTAGGCAACAAGGTGAAATCTGACTGCAGGTTGTAATATCTCCAAAACCCAGTTGCAGTACTTGTGACTTGTGAGCTTTGCTTTGACCCAGAGTGGGTTTTTTTCAGGAGAAAAAAAAAAAGGTAGAGACACAATATTTTGAAGCTTTGCCAAAAAGCTCCTTGAGTGACCTTAGGGAAAGCACAGGAAGTTTTTTGCATTGGTTCCCTATCTGTAAAATGGAGACAAATGACACTGAACCACACCACTAGGGGCTATTTGGAGGCTAAATTATTTAATGTTTCCAAGGCTCTCAAAGCCTATAGTGGTGAGCTCAGTAGAAAAGATGACATGTTACATAAACCTATTACACAGGCCTGTGCAATTAGAAGTGATAATAAACTTTTTCTATTCATGTGCAGGAAAGGTTTTAAATATTAATAGTATGGAGGGTTTGTTGATGTAGTTGTTTTTCCAAATGCCAGATGTGCTGCCTCTGTATCCAAAATGAAGAAGGGCAGTGGGAGCTCATCTAAAAAAGCAAAGCCACTCAAATATTTACATGTTACATCAGTATAGTGAGAACTTCAGTCATCATAATTGGAGCCAGCAACCTCCATTAACAACGTTGAAGAGACAAGGCAGTCATTGTTAATCCATACTGCCTTTTGGAGGTCCCAGACAGTGTTGTTCACATGTGAGCTTCTCTGTTACCAAACTGAAAAAGCAAAATACAAGAATGGCTTTACCTGGAGACAAATGCTTCATCTCAGTATAATGCTAAGTGTCCCCAAGGCTCTTCTTTCTCCCAGGGATTTTATTTTCTTTTGCAAAGCACAAAGCTGCAGCCAGGAGTTCGGCTGCCAGCAGCATCCCTTCCTCCCCAAGATGCTGCTGCGTACTTCACAATTGAAAGCTGTAGCCAGAAAGTCAGATAGCTCAGTTCGAGGTTACCCACACCGTATATTTCTGTTGTGTTCTCTTCCTGCATTCATGGCCAATCCTTTGATGCTCTATGGCCACACTCATATTGGTTTGTGGGCTTTACAAGAGCGTGGTGTCATGCAAACTGGGGATTGATGATGCTGATGGGCAGTGGGCAGGAGGGTGGATGTCATAGGGCAGGAGAGGTGCAGTATACACGGGGGACAGTGGATAGTTTGACTGCAGACAGGGGGAGCTCAGCCATCAGTCAGAAACAGAGCCATGCATTTCGTGTTCAGCCACCTCATATGGGCACAGAACAATGAACTTGCTTCATTGGCCATGTTCTCTGTGTTGATCTCCATGAAAGGAGATAAATATTCACCAGGTGTTCCCAGAAGGTCTAAAGACTTCAGGACTGCAAAGGCTGTGCAGTGCTGAGTCCATATTGAATCCACTGTCAATGCTTATAGACAACGTGGACATGGCCAGGAATAAAACTCAGGCTGAGGCCTTGATCCAAAGTCTTCTAAAGTCAGTGGCTATTCTTCTAAGGACTAGAGCAAGAACCATCTTTAGGAATGTAGGCAGGAGTGGAAAGTGCACTATTTTCCTGGGACATGCCTTTTTCAAGAAAATGAGGCAATCACAGCCAGCCAAATTATTACACATGCTTTTGAGAAGCTGGTGAACATGAGCATACCATGTTTTCTATGGTTCAATGGAGCTGACTGCATACAAGCCTAATCCTCTTACAATTTCAGTCAGTGGAAGTGCTCACATCGATTTCAAAATAACAAGGGTTTTTGACTCAGACTGACTACTGACCATCACAATGGCACAGTTTTAGCTTACCTTGCAGAGGGTGAAGAGAGCAGAAAAGAAAGGGGTGGTGATGGGGGACAAAAGGACAGAGCTTAAAGTTAGCTCCTGCTGAAAGGACCTGTGATGGCTGTACTTGGATGAGTTTATCCAAAGAACAGAAACAAAATCTCCATCCTACTAAAACAACATGAGCTATGCTCATCCTGTAAGTAGGAAGGCAGAACAAGCAGGCTCTAATTGTTTTGAAGTGTCTCTCCCCAAAGCTGCAGCATTCTTTACCTGTAGTCAAGCAGCTTCTGTAAAAGCCTCAGTGCTCTCCTGCATTTGCACACATCAAAGAAATTACTCCCAGTATGATCCTCACAAGAAAATCGTCCTAATGATCAATGTAGGAGAATGGCAAATGCGCTTGGCATCACTATGTAAAGTCAGTTTTGATCCATGGAGCCATTCAAACCAGCTCTGGCGATTAGTAAACCACATTCTGCAGTGCATGACAAAAGATTTCTGTAGTCGAAGAAAGGACTAAGTGGTGTCTCTGGAACAAATGTCTCCATGAAATCTTCAGGCCATCCATAAACCAGATTCTGTGATGAAATTTCTGCCTTAATTCCAGCCTCTGTGGGAATATGAAAAGGGCATAGTGATATGTGTTAAAGCTATGCATATCTTTCTTTGCTATTGCATCCATGGTTTTTATAGGCTGTTCCACACAGTCTGTACCTTTTAAGACAGCAAGGCTGTCAATGCATATTCTGGGAGGGTTGTCAGCAGCCCAGTTTTGATCTAATAAAGCCATATTTTTCATCTGGCATTCAGCAAGGATCCGGACCACACTTGAAAGGCACTGAGAGAGGCTGCAACTGGCCCCAGCCAAACTTTACAGAAGATAATTGCCAAATCACTATGATAATTAATTAGTGTAATGAAAGATTAATAATCTATGGGCATATCAATAAACTAGAGGTATAATATACTGTGTATATATGCTGAAATATTTACAAGGTTAATAATTGGGCATGACTCCTGCAATAAGATACCAGTCCTATCTTCTGAAAGGGTTTCCCAGCATAGCTGTTCTGGGATAAAGATCTGCACTGTAGGTGTAGCCTCCACAGCCTGAGTTCCCATGTGTTTTTATTTGTTTGTCTCAAGGATAACTTGGACTTTTTAGCTCAGCTCATCACTAAGTGGTTTGTGAATGGCCACCCTGGAGACAGGGGAGGGAGCCCAAGCAGCTGAATCCAGTGGATCCTGAATCCAACTGATGACAGCAGAGGAGGGGAGGTAGTGTGGAAAGGTATGGGGTTCCTCTTCCTCTGAGGAATAGATTGGGGAGGGGGCAAAAGTGGAGGGGGGAGGTTTTGGCGGGGGGGGGGTACATGTGAGGAGGAAGTATGTGCAGAGTCCACTGAATTATGGAAGGAAAAGAGTAATGAGGCTGTGAAATTAATGTGGGGCTGTCTGCCTGGGGGCAGCGGGACAGAGGGAGAAGAGAACTTTCCATGAAAGAGTGCAAAATAGGCTTTGTCAGGGGTTGAAAATTGTTAACTCTATATTTTAGTTATTGTGTATTATATGTATTATGTTTTATTCCTTATGTATGTAAATCCTGTGTTCCCATTGGTTCCCATGGTCACTACACCATCTCCTCACATTGGTTAGCCGAGTGGCCAAACCTCTCCCTCCCTGCAGCCTTACAAACTGCGGGAATTTTGAATAAACCCTCTCTTCGCTGTAGGATTCCTGCATGCTCACTGTCTCTCGGTACTGGAGCCTCCGCTGCCCCTCTCAGCCCCCTGAGAGACGGATGGCGGGGGGGAGACCCTCACCCCAAAACCCTCACAAGGCTTAGCAGATATATCTTTTATCTCTAAACCAAATTACTGTGTTTATTCTAGCTTCATTCTTTTTTCTGATGGTCAAATAATCTTTCTGGTTTAGCAGACAGAAGTCACCGAGAATGTGTTTGGGCTTCTGTCTGTAGTTGCTATCCCAGCAGTGATGTTTTACAGTAGGACTGACAAAAATAATTAACAGAGAAGATGACTGCTTTGGGCTCATACTTGTCTGGGTTAGATTTCCCTCCCAGGGGTGTTTGGCACTCCCTCAAGGTTTGAGAGGGGTGTCTATCAGGAGTGCAATACCGTATGGTCTTTCAGCTGCAAGGTATAAATGAGAAAATGAATGACAAGAATCTCAAAAGTTATTTATGCTGAGTTTCAAAGGTTATTTATGATCAAGGCTGTGATTCTGAACTCTGTATTCCAGCATGTCTAACTTATGGAGATGTGATGGAGAAAATAGGCAAGAAGATTTTGAGGTTTGTGGATGATCCTCTCTCATACATTTTCTATGCCAGCTGTGTCTTCCGTCTAGATACAAGACTTTAATGACTTTCATGCACTTCTATGCCAAATGTGGATTGTGCCCTGGCAATGAAAGGCTCTACTATCCCACTAGCAATCCCCTAAACCATCATTAAAAATAATAACAATAGTAGAACTCAACATTTTCAGTTACAGGCTATGCATAGGAGATATCCTTGAATTAGCACCAGATCAAGATGGAACTGTAGTATTTGGGGTTTAATGCTTTACCTGTGCTTTAGGTCTGTTTAGATCTTGTCTGAAGATTTTACCAAGGTATTACCAACACTTACAGAGGACAATATAAAAGAAAGAGAACTCAACCCCCCAAAAATCTCTTTGGTATGTCTTGGAACCAATACTAGGATGATGCTTTCATCGCTTCTGTGACCTAGCAAGCATTTGCAGAACCAAATAATGTGCAAATTCTGCTCCAGGTCACCTCTAATCTGCTTTCTGGTTAGTGTAGCTACACCATGGTTTACTGGTTTCAAATGGTTTATAATCTAAGTCCTGATTCTAACAATTAGTCTAATTTTATTGGGACTGACTGCCTGGGCCGTAGCCATAAGTCAGACATCTTCTCAAAGGTTGGCTCAGGACTCTGGTTAGGTTGATGACAAGTCTGTATAGGCAAGCTACTTTTCTCCTTGAGACTGTTCCCAAAGCATTTTGCCTGTATTTAGAGTCAGTGTGAAATTACAGAATGACATAATGTCTGGGGTTGAAAAGGACCTCTGGTGATCATCTAGTCCAACCCTCCTGCTAGAACAGGTTCCTTTAGAGCAGGTTGCACAAGGCAATGCCCAGACTGGTTTTGAATACCTCCAGAGAAGGAGACTCCGTGGCCTGTCTATGCAGCATGTTCCAGTGCTTGATCACCCTCACAGTAAATAAATTTTCCCTTATACTCAAATAGAACTTCATGTGTTTCAGTGCCCATTGTCCCTTGTCCTGTTGCTGGCCATCACTGAAAAGAACATGTCCTCATCCTTTTGACACCAGACATTAAGACAGTTGTATGCATTAAGATCTCCTCTGCATCTCTTCTTCTTCAGACTAAACAGACCCAACTCCCTCAGCCTTTCCTCATAAGAGAGATGCTCCAATTCCCATGAAACTTAGAATCATAGAATACCCTGAGCTGGAAGGGAGTTGTTCACCAGGATTCCCAGGTTCCTCTCTTCAGAGCTGCTTTCCAGCAGATCAACCCCTACTGTTGCATGGGGTTATTTCTCCCTCAGTGTATTTCACCTGAGAACATGTTAGCACTTCCTGGAGCTGAAATCAGCTTTAGTTAACTCAGAGTCTTGTAAATGGCCCTTGTGATCAATGAACTGAACAGGAAAACCTCTAATCAACAGAAAAAAAATGTCTCTGAGGCTTGGACTTCTAAAAATAGAGAAGGAATGGAAACTTAGTTATTTCACTGTGGATTTTGACACATTCATGGAAATGATAGCAGAGATGTAAACTGGGAGTTAAAACTAGTGATGTGAAGACTGCTGTGTCAGATATGCTAATTTCTGGAAGGGGTCTGAAGGGAGACTTTACAGAACTGTACTTACTCCATTTAATCTGTACTTCTCCTGAAATAAGAAGAGGTGGGGCTTTTTTTGCTTTTTTTTTCTTTCTTTCTCAGTGTCTTTTGAGTTAGCTTTCAGATTTCATAACCTACTTGGAGCACAAGAATGTTCCTGGAAAAAAAGTGGTGCTTCAGGGAGAGAGTAATAATTAGAGAATGAAAGAAAGATTTAATCCAACTCACTGACAGGGCCTAGGACGGTGTTTTTATCACCCCTTTTCTCTTTTTCCCATATTGGGTGAGATAGAGTTTTAGGATATTGCCTTGGGGAGTTCTTGGGCTGAAAAATAATCTAGTGGTGGAGATCAGTGAACTATGAAACATTTGCAAAAAATAACTGAAAAATGCAAACCTGCGTCAATAGAGCTGCTACACTTAAGTCATTCATCTATTGCAAGATACGGAAAATGTTTGTAGGAGACCTCCATACTTTATTTGTCTAGCTGGTAGGAAGGTTCAAGCTGCTGGCACCCTTGATTCCATGTTTCCTTTACATATTTTTGAGGAGAATGGCAGTTATACTTCAAGGCTATTAGTGCATAGGTTAGTGTACCAAGAAAATACTATTTGTTGTCGATGTTTCTAAGTTTGGTATCTGGTGCTTGTTGTCTTTTTTTGCAGGACTTGAAGGACTTGGAGTCCTTCTGCAGTGTATAATCCTGTGTTACTCACTGTCTTGCACTGATAATGTCTCAAAATATCATACACACGGAAGATGCCTGGTGTTGTAAAGTGGTAGGAAAGATTTGGTCTTGGGACAGTCACCTATAGTTGAGAGCATCCCATTTCAGCTGAGAATGAGCATAAATATAATTTCTTGCTGAAGGTGACTGGAAGCTGTTCAGGTGGGCAAGCTGGTAACTAATGGCTAAAGAGTTAATGCTTTGCTAGTGAAAGGAGATACTAGTTACATTCATTTGCATGGTTGGGAGCAAGCCTGGACTATTTGTATGAAATTACTCCAGCTTTTGACTTCTTGCTCTTATCTATTCCACCAGACTTTCCCTCATGACCCCATCTTTTCCTATTCATTCGCCTTTCCTGCCAAAAGAAGAGTGTGTAAGGGAACGCTGTCTGCTGCTCCTTGTGCTCTTCCTCCTTGATGAAATAATGGTTTGCCTTCAGGCTGGAGACTAGCAGTAAACTGACACAGGAATGGTATCAGGCTTTTTGTTCCCTGTGTACTCTGTTGTCCATACTCATGATGTCCCATTGATGATAGCAACAGTGGGAACTCTAAAACAAACAAGAATCCTCAAGCTGGGGAGTGTGCTTTGAAGTGGCAAGAGGTCTTGGCTGAATTGTCTGCTGTTAAGCTCCTAATGTTGCCATGGATGCAGCAGTGGGAGCAATATGGGAGAGGAGGGAATGAATTTCTGGTCCAAAGTAGCTTAATACCACAGGCAAAAGCCATCAGCAGCAGTGGGGAGTTGATCCAATTTATCTGAGCTGAGAATGGAGCTTCTTAGTTCTCCTGGCTGTCCTTGATAGCTCAGGACAGTTGGTGTACTTGCCAGATGCATATAGGGTGGTGTCTGCCTCCTCTGCCTAAGGGCAGGCAGAGTGGCAATAAACTTGACAACTCATAAGGTGTCACGTCATTAGCCTGTAATCTGCAGCAACTTACTGTGTGCCTTCTGTGCTGTACTCCCTGAGTGGTCCAGGCAAAGTAAGAGTGCTTTCAGGTCAGCCAGGTCTCTCATCACTGTCTCTCATTGAACTTAAATCAGCACAAATTTGTTGCGTGTTGTAAATAGGGCAAATGTGGCAGGTTGGCCACTGCCTCCCTCCTCATTACCATGTGCAGCTCTGAGAATCAGTCTTACAAGTTCTCCCCTCTTGGAGGGTGTACCTGATGCAAAGACTGCCAGTACTCTCTTCCCCCATTCACCCTGACCTGCCTGCATGTCCCATGGACAGGCAGACAGGGAGGGTGCAACTCTAATGTTCCGTGCCATGTCCTTTCTGTCGTGTCAGAGAAGTTCTGCAGAGCTCAGTGACTACTCCTCTTGTACTGCACAGGGCTTCCTTCACTCTCCCACCCACAGCTCCCTGTGACATGGCTTAGGAGTCACAAAGATACAGAAAAGGGCTTCTGCAGTACAGAGTCTGCTCCAAAAGGAAACAGCAGCTCTTCTATAAGTATCCAGAGAGGACTGGTGCCTCTGAGTTTCCACAGCAAAGAGAATAAGTCCACACAGGCATATCCTCAGCTCTTTTCCATCTCTTTTAGAATGCACTTTAAGAATGTGGGTCTGCCCAGTGATACCCCAGCATGGGCCACCACCAAAACCCAGCTCTCTGAGAACTAGCCAGTAAGCAGGGCTTTGCTGAAGTCCTCTAAATCTAGTGAGATGCTCCTTTAGTCCTACTGATCCTGCCTCTCTTCTTCTGTCAGTGACTGTGAGGAGAGAGATTTTGTGTCTGACACAGAAAATATGATTATTTCCCAGTGACATGGTGTGGGGCTATTCATTGGTATTCTGGACCTTTGCTTTCTATACTCAGCACACATGTGGGAAAATGGGGATCTCTAGCAAGACACTAAACAGTATTTCCAGTTCTTGCTAGTGCTTACTGCTGTATGGGAGGTAGAGCAAAGAGTAGGAACAAGATTGCTGAATTTCCACATGCCTCCCTTAAGTGAATGGTTTCAGAACAAGTTGTTCCCGAGTTATCACATCAAAGGCTTCAAACTATCTGCAGCACAAACACACCCACTTTAGGCAAATGAGCCTTTTGTTCACTCAAAACTCAGCACTTCATTCAAGCATCAGCTTTTCCACAGCCTACCATCCCTGAAGCTATGATGTAAGGAGTAATACCTCAATGAATGCTGAAAAGGCCTTAGTCAAGTGCTGAATTCCTCTCTTGAGCAATGTCTTACAGAGGGGTGGAATGGCTCGATTTGTTGCAACCTCAGATGCTCGGGTCTGGAATTTTGGGATATGAAAAACGGAGGTTTCCAGATTTGTTAGACTAGGGACTGGCTCCAGACCTGTTGCACTCGAAGGGAGCAGCTTCCCGGACTTGCTTATACTGAAGAGGCTTGAACAATCTAACTCTTGAGAGTAGCCCAACAGCAGCTCACACAAATCCTGCCATACTTAAAGGTAAGAGCATGGCTTATGAGGAAAGCCATAGGGTTAGTGACAATCAAGACCCACTAGTCTGGAGAACTGGGAGGAAATTTATTTGGGCTTCTGAGATAAGAATCGGATGTTACAGAGCAGGCTTTGTGCACAACACACTGGATGGCTGCAGCTGTCCCTTCGAGATCTCTCTGGACTTGAAATCTTTCATAGTGGGGCAGTGAGAGGCATGTGCTAAGTAGAGACCTAGTCACATAATCTTGCAGCTGCAGAGAGCTAACTGCTTCGCAATCTCTCATTTCCATCTCCCTTCAAACTTAATCTGAAAACACCAGCTCAGATAACTCCCTATCCCCCCCTGCTCCTGTTTGCCTGATACATGAAGGCTTCAAGTAATTCTTTGTATGAGGTTTCAATGACACTGTCTTGCTGCATTGTCACTTGCTTAACACTGGTTGTATTACATCACTAGGCCAAATATATGGGAGACCTATCATTCAGTGTAGTACAACACTGAACTGTGCTGTAGTGTGTTTTGTTTTCGTGTATTGTGAATTAGTCATGCCAGGGCAGGTACAGAGAACAGATTAAGAAAGGAAAACCCTGTTATTGCACTCTGAAGTAACTGTATCTTCTCACCAAGAGTTTACAGGTACTTCTCATAGAAAATGTGTCCGATAACAGGCAACTGTCCACGTGATGGGCTTGGACTTTCTATCATGCACACACAAGGATTTGTGGCAGTGGAGCAGAAGCCCTTGGATTGAGCACCCCTGCTAAACCAAGGCTCCAGGGTCAGCTGGTCCCTGTCCAGGGGTAACTGCTGGCTTTGGGGCAAGTGAGTCAACCCTTCTGTGCACCCATGCAGACTTGTGTCTGGTGCACTGTCTTCCTCCTTTTAGTGGTACTGAAAACTCTGGAAACAAAATCCATCCCCTGATAGCAGGCCAATTCAGCTGCAGATTCCTTTGTGCCTCTGCCAGCAGCACACACCAAATGCAGAGCTTGAAAGAGTTGCAGCATCCAAGCCTCTGCTTCCATTTCCTCTGAACTCTCCAAGTGACTCTTCTTTCAGGATGAAATTGTTCATGCTTAGTCTAAGCCCAAAGGATTTGTTTAGTAGTTGTTAGGGTTTTTTGACAAAATTGATCTGGCTGTTTCTGACTTACACAAAGACAGAAATATTTTTTTAAAAGGACAAATATTTATTAAAGCAATATTTTAAAAATTAAACTTGTCACAGAATTTAAAAAAGGATTTTATTTTCATATTTCATGTTTGAATCTATTAGTAGCCATGTTTTTCAGAAGTGTGAGTGAACTAGTTAAGCCCTTGACTAGTGAACTCAAAATGAACTGCAAGCACCAGCTTCTCAGGAAAGCTGATTTTTGCTTCACAAACACCATGGAAGTGAGGAATTGCAAACAGAAATCTAGCCGTACAACTGGAAGCTGTATGTTAGAAACATTTTCCATTAGCCATAATTTCATTAGCATTATTTTCAGCTTAACTTCAGTCACCCTGTCTACCAAACCACACATGCATATGACCTGCTCAACTGTGCTTCTTCCCAGAGCATGGATGCTCTGTCCTTTCCTGCCCTCACAGCCCCCCACCAACATGCCCACTGAAAACACATGGTTCAGCAGCAGTGAAAAAATACAGGTACACCTTTCTAGGCACAATCTGCTCTAGTGTACAGCCATAGGCTGCAAAAACACCAGTTCACATCAGGTCTGGATTAATGATTTCTGGAGCAAACTACTCACTCACAACTTGGCTAAGATTGCTCAGTCAGGCTAGAAATTTTGTTAATGAAAGGTTAAAATGGGAATCTTTTTCCACTAGAAAATACCAATTTGGAAAAAAAATTTGCCTGAGGGATTCATTTGGTATGTTTAAAAATTCCAAGGAAAAAGTATTCTCAAAAAGACATTTAGAGGCTTTTTGTCAAAGTGAAAATACATGTTAAGTAGAGGGAAGGACTGATTTTTTTTTTTTTTATACAGGTTTTAAAAGTGATTAAAATAAAATACATTCAGTAAAACATATTTTGGGGTTTTAAATTCTTAATTTAATTTGGACATTAAATTCCTATTCATTCTGGGCTGAGAAAAAAAATTAATCAGCATGACATTTATCTTGTATGCTTAGAATATAAGACAAAAGGATCATGCTCTGTCTGCAGAACCTTTTTCTTCCTCTGATTCACCAAGAACTTTTGAACTAGTCCAATTTTTTGTGAAAAACAGTATGGAGAGAAAAAAAGTTTTACTTCCTTTTGATACAAAGATTGCAATGTGAAGCACCTGTTACTAAAATTCAGAGAAGCTTCCTGCAGCTGAACATAGCTCAGAGGAAACCAGACTTTGCTAATCCTCTTGAAATGTGTGAATGTGGTGTTCCAGGGCTGCAAGAAAGACTTCATACCCAGCTCTGATTTCATATGTTTGAATTAGGATGAAGTCTAGGAGTTACAGGTAAGGATGGCACTGCTGAAGAGATCTGTAGGGAGTAAAGAAGTCACCAGGAAATATATCTTTGGCAAACACTAGGAGCAGAAGTGGTGCCTTTGTCTGAAGGTGTGCATTTGTAAAGAAGTCATAACCTCAGTAAACACACAACTTCCACAAAGTAGTACACGTGACTAAGCAGTCTGCGCTGTTTTCTGTCTCTGCTTTGCTTCATAGTGTTGGACAAGCTGTTTCATTTCTTTCCTTTTGGATATCTTTGTTAGGTGGCGTGGACTTCTCGCTTGCATGTTTATTCAGCATCTCTCACAGTAGGAGGCCCTGGATGTGACTGCAATACAAACAACGCTGACAAATACATGTTTCCATGGTAGGCTAAAAATCTCTTCCTTCTGTACTAAATAACGGCAAGGGTAAAAAGTACTTACTTTACATCCATAGATCAAAAACCTTCCTGAGCACTTCCTGTAAAAGGTTTCCTGTAAAGTGGCACCGACTTAAATTGTGCTATGTGAATTGGACGCCGGTTGTGGTCTGAACTTTTATCTCCTGGATGCTAATTTTGTGACCACTGTCAGTTTCTGTGGGAGGAAAGATGGTAAATCTTCTGTACACTTTTCCAAAAAAATAAGGACACATCTGTCGGTTCCTATGACCAAAGATAAATAGTTGCAGTGATTTTTACCCATTCCACATTACACAAATTCAGAGGAGCTGTTCCATGGTGGAAGACCAATACTCTGTAGTACATAAATGAGTCACTGTTTGCTAAGAAAAAGGGTATCCTCCTCCTTGCAAATATAAAATGGCTTTTCCTTTCACTGCATTTAAGAAAAGTGCAAATACATACTACATATACCATTTGTGCTCAGCTGGAGAAACATGAGTACAGGTCATGTCACAGCTCTAAGCCTGGTTCCCTGATGTTCTCAGAAGTGACTCCAGACCATGGTGTGGGGCTGCTTCCACTCAACACATAGACATGACGTCCAGAAGGGCTGTCCCTCAGTGCACATATGCGTTGAGCTTTCCACAGTACCTGTCTCTTCCTCTGGATTAAATTGCTCTCTGTGAAAAATATTCTGCAGTTTTTTTCCTCATCAAAGTCTAGGTTTTTTGATTCCCAAATAGAAATCAAGAATTCCTAAGGGAGTCCTTAGGCATGAATACCAACATGATAGGTAGAAGAGCTGTGCAAGACAAACGGAAAAGCTGTTAAGTCTCACCTTCCCTTGGCTTGGTTAAGAGCAATTTATTTCTCAGCTGTGAGGCTTGTTTGGGGCACATAGTGCTTTTTAAGCACTGCCATCAAGTTTTCTTAGTTTGAAGCACCTGAGTCTTGAGGGAAACATCAGTCTTCCAGGACTGCTACTGTCTCTCTTCCAAACACAGTTCAGAAAATGGATTTTTTTTCATGACAATCTTCAGTAGTGTTGCAATGAAAATACTGTAGCAGCCTTTAAGCATAAACTTCAGCCTCATCTTCTTTTCAGCAAATTGAAACTCTCTTCTCATGCACTATAACCTGTATATTACTTCTTGATCTTGATGCTGTTGCCTCTAGGCTGATGTCTTTTTATACCCAACCAAGTGTCCTGGACACCTGACTCCATCCTTCCTCAACACCAGGGCTTTCTTAGTTTCCAAATCAATATAAGACAATATTATATTTTTACTGGACTTGACTACCACCACTCCACAATCACAGAGTACAACATTTTTCCAGAGGTATGGTTATCTCCATTCCTCAATTCCATATCTGAAGACTTCATATGTGGTGCCTTTTCCCATGTGTTGTTCCAGACCTCCAGATATGGGACAGCAGTACTTAAAACTCTGTGCATCTATAAAAGCTGTGGTGCTTTCTCTGGACTCAGGGAGAACTGGTGTCACTCTCCATGCTTCGTCTTCCTAAATGTTACCACTCCGCTTGCAAACCCTGCTTTCCCTCCACGATGACCTCTGACTGTAGATGTCTCAACATCTCCCTGCAATGTTCCTGAGAAAGGAACTGCATGCTGTTTTGATGTTTAGATTCTAGCTTAGAGTAGCAGGAAAAGGCTGAAAGATCCATCTCCCTCTTGAAGCTGGATGGATGAACTGAAGGAGCAGACAGAGCCTGGAGGGAGAAAAGAAAGAACTGATATGAATATTAATACATATAAAATATATACTATGTGATGCATCTCTCTTCTCACACATCCAATGATCATCTATCCTCTCTCACTCCCCTCCCCTTCACTCTGCCTCACTATGTCTATGGAGTAAATGTTGGATTTACATTTTCAGTCTATTTAAATCTCTCATTTTTGCTGCAGTGTAGCAGGGGAAAAGCCTTAACTCTGTGTTTGCTGTGCTGTGTCTGTCAAGCAGTGGAAGGGATCAAAGCTTTTCTCCAAAATCATATATATGTTTCTGCAAACTTTTGGTCTTTATTCCCTATAATCCTGATTGGGCAGAGGCCACTGAATCTGGCTTCACATGTACTGCAGTTTTATGAATCCAAGATTTTTTTCCACCCCTTTAGGTCTTTAATATCAAATGTGTACAATACTGTACGATTACTAGTTACCAGTTCTTGGAATCTTTGCAACAAAAGTACATCTGTGTCTATTGGCCCTCTGCAGTGCTGAAGAGAGTTAATACACTCGAATGCATGCATTTAAAGTAAAGAGGTTCAGCGACACAGCAGCTAGACTTGCCACCTACTTGCCTGGGAGATCCCAAGTGGAAACAATGTGAATTTATTTATCATTGAGCCTTCTTCCATGAGCTGTCAGGGCATGAACTGTAGACCTGAGTATGCTCCGTAGCTATTCCTGCACTTGTAAATTCTGGGATAAATGCACAAAGCCTTCACATTCTGCCTGAGTAGAAATTTTGGGGCAAAAATGCTGCTCTGTCTGAATGGAGTGATGCATCATAAACCTGACAGTTCTTTCATCCTGTGTGTGGGTGTAGGAGACCTCTTCTTTGTCTTGCAACAGTAATTTGTGACTTCTCTGGAATGGCTAAAGAAACCAGGAACAAAAAAAACCCCTGGGCTAAGATAATTTGTAGTATTCAGGTTATCCTGGATTCAGTTTCCCTTTTAGATTTGATTAAGCAAAAGATTATTCTAGTGAGGATTTTTACACTGGCTTCTATCCTTCCTCTTCCTTTTGCAACCTTTCTTATGAGCAACTGCATGCAAAAGGGGGGAGGATATGGGTACTCTTAGGCATATGTGTCTCTGATGCCATGCTGTAAGCTTTTACTGGGATTGGGGGAACATCCTATCAGGAAATCAACAAAAGTTACAACAGCCTAAATTATCAAGATTGCAATAGCAAGTGTTGACTAGACCACATGTTGTGCAAGACTGGAAAACATCTCATGGGCTTGAAGGATGTGCTCAGTCACCAACATCAAACATTAACCCAACAGTTAGCGGTGATTCTTCAGGCACTGGTAATCTGCCATTTGTCTCTTTTCCACTTGATAGGGAAACAGGGGCAACTAAAACAGTCCCCTGGTCCCAATCTGGTGGACAGGGTGCTGCCAAGGAAAGGCTGATAAGTGGCTAATACTCTGACAACTACACCACAGTACTGTGTGACATGGTCGAATGGCTCCCACCATGGCTCAGTGGGAGTGGGTGGCAGGGACCTTGTGCTATGACTGAGCAGATCCTGCAGGCCTCTTAAACTCCACTGTTACATTTCCCCACATACAGAGGCAAAAGCAAGCCAACTACTTTCTCTGTCATCTCAGAAGAGCTTGGGCTCTGAAAGGCTGCTTCTCTATCCATGGCACAGGTTCAGAGGAGGAGCAGGGCACTGCTGCCTCCCCTGCCAGCCAGGGTGCTGACAGAGCAGACCTTCCTGAACAATGCCTGAGAAATCTACTTTCCGTACTGACCTGAAGGTAGAAGAAAGTGGAGTCAAAGTATAAGTATAAGGCCTGCTGTTTGATTACCTGGGAGGTAGGGTCTTTGGGCTGAAGGGAAATGGAAGAGGGTTCCTAAATTTTTCACTGATCTTCATCTTCCCCTTCTGCCAGAGTTTGCAGTGAACACTTTCAGAAAGTGCTGTTTTTTTAAGATATGGTTGGGTTTTTTTAAGATATAGTTTTGGCATGCTGGGTTACATTTCACAATGATTCTGGTATTGTGGCTGTACTCAGCCTTTGAGTGCTGCATTGCAATAATCTCCTTTGCAGGTGGTGGTGGCAAGTGAAGTTGTGAGGCAGCCCAATGTATAACTGAAATATAAAACAGTATTAGCTCATCATGCCTTGTAGATCACTTCTCAGTATGTGTGCTGGATGTGGAATGAACTTTCTTTACATTGCTGTAGGATAGGGTTATTAAAGGCCGTGGTAAAATACACATGGAAGATGAATTGTGGGGAGGAAGAGAGTGAATTAAGGTTCCCCAAATAGGCTTAGGTCAAAGTGTTTGCTAACAAGCAAGCGCTTAACTTGGCAACATTAATAATACTCTTTTATGGTTGGTTTATATATGAGCAAGAGGGAAGATGAATCACATTGTAGAAATAAAGTCAAGCACTCGACGATGTTGAGAATTGGCTTGGCTGGTTAGGGAAATAAAGGGCCCTTCAATCAGGGAGCAGAGAGCTAATTGTCTCATTAGCTTATCTGCCTGGGTTGTATTCCCCTGAGAAGAGGGTGGGAGATGGAAAGGAGACAAATAAAATAAATGAAGCAGTCCTCTGGGAGCAGGATTTTCAATAAGAGCAAGGGGCTAGTGGCTGTGTAGCAGTGTGCCTTGCTGCAAGGGCCCCAGTGCTTGGCAGTGAACTTTGGAATGTGGTAGGAAATACCCTGGAACAAAAGAGCAGGGAGGGGTAAACGAGCATGACTGAGAACTCTTCTCTCTCTGCTTCAGGCTTCCCTGCCCCACTCTTTCCTCATGTATTTTTAACATCTTAATGTCATGGTACTATGGTTTTCATGTTGAGAAGTATTTAGCAGACTTGAGAGACCAAGCTATAAGTAATACCTCTGGAATAATCTCAGAACCTCTTGGCAAAGCCACTGGGGATCAAACTGCACTGCTATATAGCATCCTGGGAACAATAGTACCAGAGTGGTATTTCCATACTTATATATATATAGCTTTACGATTTACCATTCATATTGTGTGTTATCCTGCAAGGTGTTCTAGCACCACTTTGATACAAGGAAGCAATATAACACAAGGGGCCTTTCCATCAATTTTAGAGTAAGATCTTTGCACCAGCAAGTTTATATTTGGCAAGACAAATCCTCTGTATTTTTTGTATCTACAAAGCTACTTCCATGCTTCAAATGACTTCTTGCTTTTTTGCTTTTTTTCTTTTTTCATCTTGGAAAGGGACTATTTCTAGGGTTGCTTCAGAGCTTCCAGAGAAGGTGTTGAATGCTGAATCACAAGATCTCTTCTGCCACTAGAACTAGCAGGAGTGTCTTTTGGAATAGCTGCTGTTCTGAAACTTCCTTGCAAATACTGTGTTAAAACTGGAAGGAAGTGAATTTCAAGGGTTGTGCTGCTCTGCCTGCAAGCCCTGGGGCTTTGGGAAGAGGAGTTACCAGGAGATGCATTCTAATCCAGACCTTCATCCAACTTGGGAGGTTTGGTGAATACCAGCTTGCCCATTTTAAGCTTACTTCTGAGATAATATGGCATTCGGCCTTGTGGGTATGATCTTATAAACTTAGAGGGAAATACAGAAATAAAGGGAACTTTTGTAGATACCAATAGCTATGAGTCAAGTTTTCTATGAGTCAGTGGAAGCTGGCTGCTGAGATAATTCTCCAACCTACATGTTTGCTGTGGAACCTGTATCTGCATCCAAGACAAATGTTTCCAGACAGCTTCCTGGTATTATCCACCACCATCATTAAATAGCCCAAAATCATACTGAAATGAATGAAGATGTGGTTTCCTAAACCTTGGACTCAGTGATGTCTTGTAGTGTTGTATTGCTGAAATATCACCAGGAGGAGGATTGGCTTCAAAACATGACTTGATTGCAAAAAGAAAAACATGTTTGAGAGAATTTATGCTATTTCTTTTTTGAAACACTCTCCTGGTTTGACTTTTAAATAGCTAAGAAAGCAAACAATTTCCCTTGATAAAACTTAATAAACTTATTAAGTTAAACTTAATAACCTTATTTGATGTGAAATTTGATGTTCTGTTATGGGATGGGAGGTGTGAGGTGGAGATCCATTCAAATCTGAGCCTGCTCACAGCAGGAAGTAATTTGATGTCTAATTCCACTGATTTCATCAAGACTGTAAAAGGCTTCCAACCTTTTAACAGCTGGTTGCAGAAAATCCGTGCAGGGATTGGACAGTGCTTAAAAAAGTGACCATGGTCTCAAAGAAAAAATCCTTAAGGACAAGGGCCTGGGAGATTTTCTCAGAGGTGTCATTCTTAGTAATTTTGCTTATGAAATTTGTGTTTTGGAAACCAGGGTGCCCATCCTGTAGATGTCCATGGAATGGAAGGGATGTCCACAAGGGAAGCTAGTGAGTAATAACTGCTTTGCCCTCTCTTCCCATGCTGACAACCCTTCAGAGGGATACATACCTGTTTCTATGCCATCTGCCATTTTCACTGTTTTCTCCCTACACATTTATGTGTCTGTTTCTGTCTCTCTAAATCCCTTTGCCTTTTCCAAAGAGGAAAATGTCATGAAAACAGGGTGTGTGGGGGTAATACAGGCTTTTGGAGTCTGCAACCATATTGGGCTGTCATCCAGCCCACCACTGATCTCAGAGGGAATGAATTCACCATCTGTAGAGAGTCCGTGTCTCACTGCAACCATCTGTTAAGCTCCTCAACCCACTTGCACTCTGAACAATGGCAGTGCCTTTCAGAAAACCTGTAGGAGATCATCCTTCCCTCCTTTGGGTGACACTCAGTGCACAGTACTCTTCTGAAGACAAGTATCTGTGGCTCTGCCAGAGAGACAGCTTTTCACGGCAGAACTATTTGTGCTCCCAATCTGAGCATCATAAAGGGCACAAAGACCTGGGAATAGATGCCTGAGGCGCCTGAGACTCTGGGACTCCTAACTTTCTCATCATCTTCGGAATGATGAAGATCTTGTAAACTGCTCAGCTTGCCATGGATAGATGGCTCTTCTCAACCTTCTGTTGCAGCAGGACAAAACAACATGAATATCACCAACATTACCAAAGGTCCTGCTCTCCTTTACATGGAGAGGACATTACAGGTGAAATGTTGGCAGCACCCCACCACTGACTTCACAGTGAGGTCGATGCACAGGCTGTCCCTGCCTACTCTGTTATGTTGTGGTCCGTACTCCAATGGGAAACATCTATTAATCAATCTCTTAGATCCTGCAAACACTCCTATTTAGCTCTCATGCTATAAACTGACATGGTGTAAGTACACAGTGATCTCTGAAGTCACAACTCTAGATATTGCTCTTATTAAAAGGCTTAGTCTGTCATAAGCTTATGAAACCAGGCAGGCTATTCTGTCAGAGACTCTTTGGGGTGACTTATGTCAGGCATGTCTTTTCAAATTCATTACTGCACTGACCAGTCAGCTGCTTTGCCTTCACAGAGCTAAGTTAGAAAGTTAGCTCTGTCTGGTGATGGCTTCTCTCCAAAGGCAAGAACTTCAGCTGGACCTGACACCAGAAAGCTGAAACAGCTTCAAACAGGGCTGCCTAATTCCCCTACTCCCACATGTCATCTTGGCTTACCTCAGTTGCCTCATAAGAGCTGCTGCCACTTCTAAAACCACATGATCCCTGGGTTTGCAGGGTGTTCCCAGATATTTCTAGGTAATTCCTGTCTTCCTCCACTCCCACACTCATCAGTTGCCAGACTCTGGAGGAAGGAAGGAAAACTTCTCAATTAACATTTAAAAGAGACGCCTGTATTTCATAAGAACAGGGCTTTGCTCTTTTTACCATTATTTAATCACCTCTATCCTTTGGTAGAGTCAAAGTGGGGAGAACCTCTCTTTTTTATTGTCTCCCCTGCTGCTACCTAACCTTTGCAATCAGCATACCAGCCCCAGGGCAGCTGTCTTTCCAAATTCTGGTTTGGGAAATGAGGTTCTGACAGAACATAACAGAGGGCAAAAAGCTTACATATGAACTGAAACAGGGAAGGAAGACCTCTTGCCAGCCAGGAATAGGGCTTTGCTTCCAAAGGGAGGGGTGCCCTCATAGAGATGTCTTCTGCCACTGAATGCTACTGTAAACAGGAAAGTTTACAGTCAAAATGTTCTGTCAAAGAGCTGTCAGGGAGTCAGACAAATATTTAAAGAAGCAGATTTCCTCCTGAGGGTGAAGAAATACTTCTCAGCATTTGACAGAGCAGCCTGGTAGCTTCAGCCCCTGAGACAAATATGCTTGCAGCCCCTGTGTCCAAAGGTTAGTGAGAGAGGGCAAGGAGATGAAAACAGCCAAATAATTCCTACATACAAGCAATCATGCATAGAAGAGAGTCCTGTAGCTAAAGGTGTGTCTACCTGGAAATAGACCCTTCTCTTTACAGTCTTCCTGGGGAAATGGGGGGTGTACACATAGAAGATCATCCCCTCTGCAAGCCACCATCTGCAAGGAGGCAAAGATACACGCAGAGATGAACCCAGAAGGCTGTTGGACATGCACCGCTACCTTGGGAAATCCTCAAGGATGTTCCTATCGATTTACATGCAGATTTTTCCTAAGCCAGACAGTGAAATTAGTTCATACACATGAATATGTTCTCTGAAGGGTTCTTTTCCTGTAGAGGAAGGAACTTTGTATAAACAAAGGAGCAGCATTTAATGTTTCCAGAAGAAATGGTTTTCTAAACTTATCTGGGCAAGTAGGACAAAACAATTGGTCTAAACAGACCTGCCAGGTAAGTAAATTGTTCTGTATTTGATAAGCAGCTCATGCAGCCTAAGCAGCTGAAATCCAGGTCAAAACTAAACCTATGGCCCTGGCTCAGAAGTGCTGGTCTAGCCCTTGTCTACTTAGGACAATGAGTGTCACCCGGCCAACCAGCTATCCAGGGAAGCGAAGAAAGGATGCTCACATGCTCTGCAATGCCTTTCTTAATGAGATCTCCCTTCCCCCAGACATTTAATTGGACCTCATGCTTTCCCCAGTCCTTCCAAGAGAAACACAGTTGTGAGCCTGGGCTCTCTCCTCTGCAAGCATCTTCTGTGGGAAATTTAAATATTGTCCCCTTTGGCTATACTGTCTGTGGAGATTAGTAATCTTCTCCCTTCCCTGCCTCCCCCCCATGTGAGAGCCTGGTGCTCCAGCTCCTTCCAAGCCACTGACCTAGTTCTCTCTGTCCCCAGGGGCAGGCTATGCATCCAGGTTCATCCCATGCCAAAGGCGGGGCCAGCACAGGGGCAGGACAGACGCTGCCTGTAACACAGGCAGCAGCAGCAGCAGCAGCAGCAACAGCACAGTGCACACAGATTGAAAGTGGATTTGAATATGGGCTCTTGAAAAATATGAGATAGCGCACAATATGTTTTCCTTGGTGCTGTAATGTATTTCAAACAGCTCACTTCCATCTCCTGCACTTTAATTAGCATGAAAATTGGCCAGTTCCACAATCCCTTTAAATACATTCACTGTGTTACCAAATATATTTCAAAAGCAGTTACACACAGGGAGGCCAGGGCCTGGGGGTGGGATACAAAGCACTCCCCATTTTGATCCAACTCATTAGTAACCTGTTTCATGGCCTCTGAGAAAGCAGGCTGGTGGGTTTGGGTTCAGTTTTTGGTGGGCAAATGTCGCCAGGGAAAACCTAAGCATGCCAAATAGTACCTTTGGTCCTGGGCTGCGGGTTACAATGAGAAGGTAAGAAAAAAATAAAACCCTCAGCTGCTCACATCCTGCTCTCTCCCTAACTTGATGTAAGACTGTGGAAGAAGCTGTCTGTTCAGGATGCTCTCTGGTCCTGGGAATAGTTTGCTCCATGATCCCCCAGCTGTCATGCCAGCTAGCAGGATGGTCTCCAGAATATAGCTATCTGCTGGAAGCACAATGGGAGACTGTTGCAGGAAGGAATTGCTCATCAAATTTGTTCTTGGTTTTTGTTAGGTAGTGAAAAACAACATGTCTCTTCTAACTCCAGACTCAGACTGTCTTTAAGATTACAATTTCCAGTTGCTATAAAATGGCTGGTAGGTGGTTCACACATACCTTTCCCCCCTTATACTGTGCCCACAATCTTGCTGGCTTCCCCAGTGTGGGGACCACAGTGTGAACTGGGGTTCCTGGTTTTGCCCCACAAATATGGCAGTGCCAACACAACTGAGAAGAGCACCACGAGGTTGGGAGGGCAGGAACATTTGTCAGCCATCACAACAGCTGGGAGATTCTGAGCTTACATATTTTGTGATGGCAGTCATTCGATCAGACGACTTGTAGCTGGGGTTCCCCTTTCTTTGTGATACTCTGGAGACACTTCTTCTGCTTGCAGATAAAATTACTGCCCATACATTCTCAAACTTGCTCTTGACTCCAGTTAGCAGTCACTCTCTATCTCTAGGCCAGCCTCTTCCCACTCCATGCACTCCAGAAATCCCTAGGCTAGTAATTTTTACCACCAGACCCTATTTCCCTCCTTTCCCAACCCATGGTGTTGCACAGGGTGTCAGTGGATTACCTTGCCCCAGCTTGTGAGAGGCTGAAAGGGATCCCAGATCCCCCTATGGATTGGAGAGAATATCTAGCTGGGGATGCTACAGACACTGTTCCCTCAATTGCATGTGATGAGGAACAAGGACAGTAAGGATGAGGACAGACTTTATTCTACTTGCTAGAAATTGTTCTCCCCAGTCTCCTCCTGGGACTGCCAAGGAGTAGAGGAAGAGATGGGGAGGGGGAAAGGAAGAGAGGTCTCAGGGAGACGTCCTGAAGCTGCTGGCCCATGTCCCTGGTCAGACAAGAATTCCCTTTTGGATTTTCCCACTGCTTTCAGAGCTCAAGGATGGCAGAATTTATGTTTTGTAGGGATGGTGGGAGAAGTCAGAATTTTGGGAGTCTTGGGGAGCCTTGCAACTCCCTTGTAGCATCACTATATGCAAATGCAGGTAATTTAATGGAAATGTATGTAATTTTATGCAGATTTAAAAGCTATTGACTTTCTGTCACAAGATGTTGGCAGCTATGGTATTTGTTTGAGTCTTTTTCTTTCCCTTTTGAGCCTTTTTTTTCCTTTTGGAACTTAAAAGGCTTAAATATTCATGGAAACATTTCTATGAGTCACAGGGAGATACTACATCAAGCTGAAAAGTTCAGATGTGTATCCAAACTTCCTCAAAGTGCTTTGGGATAGGAAATGGGATCTGAGTGGGCAGTTTTCAGACGCAGTCTGAAGAAAAGCCTTTTCCACCAGAACTTAAGTTTGGGCTTATGGGTGACCCAGCAACTTTTCTAAGAATAAATAAAGCTTGTTCTTGTTTAGTCAGAAGGCACCAGAGAAAATGTAAGTGGAAAAGCATAGGAGAAATTGCTCCAGCTTTTAGCACAGAAGCAAGTCCCAGGAAGAAAGTGAGGGTTTTACTGTTGCTTTCTGCAGCTTTCTTTGTATTGCCTGGAGCTAAAGGTGCTTGCTTTCAAGGCACAGGACAGTAGATAAAAGAATAGAAAGGATTTGACCACCCATGAACAAAACAACTGTCAAAGCAGTGGCTGCATTTCTTGTTTCTTTTATCCCTGGTGTGTTTGTGGGGGTAAGTTCCCTTCTCTGGAAGCTGCTGGGTAAGATCCAGACCTTTAAATAAATATTTTAGTGTAGGTGACTTTGTGCAGTTTTAGGTGACCTATAAGACTATGACAGTGGCTTGTTGAAACCACTGCTCACCTGGTGCCACCTCTGTGGCAGAGAGGTGGACTAGGTAGTTCCCCACTTGCAGGGCATTCTCCAAGAAAACACAGGGACATTGGGGAGTCAATCCTTTACTAGGGTGCAAGGGCCTGAATTTTATGGCCTTACAGGCTTGATGCAAAAGTCATGTATTTTTAAGAGGTGATTTGGAAATGGCTAACATAAAATTTCTGAAATAGCAGTAATTGAAAGGAGGCCTTTGCAACTGGCTGAATTGATATGAGTTAATTTGTTCCTATCTGAATGTTTGTTTTTAATGATGCTGAAGATATTATTCTGTTGTAAGACTAAAGTATTAAGCACGGTTAGAACTCTTGCCTGAATTAGTATTTATCTGCTGCCTAAAACTAATGAAAAGTAAATCATGTACAGCCGGACCTTAATAAAGCCTGGGTTCACTATATCCTTCTCCCCTTGATTAGAGTATCATGTATTGTCTGGCATAAACCCTGAGCTTAAATAACAGGAAAGATTGTGTTTCTTTTTTTAACCTCTTGATTCAAGAGGTGTCTAAGCACACACACTGTAACATTTGTCCTCTTTTGACTTCCTAGCTGGTGAGACTTTTTACCAAGTTTAGAAATTTGTATCTCACAGTGGGTTGACCCTGTTTAGATGCCAGACACCCACCAAAGCCGCTCTATCACTCCCCTCTGCAACTGGACAAGGGAGAGAAGATACAGTGAAAGACTCAGGAGTTGAGATAAGAACCAGGAGAGATTGCTCACTGATTACTGTCATGGGCGAAACAGACCGAGCTTGGGGATATTAATTGAATTTATTACTAAAAAGATCAGAGCAGGATAATGAGAAGTAAAATAGAGCTTTAAAAACACCTAGCTGCCATCTGTCCCTCCTTCCCAGGCTCTATCGCCTCCCCTGCGGTGGCACAGGGAGATGGGGAAGAGGGTTTAGGGTCAGTTCACCACATGTTTCTGCCACTGCTCAGGGAGAGGAGTCCTTCCCCTGCTCCAGTGTGGAGTCCCTCCCACAGGAGACAGTGCTCCATGAACCTCTCCAGTGTAAGTCCTTTCCACGGGCAACATTTCTTCATGAACTGCTACAGAGCGGGTCACTTTTGCATGGGGTCAGTTCTTCAGGCAAAGGCTGCTCCAGCATGGGTCCCCCATAGGGTCACAAGTCCTACCCAGAAACCTGCTGTAGTGTGGGCTCCTCTCTCTGCAGGTCTGCAGATTCCTGCCAGGACCTTGGTCCAACACGGGCTTCCCATGAGCTCACAGCCTTCTTTTCAGTCATCCACCTGCTCCAGTGTGGGTCTACTCCACAGGCTGCAGTTGGATCTTCACTCTTCCATTGACCTCCGTGGTCTGCAGAGGGACATCCATCACCATGGTCTTCATCACGGGCTGCAGGGGAGTTTCAGCTCTGGTGCCTGGAGCACCTCCTGCCCCTCCTTCTCCACTGACATTGATGTCTGCAGAGTTGTTCATCTCATGTATTCTCACTGCTCTCCTCCTTGAGTGCAATTACATCTGTGCAGTGCAATTACATCTGTGCAATATTTTTTTTTCCTTCTTGGATATGCTTTCACAGAGGCATTACCACCATCTCTGATTGGCTCATCCTTGACCAGCAGCTGGACCATCCTGGAACTGGCTGGCGTTGGCTCTGCTGGACATGGGTGAAGCTTCTGGCAGCTTCTCATGGAAGCCACCCCGTAGCCCCCTCGCTACCAAAACATGGCCATGCAAACCCAGTACACATCTGGATCTGAACTTGAGACATTCTGATGGCTTGGGGCAGAGAGGTCTATGGTGAATGGTGTTGTGGTGGCATGAACTGCTAAGTTTGGACTGAGATTTTGCCTTATATTTCAAACAACTTAAGTCTGAACTGACTCAGCCTCTGTTTTCTGATGGAGGAAGTTCCTTATTGTTTAACTCTATAATAGACAGAAAATGTTCTAGCCATGAAAAACCTACCTTTCATAAAAGCTTGTAGTATTTTATTTTAAATGTTTCCATTGCCATGGAAGCTGCCACAGAATTGACCTCCTGCCTCTGAACTTTTTTGTTTCAGCCCCATTTTTTAAAATACATTTTCTGACATCAAAAAAAAAAAGCTAAAAAGAAATATCAGAATATCAGTTGAAAATAACTCTCTATTCTAGTGTTTTCCAGAACAGAGCTCAAGTTATGAATGGCATGAATTTCATCACTTACCCTAATAAAGGGCTAATTTTTCTTTTTTTTGGTTGGTTGTGGGTTTTTGTTTGTTTGTTTTGTTGTTTTGGTTTTTTGTTTGTTTGGGTTTTTTGTTTTTTGTTTAAATGTCATTAAATCCTTTCTTTTCTGTTTGAGGTTAGCTGCAGCTGCCCATTTCCATCTGTGGAAACTCCTCACTTCCTACCATCCTGTCGCACAATTCAAAAAATGAAATAAATCTAGTGTCATATTGAAAATGTAAGGGCTAATGTGTACCAATTATCCAGTCAGGCTATCATAATGCACCTTATATATCCCAAAGGTTTTCTGTGATGTTTTCATACATGTGATTAACAAACGGAATCTCCCATACACCAAACTGATTTGAATGTAAATTTCATCCCTTGAAAACACTTTTTTTTTCTCAAAAAATTTGTAGTTGTCATAGTTCTTGCAGCAGCAATCCTGTCTTCTTGATACAAGTCAAATTTGAGACCTCTTGTCAGAGCTCCACTGTGGACATAGAATATCTTCGAGGAGCAAAAAAAGCCTTTTAAACCTTTATGGCTGGTCATTGCTTGGGGTACGCTAACCCAGAATACATCTGCAAGAGACAGGATCAGGATCCCCAACACTACAGAGTACACGTGGGGAACTGGAGAAATGTCTGTTTGAGAAGTGACTCAGAAGACACTATCAAAAGGAGAGGTAACAGCCAAAATAAAAACCGCACACTCTGTGATAAAGGCTGCTTGAAGCAGAAATGTCAGGGGGTTTGGTTTTTTTATTTTTTTTACCACTGTTCCGCTTGTCTGTATTTGAATACATGTTAGTGAATGTGGGTTATTTGTTTTAAAGTCTCTTTCTTCCTTATCAAAGGCTGTCTTCTGACTTCACTCTGTGTTTTTGCTGGAAAGCTGCATTTAGTAATGTAAATGTGATTCTTCCCTGTGGCAGCTGCAAACAGTGGCACAATTCTGTCTGTGCTTGCATCAGTAGTGCATATTAGCAGAGAAAGAGAGCGATTGATGGATGGAGGTTTAGGGATTTATACTGTGTTGTGCTCTGATCCTTTCAGCTCTAGGACATCAGTTTGCACCCAGCCCTGGATGAATTCCAGTGTCCCAGCTAGAGGAGCAGAGCAGGACAACACACAGCTAGTGGGAGCAGGTGAGCAGAACATAGATCAGTTTAGTGAGCCTTAACAAGTACACAACATTCCTCTTTCCTAAGTCTTTGTATGAACACAGTTAAATGTAATGCTAAGTTTGTCTCTTGCACGTAGTTCCTTGGCATGCAATGAGATAATGAAATTTAAATGATGGACCCAGCCTATCAATCAATTTTTGAAGACTTATCTATGTGTTTTGTGCAGTGATTCTTTAAAAAATCAGTCCTGCCAGGTCTCACAGTTTTGGAGAAGACTCCTCTGTCTACTGCAATCCCTTTGTACCCTGCAGTTTGTTCCATACTTCATGTGCTTCCAGCACAGCATCCTGCAACCTTGCCATGGGTGATTTCTTGCTGTAGTCTGGGGTAAGCTGATTTCACTGCATGGGACTGGGGAGCGGGATGGGGTGTTCCTTGTTTTATTGTGCTATTAGGACACACAGTTTCAAATATGTGGTCCTGCTGCACCAGTGCAAGACTTTCTATGGAGGCCACATGAAACTGGAACTGTAGGAACTGTGAAAGATATGGGAAGGCGTGTGAGAACCAGAGATTAAAGCAGTTAAAATTCCCTAGTGTAATTTCTCTGCTTCTTCCCAAGGGAAATCAAAGCCCCTGGGTTTTTTTCAAGGCCTACACCTGACTATAAGAATTACGGAGGTTTTGTTTTCCTTCCAGTGGAGGAACGGAAACCATACTATGAACCGATGATTAATCACAAACAAACCAGCAGCTCGTGGCTAGAATACTAACTGTGGAATACACAAGCAATGCTTTTGTGATCAATCTGCAAGGGTGTTTTTTTTTTTTTAAAGGGGGAAAAAAAGAGCCCTGCCAAAAATGTGTTGAGTTTTTTCAAATAATGAGTACATTCGAGGAAATTTTGATTTTGCTCAGGGACCATCTGCGAGCAGAGAAAGGGACTAAATTCTTTCAGCAAATTACTGGCTGCAAATTATTTTCTCAGCACTAGTTATGAATGTTGTAACTGCACAGCTGAAAATGTATTATTAAGCTGAGAACTGGGGATTTAGGAACCATAGATTGTGAATTCTTTTCTTTTAGGTGTTCTTTTCAAGAGTCTCATGGCAAAAGAGACACCTTCAACTGGAACATCATGAGTTTCAAAAGAAGCACCATGAGGTAAAGTATCCCAATATGATGGACAAGGACAAGTTTTAGAGCATATTCATGTGGGAACATCTGCAGATGTGTAGGGGGTGGAGTTTGGTTACAAAAATGAACAATCTGAGTTGCTGACGTAGAAAGATATTGTAAATAAAATCTGCTTAATGGATTTGAAGAAAGATAATTTGATGTTTAGGAGCTCAGTCGGTTGCTCAACTCTGGAACTGCCATGACGAGCAAAGCCCTCAGAGGTCACTTCACGAAGGACTTGTTAGAAGTTTCCTCTCTGGCCCCAGTGGAGGGCAAGCATTTCATTTCACCAAGGTGGGGAAGTGAGATGGATGGTGGAATTTCAAAATGGTCCATGGACCATCAGTATGTTTGAAGTCACTCCCAGGTTAGATACAGTCGCATCACAGAGGAGAGTGGCTGCTGCCAACCCTGTGCCTGGTCTTGTGCTGACCATTGTTCCCAGAGGCAGTATCTAGTGAAATAAAACCTGTAACTATTCACATTCAGGATTCAGTTTTTTGAAATATGAGCTTGGCATGGAACTAAAATTAAAACTCTAATTTTTGAAACATGTTTTCTGTTAAAGAATATTCTGGGAAAATGCTTTTGTGTGTGTATTTAACTTTTGAATCAGTATGTATTTTATTTTGATGAAAATGAAGTGTCTTTCATTTAAACAGTTTCTTTTTCTGTTATATAATGTGTCACAGAATACATTTTCTAGAATTATCTAATGAAAAATAATCTTATGAAGGAAAGCCAGAGATATTTTCCCCCACTCCTTAGTTCCCCCAAGAAATTGTGGCTAAATTGACCTAATTTCATGTCAATTTTTTATTTCAGTGGAACAGCAAGGCCTGCTGTATTAAGCCCTGTAATCACCGCTCACTCACTTTACTGTAAAAAAAAAAAAATCAGATTGCATGTTGTGAAATAATCCCATTATATTTCAGTTAATTGAATCCAGGAATACTTTAATCAAGCTAGGTGTAGTTCAAAATGCCTGCTTGAAGACCTCAGAGATGTTCAGATCTCAATACAAATTTTGCAGATTAGTTTGAGCCTTGGAACATCATTTCCAACTCCTGAAGCTTTGGCTGAGCCCTGATGAGTAGGGAAGTGGAGGCAAAATTATGTCACCTCTCTTACATGTGGGTCCTATGCCTTCTTTTGTTCTGTGTGGTCTGTCTGCCATCAGGGACAAGTGCCTGGGCTTGCCATAAGGGATCAGGCTCATCACTCAGTTCCTAACCTAAACAGGTCTGAAGAGGTCTCCTTCCCCATTTGGAGTCATAGTTGATTGCAGACAGAAACATTGAAACGTGACCTAAAATCCAAAATTAAGAGTAATTTGTAGTCCTGTGCAGGCAATGGAGAGAATTACCAGGGACATTCCAAGGATTGCTAGTTCAGCATGAGATGCAAGAGGATTATTTTAAAATTAAATTCAGCAAGGTTATACAAGAAGTTCTCTAGTTGAACTCCTTGCATTTACTGCCTGTCATCCTCACTCTCCCCAAAAGATCTTTTTTTCTTTATTTTTTCTTTCTTCTCTTTTTACTTTCTCCTCTTTTCTCTTTGACTCCTTTTTTTATGCTCCCTCTCTTTTCTTCCTTTTCTTCCCTGATTCCTTGAAGAAATGAACCACTGAATTTCTTTCTTCCCTACATTGGATTTCAAGTGTTGAGAGGCTTCTGATCCATAAAAGACTTCAAGGTAGGAGGTCATTTACTGAGACATATATAGTGTTGACACTAATAATAGTATAAGCATGGCTTTGAAGGAAAGAATATGCCTTCTGGGACCTTACTTCCACAACCCAGAAAGTGACTTTAGTCCTGTGAAACGATATAGACTCTCCCAAAAGCATGAGGAAGAAACTGGAGCAATCAAGTGAAACAATGTGAACATACAAGAGTAGGAAGAGAGAGGACGAAGGAATGACAGCAGGCACAGAATCACAGAATATGCTGAGTTGGAAAGGAACCACAAGGATCATTGAGTCCAACCCTTAGCCCTGCACAGGACCATCCCCAAGAGTCACACCATGTTCCTGAGAGTATTATCCAAACACTTCTGGCAGGCTTGGTGACCACTTCCCTGGGGAGCCTGTTCCAGTGCCCAACCACCCCCTGAGAGAAGAACCTTTTTCTAATCTCCAGCCTAAACCTGCCCTGGCACAACTTCAGGCCATTCCCTCAGGTCCTATCACTGGTCAACATAAAGAAGAGGTCAGTGTCTGCCTCTCCTCTTCCCCTCATGAGGAAGTTGTAGACTGCAATGAGGTCTCCCCTCAGTCTCCTCTTCTCCAGGCTGAATAGACAAAGTGACCTCAGACTCTCCTCATATGGCTTCCCCTTAAGTCCCTTCACCATCTTTGTTGCCCTCCTTTGCATGCTACCTAATAGCTTAATATCTTTCTCATACTGCGGTGATCAAAACTGCACACAATATTCAAGGTGAGGACACACCACTGCAGAGTAGAATCACGGAGACAGAGGGACTGTGGAAGCAAGGGGAAAGGGGGGAAAGTGATAAGGAACATCAAAAAAGAAAGGGGGAAAAGGTGACAGCATGTGGGCATGGGAAATTAATGTAGAGGATGAAGAGAAAGCAAAGAGGTGTGTGTATGTGTGGAGGGGGAGATTAAAAGAGACAGTAACAGAAAGAAGTGAAGTTGTCTAACATACAGAGATGGGAAGTGACATGTTTGTTTGAATTCTGGGGCTGCTCAGCCTGGCTTCACTCTGGTTTCTGCCTTTGATCAGCTGCATGGCAGGCTAGTGTCAGATCAGAAAGCAAATGAGATGATAAAGCAGCTGAAGCTGCAATGAGTTTAACAGCAGCAGAGTGGCAGGGGGTGGGAGGGAGGAACTGTAGAAAGAAGTGAATGCTCCCTGTGCTTTAATGCACAGAGTCCTGGCAGTGAATGCAGCCGCCTCCTCTGCTGAGAGGTTGTGAATGGCCAGAGCAAGAAGCTCCCTTGCAGTGGTTACATAGAACGGACCTGTCTCTGTGTGCTGGTACCATTGTCAGCGGTGCTCTTGCCAACTGTAAGCCTGGTTGAAGCATGAAAGAGGGTTAGTGGGCTGACAGAGTGATTAAAAATATCCATGCCTACTTTAGCTCTGCTTGCTTTCCAGCTTTTGGGTTTGCTCTGGCTGGCAGAAATGCAGGCAACTGTGAGAAGCTTTCCTGTGGTTGGCACTTATGGGTTAGGGGTAAATGGACAGAAAAGGGAGGCCTTCCTCAGGGGAGAAACAGTCACTGTCTCATCAAGCACCTCAGAATGTCACTGGGGTTGACACTGCATTGGGAAACCTCTGCTCACTTGAAGAAGAGAGGAGTGGGAATGATTGATCTGTGGGTGGAAATGTAGGACAGTAGAGGAAAAATAGAAAAGACAAGTATCCCCAGCAGGCAGCTTGATTCAGCCACACACTGATTGCATTGCCGTTTTCTGTAACTTCTGGTGCAGTGTCCAAGCAGAAAACTTGGAGGCAGGGCCCAGGTCTGGGATGGAATTGGTAGATCTAATGGGAATTGCATGGAGATGGAGGTGGTGTTTTCTGCAAGGTGAAGCAGCAGGGTTTATTGATCAGTGTTCAGAGCACTCTCACTTGACAAAGTGAAAGGTGCCCAGAAAGCATTATCATACCGGTTCATACAAACCCCTTTCCTCCAGTTTAAGTTATTCTGCCTGTTCTGTTAGGTGCCCTTGGATGGACTAAATAAAGGTGATCCATGACAATAGAAGCCCTGTTGCAATGAGACTCACGAAGACCTACTCACAGCTGGTATGGGGATGTGTTGCTGGGAAAAGAAGATGCTAGGAATTAGGGCTGCTTGTCCCACAAGATTCCTCCTCACCTTGGAAAAGCCTTGTCTCCTCTCACAAGGGGAAGGCATGCACCTGTCCTGGCATTGTTAATGATGCACCAGACAGATGTTCTGAGAGCAGGTAGCTTCATATCTCTGCCTCATATGTCCCAGCTTATAAAATGGAGTTTAGATTTCCCATCTTTGTTCCTCTGCATAGGATTACCTTGCTTCATTTTCCTGGTCACAGAGTATATTCCAGGCAAGGTGTGTCCTGATTCAGGAATTCAAGTACTCTAAACACTTTCTGGCACAGATGCTGGTTTTTTGACAGCTCCATCATGCCATTCCCGGAGTGAGGATTTCTACAGTGATGTTCTGGGGGCGGAGGTTGAAAGAAGTTTAGGATATCACAGAACTAATTAAATGCAAACTAGGCTGCCTGCAGAAAGCTGTGCATGCTGGTTGCTATGTTTCTGGCAGGAACAGACTGGGAGAAGGGGGGCTGAGGGGGTGCTGTTTGTTTTTTCTGTTTAAAATGAAGATGCCGACAAAGTTCTGGTTACTCACCAGCCTTTGAAAGGTAAATGAAACATGACTTCTTGCAGCCATAGAAATAAGAAAAGTGAGAAGAGGAGGTACACTTAGAATGGATGAATATATGGATGAATTAAAAAGAAAAGGGAGGGAAGGGGTTGTTTTTGTTTGTATTCAAACATTCTTATCTCTGCATTGACATATGCTTTGCCTTCTAGATCATCATATTATTATATGGAGGTTTTGTGCTCTCCTTTCAAAAGAGTTCCTTATAAATTACCTTGAAATAGAAACCTCCAGAGCACTTGAGGCTTGACAGAAACCTGCACTGTGCCCATGTCTCCCCAAAAGCAGTGGTGAAGTTCACAAGGGCCAGCAGGACTTAGTTTCCTTTTTAAGAGGAGGACTAAAAGAACTAAATGAGCATGCAAACACATGTGCATCCAGATTCACTGAATCTGTCCTTATTTCATTAGTCCTCTGTGGGTAATCAGAGGACACGTTAAGCACAGCTTTCAGCCGCTTCACCTGAGCAACACTTGGGGGGATAATTAAGGACTTGCCTGACAGAGCAAAGAGAGAGTCAGAAGAAAGAATGAAGGACTTTGAGAAGGGAGTGAATAAGCTAATTGGGATCACTTCAAGAGTGAAGCTGGCTTTGAAGAACACCCACTGAAGGTATTCAACTTGCTGGAACGAATGCATTACTCAAACACCCATGTGGAAATCAATATTAAACTACCTAGGGCTGCTTTCATGTAAACCCCTAGGAAAAAGAGAACAGATTAGTTCAAAGAACGGGGCTTCAGTGATGCCATGCTATGCTTTAGACTTCATCCTGGATCTTGGCACAAGCTGCCCAGTGACAGAGGCCAGAGGGAACAACAACCATCAGAGGCAGCACGGGATAGGGAAGGAGTTGCAGGCACCTCTCAGTCAAGTGTTCTGCTCAGGAAATCCAATCAAACACAGGACAAGTTAGAGCTGTACCAGATGGTTTGAGATTGATGAGAGTGGCAGCTATAAATGTGGGGGACAGGGTGCCAGGTGTACTGAATAAGGATGGCCAGGATGATTTAGAGACAATGTGCCACCTGTCACAAGCAAGGGATGTCTGGCCAGCTGGCAACCTCTGCCATGACATCCCAATGCACATGTGTTAGAGGGTAAGCACTTTATGCTGGTGGTGAGGCAGGACAGTATGCCAGCAGGCAGGGCTGCTTGAAAGCTGGTCCAAGTGCAAGCAGGGTGTGCTGGCACACTGCAGTTGACTTCACAGTGCTGAGGAGATGAGAGCATTGACACAAGGCAAGGGCAGGTTGACGGTCCAGGACTTTACCCAGGAGGAGAGTTTTTCTGCCTACCCTTGCTCCTTTTGCCACATAGCTGGCACTGCCTGAGTACCCAGGACAAAGTCACAGGCCCTTGCTTCCCCTTCCATCCCTGACTGCAGCCCTTTGCTGACTATGTGAGCAGTGGCAGTGTCCCAGCAGGGAACTGGGAGCCCAGAAGACAGAGAAAAAGGGTGGTTTAAACTCAAGGTTGGCATGTCCAAATGGTTGAGAGCATAGACACAGTTGCAAAGGGCTTCTGGACATGTGGAGAAAGTGTTACATTGGCACAAGGCATTACAGAGGGTGGGAGCATTTCAGAAGAGCACAATGTCTCCTGCCTTCCCCAAAGTCCCTAACAGAGAAGGAAGGTAGTAAACTCTCTGTTGCTCCCCACCTGGCAGAGGCTGCACCCATTGCACAGCCTGAAGCCAAACCCTTCCTGCTGGAAGCCTCTTCCTCTTAATGATAGTGCACTGCTCTAACGAACGACAATTTCTGTGACAGCACAAAATAAATGGGGAACACTCTCAATCTGAAGTTTGTATTGAATTAAATATTACAGCATTGATTGGGTTATTCATTTAGCATCTCACTCAATAAACATCTCTTGCAGTGCATGTTTCTCCATTTATCTTACCTTGTCGTGGAACCTGTGCTTACCCACCACGCTTGGCACTGCTGGCTGGCTGAGGTGGGGAGGAAGGAGGATGCACAGCCCAGGAAAGCTTCGTTCAGCATTTCTTCCAAAGAGTGCTTGGGAGTCACAAAATAGACCAGAGCTCTGGTCCGGAGAGGAGAGGTTCTTGCTTCTCTCATAGCTGGATAAAGTCAGCACAGGTTTCCCGGGTCTCTGCTGAGCTGTGACTCAAAACTCAGGACAACTGAGACATGGGGAGAGCAAATAACAAGGAAAGCTAAAGCAGTGCTGAAGGCTTCTCTATAACCTGTGCACATGTTTTCTCTAGGGGCTCTTATTTTAATGCCCCAAGTAAGTAATTTTTGTGGCTAAAAGACTGCAAGCCTAGTCTGATCCTGTTACTTAATCAGCAATATTATAGGAGGACCAGACCTATTTTAAACTTTCCCCCTTAGAAAACACTTGCAAAGCTAGAAAGCCCCATAAAAATGTCAATGCAAATGCAAACAGTGATTTGAGTATAGGCAGTGAATCCACACTCCTAGGCGCAGAATGGACATAGCCTGTAAAATGCTTGGCAGGCTTTTGGGTTCCATAAGTAATCCAGGAGCCATTCTGGGAGATGGAATGCAATTACTAGGACTAGTTGTTACCAATTTATTTAGTGAATTTGCTCTATTCTGCTCAAGATCTGATCGCAACTGCCCAAATTTGTTTGTTGTTTGTATTTGTTCATTGAATTATTTGTGCAGGTAAATTATAGCCTATTAATCATGTTTATTATGACAGTGCCTAGAGATTGACCGAGAATGCACCCCCTCTGCCTGTTTTCTGAGTCATGTGCAAAGACAGAATAATAGGCAATCCCTGGCCTCATTTATGTTTGAATTGAGTGCTTTGATTATTTGCGATTTGTCAGTTGTTGGCCATTTAAGTTGCTTAGCATTCTTTATTTTTCCTTAAACCTGATAACATAAGCTCTTCAAGTAAGAATTAAATGTTACAAACAAATAACTGGAGCTTTGGTTTTCTTGGAAGGTAGGTGGTGGGTTGGGACAGTGGAGGTGAGAAAATTTACTAAGAGAGAAAGAACAGTTGGACCCCAGTTTTTCCAAGTAGCTGCTTGCCTTGCTATGTGGGGGAGTGGGAGAGCTGTATGCAGTAATGACCTTGTGTTCCTTCTTCTCCCATCATGGTGCATTGTTGCATCTAGCTCTATAACAATAACCCAGTATGTTGGAGCTTAAGCTGGATTCTTACTTGATTATTTAAATAAAATGACTCAAAGCTGGTATCTCATCCTCAGCTCAGTTCTCCCCTTTTCAGCTATGACACTCTGCTCTCCAGTCATTGATATCACTCCTTGGTAGTACAGATCTTCTGGAACACTCTTTGCTGAAAAAGCTAGGGCTCCTGTATGGGTCTGAAGATATGTTTTTCCCAGCAGTAAGACACGTTCCTACAGCATCTGAAGGTCTCATAAATAAAGCCACTTCTCTGTCTGTTTTCCTTCTTGCTTCCAACATGGGTTGCAACTGAGTCTTTTCCTGAGGTCTGCTTTCTGAAGTGACCCTCCAACTTTCCACCATGTTACTTTTGCCTTCTCTGTTATCCACCTCTCTTTCTTATTTTCTTCCTTTTTCCATGCTTATTCTATTTATTTCTCATCACCGTATAAACATGGACATACAAATCTGTGCCCTGAACTTGATTAAATGTTTGTTTCTTCTTTCTTTCTTTTTTTTTTTTTTCCATTTCATCTTGGTCAGATGAAGACTCTTGAACTGAAATTCTCCTGAATATCAATGGAGACCAAAAAGGTTAAACCAAACTCATGTCTAGGGAGTTCCTGTTCACCAGAGTTTTTCACATAAAGCTGACCTCAAACAAGATTTTCTGCCAATAAAGCGTAAAAAGGAAAAACTTTTCCACCTAAAATTTTAAACTGCATCTCCTCTTTCCACACCACTCTTCAAATATTTTTCCTTAACCTTGTCAAGTTAGAAATAATGTGGTGCTACAGCTCGGTTGGTTAGAGCTTGGTGCTAATAATGCCAAGCTTGCAGGTTTGATCCATGTATGGGCCATTCACTTAAGAGTTGGACTTGATGATCCTTCTGGGTCCCTTCCAACTCAGAATATTCTGTGTGTGTGTAATAGTGGCAAGTGCAGTTCTTCAGTTCTTCATCTTATGACTCACTTCTAAACAAGACTCTCTCCCAGAGGACAACAGGGTAAAGTTCAACCCCCATGTGGCCCTGCAGCAGCTTCCAAGGCATAACACTGCTTTTGTGCCCTCATTTCCTTCTTAAATTTAAGTTAGTGAAAATCCCAGGGTTCAGTTCAAGGAAAACAAACAGTCTTAATGGGTTTTTTTGACCCAGATGTTATTAAGATCTTTGACAACCTCTTGTATTAAACAGTAGAATACTGCTGGGTGTAGAGGTCAGATCCTTAAAGCTTGTATGGTCCTTAGGTTTTATTCTTCTCTCTTTTTCTGTGACATACAACTGACCACAGTGAAGCTTTCCTTGACAGTTTTCTCATGCTCGGTATTCATCTCTCCTCCCATGCCTTTCAGCACCCCAGTTTCTTTTCCAGAAAAACAGTGATCCTCAGGGGAAAGCAAAGAATTGGAGCCGAGAGGGAGGATTAGTCCCAGAGGATGCCATGATCAGCTGAGTTCTCAGTTTGAAGTTCTGGGCTGCATTACCTGGTGGACTTGAAATAACTGTAGGTATGGAAGCTTGACTGCAATGCATTGTGGTTTAAATCCTTTTGTGTTCACAAAACAGGAGTCACTGTAGCTACATGACACAATGAAATGTGCACACTGAAATGAGTAAGTGCTTTGTCTGGAGAGGGAATAGAAGCATTTCAAATTATCCCTTTGAAGAAGTTCTTCCCGGTGCTTATTTCATTTTGTTATACATATATGAAGTATTCAAGCTAAATGCCTTTGCTAGTTCAATTACTACAGTTTACTTACCAAGGCTCTGTTAAATGCTTTTAAGCACAAGTCCCTTCAGTACTATTAAAGACACTTCCCATTTCTGTGATACTGTATTAAGCTTCACACTTCCACTCCCTAGTGGACTTTGGCTTGTAACTGGATCCTAATACATCTTATTATACAAACCAAACTGATCAGGCAGAGCTGTGCTGCAGAAGGACTTTTAGAATCCACTGTTCTAAATTTCTTGATGCAGTCATTTTGGTGCCACTCCTCATTTACCAAATTTTCCCCAAAGTCAGCCATAAGTCTGGTTATTTTACCTGACACTGCATTTTTCACTTGTTCACTGCATCTTGGTTAACATGGTGGCTGGGATGAGGAGAAACACAGCACAGGCTCCTCTAAGGAGACTCTCTGACCCAGTTAGTGTGCAAGCTTTTGATCCTGTGCTCTCAGGTAATACCACAGGCAGTCAAGTGGATGGCCAGCTGTAGTTGTGAGGGAATACTGACAATAGGAGAAAAAGGGAATTCCAAACTCTTTTTCTAAGTCTGTGACAGAGCCCTCCCATAATATCTGTTGCCGATTCTCCCCTTTGTGAAGAAGAATGAAGCTATATCCCTTGCTGCCCAACAAATCTCTGGTGTAGTTTCCCTGGTGCCTCAGGACCAATTTTTTGTCAGCTCATGGCTCAGAGTATTAGCTGTTTGCAAACATGCTGCTACCCACGTGATTGCTCACAGTCATCCCAAAGGCACATCCATGCATCCCACAGGTGCTTCATGTTTTAGGTTAAAAAACCTAAAAAAAAATCAGATGAAAATTTGTGCAGGTAGTCACTAGTCACTGTACTGTGTCTCATAAAAATCCATTGGTGAGAACTGGGCTGCTGTATGACTTTAACGACTAACCACAGTGGAGGGAAAACAATAGACATAGTACAGGTAAATTCCTTAGTCTGTGCTTCCTAAAATACAGTTTTCCTGTGGGGGTGCCCTCCACATTTTCTAAAGCGTGGGCCACCTCCTACTTGAGAAGCTGCCTTACAAATGCCTCCCCTTCCATTCAGAACCATGGGGGATGTGTTTCTTCTCCTTGGCAATGTAATAATACCCCTGTGATAACTCCAGTGATCACCTGCAGAAGGAATTCATATGCTGAGGGTATTTTGTGTATTGTTAACATGTTTAAATGTGATTTAGCAGCTGGAAACGAGGAAGAGAAGCTGGAACCACAAGACCATCAGATCTGCATCGCCTGTGTTTAACATCTGTGAGCTCAGAAAAGGAGGGAAGAAAGAGATTCTCACTGCTAAATTCTGCCACAAGACAAAGGAGGGGCTGTGTTAGAACTGCTTGGATGAAGTTTACTTTTTCTACATGCTGCTACATAATTTCTACATACTACCTGCCCGTGCAGAGGTATCTCCATGGCACCAAATAAATAAATAAAGTAAACTACATAATATCTACTTGGAAGGAGAAGTATGTCCCGTTTGTAATGCAGACTGGATGCATTTGCCATGTATTCCCTGAGAAAAAGAGTCTTTTAACTGAAGAAAAACTCCAGACTACACCTCAGACAATATAAGGCAGAGTGTGGTCTCCTTTTCAGAGGTCCAGGAACAAAATAGAAATCTTCCCTGAAAAGTCCAGGGGAAAAAAAAATCTAGTTTGACCAGAAAATCATCCACTCTGTCAGCAGACAAGCAGAAAAGGTTAACTCCTTAATGTGGAACTCGGGCCACCTTACTAATTTCCTCTGTTGTCTATGTCATCCTATAAAATTGTGGTAATCCAGTGAATGGAGAATGTTTCAAGGGAGCCTCCACTTGAAATTGCTGGTAGCAGTCCCCTCACCTCTGAGATCCTCCTACCTACACTACATGTGCCCCACCACAGCATTATCCAGATACTTTCAGGAAGGAGGCACATCTGCCCCCTTGCTTTGCTGCAGCAAGTCAGGTGAGAGCACCACAAAGAAATTCCACTCTGGAAGCTGCAGAGCTCAGCTGCAAACAGTCAAACACACCACACACCGTACAGGACGGCTGGGAAGCTACAGTAGGCTGAACCAGCACTTGGGGTCTTCGTACTTGGATGGCAAAAATGCCAGTCACACAGTGGCAAGCTGCTGATACAGTGCAAATCCACACTGATAATCAGGGCACGCTGATGAGGAAAACGTTTCTGCAGGCTTTGCACTGGAACAGGGATTGCCTACGCATGTTCTTTTAATATTAAACCAGATCATTTGGTGTCCTGTTTTCTCATAACTGTCATGAGGCAGGCATGCACGCCTTATTGCATGCATGAGAGATGTGCCTCCATGTGCCAGTGCCTGATTCAGATCACATTTACACAACTGTATTCACTGGTTCTGTACAGATATGGTACTGAAAGGATGCATATGCACAGCTTGAAAAACTGCAGTAGTAGCCCCGCTCTCTACTAACAGCATTCTGGAAAACCTAAATCTGAGGGGCAGGGAGGCAGCTTTCATTTTACTGGTATAGCAATGTGAAGCCATTTGTGATGGTGGGGAATCCCTTGCTTAGGTTTGCTGAGGCTTTATGGCTTTGCTTTTGTAGAATAAGCCTACACAGGTGGGTACCAATCTGCAGTAGTTATACTTGTATAAATTACCCAGTTCCTGCTTCCTTCAAATACCACTCCCAATTTTCAACCCTAGTCTTTCTGTTGGCTATTTGATATTCCCAGAGATCTTGTTTTTTTCAACCCATTGTCGACCGTGAACACTGACAGAAATTCATCTCCAACCAGAGGGTTTGCCTCCCACAGTGGGAAGGCAGTGAAAATGAGCTAGATTCCCAGGCAAGTGACGAGCAAGGCAGAGGGGCAGCAGGTCCTTGTGAGGTCCCATGCCCAAGCCCTTCCCTCCCATCCCAGGGACCATCAGTAAAGGGGCAGTTTAGCCAATACATATTTTCCTCTTTAGTACATAATGGTAACCTGAATAAAAGGTTTGAATTACAAAGCAGGCTCACCCAGCACATTCTCTGAGCAATGACTGCCATTTGTGTCAAGAAAATAAAGAAGGAGAGAGCAGGCTGGCGCACATGGGCAGGAGTGACTGAGAGTAAAGCAGAGCGTCGATTGAGGCAGCAAGCTAGAAGTGAGAGGCTTATCCTGCCGAAACAAAATTAAGAAAAGCCACAACGACAAAGGAAATTTGATTAAAAAAAAAAAAGTAGATTGTTATTATTGGAAAGTCGAGTGCTTTGTTCCAGCAACAAAGCAATATCGTTCACAAAAGCCTAATAACTATTGCTTGTCTTCCCCCTTCCTGCAGCTTCTCGCCTGCCTTGCCATTCCCCACAGCCAGCTGGTGAACCAGAGCCAGTGGAGGTGTGGAAGGCATAGGAGTGGGCTGTGGGGTGGGAGAGCTGTGGGGCTGAGGCAGTGAGCATCCCCATATAGCTCTACAAGGACCACATTCTTCCTGTCCTGCTGCCTCTTCTCTTGTATATCTCATTCAGAGCCTTTGTCTTTCTCTTTCCCTGCTCCTCTGATGCCCTTCTCCGTCCCTCTCTCCATCTTTCCCTCCCTCCTTCCCTCTCTTCTCCTGCCTCACTCTGGTTTTCCCTTTCTCTGCCACCTCTATCTTCTCTCCCTTTTCCTCTTCCCTGTCACTCAGCTGTGCCTCTCCTTTCCCCACTTCCCTCACCCCCTCTCTCTCCCCGGCTGTGCTGGGTTACTAATGTGCAGTAATGGTATGGCTGGAAAGTCATTTGCGCTCCCCTTCTCTTTATTTTTTTCCTGCAGTATTATTAAAACTGTTCCATCACTGGCTGTAATGGGAGCGTCTGTATTTTCTCCCTCTCCTGTATCCCTGACATGACATAATGCCTGCCCTCACCAAGACGCTATAACACCGAGGTAATTGAAACATAACTCACCGTAAATTACAGGCCGTTGTTCCAGGCAGGGACCCGGCCATGCTTCCTGGAGCTCATTCCAACTGGAAGCTAAACATTACTTGAAAAGGGATGCTTAAGCAAAACAAAGCCATTTAAAGAGCAACACAAACATGGAGAGGGAGGGGAGCACAGGACTTGGGCCTTCCTGAAGAGGTGGGGTCCCACCTGTGTGGCAGCTGGTGGGACTGAGCAGTCAGCAGGCGCTTGAGGTGACTTCTCTGTGGTCTGTGCACACCAAGTTGGGGGGACTGGCACTTGAGGTGTCCTTGCAGAAGCAAGTGTCAGCATCAAATAAGCATCTCTGTTAGGAGAGAGGTTGAGGACAGAGCGGGCCATGTAAATGACTTCTTAGCTAAAAAGTGCATCAGGCAAGTCAGAGGTGCAACACTTTGATGGGATGCCCACAGAATCGATGTGCTCTAATGCCCATCGCAGATGTGGTAACCTGGGGCTCTGTCCATCCCTATGGGATCTGAGTTCTTCTTCCTGACAGTGATAAGGCTTCAACATCCAAAACACCCATTTCAATGTGGGCTGCAGGATCCTAGAAGCTGCAGAGGACATCCCTCCCTCCCCATTCATAAATCTAGCAACAAATACCTGTATTCAGAACAGAGTATTTGCTGACCCTGAGACTTGAAAGACCTTGGGCTCTTGAATTTCATGGGTTTAGATCCAGATGTCCCACTCATCTCCTAAATAGCCTCAGGTAAATCAGTTGTCTTTCCTCTGTGCCTCAGTTTCCCATTCTGCAACACAGGGAACAAAGCACTTTCTTCCTTTGTCAAGCAGCCAATAACCCTGTTATAGGACAAGAGGGAATGGCTTTACACTGAAAGACAGTAGGTTTAGATTGGATATTAGGAAGCAATTCTTTATTGTGAGGGTGGTGAGACACTGGAACAGGTTTCCCAAAGATGTCCCATCCCTGGAAGTGTTCAAGGCCAGGTTGGATGGGGCTTTGAGCAAGGAAGTGGAAGATGTACCTCCCCTGGCAGCGGGGTGGAACTAGATAATCTTTAAGGTCCCTTCCAACCCAAACCATTTTATGATTCTATGATTCTATATCCCAACGATGTACTGAAAGCATAAGATGGAGAGGGAGGGGTGATTACCCCACTGCTAATGTCTGGAGTGTAAGCTGCCAGGAAACATTATTTTGCAGTCAGAAGACAGACCTGAAAAACATGACCACTGTGTTTTGGTTTTGGCTCTAGCTTTGACTGGTTCTGCACCATCAGCAAGTCCCTCTGGCACCCCGTGAATCAGCTGCCTTCCCCCCCACACCCTGTAGTATCACCCAGAGAACTGTGTTTGGGTGTGTTCTGTCATCTCTTGAATCATGGGAAATTTTGAACAAAATGCAGAAAACCCAGAATGTGCAGTGATTTTTCTGTAGTAATAGAAGTAAGTATTTGGAAACTTTGAAAAGGTCAGGATTAAACAGAACAGCCTATCTCTCACAGGCACAAATTGGGGTCTGCCCAGGGCCTTTCCATTTATTGTCAGTGGACAATGTGGTCCAAATAAGTGCCATGGTGTCATGTGGCTGGTGTCATAAGAATAACAGAATCTTGTGAGAAACAGCCCTCAGTGCAGTGCTTCGCAAAATACAAAGGACTCTATTTTAGGGAATCAGATTTACTATTTGTCCAGGATGAAATGGCAAAAACTCAGGGAGCTATGACCCTGTGACTGCTCCGGTTTTCCCTGGAGACCTTCACAGTCAAAACTATTACAGTCAGCAACCTAGCAACTGCTGTGCAGTGCCCTGAAAAAGCCCATGGACCCCCTTTCAGGGCCAGTTTTCTGGCAGTCTGAGACAAGTCCCCTTGGTGTGATGTTGTGTAGTGGGTGGGTCCACCAGGGCTGTATGTTGTGCATGATGCATGGGCTTGCAAGCAACGACTTCAGTGCCACAGGTGACGGGTGACACAGCTGCAGAAATGAAGCCTTGGTAGAGGCTGCTTTGCAGTGTTAAGTGATTGATGCATGTCTGAAGCAGTTCTGTTTGGTTCTGCTAACAGAGAGTGGACTTGCTCCTGAGGTAACAGGACTGCCCCATGGATTACCCTTGCTCCTACCCAACACTGTCTGAACTTCTTCTCTTCACACATATATGGGAGCAGGAGAAGCCAAGGAGCAGTACAGGGCAACAAAATATTGTGTGGAAAGTCTTGCAAGAGGCCATACCCTCTGCTTTCTGGCATGCCATGGGTTAGCACCTGAAGCAAGTCAATGTAGCATCCCATGCCATCTGCTTGGACAGTTGCAGCAGTAGCAGTGTAGAGGTGACATAGGTGTGTGGTCTTCCACCCCTTGCTTTTCCTGGTGACTGGTTGGAACTGATTGCTTTTTCTTAGGCCTGCCACATGCCCATTGAAAGTGTTTCCATCAACCCTCTTACCGTAGCTAAGGTTTCAGCAAGCTTACCCCTCCTCTCTTTGACATTATTGGTTTATCTTGTCCACTGGCAAAGTTCCCGAGCAATTCAACAATAACAGTTGATTCCCTGTGGTTGCAAAAGTCATCTCTAGCACTGGCTGTTATTGATCATCTTACAGGAACCGGACATTTTCTTTTCCTTTCCCATTTTTAAAAATACATATTTTGAGTTTCAGTCAATTTTAGTGCTCATGGAAGTGAAAGACTGATGGTGTTGACTGGAGCTAAACTTAGCTTTATAAGGCTTCCCCTATGCACACATGTCTACTAACGCACCACATTACCATCTTGCATTAACTTCTGGCCCTCCCAGCCTGGGGCTTACCTCATCAGCTCTTCCAGTCCCCCTTCCTTCCTTGCAGCCTGCCTGGCTCTTCCGGCTCGGGGCTTCCCACATCAGCCTCTCACTATTCACCCATGTAGTGTTGATCTGCCAGGTCTTGGTTAGATGGAGATATGGGACTGGACTAGTTGTTGTTCCCCACCTCATGACGGTGAGAGATGCTGTCAGACTTGCCAGAGCATGGTGAAAGCAGGAGCATTTCACTGTGCAGAGTGACAGCTCATAAGCCAGTCTTTCTCTTACGTAGTCATTGAGACCTTTCTAGCCATTGTTACCTGCAGCCCAGGTGTTCCGGAACAAATAAAAGAGCACACTCTGGCATCCCACTTTGCTCTCAGGGTGAGGTGTGCTCTGTCCAGATAAACCTAGCAGAACTGGCATGGGACAATGGAGCTGGGTAGGACAGGTAAGGGGGATATGCTTTTCCCTCTGCACTCTTCTTCCAGTAGCTCCAGACTTATGCCAAAATCAGACTGAGCCCTTACTCATCTCATGACCCTGTTCTGTGCTTTCTCATCTTCTGCAGTTCTGTTGTTCTCTGAGGGTAGCCAGTGTGAAACATACTGTGTCTAGGATGCCACCTGTCCTTTTGCCCCATCATGGGGATAAATGGCCATCTAGCTACAAGCTGTCCAAGCAAAAGGAGTGTCAGAGTCAAATGACCCACTTGTTGAGAAGCCCTGGTACTTCAGCATCCCCTCTTTCTATCAATCATTTAGAAAACAGGTGCTCACTGCCCCAGAAAACTACTAAATTGTTACTGGCATTTCAAATCACCAGTTCTAAATAAAATACCAGAAAGTCATAGCATGTCATTTCATTTTCAGGGTATTGTTCCTTTTCTAAAAAAATAACAAGTCCAAACATACATTTTAGTCTCCTTGGTGTGGAGGGAAAAATAGCATGTAAGGCTAAAACAAAAATAGAGTTTTTTATTTTGAAATATTGATTCAAAATAGAGAGGAGGAATAAATTTTGAATCAAATCAGAATTTCTGGTGAGAACATACCCATTATTCGCTTGTCTTCTTTATCCTTTCCTCTCCTCTCCTACTGTAGTCAATCAGGTAAATTAGGTAAGAAAAAATAACAGCAAGCAAGGACACACATCAGTGATGCCAGGGCTTTCATTAAAATGTTTTAAGTTGGGACAATGGCTCTATTAATCTTCCACCCTCCATGAGAATGTGTAGCACACATGCCTCTACTCTAGTGAGCCTGAGAACAAAATGGCTGTTGTCTTAGCAAGCCAACCGAGACCCTAAATTTTTAGTGCAAAGAAAGGTCTCCCTTTGGTGGTAGTGGGTGGATCCAGGGGATGGATGAGTGCAGTACTAGCGGTACCACCATGCCCTCTCTCTGCTGTGCAGGGAGCTTTGCCACATGTATCCTGCCTGATAGGTCAGTAGGGACTGAGCTTCTGGCTATGGGCTCCCACGAGGTCCCTGTGCCCCAGAAGATCTGCCCCAGGATCCTGGAGCTAAGCCAGCTTGTGTTTAATTGTTTTGCCTTCCTGAACTTGTTTTCAGCCTGTATCCTCTTTGTCCTGAATCCCTGAGGACAACTCTGGGCTGCTCAGTTAATTGGAAGTGGCTAAAGCCGTGGAAGGCAGCTCTGCAGGTGGAGGGGGCGTTGTTGGGTTCAATTTGCGGAGACTGTTGAAAATCTCTTGCTTAGTTTAACAGTCATTCGCTATTAGGGTGAGATGCTTGTCTGGGTACCTGTGAGAGATTTCTGAGAAGTCCCAAGGGACTGTCGAAGTGATGGCAATTATCTTCATCTGTGCTGTGTTTTATTAAATAATGGTGAGGACCGTGAGAGCTGGAATTGAGGAGAGGACATAAAGCTGAGTGAGAGGACATGGGAACAAGGTGCATGTTGGAAAATGAAGGAGTAAGGAGCATGCTCACATGGCTAGGTATATGTAAGAGTGATTAAAGAGAATGGAGAGGGAAAAATAACGAGCATGCTGACTCAGTCTGTAACAGACAGAGGGTAATGATCAGGGAGGCTGGAGTTAAAAGGGAAAAGAAGATGGGGTATCAGTGGGATGGCCCCTTTCATGAGAAAGACAGAGAGCAAAAAGTCACAATGGAGAAGTGTGTGTTTGTGCATGTGATGCCTGTGCACGTAACACAAGGGAAGAGGAAAGAAGGGAATATGTGTAATGCCAAATCCTTGGTAATTTAGTCTGCCAGGAGGAGGGAAGGGGCTGGAGCCGACAAGAATCCGCACATGCTGGTGAGGCATTTCCCAGCCCTGGAGTCCAGGAAGGCAGTGGCATTTAGGTTTATGCTGATGACACATCTTTCCACTTGGGCAAATGGACGGATTCCCTCTCTAAATCACTCCAACGTGATTTTAATAGCAGGCAGAGGTGGCTTTTGGATAATAAATGGGTACTAAACCCTAAAGAGACACAGGCTGTGTCATACAGAACAGATGGTAAATTAAAAAGAATGGAAGTCCGTGACTTTGCTTAGCTCTGCTTCAAGCTGGGGAGCTCTCACTCTTGTTATACTAAGTATTTAGTATTTACACTGCAAGGTTTCTTCTTCTCCTACCCTGACTTGGAAGATTGCAATTATGTGTAATAACAGTGAGATCACACTGATTAGAGAGGTGGCAGGAATGGCAAACCTGCATGATGGTGATGATAATCATCGTTCTTATTAGTGATCATCAATAATTAATAATTGCATTGTTTATCCTTCATCAGTGGCAGAAAAGACACCCAGACATGCCAAAAGGTTTAAAAATCAGCTTGCTTTGTTTTGTTTACTGACAGAGAAAGTCTTCCTTTGCATTTGCTTTTTACTTGGCATTGCCAGGGCCCTAGGTCCCTTTTCACCTTCCAAAGGGTATTTAAGCCAATGCTTAGTGCCCTTTGGCTTCAACGGGATGAAAGCACATGTTAAGGGCTAAACACATATTGAAGCACACTGCAGAGCAGTGACTGAAGGGAGCTTGCCTTTAGAGTGATTGGAGCACTGCGGCCAGAAAATGTATTAAAAACACCAATAGATCAGAAGTGAAGCTGCAGTAGAAACCCTCTCTGGGCATGCGGCAGGGTGTGATGTGATCCTTTGAAGATGATCAGGTGATTCAGATCCAGCTGTTCCTGCCAGCTTTCCCCTGCCTTCTCCCTGCTCACAAGAGCAAAGCTGACCCCTCAGGAGTACCAAGCTGAAGTGCTGCAGGAGGCAGCGTGGGAAGTTTCAGCAGAGACCCCTGCAGATGGGAGATGCATCCTGGTGTTAGCCGGTCCCTCTGGAGTGGGACAGCAAAGAAGCTATTTGGCTCTCTCTCGCTTTGACAGTATTACTGCAGAGAATGCAAAGTGATTGTCAGAGTGTCAGTGGGAACGAGTGCATATTCATAAGTCAAATGTGTGTCATGGTACATTTTGGGCAATTTCACAGCCTTGTGAACTGGGATAACTGGAATTGTGTGATAAAATCTAGCAAGGCATTTCAGTAAGAAAACACGGAAGTGCATAAGCACAGAAAAAAATCATTGCTTTACACACAAAAGCAGACAGTTAAGGCAACACTGTTATTCTTCTCTGTCTAATATACATGAGAGGGAGCAAATCCTAGAAGCAACTGAAGGCATAAAGACAATCACTTACCAAGGCCATAAGATATTGATCTTGCCCCACCTGAGCTCTGTCAGGCTGGCATATTGGAAGATGTTCATTCCTTTTAAACAGATATACGACAAAGAAAGCGTGAAGACAGCACTATTAACCTAGAATGTTGCTTGGGAGATCTAAGAAAAAAAACTCCTTCATCTCCTGGGACCTCAGTTCTGTTACAGCCTCTCTGGAAAGAAGCCTTAAAGAGAAGTACTCCTGGCTCTGCTGAGCTTTTGGGGGGGGGGGGGGAAAGGAGGAAGATGAGTGCATTTATGTTTTCATTGCAGTTTCACATAAAAGGCTCTAACTTTACAATTGTGCAGGCTCCTACTCCTCACTAATTTAGGGCAGTAGTCTCAAATGTAGCCCACCTAATGGCAGATAAATAACTCCCCATACAGTAAAAATAGCAGAGAAGCTGAGGAGAGGAATGGCAAAAAAGAATAACTTCGATTAAATGTCTTTTTTTAAAAAGAAATATTTTTAATTCTCACTCTCCTCAATCTATGCACTTCATTTAAACTTTAGTGACTGTATATGATGTACATGTTTGTAAAATAATCTTCACGAAGAAAAATTGCCTTTAATAATTTGAGGAAAAAAATGTTGAAGAATCCTTGAAGCTTAAAGCAAGTTGTTATTTTCTATCACTAATGATGAAGATTACAGTCACTAATAGTGGCCAACTAACAAGAGATGTTCAGTGTATGCAGCACCATGCAAGTGTGGAGAGCAGATGTTCTTTTCCCCTTTAAGCTCATCATCCAAACAGACAAGGCATTCAGAGTGCGAAATGGATCAGTCACACACACTACACTGAACTGGGAGATCCAGGCACATTTGCAGGAAGCTGAGCATCCAACTAACTTGCTAATAGAATAGTAGTGTTATAGGATGATGGATGAAATGGAACATAATTATATGTTTGTTTATTATGTCACCACAACCACCATAAGAAGACCAGGCTTTTAAATAGCAAACCCCCTCCCCCCTCTCCAGGAATGGTCCAACAAGTAGAAACGAAAGTGTGGCATCAAACAGAAAAAAAATAACCAAACAAAAACTAAACACCGTTAAAGTAAGAATGTTTGGGGCTTTTGTCAGCTATATTGTGAGGAGGTTGACAGAAACTCAACTACACAAAATTAGTTTGATTTGCTGGTGTTTGATTTCATAATATTCCACAATTTAGGTTTACCAGTTTTCATGAACACAATAAAAGAAAAACAATACTTTTCACACCAAGAAACCATTTCCGTAGATTTATTACTAGTAGGAAATTATAGGTTCAACAAGTGAAAAGAGATTCAATGAGTAGGTGAAAGGGATCCGAAGAAATGAGAGGACACAAATACAATAAAGTGGAATAAAGATCAAAACTAGGAAAGAAAAAGGTTATAGTCTTCAACTTTAAAATTTCCACAACTTGTGACTAATTTGGTAAGATGTTCCTACCAGCTCTGACATGTAGCCTTTAGGCTGAAGATATACTGAAGTAGCCAGCAGCATTCGGTGTCACAGAAGGGCAGACTAATACAGATGTCTCAGTGCAGACTGAAGCACCTCACCATGGTTTTCAATCCTGTTTGTGTACCTCTAAAAATTGCCTAGTAGTGGTACAGATCCCTTTATCACCAACTTACTTTTGGAGATATTAGAGTGACTTTTCTTTACCTTTTGTGTTTCCCTTCAACACAGTCCATAAGCCATTAGCAGAGCTGAATAAGTTGAAAACCACTGCATTAGATAACTGTGCTTGAATAGAGCCTTTGGAAGCTGGTTCTGCACAGGAGTGACAACTTCCAGCTTAGCTGTGCACACATTGCCTGTGAGGTTACATCCCAGGGTCTGTTTATTCAGACAGACTGCCGTGTTGGTAAAGCAAGATGTTAGTCAAAGTCTGGGAGAGTGTCAGAGTCAGCTGAGAAGGTTAATAAACCATGCCTTTAATGATTAAAAGTATTTTTGGGCTGTAACAGCACTTGAGCTTTTCTGAACTTTCCTAACATATTTTTTATCCTGAGGCTGTTAAAAATATATCTGTCCTTTTAGGATTATGACAGAGGTGTACAGAGAGCCATGTGAAGAAAATTTTTTTTTCAAATCTTCAACATTCAGTGTCATTTCAAATTTCAGAAAATAAGTGTGGAATACAGCCTCATGACAATTTTGTGACATCCACCTCTCTATCTCCATGTGCCTTTTATCCAATAGGAAAATAAAACATTCCATTAAGGAAGACTGAAAAAATTAAAACGTGATTGCCATTTCCCCCCCACCAGTTTCTCAACTACCTACATTTATGTTTTGCAACTGACTGGAATCCTGCCACCTTTTGTTCACTTCATATATGTTAAACACAGAGTGCTTTCTTGTCCCTTGCTGCATGTGTGACCCTGTCAGCTAGGATGCCAGGTGGAAGGGATGGCAGTGCTGGTAGCATGGGACACAAGAAGGAAAAGGTCATTGCATGAAGCTGCAGGAGGATATGGCTCCAGGTTATTCAAAGAGATGAGTGCTCACCACAGCACTCACTCCCCTGAGCCACGAACCCATCTAAGCCCTTGTATGGCCCCATTGCTTTGGGTGAGGAAGAGGCAATGGTCCTGCACTGCAAAGAAGTCCTTTGACATTTCTTTGGGGAAAACAAGAAGTAGAAGTTGGTTGAATGAGGTTTGAATGTTATATGTGAAACTTTACCTTATAAACTCCATCTCCTATATGTTTCCTGTAGAGCACTGAACCTCAAACACCAGCCCTATTAAAAAAAGTATGAGTGTCTTTTAGATGAAAAGCAGCCTTGATTAGTGACAAGGGCATTTTCACATCAGCAACAGCAAGTTCAAGGCAACTGCTGTTCATGTTAAAGCGAACACAGCTTTGCAGCACACAGAAAGCACGCTGCCATCTGTGCTTAATTACATTTGTATGGGGTCTTGCTCTTCAAGTCATTTTGCAGAGTCCAGTACTATTGATTTCATAAAAGTTACATAAATCTGACTGCCATTGCTATTATTAAATTTCACTAGCTGTTTCACTGTGGAACCTTGAGATTCTCTCTCTTCCTGGGTACTGGTGCTGGAATACACAGGGACATTTCTGTGACTTTTTTTGGAGATACACCTCAACGGGCCATTTTTAGGATTGAATTAGAGTGAAAGGCAATCAGGACAGACAAACAGAGCTGCTATCAGCATATGCAGAAGAAAGGAACTAATCTCAGCCAAAATAAAGTGGACTTCTGCCATCTGGGAGAAAAAAGAGATGCCCTGACTTTCCTGAATTGCTTCCGATGTCCCAGCTGTATTGATCTGGACAGACAGTTGCCCTATACTTTGAGCAGAAATCTACTGGATTTCTGCACCAATGGCTGCTGTGACTGTCATAGAGAATTGCTACAGATGCAGCTGATGCGTGCAGATTGGTCTATGTACGCACAGGGGACCCAGTGTGCAATGGATGGGACCTACTGCTTTTGCATCTGCCAGTATTTCATCTACCAGCATGCCTGGTCGTTGGCTACCCTGATGGGTTAGAGATGTGGTTCTGCAGGAGGGATGAGAACAGAGAGTGTGTATTAGTATTGCTTCTTTTTAGCTAGTTTATGAAGTTTGGAAACCTGGCTGTCTTAAAATACTCAATGTTCCTTTAGTTACACCAGATCCATTCAGCAGCTGTGACTGAGATGCCATGCCTTGGACTCCAGTGCCAGCCACAGTGCATGATGTCCATGTTCATCAGCTGTGTTCTTGCACATTCAGTGGCCATGTACTGATTCACAACAAGAGAAATACTGGGGGCCTTTTGCACTCTACTTCTGGTTTGAGGGTTTTTTCAATAATCCTGAATTGCCTTCTAAAGATTTTCCTTATAGCCTTGTCAGCTAAAAAACTCAAATTTTTTCATATGAGTTTGTTGCAGGCAAAATAGTCTCAGTTCAGGGAATTTTACTGAATTTGATTTATTTCCAATTAACATAAACTTTTATTTACTGATTTTGTGATGGAAAACAAAGAAGACAGATAATTAAACACCAAGGGAAGCTTCTTCCTTCCCCATTCCCCACACTCAGCTTCAGTCCAACACCTCTCTCCCATCAGACCCCTTCCCTCTATTTTCACTGTTTTACACACAGTCGTTGCCAGTACCTTTGGTGAGGAGATGAGCAGTGTAGAAGGTAATTTTTTGCTGTTGCTCCTGGTTTTCCCTCTTTTCTTTCCCTGCTCTTTCCTCCCACTAATACCCTTCTCCAGACTGGGTCAGCCACAGGAGGCTGTCCATTCAGGGGTGTCCCTGCTCCAGCGTGGGTCCCCCACAGGCACAGTGCCCTCCCAAGGTTACCCAGCATGGAGTCTGTCCCTTCAAAAGTCATTCCAAGCCCTGCCCCCTTCCACATGCTTCCTTCTGTATCTGTTGCTGTGTCCCTTCCTGTGTCTCGTTTTGTGCATCCTCACATCTCCTCCCATTTCTCCTCTTTTTTCTTCTCTCGTGTGTCCCCGTGTGTCCCTTCCAGAGCTTCCTGTCCTAGTGGTGCTGTCCTCCCTTAGCACTGTTGGCTGGGACCCCTCTGACTGGTCGTGGCCTTAGGATGAGATGTGTTGGTGCCATCTGTTACAGAGAGAGACAGGACTAACTGGGACCAGTACAGGGCAGCCCCTGATCCCTCCTGCACCAGGCAGCCTGTGCCTCCTCCACTCTTACCAAAATCTGAGAGTGATGCCCAACAGAGTGTCCTTTTAAAAGAGAAGAACCTCTTGTGGTCAGATGCAGCCAGGGCTTTGAGAGGAGAAAAAGAATCTCACATTACAGGGTGTGAGGCTTAGGGTACACTCCTGACATGAACTGGTACAAACAGTGACATATCTTGGGCATCAGAGGGGTCACCGCTGGTTTCTGCACAGGAATGCCAGTGAAAAGGAGTCACTGGCAGACTTCTGATGGACATGCCTCCCTTCCTCCCTGAGGCACCTTTTTTTTCCTCTATCTATGTACATCCTGGCCTTCCTGCACATGGGGGTATTCAGAGAGAGAGTTCAGAGGGAATTTCCACCTTGAAAAATGTGTCATCCATTTTTTTTTCCAAAAGAAGCCAAAGTTGCCTAAGTTTTCATTACTGAAGTTTAATGGGAAGAATGTTGGATAGGAAGTCAGCACAAGCTCAGGTCTGCTCCCAGCTCTGCCACTGGTGAGCTGGATCCAGCACTTCAACATCAAAATGGTTTTTTTTTAATTAGGGACCCCAGACTGTGCCTGTTATGGTGTATTTAGTCTGGAAGCTGTACAGAACAGAGTCTGCCTCTCACCATGTGTATGAGACACCCGGCACAACAGGGACCTGGTCCCTGCTGAAGCCTTGAGGCACGACAGTAACACAAATAATAAATAATAATACCGTTAGCAAAAGAACATACATATTTATATGAATATGTACTGATGCAAAGCACCGCTGATTGACAGCAGTGCTCAGCACACTCACGGTGCCGGGATTACATTATATCTGTAGTCATGGCTTTGTACACAAAGTGCAGCCCATAAATTAAACCGGCAATGATCTCTGCCAATGGCACCAGCCTCCTCACTCACTGCCCTCCTGGGGTGTCACACAAATAGCTCCTCACCAACATGTGGCCACCTGGTTGGAGTGAGGGGCAAGTAGAAGGACAGCTAGGATGGGAGCTTTTTCTCTCCTATGCATCTGACTCCATCATGCAACATCTGGGATTGCCCCTTGTGTTGCCAAAGTGTCTTCCCAATGGGAAACAGCCCTTACTCTCCCCTCCTTTCCATTCTCCTTGTCTCCTGTACTCCTGCCTCAGTCTGTGCAGCTACCAGGCAGAGCTCCAGACATGCAGCATGGTGTGTTTTCCCACAGTAACTGGCACTGTGAGCAGACCTGTTTCCCACCTGTTTAAACCCTTTTGGCCTAGCTGGGTACCCTCTGGTTGAGGGCCAGGGACCTGAGCACTGGTGCAAAGGAAGTTCTCAAGAACACACACCAGCACCCGACCATGCCGACAGATCTTCAGTGCTGGTGGTAGCATCTCCCTGAGTCATCAGCATGGAGTGTGCTTCGAGCAGCTCTGCATAAACACCGCCTTCAGATGGTGTAGAGGAAGTATTTTAACTCACCCACATCCCATAAATGCGACTTGATGGCAGCAACAGAACTGTCATCACCCTTGATAAACAGATAGGGTGTCACTTGTTTTTCCCTTATTTCTCCCCCATAGCCATCTTCCGTGTAGCATAGGGGCATGTCAGGTAAATCTGTGCCTTTCTCCCTCTCCAGGAAGTCTGTGTACATGGTGGAGGAGGGAGTCTGTGCACAGACATCTCCATGGCTCCTATGGACTTGTAAGGAAGATTCACATAGGCAGGAGAGTGATCAGGTCCCAGATGCTCAAGAGAAAACAGCAGAGTAATTCTCCACTGCTGTTTCTATGTGCTTCAAAAAGACATTAGAGAAGAGAGAAATGCATAACTGAAAGGTGATGAATAATTTGGGGAAATGGGGTCACGCCCACCCACCCATTTGTAGAGCTTAGAGATCTGTATAAAGATGCAAATGAATACATCTGTTGTGTCATTAAATGCAACTGCAGCAACCTAGATGAAAGGGAAAGTGAGTGAAGGAGTGAGGGAGAAATGCTGACTGGTAATAGTGCCACAAAGTTGTCTTCTGTGATGAGGATCTGCCAAGTGCAAAGCCCCAGGCTAGTGCTGTGGGTCCCTGTTCAGTACCCATTTTTTCTCTCCTTCTCTGCTGCTTCTCGTAGTCTCCTCACCTGGCAGCAACCGGATTTCCTTGTGTTCTTCGTATGAAAGCTGTGGAAGCTGATGGACATGGAGCCAGTGGTTTAATCCCCTCTTTCATCTCCCCGTGGAGCCTGGCTACCGCAGCTGGTGTTTTGTAGGGAGGGGAGAGGACAAGGCAGAGGCACCTGCGTCTCTGATGGACAGCAGCCCTCTGCTGCTGGAAGCACCTCTGCCTCTGGGAAGGGATGGGGTATGGGGTCAATGACAACGCGTGTGCACAGGCTGCTGTGAGTAATTGAATGTGGGAGTGATCCTGACAGCATCTCTGGCCCCACGCACTGCCGGGGCATGAATCATCTGTGACGCCAGGGTCTGAAAAGACACTTTAGAAATGTCACAGCCAGAAGGACCTGTTAGTGTGACACCCAGCATCAGGCTGGCGCTGGTGCCCAGACACACTGGCTCAGCCAGGGGAGGGAGCAGAAACGTTCCCCATTCCCTCAGCAAAACAGAGAGGATTCTTGGAACACTCCACACCCCTCCTTGCCATCTTCACCACACATCCCTGACAGAGTGCAGGGGTCCTCCTGTCTGCAAGTGCTCAACACTCCCTCTGTCTTGCTAGTGTTCCCTGGCTGACAGGTGGGGAGAACATTGTATTTATGAGAGCCCCACTCCTGTTCCTGCAGGTTGCTGTGCTCCTCTGTGTCAAGGTTTTCTACATTCCTTTGCTCTTCTGAATGCTTTCAGAAGACTGCTGCAGTGGGCACGTGCTCTGAGGCCCTTTCTCCTGGCTTCCTGGGGCTGGAGCTTTTGTCACTAAATTCAGGTCTGGTGTCTGATTTCCCCTGACACTTAGACTTGCCAGTGGGAAGCTGGCTGGGCAGTTGCATATGCCATGAGATTACCTGATTTTGGGCCTACTATTTTATATGCTTTTCCTTTTCAGGGCTACCTAGAAACATAAACAAGGAATGCCTCAGCTCTGACAAAATTACTTTTATGTGCATGTTTTTCTCTTTGGGCAAGTGCAGAGGGAAAAGCACAGATCCATAGAAAACCAGAAAAAAACTACACACAGGATTCGTTGTTGCACTGCTTTGCAAATATCTTTGCATTTTTTCAGGACCCTTACAAGTCCTTCCTGTCCTTCCTCCCTCCTTTCTGCTCATTCTAAGCTTCTGGTGGCTTCAAGGGACATGGCAAGCGTAATACTTGTCTTCTTATGACTTTGGCTTTTGTTTTTATTGTTTATACAAAGGCCAGCAAATGAAATTCAGAGTGATCTTCAGTTCCCATATAACTATTTTGAACTTCAATCTTCTAATCAATGGTGGTTGTTTCCATTTTTCCCTTTTTTTGTTCCAAGTAGGGTGCATAAGCATTCTGAATTCCATGCTATCTCTCTTACTGCTTGGCCCTACTGAGTTTTTCTCCTTAGCCATCTTCTGGAGTGACTGTGCCATGGGGGTCTCTGAGGCCTCTGCAAAACTTTGCTGGAGGAGCTCCCAGTTCTCACACATACACAAATGAGTGTTTATACAAATACATACATATATATTATATACTCTCTCCTAATACATTTTACTTTTGGCATTGGAGAAGTTAGCCTTTTCAAAGGGCCAAGTATATATATATTATTCCTTGACAGCACACTCTCTGTGCGCATATGCAGTGTAATCAAATCATGATCACTGGTCCCTGTAGCTGCTTCCAGGGATTGGCAGCTCCTGCTGCAACAGGTCTAAATGAGCATCCAGTGAATAAAACCTTTTATTAACTCTACCATCCAGGTGGCCAGCTGGACAGGCATGTGCAAGCCCTTTTCTGGGTGTGTATGTCTGTCCAGGTGCAGGGACACTCACAAATGTAAAAGCAATCTTTTTTCCTAGCATTTTTTAACGTGTTCATATGGTTGATATTGTACAAAAGTTTATGCAGGTGCATATGTCTGCTTTTCCCAGTGACATTTCTCTACACTGTTATTAACCAGTCATACACTAATCACCCCGTTCAACATGGATCATTGAATAGCTTCTCATGCCAATTTGCAGTCCAGGAGCTTATCATTCTTCTAGGTTATTTATAACTGTCCTCAGTGTTTCTCTCTCTTTATTTATGGCTCCCAGACTGCTTCCTATCAAGCCTGTGTGTATCAGTTTAATGTGCTCTTGAATACATTCAAGTCTGAATTCTTTTTCCTTACACTGATTTCCACATTTGCCTATCTCAGACTGCACCCCTCATTGACTTGAGACCCACCTTTCAGAGGCAACCAACAGCTTAGACCACCATTTCTTTCTTCTTCATCCTTTCTAATGAGAACAATGGTAGACTTTTACCTCAAACTGAATGTATTGTTTTCACAGTAGAAAATTATCATCTCTACACTTCAGAAGCACTGGTGATGTTTCCTGTTGGCTGCATAAAACCTCTAGCATATTTTCAAATTGGAATTCTTCCATAACAACTGTATTTTGAATTTTCATGCTACAGAGCTGAGCAGAATCACTATTAAATCGTTAATTTAGCAGTGCCTGAAAGACTCCAATAGTCAACCTCTAAAAAGTTTTACTAGTAAACACAAGGATCAGTCTCTGCTCTGAAGAATCAAGTAACTGAAAAAATGCAGTGGTATCTTTAATGCAGAGCATCACCACTATGACTTTTCTCACTCTGTTTTTCCTCAAATGTTTGTAACTACACTGTTAAAATTTCCAAGTAATGTGACTAATCCCTGCAGGTTTCAGCAATGACAATAATATCAAATTCCTTCTCATCAACTGGAATTTCTATTTCCAGCTTGCCTGTTCCCCTGATGTCTAGGACCGCTGTATAAGCAGTAGGAAAATCTCTTTTCTTCACAACTTCAGCACAGCAGCTCAATTTGTTTGCAGCATGCTGAGCTGGAGTTCGTATTGCATTTGCCTTCTTAGCACCTTCCCTTTGTGTCATCAGTCAAGTGATCGCCTGGCTGCTCCAGCTTGTTTCTGACAGAATGGAGCAGCTTTGAGATGGAAGCCATTCTGCTCATACATGGTTGCATATCTATATAAAAGACTGAAGACAGCATTATGAAACCTCCAGCAACTCCACAAAACACTGCACCCACTTATTTCATACCGACACCGGAACATTCTTTTTTCCTATTCACCAGCTGGTGAGAAGTGTCAAGTGACAATGCTAGCAGATCACATGAGGAATCTCTGCCTTCAAACACCAGACTTCATTAACATGAGGACAACTGCATCAACCCTGCTGCTATTGCTTGTTGAAGGTGTTTACACCCCAGAGTACTCCTGTTCCTTGGTTCCTTCCTCAGTAGCTGGCAAGAGTTGGGAGAAAGGGTGCACATAAACCTCTGAGTAATCAGCAGTTTCTCACCAAGTGCAACAGAGGATCTGCCAAATCAGGTATCATCTGGGAATATCTTCCTCAGCATGTAACAACTTACATGCCAAGGAATTGTACAGAACAACAAGCACTCCTCTTCCTCCTCAGTCACACTCACAGCCAGTGTGCTGATCTGGCTGTTTGTCATCTGTTGTGTTGACACCATTCTGGGACAAACCAGCAGCATGGAAACTTCTACTGCCCGGTCTCATCAGCTAACAATCTTTATGTTCTCTTTATAGGAGACCGATATAAACTGAAATTTGATGACCAGAAGGAAAAAAAAAAAAGATTTCTGTTTCTGTTGGTAGTACTGGACTGGCAGTGTGTGATAATCAAACAGAGACCAATTCAATAAATTATCAATTTAACAAAGTACTTGAAAATGTAGTTTTCTCTAATCATGTCTCTGAGATGTCTCTTGTTTCTTGTCTGACAAAAGATGTAAATACAGGCAGCCTCCAGCATGCACTGAGGTACTCTGAAGTAGCAGCCTCAACTGTGTAAAAAATGGTTACTGTACTGTAGAGCAAAATGATGACATAAAGCATGTCTCCAGGGCTGCCTGGCACTAATGACTTTAATACAGTGAGTTGAACAAACTTATGTGGCAGCGGTGACTGTGAAGAAGGACTTTTAACTTGCCTACAATAACTACCTTGCTAGGAGCTGAGTGTTTTAGGCAGGGTGATGAATAGTGAATAGGAGCCATAGGAAGGCCAGTGCATGGAGGCAGTGCAGAAGGCAGATCTGGATGGGGCAGGGTGCAGGACACAGCTGTAGGAGAGCATCTCTGGCAGCAGTAGAAGGATGCGGTGAAGTATGCCTTTAATTCCTAAAGCATGCAGCAAAAAGCTTGGCTGCACGGGGAAGAATTTGCCAAATCAGGACTTGGAATGCTGAAGTAATACAGATAAAGGTGCATGCATGAGTGCTCACTTACCCCAAGAGATGTACACATGGGTAATGGCTGGGGATGCTGGCAAAGGTCCCATGACCTCAGATGAATCTGTAGCAGATTTATGCCACACAGGAGTATAATTATGAAATACTGTGCTGAGGGTATGGGTGGGTATCCTAACACAGCTCATACCACAGTCCTTGTGCACTAGCAGACAGTGACATCAGAAGCAGCAGAGTTATAAGAAGCAGCACTCACAGAGCTGATGGAGGGCTGAATGCAGAAACCCTCTTGCTTTGTGACTGCATCCATCCCAGGCTGATGTTCTACCACCTGTAGGTTTCCTCCTGCAATCAGTCTCAGTACTATCCACCAGGCTAAGCTGTACTTCCAATTATATTTATAGTCCTATTAGTAAAACTGGTGATCTATCCATAGACAAGCCATGAACACAAGAAGAGAGTCAAACACAGCCAATTACTTACTGCAAGAGGTAAACTGTGCCATCAGCAAAATTTCGTATATCTGTTGTTCTCCGCTCTCTCTTAGATCGTTAATAAACATATTGAACATCCCTGGTCCTGATGCTGATCCCTGGAGCATCTTGCTATTAACCTCCTTTCATGCAGAGAATTGGACGCTTATTCCTTCCCTTTGTTTCTTACCTCTTATCTAGGTTTTAATCCATGTCAGGACTTTGCCTCCCACCCTACGGGTAACAAATTTCTTTAATAGCCTTCTGTGAAAGACTTTATCAAAAGGCTTTTGAAAAGTTTAAATAAATTATATCCCCCCCACACCCCTTTTCCTCAGTCCAGTATTTCATTAACTCTTCCCCAGAATCCTAATAGGCTAGAGAAGCACAAGTCACACTTACAGAAACTGGCATACAGGTTTATCTCTATCGTGTTAGGCTCACCTAGAAGCTTTCTAATTCTATCTTTAACAATTTTTTTCAGTGTTTTCTCCTTGTTCTGAGGTAAGGTGCTCTGTTTTATAATTGGATCATCTTTGGCTTCTTTGTAAAACATGGTGACGGTAATTACCTCCCCCTCCCAGCTCCTCAGTCCCACAGGTGTCTGTACAGAGAGCTATTTGAATAAGCCACTGTCTGCTTTGGTTAAGAGCTCAGCTACTCTGAACTTCCCTTCCTTGGGCATTCAAAGATGCTTATCACCCACTTGGAAGTTCACATCTTCATCTGATGTTCCATCTCTCATGCCTCTGACCCTTCTCAGCCTTGGACTTTTACAAACATCTAAAAGTTACTCCCTCCTCTTACTCTTCTCCTCACTTCCCCATGTGAAAAAGCCCAGAAGAGACAAATATATTTTTCCATGTGCCTGCTGCAATGGTAGACATGGATGGGAGTGGCAAGTTGCCTAAGGCAGCGAGTATTTCAGCTTGGTGAGCTGGTGGTGTTGGCTCTTCTACCATTTCAGCTACCAAAAGTTTGTTCTGCTGACACCTCAACCCTCCTGCTTCATCCTTGTGGTTAGCCAGGAGGTCATAAAGACAATATTGATGGCCATTACGCACTTACACTGTCTTTGAAAGGCAGCAACTTTAAACCACCTTGTTTGAAATAACTGATGGGAAGATCTCTGTTGGTTCTGGGAATGCAAAACAGCACACATACACGGAGGGAGAGCTGACTTCCACCAGTGTGAGAGTACAATTGGACATCCCCAAAGCAGCTTTTTGCATGGCAGAGGTGGGAATTTCCTTCTTCTTTCCCCCACAAAGACAGCTCTCCTACTGTAACAAGGTGTTTTTCAGTTCCATGGTGCATTTCACCCAGGCAGAAGAACACGTGGCCAAGCTGTGGCTGTCATGAGAGAGGAAAATCAGGCCTGAAAAAGGTCTCTCTGCTGACCCTCACAGCTGCTGCACACATGCCCAGCAGCAGCTTAGCATACTGCTTTGTAGCATGAGGCCCAAAGGTTGGCTCAAGCAATGAATGACATGCACAGGTCTCCATGATGTGCAGCCACTGAATTAAAGCCTGGAAGACACTACAAGTTATAGCAGTCCCTCAACCAGGCCCAGGAAGGAAGAAGACTTGCAAAGGAGCTGTGCACCCTGACCTTGCCTGTGTCTCACCAAACGAGGACCTCTCTGTCCTTCCATCCCCCAGAGTCTACTCTACACGTGGCTCTCTAACCACAGAGCCACTATCCCTATGTGTCGCTCTCAGCTCCTTCGTAGGCTGAAACCAGCTCTAAACAAGAGCTGGAGTCACAGAGGAGACCGAGGAGCTTTGCAGGAGATCTCCTCATGTCCCCACACTTTTGGAGCTGCAGCACTGTCAGTCTGAGGAGGCTGTTTTCCCTGAATGGCTGAGGAAACTTTTTATGTACAAGTTGTTCTGAAGGCTGCCGCCACAGGACAGCTCCTGTGCTGTGGGAAGGATGGCTCCGTGACCTGATCTCTCCTTTGTAATCAGCTACTGATTTGGGAGAACTCCACCATTTCGCTCCCAGGGGGAAGTTAGGTGTCCACAGAATCTGGGCATGGCTTTGCCACGGTATAGTTTGTTCAGCAAAGGTCATTATACCCTCCTTAATCTCCATTTTACATCTCCCTTGCTGCACTTTAAATTCTCTTGTATTACTATAATTTGGGCTCTATTTCCATATTTTGGAAAGTACCTCACTGAATGACTGTACCTTTCCCTTTATTCATGGTGTCACTCCTCAGCATTACTTTCCACCTGTGGGGAGGATGTATATGCATCATATGGAAGTAGGTTAGGACTATAGTGAATGACCTCATATCATCTGGCTGTTCATCACTCTTCTAATGGATGTATAAATTGGTTTTTGTAATACAACTACAATGTTTCTTCCTACAAACCCTGAGACCACGCCCAAAACAGGCCAGTTTATTGTACCTATAGAGAGCTCTTGCACATCTTTTAATGAGGCCTGAACATGACCTTCAGGCCTTGGGTGCTTGAACACCATCCATCACCACTATGTCAGGCTTTCCTGCACCAACTGTCCCACAGGCTGTGTGGAGCATTCAGGGGGAGCAGGCTCTATGGGCAGTGCTCACAAATTCCCTCTAGGCTGCTCTTTCATTACGATCACAAATCCCCAGTATCCAGGACTCAGAATGTGTGCTGCTCCTGTGTTTTGTTATGCCTTGAAGTTTCACATATTTCCTGTTCCACATGAGTCATTAGGAAGAGTTATTGACAAACAGAAGCTGTTCAAAGGAGAGCAACTGAAATGATCAAGGTAGTGGAGGGATTGATTTAGAAAGAAAGATTAAAAGGATAAAGTCTGGAGAGATTGGTTAAACAGCAACTACTGTGAGCATGATAACCTACACATACTTAAAAAGTATTTCAGAAACAGGAAAACACTGGTAGCATGATACATGGGGAGACAAGTGAAAACAGGCAGGAATTGAGAGCAACCTGAATTTTCCCTTTGAGATTAGCTTTCAGACAATAGGAAAGAAAATGTTCACTGTCACTAGCCTAACCTGATGGCACGATGTAAGAAACCCAATTACTCTCAATTTTATAAACCCTAGGACAAAAAATACTAGTAAATGTAATATAAGGTGAGATGTCTAGGGATGGCACTGGGTTGGGTAATGTTATTGACATCCTGGTAAGGAGGCAGCTTTGGAAGAAACTGTGTTCAAAGCAGCACTTTTTCCAGAGCCCCTCACAAGCCAGGGCAGCCCACCCTAGACAGCAGAGCTTACAACATATCTCCCCAGGAACCTGCTCTCCTTGGTTTGCAAGTGGAATGGCTTGTGGATGAGACTGAGACTTCTTCTGACAGGGCCATGTACACTGGTGAGGTTCCTGCAATGCCCCATCACCATCTGGTCTATGAGCGCTGATGTGCTACAGCCATTTTTTAGTTTTAGTCTTGACAACTTCTTGTGCCAGAGTGTGCAGCTGAGCAAGCCTGACCAGATGCTTATCAAGTGTAAATCGGTGCAAATGTCTATTTATATCAGCTGAAGTTGTGCACCACTCTTTATAATGAACCATGTGTCCATTGTGCATTCATGGGCTCACAGAGATGAAGACTAAAGGGACTACTAGATCATCTGTTTTGACCTTCCAAGTATCACAGGCCATTAATTTTCACCCAATTGCCCCTGGATTGAACCCAATCATTTGTGTTGACTAAAGCATAATATGTGTTTAGCTAAGAAGCAACTTTTTGAATGAGGTGTGTTGTTGATCTCAAGACACTGAAACATGGCTAATCCACTCCTTCATGTGGGAGTTTCTTGCTGTGGCTAATCACCTTTTCTCCTTCATATAAAGCAGTTTCCATTGGAACCTGCCCTGTTCCATCAAATGTTACCTCCTACTGAGGTCTGAGTTTGTTTATGCTCAAGCCACAAGGTCTAACAATTTGTGATCATTTTTATGTTCGCTCAGAGTTTTCAGGCAAAAATATTTTGAAATGTAGGTTGAAAACCATTTGTTATGAGAGTCACACAAAAGTATTTTATATTTTCCATGAAAATCATTGTATGTTAAAAGCATGTGTATATTGCTTGACTTAGATAACATCAATTAATCATTCAGCCCCTTTGTCTGATCAGCCATAGTATCCCCCTTACTTGAACATTTGAACACCTCCCTGTGATACTGGTAGCAACAGCAAAGTCCCTAATGGGTTTATACTGTGGCATATTTGTCTTTGGGAAAGTAATTCCTCCATTCCACATTTCCTTGAATTTCTTCTCATGGTTGTTGCAGGACACAGTAGATTGTAGCAGACGGACCTGTGGTCTGAACCAGCACAGCTGCTCTTACGAACAGAGCTATGCTTAAGAAAGGATGTGGAACGGTATTGCTTACTATCAGTTTTCCCCTTTCAGCTATTAAGGGATTTGGGGTGCAAACATGAGTCTGTGTTTTGAGTTCCATTCTTCTAGTGGAAATGTTTTTTAACGGAGACAGTGAAAAGACCTGTAATAACACATTTAAAATGCACTTTCTGCAAATAGTATGCAACACTGACTTAAAATGTGCCATGTCTACAAACATCCCTGCCAGTAAACTGATTTGTGAGATTGTTCATGGAAACACAGCAAAAAAAGGGGAGTGAACTCAGCAGAAAGGAATGAATTAAAAATTTGAAAGAAGATTTGTGGGTCATTCCTCAGGACCTGCTAACAGATTTAAGGCAGCTTAGAAGAGCTGATTTGGAGGTGTAGTTTCACAATCCTAGGTAGGGCTGTGCAACGTTATCTTTGCTTTTATGAGAAGCTCTCCCAGGGCTAATAGGAATCTCCCTGGGTGAGTTAATGGGCAGACACCACATAAGGCTTCTGACCACAACAGCTTTCTTGTTTATTTAGGCAGTTCCAGAGACACACTGTCTGAACGTGAACCAAGTATTGGAAAATAGAAACAAAAATTACAAGTTCTATGTCTTTTTCCCTCCTCTGCCTTGTAAAGGAAAGGGACAGATTAGTTTATAGGGTGATTTGTTTGTTTACACTTCTGTGCGTGCTAATGAGTGGGTGTGTGGATCTGTTGTGTTTTACACCGATACATGTGGGTGCAAAAAGCCTATTAATGGAGGGCTGTGTTGGGGAACTGAATTCTCCGTGGAGACGGTAGGAACTACCACAAGGGTATTCCCACTGTTTGTGGGAGTAATTCAGTGATCCGAAGCCCTGTGAAATTCTGTCCCCAGTACAGACCTCACCCTCTGAGTCAACAGCCTGCTTCTTCCTGCACGGTGTAGTAACCCCCGGGGTTATGCAGAAAGGTGAATTTCTTCAGCAACTCAGACAAAACCCGTGGCAGGCACGGAGTATTGGGGCAGAGACCTTGAAGGTGACTCTGTCTTCACTGGTGGCCAGTACAAATGAGGGAGCAGCCGGGTGATGTTCTCACAGTAATCAGTGTTGCTAGGGAGACCAGAGACTGTGTTTTCTCAACTGGAGCTTTTCCAGGATGCCCGGCTTCTTCACTAGACATTAAGCTGCAATAATCAGTCATGAATGCCTGGATCACTGTGCTGAGACCAGTGTCTGATAGGATAGGACACCATCTTCTGGCAGGTTGCAACGGGGAGTGTTTTAATAATATGGTTATCTGCGAGTTACACAGAAATAGGCGTAAGACATCCAAAGGGACTTCAAAGCTACAGGTGGACTTAAGAGTCTGGGGCTGATGCCCCTCAGTGGCAGGTAGTTCTATGGAAAGAAATACATGAGTGCTTTGAAGTGTTTCATTTCTTTTTGCAAGCATCAATTTGGTTGCCACTTTCCTCCTTTCTTCTGCCACAGCTCTTTCTTCAAAGGTTCCTTTAATGGAGGCACAGTGTGAAGCATCTCATAACAAAACATACAATTCCCTCTCTATGGAGGCATTTCCCCAAGAATTGTTCTTGCAGTGTAGCCCCAAAAAGGTCTAGAACTTGTCTGTGCTACTTAGGTATGATTAATTAGTCAGGAATCTCTTCTTCCCTAAATTTAAGCCTTAAAAAAAAACCCCAAAAAACAAAACAAAACAAAAAAAAACCAACCAAAAAGGAAGGATTTATTCTGCAAAAATTAACTGCAAAATGAAATTCCATATAAAAACATGGATCCAAGGCTGCAAGGGAAGATTAATAGAATTCAGGTAAACAAAAAATGATCACATAAAAATATGTTTCCAGAATTATATGCTTCTCTAAAAAAACTTCCAAACCCGTCAGTCTCTAAAAGCATAAGAAATTCAAAGCAAGTGTGAAGCTATGAGAGTCTCTAATAATGGTAAATACAAAATTGCATGGTGAAGCAACCTTAAGTCTGACTCCAGCAACGATTTCAGAAAAATCAGACATTCTGAGACTAACCTTGTCCATCCATTACCCACAGTGTCATCAGATCAATGGCCACAAAACTAGAATGCTTTATTCTCCATCGCTCTGAGGTTGTGCTGACTATGGCCCTTCTTTACAGCCATGCACTCTCTACAGAAAAACACATATTTCACAAATTCCTCACCAGACAAATAGCACATCGAAGACATCACTCTGCACTTGTCATTCTGATTCTATTTACTCCAATTAAAAAAATGACTGCAAAGCACAGGGCTAGCAGAAATGAATCTCTTCATCTCCATTCCTTCCTTATGCCTGCCATGCAAAGAAGCTTTTCATTGGAAAAACAGAGTCTGACTCTTTGGGAAATGCTGGGCAGGGTGGTGACTGTCATTGCCTAGCACTTCCCCAGTACAGGGAGCTGCATGCCAGCAGAGATACCCACTCAGGTTCTCCACCAGCCTCAGGTCGAGCAGTCCCACAATGCCAAACAGGTACTGTTCTTCACACTCCCTCCAAAGCTGGGAAATCCCTGTCTGGTAGTGCATTGTGCTCTGCATCACTGCCTGAGTTTTGCAGTGGAGAGGATGTTTAAAGGCACTGATGCTGCTCTGGAACTTGTCTCTCTTACCAGATTGCTATGAAGAACACACAAGTACAAAAACAATAGCACCTTTATGCATTCAGTGTTTAGACCTAACTTTCTGCAGTGTGTTGTTTATATTTATATTTTTAATGCCCTGCAATAACTGCAGCTGCTCTCTCTTGCAGGCACTGCAACAGAGGGGAATAGAGGGGTGGAAGAACAGAGACTGGAAACATGGGCTTTGGAGTCAGAGGGATCTTGTGTCTCCTTCCAGACAGCTGTGTAGTGTCATGGCATACAATGGAGACACTCCTGCTACAGACCTGAGCCAGCTCTGCAGGTGTCAGCGAGCAGCTAGAAACTGAGAACCAAGTCCAATTTTGGACATGACACATAACACTGTGGCTGGATCCAAAAGACACAAGGCATTATTTCTTGGAGACCTCAAGCAAAACAGAGACGGAGTATCTGTTGCTTTAAAGATGCCTTGGCCAAAGGAAGGCTGCCACACACCACAAACACAAAAGCTCTAGACAGTGCTTTGCTGGAAACAACCTTTCATCCTAGGAAACACTTTTCTAGTATCACTCTTTTTATGACTGAATCTGATGATGGCAGTGGTTGTTTTCTTCACAGTTCACAGAGAACGGCCATCAAAAATAGCTAACTTTTCCTTCCTCTTTGATGAGTCTCCATAACCTTGGTGTGAATTTATAGTCTGTCGTTGCCTTTTGAGATGCCATATGTGTGAGAGAATAAGAGGGAGGGAGACATTTTGTTTCTGAAAATTATGCCGTGCTTAGCACTATTACAGCATTGTGGACAACGTATATCATTTAAAGTAGTACGAAGAGGTCTGGGGTGAGGGAAGACCTTGCAGTAAGCACAAATGTCCCTTGTCCTTGGGGGCAAGGAAAAAAACCTAAGCCACACCCTCCACTAATTAATGTAATATAATCTATTCCAAGAGGAAGAAAGTTCTGAAATGTTTTTTAATTATTTCCCTTGGATAAATCTTCTTTGACAGGAAAGATTCAGCAGTACCCAGTGAAGGGCAACTATTTCTAAGGCTAGGAATTCATTGTGAGATTCTATTCAGCCTGAGGGTGACATCCTAACTGGGAGATTTATGGAGAAACTGCAATACCTGAATTTTTTGAGTCCCTTTATTTTGGTTGACCCTAATGATTTGGTGTCACCTTGTGGATTTTGCTAATCCTATCTTTTCTTGCTCAGCAAATGAAGACCAAAAGAACCTGCAATCACCTCTGCCTCTGCTTTTGATATTTCTCTTGCTATTAACTGTTGCTATTATTGTTATTATTATTATTGTTGTTATTACTGGTAATAGTAGTAGTAGTATGGAAATAGAAACCCCTTTGAAGTTCCTGGACTAGAACTCCACTAAAAAACACAGAAGAAAAATACAGGTTTCTTGATCTGTAAAGTTTAGGATTTATCTGATGGCATCATTTGGGCAAATAACCCATGGCAAAGTGGCTTAGCCTTCACAGCCATTGAAGCTGGATTGCACCTTTGAGTTCCAATGCCTTAGTCCTGCAAATTGTATCACCATGTAGGCAGTGTCTAGCTGTGTGTGCTTGCGTGTGTTTGTGTTGGTGATGTGCCTCCTGCCCCGCCAGCCCTTTAAAACCGAACCAGTGGTGATGGTGGCATATGCTGATGGCTATGTGCCAGGCTGTGCCAGTGCCAGAAGAGTCTTCAGCCCTTAGCCAAACTCAATTTTGTAATTGTCCTATTAAGAAAAGACTGAGGGCCATTTGGAGACATCTGAAAAGCTAAATCTGGGTTGTGATGGAAGGAATTAGGATAAATTCAACGCTGCTTGTTCAGGCTGTCAAGCAAGCTGTTTTGATTGTACCCAGGTTCTGAACCACAGGATATATGCTGTTTCCCATGCTCCTTGACACAGGAGCTCTGAACGGGTTCAAAGCTTCGTTTATGTGTCCATGGGACTCATGCCCGAGTCACAGATCCCTGCTGCATGACAGGGACAATGAATACTGACTCTGTACTCTGTTGGTGCCATTGGCACTGGATTAGCTTTGTTTTCTATCTGTCCTGCTCACAGTGTAGCATATAGGTGTGTGATTAGGTGATCAGAGCTGCAGTAGAGAATGAAAATGAATGAAGAGAATAAAAATGAAACCCAAACAAAGAAAAATAATGACATGAAGATGTCTAATGGAAAATAATAGTAATCAGAAAGGGTAGGGATGAAATTTAGTTCCTCTCATATTTTCTGAAATGTTCTCAACCATCAGTGTGCTGGCAATACTTTGTATTAGCATTACCAGCTAGATGCAGCTTAAAATAACATGTTTTTCCAAGAATCAGAATACTAATATACAAATGATCAAGTTACTATGACTCTTCTTAAAAGTCTTGGCAAGCAACTACAGGTCAGTTATCATTATTATTGCTACTAATCATGGAACTATTTACTATAGTAAAACAACTGTGGTTTTTCTCTCCAAGGCGAAGCTTTATGATTTTTGTTCCTCAGCCTTTCTGTAAAAAACCCCTATTTTATATTTTGCTCCCAAAAATATACAAGTCCTCTAAAGAAACTCTGACCTACCAGTTTGGGACTTACTTTTAGACAGTTTTGACAGAACCCGTAATAGTAGTGTCTGGACTGAAAGCTACTGGAATAAAACTCAAAAGAACTCCAGAAACAACCACCTTTGCCCACCTATAAATATGAACACCTTTGTGTTTTGTGTTGTCCCCAGTGCAGGAGGAAGCTAGTCCCAGTCTAGGGTTTTGAGGTGTTATCACAAAGACAGTGATGGACAAACAAGTAAAAATAAGACCGGGGGGGGAAAGAAAGTGGATAGAAGGGGGAGCACAAAGTAACAGCAAAATGATTAATTAATGAAAAGTTTAATAAGCAAGAAGTTTACCTCTTCTTTCAGGCTATTAGAAAATGACATCATCCTCAGTGGTTCATTTTTTTAGGGTACTCTACTGTGAGGTCATCCTCTCTTTGTGCTGGCAATTAACCAGTGGCTTGTATTAAAAAAAAAAATATAGAGAGAGCAAGGCACATAATTCCATTTTAATAGATGCATAGACTAAAACAATCCATCTGTCTAAATAATAAATAAACATACACAAGTCTGAACCAAGCAGACATGAAAAGGGGTCACTGCCCGTATGAATAGGATCTACATCCTTGGCCACTAGCTAGGCAATATTGCAATATGTCAGGATCATAATGCCCTGTGTAAGTACTGGATAGGCCTTTGAGGTTGCTTTTCAGATGCCTTCGAGCAAGCAAACCTCCTCTTCGATTGTAGGTATGGCAGGACATCTTCCTGCTGTGTTAGTAGCAGCAGGAGGCCTTTAAGCCAGCAGGTGCTCTGCCTAGAAAGTGAGGGTCAAAGCAACTCACCTGGCAGCCCTTATGACCTCAGAAAGTCTGGTACTGGCAGTCTTTTGAGTTTCTTGGATTTTAGAGTCTATAGCATAGCTTGTGGTGAGCTGCAGGAGTGGGTAGGGGAGTGAGCTGGTTCTTCCTGCATTTCAGTGTTGAGGGCAAGCAGAGTGGCTGTTAGGTTAAGAGGTGAAAAGAACCACATCCTGGGCTGCAGTCATCTAAAGAAATAAGAGGGGTCTAGCTTGCAGCTGGACAGCTGTGTCAGATGCTTTCAGAAATGCTTACAGCCTAGATTCTAAAAATGACCTAGGGAAACAAAAGAGAAAGACACAAACCCCTAGATTTTAGGTGCCAGGCTTGTGGAGCGGAAACAAGGCATTTCAGGTCTTAATGCTCCATATGGAATATATCAAGTGTTCCAGAAGAATAACAACCTGCAAGCTTCTGCCAATCTCACTGAAGAGGAAAGAACATCCCCTCCCCAAAGTAGTATGTGCGATGGGAATCTCCCCTTGTTGATCTGTGTGAAGAAATTGTGAGCCTAGTGTGAAGAGTGCTGGTCTGCCTCCCTGCTCACAGGGGGTTTGTACATGTGCACGTGTAAGTACAGCAAAGGTCAGAAAGCACTCAGATCCTGATGTGGTGGGGACAGCCCTATGTTACAGCTTGCTTTGCCAGGCAGTTGGAAGGGAGGTATTTTCAGTGTCTCACACATGGTAACTGCTGTTAGAGCTCTGTGGAGAGGGAATGGGGGGTGGACCCTGTGGACCATTGCTGTAGCCTGAGCTGTGTATATTGATTGAGGGAGCAGGTTTCTTCCATATATTCATAGAGGCTGGTTTAGCTTGAGCTGGGACTCAGAGACTGTGTCTCTCTTTCTCTGGTTATGATTTATGACTTCAATCCAATTTATAGCCATTTACAAAAATGCTGAACTGGCTGTAAATCAGTAAAAGACCATAAAATACTCATGAGAACTGCTGAAATCCATCTGGGTGAGCTTCCTTCCCTCCCAAGAGCAGCCATCTAAGGGCAGGAAGATGAAGCCCTCTCGTCAAGCCCACTAGCAGTGATGGGAGGGGGAGAGATGTAGTGCTTGGCTGGATGGAAAGGTGAAGGGGGTGAAGAGAAGGAGACTTGCTTTCTGAGAGCGTACAGGAATCAGCTGAGCCATTGCCCAAGGAGCACAATGGTGATAACAGCAGCTCTGTAGGGGCTCCTCAAAAGAGTTTCACCTCAGTGCAGGGCTTTGGCAAAATCCACAGGGAAACAGTGAGTGAAGTTTCTTTCAGTGATCTACAGTTATCTTTCAGAGGGCTAGTGTTTTATTAAATTGGTGACCCTTGGGGGCAGTTCATAGGGAACATAGACTTAAATGTCCAGGTTGTTTTTATTATTGCCGGCTACTCCAATGAGATATTTCTAGGGGAGGCAAGTTAGGCCATCACAGGTTAGGTTTGCAGTCCTTGGAGGATTCTGTGAGGTAAGCATTTACCTGCCTCTCTTGCCTGAAGATCATGATCAGAGTTTAGGAAAGCCATCCAAGCAAGGGGCCCAATTGTGCCAAATTGCATGCTTACCACAGCAGCAGGGGATGATGAAGTGTGCTACAGAGCTACTTGTATATATTTATTAGGATTCATATCCTATTTTTGACTTGCCTGTAGTGCAGATTTTCCCCTCCTACCCTAAAAATTACTTATTGCCAGGGAGCGGGTGGAATTCAATGAGAATGTTTGCAGGTCTCCTTTTTTCTTTTTTTACCCTACTTCAAGTTGCTGATCAGGAAACAGCTAGAAGGCATTGCAGGGGTTACCAGGCCTTTTCTGCTCTTTCTAGCAGCTATGGTGATGTAGAACAAGATTGGCAGAAAATAACTGAATGTCTTAGGAGTATCTGCCAAACTCTTACTCCATAGCAAAACACTTCCCAGTGCATGGAGAGGTTCAGATCTATAACAAATGATCAAAAACCAGAAAATAGAGTGTGCAAGAAGGAGACTAAGCACTCTCTAGCTTTATTGACTGTGAATTGCAAAGAAATGGAAACTATTGTTAGATCTTCCACCTCCCCAGTGGTTCTTGTGTAGAACAAGATCTGTGATGGTGCTCTGCTTTTATTTCCTCCTGTGTCATGTTGACAAGAGGACTAAGCTCACTTGGGTGCCTAGGCAGTGAGATGCCTAAATAGTGGGATTTGAGCCATTGGGTTCACCTACTGAATACCTGAGAAGTCTCAGTATGGTAGCCAGTTGGGATAGGTTGATTTACTTTGGTTTACATAACACCAGAAGACAGTGGAGAAGGTAAGAGTGCCTCACATACTCTGCTGGCTCAAACAGGAAGAATAAAGAAAGCCCTCACAAAATGCATAGTCCTGTATATTCATCACCCACATTCCTGGACTTCTTCACATCATGGTCACTGAGTGATAAGGATCCCCAGATTAAGGGAGTGTTTGACACAGGGTGATTGGTATGAGGGGGCTGAGGAAGACCATCAACTGCAGTGCTCTGCATGACACAGTGCTATGATGCTGTGGGTAGCTCTGTGCTGATTTCTACCTCAGATTCCTGGTGCTGCATTTGGGCCACAGCTCAGAATAATCTGGGCTGGATTTAACAACACCCCTGCAATGAAGCCTCCCCACAAGCCTTGGCACACTGTCCCAGAAGGTTATTATTCTTGCAGTTAAACACTGCTGGTCTGAATCCACCTAGCTGCAGATTTGTGGCTATCTTGTGCATGTGCCAAAGTGGCATGGTGCTTCACCTCTGAGCTGGTATTTCTGACTGGGCTGGCTCACCTCTGGGATATTGCTGCAGTTTCCCAAGAGCAATGAACCCTGGCCAATGCTGTGTGTTTCTTTTCTTTCTTATGTGCAATGCCTTGGGGAGAGATAAGCAATTGTGCTGTCTATGCACTGCCTGTGACCCTGCGGTGCTCTGAGAGTGAAATCCAGGCTCTGCTCTACTTCACATTCAAAACAACGGTGAAAATAACTTCCACTTTCTCCATTTCTCTGGGCTCGGGCTCATGGAGAACGATAACGAGAAATTGCTATGGCTGAGTGGTGAATGAACGAGCAAGCCTGAAGAATGTCTCCCTTATCCCTCTGGCCAGCACAGGTTTAAAAGTCAATGCTGATCACCTGGCTGCTTGGACAGGCTAAATCCGTGCTAAAAGAAGCCCTGATGAGAGTGCGGGAAGATAACTTGAAATAAGCTGTTGAAAATCTAGGATGACTCTATGCCTCTATGAGGAATGGGCTATCCTTTGCCCACCTCATGTAGGATGCAGGCTCTAGCTTGGTGCCCACGATCCTTCACATCACTCAGCCGTTGCGCATGAGGGATGCCTGGGAAATGAGAGGCAGATTAGGTCAGCTCTGCTGATCTATGCAGATTCTTCACTTCTGTGCACTTAACTGGGCTCTTTCCTGGCTATCCAGTTAAGTTTCTGAAGCCCAGGTTCCGTTTTCTCCATAGTCTTAGGCCTAATTAACAAATAAACAGTTTCCTCCTATCATTGCATTTTTTTCCTCTGGAGAATTCACTCCCAAGGTTTTCTTTAGAGACAAGCCAGCAATGTCACTGTCCCATGACAAAAGCTCCCAAGGTTGCAAGTTTCCCTCTCACTGACAGATGTTCTCCTTTTTTTTCATCACAGGAATTAGATAACCATCATCTCATAGACCTACTGCTCTCTGCATGTGCCCTTAATGCTCTGTGGGAAGTTCAGCTCAGAATGAGGATACCTGAAATCTAGTGATATTATGAGTGCATGAAACTACTGCTAAAGGTTTGGTTATAATTAAGGGATTATATAGTGTGTGATTCTCTGACAATGGAATATTCTACCATGTCTGCCATACCCTGACATTTTAATTCAGAATGTAAGGAGTCTACAGCTGGTTTGCTCTTTTATTTATTTCAGATTGAGTTGTGTGAATAATGGAGCTTTCAATTCAATGACTGGACAAAAAAATAAAGTAAGCTGAAGGAAAAAGAGAAAGGTGGGTTCCATTGCCCAGCGGTACCTCATTCAATCCAAAACTGAAAAAGAAAAGTTTCTTTTAATTGCAGAGAGGATGTTAATTCTTTTCTTATAAAAGTCATTTTTCTTAAGCATAGACAGTTTTTAAAAATGGCAACATCATTTCAACAGTTTTAAAAAAAAAAAAAAATCTGACTTTTCCAAGATTTCTTTTCTTGCATCTCACTTTTTTTTCTTTTATCCAGAAGTGTGCATGTCAAAATTGACCCAAATTCACTTGATCTTCACAAGTAGAATTTTTGTTTTGATCAAAAATGTTATGTGTGACCTCTCCCAGTGAGCTCAGTTTTGTGATATGGCAGTTCCAGTGAGTTTGTAGGGTTCCATATTTATTTTCTCTTGGTACCACAACAGCAAATAGCCTCCATTTGAGTGAAAAACGATTCAAAAAATGTCCTGCAGTGCTCAACTGTAGTTTCAAAGTCAAGCCTTGCATAAAGTAAACGTTTCTGCAAGCCAAAATGAGGTGTACTGATACATTGAAAACTTCCTTGTTTCAGCTGCTTTACTCAGTCATGGCTAAGTCAAATATAGTAAATAATGTCTGGTACAGGAAGGTTCTCCCAGAGCTGAGCTGTCTGTGTAGGACAAGAAAAGTTACTATAGTAAGTAAATTCACCAAGATTGTGATGCATACACAGGAAACAGATTTGTTGTAAAGAGGCAAACCTGCCATCTGATAGTAACTGGGCAGGTGGTGATTTGTGATTACTGTTCCTGAGTAGCCGAGAATTATGCACATCCTATTATGTTTGTTAACCCATCTGTCCTGCTTACCCCCCACATACTTTTATCTTGTTCTCGTCTTTAAAGCTATTAGCTCTTTCTGTAAGAGGTTGTAATTTACTCTGCTGAATTACGTCCCCAGTGTGTTCCCAGGCACATCCTGTCTGTCTGTTTGTCCTTTTTGGCCCTGGCTGACTGAGCAAATGTTCAGCCTTTTGAAGAGGTGATGTTGCTGACATTGTGCTTATACTTATTTGAGGGAGCAATCTGCATAGCTGGATTGTTGTCCAAATGAAGGCAATTTTGGGGTCACATTTGCTCCTTGGGAGCCAAGCTTTGGGGTTCAGTGGAGATTTCTAAAAAGAAGACAGCTTTGCACATTTTTGGTCACTGGTATGTATTGGAGGGGTGTGGGGTGGTGGCATTTTTGTGGGGAGCAATTTATTTAGAATATGCTTGGGCAACCACTTTTACTTCCACTGGAAGCCACTCTTTAAGGTCCCATATAATGACAACCTGTGTGCAATAGTAACAGTATACACTTATTCCAGTCTTTTTTTGGTGATTTCCAATGAGACTATGGCAGTGGACCTGTCTGTGATCAGAACGAAATGTGGACACAGTCCCTTATCCTTCATCTGGAAATTTCAGGTGGCCACTCAAATCAGAGTGGATAGGAGGCCCAGGAGATATTAAGGTGAAAGCTCATTCAAACCTAATGGCAAACAACTGTGTAAGATACAGGAAAACACAAGGCCCAGGATTCAGACAGAATTGCACAGATGAACTTTGTGCACATTGTCTAAGCTATTAGTAACCAGCAGGGAAGAGCTCCTGAGGTCAGCTGAGACCTTGCATGCTGCAGCTCACAGTAGGCTGTGTGCCAGTGCATATGGTGGCTCTATGAGATTTCCCCAACCTACTGTTATTACCTGTTGCCAAATAGAGGGGAGAGTGGTAAGAAAGATAGAAAGTGTTGTGGCTCTTCTAAGCCTCAGCCTTAAACCAACTTCATCCATTCATGATGCTGAAATGGGGAAAAGGCAGTCAGGGCATTGCATGCAAAATTGTCTGAAACGGGATCAACTCTTTTCCATCCTGCTCTTCTGCTTTGATTTCCATGTTAGATCTCATTTTTCCCTTGCCTGTGTTTTCTGTCAGTGTTTGACCTTTCCTCCCCAGTCCCCTGGCCTTTTCTATTCTAAGCTGATAAGAAGGAGCTCAGAGTTGATATGCAGGAATCCCTGGACACAGCTATTTTTTTCATCAGTAGTTAATTTTCCACTTCTTTTATTTCCTTTGAGATTCAATACATCTACTTTCATGCTTCTGTGATTCAGTTTGTGGAGGAGACAGACAAGGAAATGCTGAATAAATCTCTTGCCTTCTCTCTCTCTCACTCCTTTACTCCCATCTTTGCATTGTTCCCTCTCCTCTTACTTCATACCACCACTGTTTTCATGTTTTTTTGGCTCCTTAGGATTCCAGCTTAGGACAATTATAGATATTGAGAGGGATTTCAGAGATAGTCATGTTTTGTTGACTAGAAGATAATGTGGCTTCAGCCCTCCCAGACTCTCACTGTAGGCACTTCAGAAAGCTGCAACAGGGCTTCACTCAGAAGCCCCATTGGTCCTGGACAGTGCCAGGTCCTGAGGACTTTGCAGTGAAGGGTAGAGTGTTTTTCATAAATATCATCCCTTTTTTTTCATCTTGATGCTAGAAGAACAGTTTTGTTAGAGGGGAAAGGTTACATGTTGTGGAAATGCATCTCCACCAGAAGGAAAATAGAAGGAGGGAGACAAGTGAAAGAGAGGGGCAGAAGGAGATAAACTGATGTTTGAGGAATACCTTCAGTGCAAATAGCTCAGTGTGTGGCTGCTGTGCAAGCTGCAGGGGCCTGAGCCCAAGGGGCCATGAACTGTCAATCCTTTGCACAACAGAGGGCCCCAGGAGCTGTGGCCCAGCTGGGTGACTGGATGCTGAGAGACAGCAGGAGCCATGGACTCAGACTTTCCCACCCTTAGACTGTGAGGGTTTAAAAGCCCAGGGTTTTCTTTGTTTGAGGTCCCTCCTTGAGGGCACCAGCTTGAGCTGGTATTTTGTGATTTAGTTATTGTACCAAGATTAAATTATTTTAAGGATCAAGATGTATGAGACTGCAAGGAGAAATCTGTGTTTGAACAAGTAAGAAAACTCAGTCTGATTGTGTGAGTGTGGGGTATAAAAACGCGAAGGGGCCTCAGTCCCAGTTCAGGTAGTGCAAGTGTGACTGTCAGAAAGGCTCCTGGATGGCTGGACAGGGAAGTTTCCTTACATGATGGGAATACAGTTCCTTGGGCTACTATATTCACTACTGTCCTTTAACTTGGTGCAGAGGCAATAGTTTTCCATTAGAAGATAGTCTGCTTAGTTTTTCATCTAGCACAGTAAACTGCCATCTAATTACTGAGAGAGGGTTGCTAGCTAACTAAATGCTATTTTATACTAGATTCGTTTGTAGCATCTGACTATGTTAAAGTAGCTGAAGTCACAGGCTAACAGTACCTGTCATGTCTGAGGGGAACACGTGTTCTTTTCTGAGCAACTGTCTAGTTGTGTGATTTTTTTAGGAGGCCTGTCTGAGGGAGCCCATATGGGCAAAGAGCTGCCAAATGTGTTTCAAACTCGTCTGGGAGAAGTCTGCTCAGCAGCCAGCCAGGACTCAGACATTGCATTCAAATAAAAGCAAGTAAATATCATTCAGACTCTTAACTGAGCATGAGAGGATGCAGAATTGTTTCACACAAGCACTAGAAAGATTTTTTGAAACAGTAGTCCGAATGTCCCTCTTTGTATAATGGAACAAATGATGATGACAGTACAATATTATGAAGATTAGCATTTGGGCTGTTCAAGAGCTAAAAACTTTTCTGACTTCTCAGGTGGTCAGATGGGCTAAGAGGGTCAACATGTTGTTGAAGTGTTTGAATCCAGCTAATACAAACTTTGTTGATCTTTTAAGACCATAGAAAAGAAATTGGTCGCATCCCCTAACTAAGCACTGGTAGGAGCATTCACAGCAGTTTCCAATCTACCATAGTGGGATGTTAATACTGTGTATTACAGCATAAAATGATCTCTGATCTGAAGTCACCATTCTTAATCCACTGTTTTTCACCTAAATCATGAGTTAAAACCTCTTTCCTGGTTCATCTCTCTATAATAATAACAACAAAAGTCTTTCCTCAGTCTTGGTTCTTTTATGAACTGACAGAACTATATAGAATAAATCTATGCAGCTGTTTTGATGGGCAAATCTGCAATATTTAATGCTATGTCTAATTATCAGGGAGGCATCCCATTACCTGTCATCAGGAGTCATTATTGGTTTGGTTTGACTTGCAGGAGCTCCTTGTTCTCAAAGGGGAAGAGTCTTCAGTATGGACTAGTGAACAACCATGGCAAGTCAGAGGACCATACTGACCCCAAAAGGCAGAACATAAGATGCAGCAATGAGGTAAATAACTGCTTAAGAGGGTTCCAAGAGTAATTAATTCTCTGTTGCCTTCTACTGCTGAAAAGGAGATTTATGGCACTTTCATTCAACTATGCAAACGTGACTTGAGCTCCAGGGAAAGGTGTGTTCTATATATCTAGAAAAAGATAAGGCAAGTAAACAAAATGTTTATGTGTCACAAAAGGGAGTGCTTGCTTTGTGGTGAAAAGTCAGTTATCTTGAGCTGAGAATCCTTTGATGCAAGTTTGAACCAAGAAAAAACTACTTCAGTTTGGGCTCCAAACAGACCTGGCAAAGTAATCAATCATTTAGTGTTGTGACTGGGCCAAAAAGTTAGGGAAAACAGTTGGATTTTAACCAGAACATAATTTTTGTAGTAGTGTTTCCAAAATAAAACATCTATGCCTTCCCCTTTGGGGTCATCTTGGTCAAATCCAAAATACTGTCTTAAACCCCCTCAAAATGTCAGCTGCATCTTCAGGTGTTTTTGTTATGTAGGCCATCAGGCATTTTTACAGCGCCAGAACACAAAGATCCTTATTTAAGGGAAATGGGACCCAAATATCTGCTGAGTTTCCCAAAGAGGAACTGTGTATGGCAGGGTGTTTTTTAATCCAAATACAATCACTGTTATTCCTTTGCTTGGCAGGAGATCAGTCACAGTAGATGCCCCAAAGATGACTTATGGTCTTGAAAGCATGTTATTATACTAGTTGTCTCAGGAGATGCTCTTCCAATCCCAAAGATCCTGTAATTATGTAATTAAGTCACTATTGACAGCAGCTCAAAATGATTGACTGACCAGTTTGACACCTTTGGAACAGACCCTTTTCACCTCCAGAGAGAGTGGATTAAAACCTGCCTTTTATGGGTTAAAAGAGCCCAAACAACAGGGTGTAAAGCTGGAGTGTGCTTTCTGATTGTCCTGTTGTCTGAAAGTAAGTACAATTCTGTCTGCTAGGTGGAGACCACCAAAATAAGAGAGTAACTTACATTCACTTTTATCCTTCTATCAGAGAAAGGATTTAGTGATCTCAGCTGTGTCTAGACTAGGCAAGAGTGTTGGATGTACCCAAAGCTTTGGTGTGTCTAAGATACCATCTACAGTACTGGGTAGATTGGTCTTGTATCCTTGTATATGCTGCTGCATATACAGCTGGCAGTCTAAGGTCCGGTGATTGTGAACTAGATTAAAAACAAAAATCTCAACCCAAAACTCAGTTGATGAGTTACTTTTGTTCTATCTCTAAGGAAACCATTTGTTCTGCTGTGTGTTTGCTTCTTCTGCAGCTAACACTCACCACTCCTCATTGGGAACTTTGGTTATTTGTGTTTTCCATCCTGTGTTCAACACAGTTACTCTAAAGAGTAGTTCATGTGTGGTTTGGGTGAAATTCAACAGTGATTGCATTTGTAGGACAAAATAAATTTATATATGTGTGTGTACATATAATAGAAAGAGATACCATTGAGACTGTGAGCTTCATAAGCTGAGGTAGCAAGTCCTGAACTGGCAAGATTGGAACTGTTATGATTGGCAGTAATGATATCCCAGATCTGTCTGAACTGAGATATCTTGATATGAGTCCCAGAGACAAAAGAAATCCAGAGAATCAATTGCAAAGTTTAATTGATGGTGGATGTACTGAAACGAAAGTAAGCAAGTATATAACCGACCCACCTAGGGCGTTGGGATTCTTTACAAGCTTTTAAAGGATTGGACACATTAAAGAGACATGCAGGCTTGCTTTAGGGTGTAGGAGTAACAAAGGGATGTTAGTTAGATTGGCTTAGGGATGTAGGAATAATAGGATGTAATTTATATTGCTTAAGGATGTAGAAGAAAGAAGATTTACATAGCATGGTTTAAGGCTGTAGAAGAAATAGGATTAAATTACCCATATGAAAAATTTAGGTGTCAGGAAAAAATTTCCCTTAACAAGTCTTGCAGCATGGTTTTCCAAAGGAAGAAATGACAGTAGGATTGGGCTGTTTCTCTCTGAACTTAAAAAGTCACTAGGTAAGGTGCTTTAAGCTCCTGTAGCATCTGGCATGCAGAGGTAGAAACAGGAAAAAATAAATTAATAGGATTTGATTAGTTTATCTGGCATAAATTTGCTAGTTTAGTTTTTGACCTTTAAGAGCTTCCTCTGTGGGTTTTTTTGTTTTTGTTTTTGGTTTTTTTTTTTTTACTGCATATGGTATGTAGTTACGTGTAATATTATGGGTGAGAAATCAAGCACAAAAAAGCCTAGAAAAATAAAAAAAAAGTGATGATTTCGCTTGCAACATTAACTTAACTGTGTTACAACATGTATCAAGGCCCTGTTGATAAATGGGAAAGGGTTCAAAGAAGAATGCAGTGGAGTGATGCAAAATTTGGAAAACTGCCTCAAATTACCTAGGAAACTCAATCTATTTAGAGAAGACTGAGAAGGATCATCACTATAGGCCCTGCTTACCTACTTTGGAAGAAGACTGCAGCAATTCTGGCAAAGAAAAGTCTCACAAGACCCAGTACTTGCATACTGAATTACAGAAAAAAAAGAGAGGGAAGTAAGGCATTTTTAATTGAGAGGATAGCTTTCCATTGGGATGAAACACCTGGAGAAATGATAACTCTCCCTGGATCAATTTTTCTGGCCTGCTGTTTAAAAGAGAGATTCTAGCTCAAACACAGGCATTTTGATAGTTAAATTTTTAGTTGAAATTCAATGGTCAGGGCTAGGTAATCAGGCAAAATCATAATCTTCCCTTCTGTTTCCTTTATACTGCCTATTTGGTATCTCAGGAATAATGTGGGCAGCTACAAAATTGGGAAGTTTTCTATTTTCTTGCATTGCTTGGTACATGTTTTGTTCTCATGGTTACATGGTTACAGGGAGACTGCACACACCAGTGTGTTCATCCCTAGATTGCTGTTTCCAGCATACCACCAATTCCAGGACCTGACATCAGTATTCGGTCAGTGTTCAAGGGTGGACATCATCCTTACTACAACTGTGAGGCCATACTTGCATAACTCTTAAGAGCATGACTTTTAAACCAGAAAAGGTATAACTGGACTTTGAAGATTCTTCCACTGGGGACAGGGCAGCAGCACAACAAAATGTGTTGTGATGTCTGGGAGTGGAGTTCCCTGGGCAGTTTTTATGAAATAGGCTGCTACATCTCTAAAGAAAAACTGCCACAGAGGGTAGGAAGTACGGTAAAAAAATGGGGTTTGTTGTGTGAAAGTAAGCATGAGTACAATGGCCTTCCTGCCAAGGTGAGCAAAGTCAGGCAAGTGGAGTTGGAAGTGAGTTGGGGTACCAAAAATGGTGTAGAATTTGAGTGGTCAAGAAATGATGCTGAAATACATTTTTACATGAAAAAATAGAAGGCTAAGTGAATGGATGAGGGGAGGATGTAAAAATGTTATTAAGGGAGTCATGTTCTTCTACGCAGACCTTGTCAGTAGTTTCTCATTTCTTTCCCTCTGGATCCTGTGTGCTTCAGGGGTCCTCACTACCTGAGCAGAAACCTTTCCCAAAGCAGACAATGAACTGGGTATTCAGAGAAAAGCAGTGTTTTGCAAAATGATCCTCTGTTATTAAGGATTTGGCTTTTCTCTAGGTATTGTACCTAGAGTTCCTCCTTTTTTTTCTTTTTAAAATTTTATTTCTTTTCAGAGGGTGCTTAATGTCCTTCCCCCACTCATAACAGATGATAAAGTTGACACGAGCTGGAAAAGAGTGAGTTAGGGAAAAGACATCTAGCAGCAGAGAGGGAGTGAGAAGTCTGGGCACAGGTCTTTCAACAGGAGAAGTAGATCACTCATGAATGGAAAACAAGTGCTTCCAAATTAAGTGCTGTGCTGTTAAAAAAAAAAAAAAAAAAAAAAAAAAAGAGAGGAAAAAAAGAAAAAAAAAAGAGACGAATGGGACACATGATCAGCCTTCCTTCAAGGGCTAAATCCTCAGGCTAAGAGAAAATGGAAATTACCTTTCCCTGTTACAAATATATCTCTATTCTGTGTTGGAATAAAATGTATAAATACCATTTTCACAGCAGCAGCTTGAGGCACTACAAGGGTTCATGGGAAGTGTAGTTTATGCCGGTTTTTCTCCTACTTGCCATTCTGTCTGTTGTTGCCTGCCCCATAACTCTGAAGAGCAACAGCTGATGTTGCCCTTGGGCCGAGTATGATCTGTCCTGACTCTGACGGATAAGTCCTGGACCCATTTAAACTAGGTCTGTTAAAGCTTTGGACCCATTATGCATATGCACAGTGGTTTGAGCAACTTCTATCATCCTACATTTCTGTTTTAAAAGCATAATCCCTATTTTCCTAACAGAAACTAGTTCTGTCTGCCATGTTTATCCTTTTTGGCAGTGGTTTTAGTCCTGGCCTGTAATTTAACTCATAAGGATATGATCTCCCATCCCAAGGGCATTTCTACTTTCCTTTAAAGCTCTATATGCTGCAGAGGGCCAGAATATGCTCAGCAGAAGCAGCTGAGCCAAGAGGGATGGTATGATTCCCTACCATCCCTTAGGAAAGAAATGAAAGACAAACGGTAGGGGTCCAGAGTAGGAGAGGAAAGGCTCTTTTTTTGCTAGCACTGAAGGATTGGCATGTAGAAATAAGCTGCCAGGGCAAAAGCTGCTGCTTCTGGGTGATAAGCCACCCAGTCACAGTCAGTAGGGAGGGGTGTCCTGGAGAACAAAGGCCTTTCTGGTTTGGTATGCTGAGAGTCAAGGTGATAAAACAACTGGCAGAGTTAATAATGAGTCCACACCATTCCCAACCAGAACTGTCAAGGCTGTAAGAAGTAGAGACTCATGTGTGAGAGAACTGTACGTAGGTGTTTGTTTAGGGAAAAAAGAACTGGGGAGAGATTGGGTAGGACCTGATGGAGTAAAAATCCAAAAGCAGGAAAGCTGGACTAAATGCAGCTGGTGTACTTATGGGGAGATGAGTGAGGAGAAAAGGAAGTATGTGGTAAGATGGGATAAAACTTAACTGCAAGTCCAGGTGATGTCAGTGAAAAGGAAAAATATAAGATGTTCCCTTATCTAGGACTATATGTTCTCAATAAGGAGAAATTCTCAAAAATGCTGCATTCCCTGATTCCTTAGTTGTTCACAGGTGTCATCTCCACATGACTCTGCTTGGCTCATAGAGCTCTTTTCCCTCTTGGTGGGGTGACAAAGGAGGATCTCTGTCTCTCCCTGTCCTTGTACTGCTGTGACCTTCCCTAGCTGGATCTCATTTGAGAACAGATACAGACCCTGCAAATGCAATTACTGCTCAGTTGCTTGTCCATAGGCTCTTCTGCAGTATAAAGCTTCTTGGAACGAGAAAGTGTTTCATACCCAGTCTTTCCAAGGTGGAAGCAAGGTTGGGGAATGCTGAAATACTGAAAGATGAAAAGACAGTGTCTGCAGAGCCTGATCAAAGAGGTAAATGTTTAGTCGTTTCGCTTCTCCTCAGCTACTGCCTACTGCAGCCAGTGACAGAATGTTGTTGGTATGATGTGGGACTAGACCATAAGAGCATCCCGTGCCACAATGCCAGGTTAGAAGAAACTCATGTTCCTTAAGGTGTCTACTCCAAAATTACTACTGTTGGATCAAATTCTAAACCCTTTATTAATTCAAAATTTTCAGTATCTTGGAATGATATCAGCTTAAGTAATTCTACAGAAATGACATTATTTAGAGTGCCTGCCCAGTCCTGGCTTGCATACATCTCTCCTAGCACAATGATTTTAGCCACTCTTACACAGGAATTACTTCAGAGGCTGGTAAACTTGTGGCGGGGAAATCTCCATGGGAAAACAAGAAGCTGCAGAGAGTGGTGATGGTCCCCCCCACCCTTCCTTCAAGTGAGCAGGTAATCTACGAGGCAGTCAGGAAAATAGCAACTTGGACATAAATTTGAATGTATTTTTTCTTCTTTGCTTTTGACAGGAGTCCTTGTATTTACAGTATTAGATGAGTTTTCTGAATGCAGTTAGGTTGGAAGGAGTCTGCAGTGCCTTCCTTAACTGAATGGATGTGTTGCTTAAGTCTCTTAGTCAGCTGGAGAATTACCAAAGGAAGTGAGATGAGGACTTTGACAGCTTTGTATCCTGCCTTGAACAGAGGGCAACATCTACTATTTCAGCAGAAATTGCAAGGTGCAAAGAACATGGAATAATCTAGCAAAGAGACAGTTGCTGCTTGACTGGTGAAAGAGTTATGTGAACCAGTAAAAATGTCATATCCTCTCTAACCTGAATGGGAATGTTTTTACTGGTAACATCTAATACCCTTGTAATTTACTTGGTCCTTGGCTTTGTCTGCCCCAACAGTGAGTTCCATAGACAGTACTCTTAGAGGTGGCTTTTTATATGAGCTAAAATTCTTTTTGTAGTTGCAAACTACTGAGAGTGTCAGGGAGTTTGTGGAGGATGAAGGCTGTGATACTCTAATTTTCTATAGTTGTATTTCTAGGTGGCTACCCCACAACACATGAGAGGTGACTGATTATTCCCCTAGTTCTAGTGGCTAAGGGCTTAGTGTAAGAGGTTCAGCTTCTGGCAACCAAATGCTACCACTGTGTGTTGCAGCTGCAGCCTACAACAACTGCACTTGTACAAGTCAGAGGTCTGGCATCTCTTTACATGGGCTCCAGCAAGAGAAATGGCAACTGGAGAGGCCCAGTAAAGAGGAACTTTCATATTATACTGATTTACTGCAAACTACCAGGATGCAACAGTAAACTCTTCCACTCTCTTCACATTACTCTTATTTATACTTAACATCCAATACTTCGGCTGTCATTCTTTAATCAAGATTTCTTTTAAACCTGTCTGAATTGCTTGGGGAAAACCCTGGGTAAATATTGTTATTAGTTAAGTAATAAGACACAACAGGGTGTGAAATATTACCCTATAACTCATACCTACTCTATAGCAGTACATTGAGTGGCACAAGGCCAAATGGCTTTGTGTGTTATTTTTTTAGTTAAATCAAATTAAAAAGACACCAGCAAAGCGTCTGTGGCTGTTAAAACATGGCCATGGTGGTAGGTGGAAGAAGGGAGAAGAGTCATTTAATAAGGTGTGCTGTCAATTGCTCACTTTTTAATTTAGTGAATGATGAAAAGTACTAAGTGGAGAGCCCTGGAGATAGGTGTCCTTCACTTATCTAAAGGACAGATTGGACAAAAACAGCAGCAGTGTGAGCTCTGCCATCGCTCTGTGGCAGCAGGCTTACAAGTTCCACCTCTGGTGGGTTAAAAGGGTCCATTTGCAAGGTCCCATTCAAACTTTTGTCACTCAGCATGACCTGCTTAATAAGGCGCTTCCAGGACCATGAGTTGCCTTGGAGGCATCTGTCAAATTGGAAGCAAATTGAGGCTACCACTTATGAAAACCACCAGACAGATTTTTACTGATGACTTGAGATTCCAGTATGGGACCAAACTCAGTCTCTGCATAAGTCAGATGGTGTTGTCTCATTTGGCTCATGTGGCAGGAAAAAGGCATCCATAATGTGTTGCACTCTAAAAGACCTTTGTTAACTGTTTTCTGACTTTCTGAGCCACATCCACATCCTTTTTTTTTTTTTCAAATTCAGCTTTATATACCACAGCATGCAATCCTGTCTGCACAGGATGGGCACTTTGGCTGGGATTGTCAGGGCTGCACTTTGGCTGCAGAGAGAAACTGGACTCCTCTGAGCTCTCACTTCTGTTCTAGTTTAGAATGACCCTTTTATGAGTAAATGGGTCCTTATCTGTTGCTCTATTTAATAGCCCATTTGCTACACACAGGAATCTGTTTTCAGGAATGGGCAAGTGCGTCTTGGGTTGGCTAAATTGTACATTGGCTTTTCAGGAATGAACTCCTTGCACTGCAAGGAAAATGCTAAGTTTTTATAGAATCTGTTTTTGCGTGGGTTTTTTTTTTTTGTTTTTGTTTGCTTTGTGCAGACAGCTGCTGTCTTGTCCCTTACCCAAGGCCCATTAGGTACCCAGAAGCTTCAGATTCAGACAGCCAGGCTAGAAATGTAGAAAACCATACAAAAAGATGCTCATTAATCCTTATTTGGTTCCTCCCATAGGCATTTTCCTTACATGCCCAGCATTTCTCACATGCTGGACTCTCTGTGCAACAGGAGGCTTCCATTTGCTTTAGTCTTTAAAGATCCAAGCAGTTTATTTCTGGAGCTTGCTGTGCTGCTTATTCTCTGATGCAGGGTGGGGCGTGTGTGAATTTAGTCTGGTAAGTCTAGAGAAGGGGAGGATCCTTTACTTTTCCTTTCCCCGTAGAAAATACTGCCTCTATGGATAAAAGAACGTGAAGCCTGACAAAGTGCTTTCTCCCTGTGGTTTGAGACCGGGATAATTCCCAGAGCAGTTCTGTGTCCTTTGCATGTGCTCATGTGTATATGTTGGCTTGCAGTTAGCACAGAGATACATCAATATTCCTGATGACAATAAATACAGCTATTAGGATGAGTCGAGAGCTTATCTTAATTGGGTAACAGATGAGCAGGCGTATGTTGCTGTTGAATCCATCAGCATTAACTGGGCAGAGGTAAGTTTGATCAATACTGACACTTGAGTGCATGGGTAGCCACTGGAAAATATTAATTTACAATCATGACCGGCACCTCTCATTAACCAGAAATGTGTTAACCCTAATTGGTTCAACAGGGCCCTGCTGTACCGCACTGTGCTGCTCACAGTCTTTCTCCTGAGACTGAGTTTCCTACTGATGGGAACTCAACGGTGCTCAAATTTTGTGCTTTGGGTGACCAGTCTGGCAGCTGTACTGCAGCATCCACCAGGCCAGGAAGGTATGCAATGCACACCCACCTGGGTATACAATCCATATGGCTGAGGAGACATGGAGATCTACGTATTTGTCTGTTCATGCCTTATGGCCAACTTGAATAGGAATTAGGCTGAGTAGGAGCGACACTGATTTATACCATCTGCAAGTTTGTACCACAAATACATAAGCATTCATATGCTTTTGTGTCTGTGCATGCACTGGGGGGATTGCATGCAGATAATGACCAAGTACACTTGTGGTAGCATTAGGTTGCCCTCAGAACTGTCAGGCTATGTAAATAACACTGCTTTTAATGGGAAAACTGTATATATATGTGTGTGTGTGTGTATGGAATACTTATGAGGGTGTGTGAAAAATGTTTCTTGTGCTATAATGCCAGCAATGACAATTTGTTTTCTCTACCTCAACAAAATCCTCACAGCCATCCATTCAAAGCAGTCATCTTTGGCAAGTGTCATAAATATGCATAGTGTATATACAAATATGAGCTGTAAGAGTTGAAATCATCTTGTAATTAAGGTCCACGCCTGACAGTAAGGGAAGCTGAATTTGCTGTTAGACCTTCAGTATCTGTGAAGATAAGACTGCTATCCACATACACCAAGGAAAGAATGAGAAATGGTGGGCTTAAATTGTAACTTAGATCTTCTTGCTCCATGTTAGGAATAACTTTCTAGCAGTAAGAATATTTACACACTAAAATAGGTTGCCTGAGAAGATTATAGAATGTCTTCTTTGAAGTTTTCACAAAGAAATGCCCAAGTTGGACAAACATCTGTTGGGACTATTAAAGGCAGAAAAAAAAAGGGGACTGTGTCTTTTGGAATGCTTTTCATTTATATTTTCTCATGCCTTTAGAAACACAGATGTGTCTCTGCTTCTTCAGCTGAACATGGCTGCATGTCAGCACTGCCTATGCTTATAACAACCTCATTTACAACAAACTTCTCTGTAAAGTCATCTGTGCCCTCTGTTTTAATGGTCATGCTTAAGTAATGGCCTTTGACATCCATCATTACTTGACTGCCCTCCTTTGATATTCTGGGAGCTGCAATGAAAAACATGAGGCAGAAGGAAGTAATTTCTTAGTCAAATGAGTTTCAAGATCAAGAAAGCTTTTCCTCTTCAAAACTTTCCTGTACTTGTGACTTCTCAACTCCTTAATCTTTCTTTCTTGTTTTAATAGTAAGGGGTGTTATGAAGTTTTCAGTAAAAATCCCATTCAAATATATTAGCAGATGAAAATATTCAACTCTTGCCCTGCTGCCTGGACCATGATTGCCCAGTCCTTTCTGAGTCCCCAGCATTCTTTTGGTCTTATTTGCCCTCCAATTAGCCCAGCAATTTCTTTTTGGCACTCAGGTGTCTGTACCATAATTGATTTCCAAAACACTTGCCTTTACAAGAAAAAAGCTATTCCTTCTATTGTCATGGTTTTGCTGGCTCTTAGAAACTAAGCAGGAATTTTTCCCTTTCCCCTGCCCACTGTGTGAAGGGGGTGTTGAATGGGCAGATGGACTGTGGCTTAGGCAGTTAAGTACACAAAAGATGTTCCCGGTAAGACCACATTCCTAGTTGATGGCCTTCAGGATCTTGTCTTTGGGGAGGGGTAAGAAGTTCTCCTTTACTTTTTTTTTTTCCCCCTCTTGTCTCCTGGGAAATGGGGGGGGAGGAGTGTTGGCTGTGGCCGGGGCTGAGACAAGGTCAGGGTAGGAGCTAGGAAGGGGGCTTTTGTTCCCAGCCTGGTTGCCAGCTGTGGATTCTGCTTGGATTTTCCATCGGAGAGGAACTGTTTTGGGAGGTTTTCCCCTCCTCCGTTCCCGTTTTTTTTAATTTCTTGGCAGCAGTTTTTGTGCACATGAGAGGAGAGGGGACACTGTGCCACATGACTCAACCAGAAGGACTGAGTGAGTTCCTGCTGGGAAGGACCTTTTTTTTTTCCTTTCCCTCCTCTCTCTCCCTTTTCCCAGTGAGGGGGAGGAAGGAAGACCTCCATTTTCGGTTTCTCCAGTACACCCAAGAGGGTGTCTCCCCACGTGGCAACGATCAGTTTTCCAACAGTGCTGCCTGCTGACCGGCACCAGGCACTGCAGGCTCTGTATCTCCAGTGATCCAACAGCGTCCCCCGCTGACGGTGGTTAGAATTGCACCAAAGGGGACAAACGGAACTGTTTACCTTTTTTTGGTTTTTTATCTGTTTGTTTTGAAGGGGATTATTTTGGGTATAGGATTATTGCTTGGTTGTTTTATTTGCGTTTTTTTCGTTGTTCTGCCAACACACATATATCTTTTAATAAAGGGCTGTAATTTTTCCTCTCTTCATATTTTTCCTCTTTCCACATTTTTCCTCAATTGGAGCCACTTAATTTTGAATTTACAATTGCTTAGAGGGAGGAGTTTGGGTCTTTCTCGTAACTCATCCTCAGCAAAACACTTGTGTCTTACGAAACTGAGACATCTATATAATTCCATAGAATAGTCACCAGTTCTCTTCTCCCCTTTTGTGTATCAGAAGCTTTATGCCCTGTCTGAAGTTAAAAGGCTGATTTTGTCTTCTTGTTCCATCAAAGAGGATGTTACAAGGGAATGCCTGAAACCCAGGGAATGTGAAGAATAGCAACAACAACCTGTAAAGAAACACATTCCAGTAGCTGACCGTTTGCATGTATGAATAATTCCAGTGAGGCTGTCCGAAAGATTTATTATTTGGCAAAAAGAAAAGGAAAAACTGTTGGCTTGTTTGAATGCTTCCACAGTGAATGAGTATGGCATATGGAGACTGAGAAACAAGGTCAGACTCACTCTTGCTTACCTGTAGCCTGGATACTTGGTATTTATAATATTTGTACCACTGCTGTTTCTTGGAGCATCTTTCACAGAAGCTCAATAGGGAATTTTCCAACAGTTTTGTATTGAAACTTTCAGTTTGTGAAAATACAAGAATGTACAGCTTTTTTGGTGGGGGTTTTTTTAATGTAACATTTTTGGAAGGAGTTTTCGGTCTCAGCTGGAAACTTTTGATGAAAGAGACCAGCTGGACCTGAGAATCAAACAGCATGGTGGCCAAGGGTTTAACCAAGGAAGCTGGAAGTCACATAAAAGCCCTCACTCTGGCTCTGTTCCCAACAGCCATGACTGTTCTCAGGGTTTTTCTGTGGTGTTTTTTGGGTTTTTTTTCAGCAGTTGAAATACTTTTTTAGTTTTGCCTTAATGTGGGGGGGTGGCTATTACACTTTGTATTAGCTGTCCCCATAGTTGTCAAATGAGGACGAAATTGGTTGTGTAGGCCTGCTGGAGCACTCACCTGGGATGTGAGAGATAGGAAATACAGGAAAAAGAACTAAGACCTCCCCAGTGCAGCCAAATGCCTATCTATTTGTTAAACTTGAGTCATTCCTTCTTGGTTTGGAAAAACAACTTTGACAGGTCTTGTTTTTTTCCCTCCGGTGGGCAATGACTCATTGTCAACTGACTGACTCAGAAACTAGGCAGTCTCACTGGTTGGCTCTTGCAGCTCTAGAAATGGAGAGTCCCCTAGGATGTGGAAATGCCATAAAGCTTGCCGCGATCATCCGATCAGCTTCACTCTATTAGCATCCTACTGACCATATCTGCATGCCTTAGGCTGTCCAAAGAGGTTTTGGTGGACAGTATACATACGTGAGAGAGCAGCAGCGGGAGATGCAGTGTGTGTGATGATGTAGACCACCTGTAGCATTCTAGTATGTGTTCTCACAAAGTTATGTTTCTATGGAGGGAAATAACCTGTGACAGGGACCATCCAAATTCTTTCAGGGGAGGTCCAGAGGTGCTTAAGGGTCTGGGAGTGCTGCATTAATTCTTTTTTTGTGTGTCGATGGGACCACTCTCATGATGCCCCACAGATACTCTAAGACAAGCTAGGCAACCAGAGACTTTGATCTTAAAGGTGTTGGCAGAAAGGGCTAAGAAGAATATTTATTTAAAACTGTGGCTTTGTCCTGAGCCTGCTATGCCTTCAGCTATATTATGCGTGGTGTGTAATGAAAGCTTTTGGCAATATGAGAAAATAGTGTGGAAGTAGCATTTTCTGGCCATCTCTAGACTGCTGTTCCCTTTTTTGGAGCAACATTTTATTCAGAGGCAGTTAAAGCAGACAAGACATTGGTATTGGGGATAGCGAGAAAGAATGAGATAAAATCTCATGCAAACAAGTGTTGGCAGTCAATGGAATTGTACTTCCTTTTCCAAGGGCTGGATCTGGCATCGTGTCTTAGAAGCCTTAAGAGATTTATTACCAGTTTGGCTTGATCTGAGACACAAGATTTATGGCCAGGCTGAAACTGCCCAGAAATAGCACTTCTCTCACTTTGTACCAGCACTCCATCTACCCAACAAAAGCTCAAATGGTGGGCATCATTCAAGCCAAGGAACTCAGCTATGTCCATGGTGGAGGTACAAGGTTCAAAGAAAGGCCCCAGTGAATGGCTTCCTGAAGGAGTTCTAGACTGAGAGGAATACCAGCTTCTTAGAGCCAGATCAAAGCACTTCAAGGGTGTTCACACCTTCTAACACAGAAGGACCATGAGATGTCAGACCTTAGGAGTGAGGGGACTGCATGGCTCTTCCAATATGCTTGTTAACTAGTCATCTGAAGGGATTTATGATGGAGACATGAGAGCTGCTCTTCCATTTTCCACACAGTGAATTGAAAGCTCTCATTCAGTGACCACCAAACCTCTTTTTCTAATCTTCACCCCAATTCATCTCTACAGAAGCTCAGAATTGTAATTCAGTGATGCCCTATAGGTGACATTTCTGTACTTTACAATGTTTTTATTAGTGATAGAGTTACAGATTTATGGGCACTTTGTTAATCAGCCCAGAAGTCCTTGTACACATCAGTCTTTCCAAAACACAGAGAACCCTTCTCGGTGATTCCCAATCTTCTGTTTAAGGAAAAAATTGCCTTAACATGTAGTGCTAGGAATCTAATGTGGTTGACCTCTTCTATCTCATCTCTCCTCTGGAACTCTAGGTTATCCTATAAAGTTGTGTATTCACAGACCTATGACCTCCAAGCCAAGGAGGTAAGTCATTATCCCTAAACCTGATAGTGGGAGATATGGGATCTGGGTTTTTGTTTTCTGAGTAGTTTAGGTAGCTGCAAGTTACCATTAGATAAGAGGCTGGAGCCAGGGCGGGTAAAGGACAGTGGGGCAGTGCTTTAACTTGTGATGGAGTGTAGATGCTGCCTGATCTGGATTTTCTGAGCAGCCGTACTCTAAGTCCATCTGAGTTGATGACTGCCTTTCCACTCACAATGTGACTTAACTGAGTGGAATTTTATTTCCTGAGTGTGCAATAAAAAGTAGAAAGGTTACCATATCTGTTAAATCACAGGAAAAAGGAAGAGATGGTGTAGGGGGATAGAGAAAGAAACTTCCAATGCGCACAGTTCATCTCCAGAGTGGCAGAGAATAGGAAGAGAGTCATAGAGGATTTCAAAGAAATATATTGCCTCTGCTTCATCATTACTGATATTTCCAGAGCACACAAACAACTGCAGCCATTCTAGCCCCACTGGTTTCCTTTTGTGGGTTTTTTTGTGGTTGGTGGTTCTTTTGGTGGTTTTTTTTTTTGGTTTTATTTTAATGTTGGCTTCACCACTTCTTTTATCTGCCTCTTGGGTGATTTTTTTCCCCACTATATTATTTTTTGTCACTGGATTGCCAGAGACCCCCTGGATGCTATACAAGGTGACAGTTCCTGAGCAGTCATGAAGAACAGTCAAACAGAATGACATAAGCACAAAAAATAGGAGGGCAGAGAAGCCCTCCAGAGCTGTAATTTCACTTCCTTTATTTTGTCTGCTTGGAGGGGCAATATACAGAGGAGAAAAATGACAACAGACTGCTCCACTTCTAATGACTTCAAATGGTTTGAATCTGACATTGATGGGGAACTTGGAGAAACCAACAGCATTTCCTCAATTCTTTCTTTCTCACCTAGACTTCATGCACAGGAATGAAGAAGAGCTACCACAGCAGGTAGCTAACACCCAGGCAGGGTGCAGCAAACTCTTCACCTCCATCTGTAGTCCTAGAATATTATCTGACACACACAAGAAAAATATGAGGTGAATTAACATTCCTCCTATATAGAATAACTAGCATAAAGACTCAAGTTTTTTAAAGTTACATACTGCACATAACCTCCAGCAAGTCTGTAACCTTGTTGGAAAGATTCTGTGTTTTTCAAGGTCAGCTGAAGTGCCGCCTACATTAAGGAAGTTGGCACCAATGCAATTACATCAATACAGAGCACGTTTTCTTAATGTAGAAAGGGCCTTGGTGTCCTTTCAGGAATGAATCTTGCATGTAGAAGTTTCTGAAGGGAAAATAATGAATAAAACAAATGTAGAGTTTACAGACATAACATGTTTTCCTCTTTTTGATGGAGAAACCTTTGATGGTTTTAAAGAAACTAGACTTTTTCTTTTTCTTTTTTACTTTTACAAGACTTCTATTTCTAAAAAATGTTTTCCAAATGACATATAATTTACCCCCAGAAGCATTTTCCTTTGACAGGTGATCTAGTCATGTTGAATTTCAGGAAGAAAAGATATTTATTGAGAAACTTAACACAATTAAAAACTGAGATGTGAAAGGAAATTCACTGTTCCACCTTGAATGTTCTGACTCACCAGATGTGTAGGTTCTCTATATTACCTGCTGTGCACAGAAGATCTTCCTTGCTGCTTTTGCAGGGGTCATAAGGGAGGATTCAGAAATGGAAAGCAGTAGGATCTGAGGATGCTTGTGTTAAACATTTCAGCTTCATTTCTTCCCCAAGATTTGCTCTCCAAATGGGAGATGCAGCAAAACAGTGGACCTGCCAGGGGTCTGTTGTCTCTTATAGTGGTGGATGAAGAGTTGCCCTTCTCCTTCACCTGCTTCAAAACTTATTACTCCATAAGCGGGATTCAGCTCCATACTCAGCCACTTGAATGTGGCTGGTGCCTAGAATGTCCAGTTAAGGGCAGGCTTTGGTCAAATGACTACATTTTTGCTTGTCATCTTACTCTCAAATCACAATGTATTTGCATTCAGAGAGCATATACCAGGAGATGAGGGAACATGTTACTGTTGTCGTTCTCTTGTAGGGCAGCACTGGCAATGAAACAGTTTTCAGTAGTAATGATAACTGGAATTTAAGGATCAAAAGGCTGGAGAGATTTTTTTTTTCAATAATCTAACAAGTGATGTTGACTAAGGTGAAAACAATATGATGAACTGTAACTGCAGTTTCTGGAAAGTCTTCTCATGTAGCTCTTTTCATTTCCCATCTGCAGGTCACTACCAGCTCATTTTTTGCTTAGGGGAGAGTAAATGAGGATTGTATTCTTTCAAAAGAGTCTTTTTCTGCTTGCATTCAAGTTGTTTGATGTTCCCTTGCACCTTTTCTCAGTAACAACAGAACTGAACACCATACTCCTAAATGTACTGACAACCACAGCTTCAGCTGAAGTTTTCGCAATGTGCCTAGGTAGAATTTTTTTCATGGTCATTTGTAATTGTCAACTTGAATAACAATACCAAAGTATTATAAAATTATCTATTTGACTGGAACAACCAAAGAGTACTATATACCAGGCATTACTCCAGGAGGGAGTGAGTTCTGCTTTCTTTAACTGATCCCTGACTTTGTGCCTCTTGAAACCATCATGCCTAGCTTAAGCTCAGCGATACTTCAGTAATATCCTAGCTCTACAGACTAAGTGATGAGATTGGACTGTCATACATCTATCTCATCTAAATACCCCTCAGAACAATTCTGTATTTTTAGGAAAGGCTTTATTTTGTGTTTTAGACCCCATATAATAGCAACCTGTACCCATCTAATGCAGCTGTGCCATTGCTACTTTGCCCCCTTGTGTATATGTCACTATGACTTTTTTTGCTCCCACCCTGCTCAGTATGGAATGTTCTGGGCCAACAAATCAGTGAAGGATTTGGTCAATGGTAGTTGTAGCCCAGTTTCTGTCATGATAATGATAGTTTGTCCCTCCGCTTACGATCACAACCTCCTGTGTTCTTCAATAATCCCTCTGTTTCTCCATGTTTGGTAGCTGATGCAAAAGGATAACAAGGGATGTGTTTAGTGGAGGTATATAAGCTAGTTCCTGGCTGCCTAGAGGAAGTCTGAGCATGGCTGTCTTCCTCTGCAGTGATTTTGATATTAGAGTGACTGAGTGAGTACCTTCTTCCTATCTGTGTGATCTGTGTGTATGAAGAAGGTGATCTTCTTCAATTTAGTTTATCTCCTGCTAAAGCAGGCTGTATGCCACGTAACTACTTTTCACCATGCCAGCCAATCAGTCGTGTTGACACTATGGTGTCACCTTTGTGACAGCTACTTTATAGAGGTAACAGAATGCTGGTAGCCAATTAGATTTTGCTGATAGAGATACCACGGAGTCTGTCCAACAGGGAAAAGGTGCACACCCACAGCTTGACAATAATAATAGAATTGAAATTCCAAAGCACATAGAGGCTAACATAGTGATGTGTTACAGGTAGCTGAATATCTACAGCCCTGTTGGAGGGTATGGGCATACAATGGACTAGTCAGCCTTTGAAGCTCCCATCCCAAGTAATTCTACATACCAACAACTTTAAAAATTGTTAACCTGGTCACAAACTATTCTCAGAAAACTAAGAAGAACAGGCTGCATGGCTGACATCTCTTCCCTCACAGGAGGCAGGGGAGTAGCTATTTTGTCCACATTGCACTTGCCTTTACTGTGACAGAGGAGCATGAACTGATCTGTGCCATGTGCCCATATGGCAAGCAGGTAATTTTCTTTTGTGTGCCTCTCATAAAGATAGCAGGGAAATGCAAGAGGCTGTAAGCAGCACAATTTTTCTGGCCACTGCAAGAGCCCTGTGTGCAGAGTCACCTCACACGTACTCAGAGAACAGCCAAGCGTGGCCGCTCAGACTGGGTGTTCTAAATCATTGTAACCTTTTGCAATGTTTTAAGTTTGCTACTTTAAAAAAAAAATAAATCTATTTCATTTCTACGTCTGAATTTTTTCTTTATACTCTGCTGCACTCTTCCCAGAAGCAAGAACTATAGACATGTACTCTGGGGATGGGTTATTTTCTCTAGAATAAAATGAAAAATATTCCCCTTAGTTTTTCTGGAATAGGGATGCAAAAATTCTGGTCTTCTGCCTTTGTTACTCTCTTCACCTCCTTTTCTCTACAAAGAGGAAAGCACCCTATCTTGCAATTAATCCTCATGATTTCAATGCTAGGTGAACTTATTTTCAGTTATTTGTTCTTGGCTTGAGGAAGTTTGGAATTAACTGTTCAAATCAGGTCATCTGTCTAGAAATGCTTTTCTAAACCCTATCTGTATTAAGTGCTTTATATCCAACAGATGACCAGAAGAAGTTTCATACACTTCCTTGTGTGCACATACATCTCGTTTGCAGTCTTCAGTGCTTCTGCATGCACAGTTGCCATGGGTATAGTTGCACATGAGAGTATGGATAGTATAGGTGGTTGTCTCTCCTCCTGACTTGCCCAGGCAGGTTTTTATCCTGGCTTCTGAAATCACACCGAAGCTCGTTTGTCTTCATCAGCCCTGGCAGGTAAATCATATTCACAGTAGTACAGCTGCACTCATGGCTGACAATGGGGTATATTTTTCATAGTGTGGTGAAGGCAAGAGGCATCCTGCTTCCCTGTAAATTGAGTAGTCTGTCTGTTTCAAATGATGAGACAAGCAAATAGACACAGTGATCTGGGGCATGTGCTAGATGGAGCTGCTGTTCATGCTCAAGGTAGCCTGTGTGATGCCTCTTTGCTGCCTGACTTGTGACTTCAAGCTGATTTCTTATAAAGCCTTGCTGTATGCTGTGTTTTTCTGGCGTGATGTTTTGAGGTTTTCATGTTAAACTCAAAATTAATGTTTTTATTCCACCAGTGGAGAAAGCATCACTTGTTGTTTTGTATGAGGGATTTGAAAATTGTGATTATTTTAGGGACAAGGGTGAGTCCTTCTTCCTGTTTTCACTTGGGGGCTGAAGTGAGTCAGGGCACAGGCTCATGAGGCCATGTACAGAATGGCTCAGCATAGAGCTGTGGTTATGGTCATTCCTCAGCCACACAGCATCAGCTTTAACGTCACAGTTGCTTCACTCCTCCCCTGAGGAGCAGTTTGTGTTTTGTAAGGCATATGCCTATCAGGGATGTGTTCTGGCTTTACCTTCACCTCAGAGGATTTCAAAGAAAAGTATGTTTTAGGTAACCTCACAAATAGGTAAGAGGATGTTAGAGTCCAAGCAGAGAGGATGGGTGGCCTTGAGCTGTGCTCTGCTCAATCCTGGCAGATGCTACACTGCCTCCCAGTGACCTCTCACCTGTGTCATAACTGCGTACCCCGTACCAAGCCCTTCCATATGGGATAAAGCTGGCATGCACATAGCAGTCACATGCAGGGCTGTTTGCATCATGAGAGGCAGGTGAGCTCAAACACACCCTGCAAAGGAATCTCTGCTTTTCTGGGAATATAACAAATGCAAAAAGAGATGAAATGCTATGGGTGAATGGCTCAGACTACTACTCTGTTCTCAGACATGAGGTACTGGGGCCAGCACAAGTGAGTAAATGTGTGAAATCTTGCTTTAGATGTGAAGGCAGTATCCAGATTATAGTGGTTCCCGTTGGGGTGTTGATTGCTCTGAGGCACTACTGTGCTGTTGTTTCCAACCCCATGTGTGCCTGGGGAAGTTGGAGGAAGACTAAGATCCAGTCCATTCTCAGTCAGTAAGGTGCAGAAAGATGCAGAGATAGTTGGTCCCAAAGTGGAGCAGGGGCAAGGGGGAAAAGAAAAGAATCAAGAATGAAGAAGGGAGACAAGCTACCCTTCCCCCAAATTGAGGATGGAGGATAGCTGAGCAACAGAAACCTGTCAAGATAGTAACTAATAACAATTAATAATTTATTGAACATCAAATAGCTCTTTTCCTCATGGTTTCCAAAAGCTCTTTACAGACTATATATAGAGACTGCATTACAGTGTGGTATGCACTTTTCAGCAGCATGGTTTAGGAAAAGCCCTGATGCTGAGGCTCAGTGGAGCCCCATCAGCTCAGAGAAACACCAGGAAAAGATCTGCACCCTCAATCCTGCCTGATTCACTTTTTTTTTTTTTTAAAGAATAAAAAGAAGTGAAACAATCATTTGATAAGTAGAAAGAAGGCAGAACATTGTATGGGTGTTATTTCTTCCTGCCTACAAAGACAGGCTGTCCCAATAAATTCAATTGTATAGACATTGAGAGAAGGAGGACGGGGGTTGGAAGGAAACAAATGCATTTTAGAAAGCCTATGATAATGACTTAAAATTGCTTTTCTTCATAATTGCAATTTTAAGAGCTGACATATAGTGATAAGCCAAGTATAGATGCTGATGGCTTATAGAACATGGGAGACTGTTATATGCTGATTCTTGTCTATCCTTGGACTTGTTTAATTCAGAAAGAGGATGATGTTGCTTCTAAGGCTGTTGGGGGAGGGTGAATTAGTGGGAGATGCAAATGTGAACATCCAAAAAGGGCAGGTCAGCTGACAGACAAACTGTCATGCAATGTACCCTTTCCTCATTGCACCTGGATCTGTTCATGTCTGCCCCAAAATACTGCCTTCACCTCCATGAGGGAACACACACAGCAGGCATCTGAGAGGCACAGCCCAGCACTACAGGACAGGAGGTGCAGAAGCATATGCTCTTTAGAAGACTGCAGAGAGTATAACGCTTGTAAAAAAACAATTAGAAGAGCTGAGCAAACAAATGATAAATAATGTAGTAGGAGTTGGTGTAATGAACCTCCTTAGGAAATCTGGCCCTTAGGCCAGCCTCAAGTTCCCCCAACCTCAGTAGGAGAAACCCCACCTCTTAAAACCACCCAGTGCATAAAGTCACTTTGGAGGAGCAATTAGGGAAGAAGCTGCTTACTCCATTGCTCTTCAATCATTTGCTGTTAAGTTTAGGGGGTGATGGTAAACCCCAGTGGATTGACTGAGGCTGCTTTTTCTAAGTGAAAGCTTACTTATGTAAATGTGTTTAAGAGGTGCCTTTCAGTGAAAATGTTTGCTACATTTCCTGAAAAAAGCTAATGGAAACCTCTCCTTAGAGATGATGCAATTAGGGCTGTGTTATAGATTTCACCTGTGAATGCCTGAAACTCAGGTGACCAGCTGTAGAGATTATCTGTTCAGGGTATGGCCCTGCTTTTCCTGTTAGACCCTGAACTGTCAGGAGATGTCCCATTTCCTGCTTGTTTTATTAGGCTTTGATAGAAACATAGTGTTTTGAGTGCAGTTTGGGTTGTATTTCTTGCCAAAGACAATTGCAACTCTGAGATCATGGGATTTTCTTGTTTTTCCCTTTCCCGCCTATATTTAGATTTAGAATTATAAAGTATTTCCATTCATATGGAAAGCCTGATTTTGACATGGAGCCTGCAGTTGCCATTAGGAATAAAAGGGCCTCAAATCTTTGTACCAAGGGGAGTGAGCATGAACAGCTGTTGGAAAGAGATGTCTGGAAAAAAAAAGTGGCCTGGCTTGGAAACCTCTTGTTCAGTTTGTGCTCGGGGAGGTGGGATGAGAGAATTTGATCTCCAAGGTGCAATCTTTGTATACTGCTCTTGCAGCAGCCTTGAGGTTTTGGTTAGAGGGGATGGATTTCCCCATGTCCTGGAGAATCATGAAACCAATTGGAATGGTTCACTCTATTTTGTTTTTGTCAGGCTGTATACCTTGGGAAAGGATGGGAAACATCTCTGGGTATTGGAAAGGAGGCTCTGGGATGCTGCAGTCAGGTGAAATATCAGCTTCTGTGTGATCCAGCTAGTGAAAACGATGGCACAAACAAAGTCGTTTCCAGGACAGTATCCTCTGCCCTGCTGAACTGGGCAGTCCCTGCTTCCCATGTTTCCTCAGTTAATTACTAAGTTTTTTAACCACATATTCAAACAGGTTAAAATTCTCAACAGGAGTGTGTATAGAGCTATCTTGTGCTACATAGCCAAAAAACCACCCAAATGAATGGGGCCTTTTACTAGCAATGGGCACTGTCATTTAATTCTTTCATGGTGTTGACACCTCCCACCAAATACTGATATATCCTAACACACAGTGATGATGTTTGGTGTCAGTGGGGTATGCAATTTAGAGTGGGTTTTCTCTGTCTTGCTCTACCCTCACTGAATTCACACCAGTCCTTGTGATCTCACTGTGGGGCTGAAATTTGTTTTGGAATGAATTTATCCCTCACTGGAGGCAGCACCCCTTTGGCTGTGGTCTTCTATGCCATTTGCATCCCTTCTCACTCAGCTACAACCTATAAGACCTGCATTGACACATCTTTGTGGCATCTGCTGTCTGCTGTAGCACTTTTCTGGTGAAGGGAACATATTTCACAGGGGTGAAATATCAGCCCTTCCCCTCCAATGGAGCAGAGAGTCCCCACAGGGAGGAGAGAGAGGGAAATAGAGGCAGACTAGGAGGAGGCTGTCTCAGTGGGGCAGGCAGTGCAAAAAATGATACCAGAATAATAGACGAAGATGCTGTAACACTGCAGTAGTCGCTGTTGGACTTCTCATCTAAGCTCTGGACTACGTGGTAATAAGGACTAAATCTTGCTGTCTCTACTCCTTACCTTGTACTAATTCTCTTGCCCAACTATTTCCATTTCTCTCTTCTGATTGTTTATTAACAGTTGTTTTTCCTCCATCCAGCCTCCAGTCTCACACATTACTTCCACGCCAATGCACAGACCAAATATGCCAACACACACTACCTCCAAGCTGAACTTCTTCCACAGCTCTAGATCCAGACCCTTTTCTTGCAACCACCTGTAACGGTTCTTACAACTGTTCTGTGTCTTTTTGCCACCTACTGATCCATTGTGTCTCATCAGCTGAGCCCTCTCTTGCTGCTGCCTGCATCTGGCAGCTGATTATTCGGTGTACAGCTGTCCCTGCTCTTCACTGAAGAAACCAGACCTGTCTGTCTCTCAGGAACCCGAGGAGAACAGCAATGTTTCTACTGAGCAGTTTCACTGTGGATAAAACCTTCAAAGTATATTGCCACTAGATCTAACCTTGTTCTTCAGGTACAACGTAGATTTTTACTTCATAGGCTTTTGTCATGGTAAATGTATCTGTATTTTTCTTGGCTGTATCACTGGCATATTTCTGGGATGAAGCCTATGATCCTGCCAAATTTCATGTTCTTGTTCCCCAGCTGAAACCATAGAACTTCCCTAGAAGTTGCAAGGTACTAGCTTTCCCTCTGTTTTTCTACAGTGTCTCAAACAGTAGCTAAACTTTTGCAGAGGGGGAAAAATTTGAAGAGGGGGGGAAAAACACTACACCAACAGGAAAACCCCCAACATTGTTCTCTGCAGTTATTCACCCCTATGAATCAAGTTCTGGAAAGTTTTAGGGAACTAAAGAGATGATGCATCAAACACTATATATACAGGCTTATCTGTAAAAATTAATATTAATATTGATTTTATTTTAGGCATACGCTTTTACAAGAGACTGTTATCAGATACCCACTGTACTAGAAGGGTTTGGGATAGTCCTGGCCCACTGTCCTCCTTATAGCAGAAGCATGTCTTTCTTCAGTGATGAGGAGGTGAGATACTAAGAGGGAAAGCATTTAGGAGAAAGGGGAGTGCTGGGTGGAAAGTGTTTATTCAGAGTTTCAGTCACATTGCTCTGGCTCATCTTTGCTTTGAATCTATGACTTTTCCTCTCAAGTCTCCAGAGAGACTCTGTTTCTGCCTCCCTCATTTCTCCTGCTACTCCCTGTAAAACAGCCTGCGAGGGACTGTGAGCACCATGTGAGGACGGCACAGTGCCTCAGGCTCACTGCATGGACCAGCCTCCTCTCCTTCATCCCCATTCCTGGCGGCCACAGCACGTGCTCTCTCCAGAGTTCTGTGCTTTTGCATGCTCCTTTTACACAGCCCTGGGCAGGGAGCTGAAGAAGGGGACTGAGAAGATAGTGACAGCAGGAAAGGGGGAGGAAATGGGGAAGCAGGGAAGAAACAGCGGGGGCCTGGGGAGAGAGGATCATTGCCTCTGATCTATTATGAATTCTCCTGGGAGACAGCCAGTAGGCTGGAAAGTGAATGATAGCCAAACCAGATGAGGAATTGTTCTGTGTCCCTGATGTATTTTATCCTCGACAGGCATTTAGTTTCTTTAACTATCAGACTAACTATTTCTCATATATATATTACATAAGCTGTGAAAGATAAAGCACACACACCATCAATCAAATCTCTTGTCAGAATCTCTTTACCTATTCCCTTCTCTTTTTTTTTTTCTTTTTTTATGCCTTCCACTCTTCTTTAAATTATACTCAAAACAAGGGTATTTTTATGGAAATTTGACCAAAACGTAGTTGAAGGACCATGTAACCATGCCACAATTCAGAAAAAAAATTAAAAGAACAGGCTTTGATATTGTTTTGGAGTTGGATACTGAAAAGAATGGAACATTGGTGAATGGATTTGGTTTTTTTTACATTTGTTCCTATCAGTTGAGAGAATATTTTCCATATGAAACATGTTTGGACTCCTTAGAAATCTGGAACTGGGAAGGTGGAGTACCAGCTCTTCAGGATTACAGTAATTCACCAAAAAACCTTCTTCACCTTTGAGCAGAGAGGGGGTTTTTTTTGGGTTGGGTTTGTTTTTTTTTTTTTTTTCATTTTTCATGTTGACCAACATATGACATTCCTGCACCCACAGGAAGAATAGAATCACAGAATCAATCATTTAGGCTCGAAAATACCTTGAAGATCATTGAGTCCTGGAAGACAACTGCTGTTATCTGTCTGGTCCTATCATCTAGACTGAGTATAGAAAGGGAATTGTGGACGGACAGAGAGAGATGCTTCTGAAACATCTTGTCAGTTCCACATATTCCCAGATTGGTGTTCCCTCTGCCTGCACCAGCCTGTGAACCAACCTCCAGACAGAGTGCTGCAGAGTCCTGATATGATCTTTCCTTTGCACTGACTCTCCTAGGAGGTACTGCAGTGAAAGAAATGGTCAGAGCGCTCTTTATTAATGTTACTGTCTTTCTGGCACATAGATTAAAGAGAAAAAAAGAAAAAAAAAAAAGGCAACAAGACTTGTGGATAACCCTGTAATCTCTAAATGCATTTGCTACTTAGTACATGTACCGGTGAGAATTTATGCAATGCCGGGTGCGCCCAAAGTGTTGTTCTCTGTAACCCCTTGCACCAACTGCACTGTAATTACAGATTATTTGAGATTCAATATGGCACTTTTAATGTGGTGAGGAGGAACAATGTGGCCCTCTTCAATTTTTGGATCTCAATTTCGGAGTTGCAGAGTATCTAATCTACCATCAAAAAACAGCAAGAGTGATGACACTGAGAACCAGGCTGGCCCTTGTATTTTTTCTTTTCTGATTTCACTTTAAATTAACCAGACATTTTTTCTCTGCGCTTCTTAACTCAGCCTTTTATTATGTTTGATAGAGTGAAAGAATGTTTTTTTTCCTTCCCTTGTATCTTGCACAATGGAGAACATAATGCTTTTGCTTTGAAGTCTTTGCTACTATACTGCCTGCAAAGTCAGGCCTCTGTTTTGGTTTCCAGTTTAATTAAATGCGTCTGCATTGAACAAGAAAGCTGTCACGAAGAGTCTGAAATGGCCTCTTCCTCTTATGATAGCACGCAGCTTCTGCCTACTTTAGAGTAAGTTCACCTTGTACATGCTGGATTTTGTGGCATGCCAGGCTTGTTTTAAGTGCAGGGAACAGTGAGGAAAGATTGTAGTTATTCTCTGAGTTAAGGTCATTTGCTGTCAGTCTGAAGTGACTGGGTTGGTATAGCAACTCTTTGTCTTTATGTCTACACTAGAAGAAGTAGTTGACCTTAACCAATCTTAGATGAAGATGCTTTCTTCAGCCAAGGCTTGCAAGTAGTAGTTGAGCATGCTTGAGTCACTCTGGACTAGGTGTTCCTTGAAACTGAAGTCTTCTAAAGTCTTCTAAATAACAGAACTTTGTAATACTTTTCTTCATCCACATAGTTTTGAGCATCCATTTGTCTCTCCAGTATTTCTGAGTGGTTTTGGTGTCTATTTGCTAGATAGTGTCCCCTTGGCATAAAAGAAACTCATAATCTGGAAGTACACTGGATATACAACATGTTTGTGATAGAAGTTATTTGATGTTTAGTTCTGGAAGAAATATTTGTGTCACTAGAAACAGTTGGGTTTGTCCCATTCAATATTGTATTATGCAGGTGCAGTGGCACAAGAAAACACCCAGTTTCCACTTGGCAGCCATTTGCTGGAGGATATCTATTTGAATGATGCTTGTCAATAGAACTGCCTTGAAATTAATTTCAGCCTATAGCTTATTTACTAGGATTTCATATTCTTAATAACTTATATTGATTGCTGAACTCTAGTTTTCATCTCCTTGTAGTAAGAAATGTGCCCAATTATCCACATCCGAAGTTGGACCTCTAGTGCTCAATGGTAGGATATCAAAGATGGCCTTCAGTCATTGATTTCATCCCAATCGCTTGAAGATGAGTATCATATAATTCCTCTTAAAGAGATTGTAGCAACCTTTTGGGCATTACTACTTGGATCCGATGCATGAGACAACCCTCATCAATGCTCAGTCTGCATGCGCACTGAAAGAAAGGTTTAACATCACCAGAGCAATTACCTTTGCCCCAAGAAACTTTGCCTGTTTAAAAGAGACTCTTTACAGCTTTCCATTGGTAGTTGTACATTTGTTAGAATGCCAAGCCTGGCATGGACTGAATACTCTTACTCCCATCCACTGAGGGTAAACTGTCCAATGTGTTCCATGGTAGGCAGGAAAACCAGTTATCAGTATTATGCCAGCTTATAGGTCTGTGATATTACCCTGATAGAGTGCTGACAAGAACCTTGTTTCCAAAATGTTTTCTGTTGTCATGAGATATATCTTGCTTTGAAAGTAGGAAGCGAGTGGATGGACTAGTGTTTTATTCATTATGGGCATAAGGTCTTATGTGTAAAGGTTTTATTTTGTTATACCAGCTTTAGTGTTTCCCAGGCAGTAAGGCCATAGTGAGTTTCCTCTTGTATAAACAACATTCATAAACAACAGGTAACTAATTGCCATCAGACACTGCAGAAAGGATAATGGTATCAGTCTCACGTGTGACATCACAGTTCATTCCTACTGGTTACTTTCATTTAAATTGCACTAGCATATCTTTCACTGCCTATGTATAGAAAACTCTGCTATATACAAGTTGTATAGAATAGATTTGACAAACACTTTGCAAACACTGTGCTTGGCTTCTTCAGCTGAGGACATATCCAAAAATGTGGCTAGTCAGTATCGTGCAGCTCCTATTTAGGGTTACAATATGAACAGGAACCAGCATCTTTGAAAGAATTACCTGCTTATTTTGAAGTGTAGCTGGATGCCCAATTCCTCTGAAAACCCAGCTCCCAGTGCCCTTGACTTTGCATCTGTCCAATTGGCTATGATGTCCAAGGGGAGGAGTTCCTTCATATTCCACAGTTAGCTTCTCTATGCCCTTTGGACATTGCTCTTACTTTGACAGTGCCCTACGGTTTCTCTTTTGTCTGTAAGCCACTACTGCAAACCTATGTCTCATCAATTTGCATTTGTTTTGGAACTACTGAATAAAGGCCTTGAGTGGCAATGGAGGCCTTGGATCTCGTTATAAATTCAGAGGAACTTCTGGGCTTGTCACTCTGTTACCATGCATCTTTACCCCGTTGGTCCAGCTCTGCAGTGTGTTTTTGCCAGAACTCGTCAGCTGCTACAGTATAAAATCTATACAACAAAAAGAGTTTCTGTCACAGAAGATGGACCCAAGGTGATTATCTTTCCCGCCCCGTTTGCCATGATTCTTCTACAAATCCAGCTCAAGGAAACTTTCCAAGCACTCACTATATTGCTAGCACTCCATGACTTCTCTCTGGTGCTGATCCCAGCTGGCATGAAATAACCAATTTCCCTAGTATTAAGTTTTCTTAACCTGCAAAACAGGGATACACATCCAAACTGCCAACTGGAAATGATCCCTGGACCACCCTGTGAGTTCCCACCCTGTGCCCAAGAATTGTTTAGGGAAATGGTACTTGGGCTGGGTCCAAACCATGCCAGGAATCACTCTAACACTTGAAAAATGTAGGTTATGAGGTTCAAGTGCCTGGAAATGCTTACTGACATTGTTATTTATTTAAATAAATGAAGCCATGATGTTCACATACCTTTTGATATTGTCCTTGTGTTTATAGGAGTCCTTCAAGCAGAATGAGATCTCTCTTTTAACGATTTGCCTTCTTGCTCATTAAGCATGGTCACTACTTAATGTATTACACTCAGATTCTCCTTAACATATTTAGCTGCTCTTTTCATTGGCACAGCAGTACTGCCTGCTTTCTGAAAGGTCAGGGCTTTTTCAGACAACAGTATCATTTGGATGCTTTCCTTATGTAACTGATATACTAGCTGGTCCTTTTAATGAATACTTAAATTTATTCAAAGTTCATAAACCTTGGTGAACATCTTCAGTTTGGGTACATAATGACCAGTGCATTCAGTGGGATTTTGATCATAGTTATTAAATCAAAATCTCTCCATGTTAATGAACAGCTTAGGACTGAGAAAGGCTGCTATAGCATCACCACAGTCTTAGGCAATGCAGTCCTCTGCCTTTCACTTGTAATATACTCTGCAATATAACAGAGTTTGTTCTAGTGCAATAACTTTCCCCTCTTCTCTTCTCTTTCATTACCTTCTGTCACGTGGGCTGGTGTTGCCATCATGGTAGTTACTGAGAAGACTGCTAATGACAAACAAAAGATGAGAGGGGGGGAAATCACTTATTTCCACGAATCACTGTTCTGTCTAATGGTTTTGCAACACATATTTTTTCCATGCCTGACTCAAGAGGTTAAGGAAATGAAAAATAGCCTTAATCACAGTAGGGGCTGTAGTTGGAAAATGAACCCCATTTATTAATGAGCTGTCCCATAATTCCCCTGTAGAGGAGTACTACGATGCTCTCCAACCTGCACTGTGCAGATCCAAGAGAGCCCGGAAGAGTTATTAAGAAAAGCATATATCAGGAAGCTTCAGCTCACTCTACAAGGGTCCACACCTTCCTTGTGAAACATGCAGGAAATTTTTAGGTGCCACAAAAATGAAAAAATTCTACTTTTTCATAACTAATAGTAATTACTAAGTAGACAAACCCCACAGGCGTAATGGATATTGCCTCAGATCTCATCTTCCTGGGCTTGGAACTAGAATTTAGATTTAGGCCCATCATGTGTTTCAACAGTATTGGCCCAATTAGTCTAATGAGGAATTTTATTGTTTGTTTTACTGTTGAATCAAAGGATTGAGTATCTGGATTCTTTTTTTTAATTGGATAAGAAAGCTTGAAGGCTTTTTCTGATGGGATTTTTATAACCACCATGGAGATGAATGGTCAAGTGCCATGGAGCGTTATGCTTATCATACACTGTTTCCAAGGAAACTCAGGATGGAGTTTCTAGAAGCTCTTTGTGGAGAACAGCAAAGCTACAACCCATCTCTGTCAGAAGTCAAGTCTCAGGTTATGTTCATGACTCAGCTGAAGAACTACATACATCACCTAAAATCAGGGATGTAGGGGTAAATAACTAAGTGAGGAACATCATGTACTTGATGCTTTGGGCCAAGTTGTAAAGAGAAAACAGGTATCTGTAGCCCAGCCTAGAAATGCTCAGTTTGCTGCCCCTTAATTTTCTGGAGCTGGAATTTGAGGGATGCAGGTCACTTGAAAAGAATGGAGATTGACAGCAGACTGCTGCCATCAGTTCCAGGCAGCCAAAGATGATGCTTCTCTGAGCCAGGCATGCATCCTCTGTGGACGAGCACTGTTTGTGGATCCTGGCGAAGAGAATGAAAAGCTGATTTAGCTGTATATTTGACTGTGTGGCTACTGAAGGACAGCATTTAGCCTTGTTTAAGGGAAGGCTGGGAGAAGGTTAGGCAGATGTTTGTTGCTGATGATTTTTTGTTATTTGAATAATACAAGCACACCTGCACGCACAAAAGTACTGTTCTAAGCAAAAAATGTAACATTTTCTCAATTCCTTTCCTTTGCCCCGCAAAATTAATGGCTTTACCAGTGGCTTCAACCAGAAATCTTTCAATCTGTCCTACAACATATTGGAATAGTTACCATAGTATAACTTTTCTTAGTGTAGATGCAGCAAAATCAGTAGAAAAGTACTTTATATTGTACAGGAGCAAGGAATAAACTGTAATAGCATAAGATAGGTTTAAACAGGCATTAGCATCTCAATAGAATGATAGAGATGATCCATGCATAATTTTCTATAAATAAAACTAGTTTAGAGGATAGTTTCCTCAAGGTCAGAGATACTGGTAGGAAATTTAACTATTTTTTTAACACAGCAAACTTCAGTCCAGAGTATTGAGTAACTGACTTGTAAAATGGGCTAATACTAGTCTGTAAGCTTTAGGTGGCCTGTCATCAGGGGTAGTAGCTGCTGAACAATAGCAATAAAATGCATATCTTCTTGGGAAATAATGCAAAAAAACATTTCAGAAACTACTCCAGAGCTGATGGAAAAAGCAGAGGCTGAGCAAACCATTCTGAAACTTTGAAAGCCAAAATTGCTTGGAAGCATGGGGGAAGGACATATTGTTTCCTCCAACAATTTATCAAAGCACTGAATTAGCAGGAATGACTTACAGTTAATCACAAATTTATCTCCCTACTCCTTGTTGTGCATGTTTCTGTTTTGTTTCTTCAGACCTGTTTTAATGAGTATGTTTTCTAACTTTGCATCCTTGGAACAGGCCCAACAATCATGTTAAACGGTCTCTCTCTCTCCCTGTAAAATGGGATTAGTGCCAAAAACCACTCCTTGAACCTTAAAACAACCACAACAAAAAACAAACCAACAACCACCACAAACAAACAAACCATAAACACCATGGTGAGAGCTTTTAGTCAGAGCTCGTACTCCAGTTGGTTGCCAGCTCCTTGCTTTCTGCTTCGTCTTTTCTCTAAACTTTTATAGCCCCTAATCGTCTGTAAAGCATTGCATCCCCCCATGGTGCTATATAAATGAAATAACAATGATGCTCTTGAATTAATTGGGTGCGTTTGCATACAGTAGTCTTACAATATCCCTTCCTCTTTATAAGATCCTCTTATGTGAGGCTGCAGGTCCAATTGCCACAAATAATTCAGTATTAGATTGAAGGTGTATATGAGGAATCTTATTTTTTCTCTTATGAGCCCTTTGTGGGGAGAATATGTTTTAGTTCATTAAAGGTGCACATTAGGTGTTTACTTTATCTTTTCATCTCTCATTTTTTTCCTCCTTCTTACTCCTCAGTTTTACGTCTCCTCACAAAACACTGAATCTTACGGATGTTTACACATTTACATAAATGTCTTTTTTTTATTATTTTTTTGTTTGACAGGGAATTAATCTCTCTCCCCAAGATATGACTCAGGTATTTTTGTACTTTTTTGCTCTCCTCAAGGGGCTGCAGCACAGCATCTCTATCAGTCAAATTCTGGATAACACAGATATTTCTGTTTACTATTGCTGATTGCCACAGTTGAGGCAAAAGTCAAACAAGCACATAAGGTCCTGGATTGCAATGAGTGCCAACCTCTGGATTCCTTTACTTCTAGAGGATCTCCTATTCACAGGGGGAAGGATTTCTTATGCCCACAGAAGTGACTGCAAACAATGGCATCTTTAGTCGGGTGTCCATCAGAAGGAACTTGATGCAGAGGATCCCAGAGAATGGTAAGGATTGTTTATTCAAAGAACCAGTTCTAGCCCATCTCCTAACCAGCCCAATGAAGAGAAAGAAGCCATTTAGATACATAGAGCCATTCTATATGAAGGACAGTAGGATTATTCAGCCAGCTCTCTTTGATTTTCTTTCCCTTGTGGAGAATGAAACTGTCAGGTGCAAGCTCAACTGCTGCAAGTCATCGCAGTTGCAGGTGGGGGCACCCATTCTGCAAACATCTAGAGAAACTGTTTTGCATCTTTCTGAGCACATCCGTAGGTATGGTTTTCCATACCTAGAAGGCAGTAGCACTCATGTCCCTAGCAGCTGGGGTCCTGACCTGATAAAATGTTTTCATTTGACTTGTTAGAAGCCATAGCTTTTAAAATTCTGGGGAGTTGTGGCTCCCACAGCAGATGACTGTGGATGGATTTACAGGAGAGCTCAGTGGGGTTATGTCTGCGTTTTCATTTGTTCTCCACTCTTCCTGGCAATTTCCTAATCCATGGCCCAAAGCCCATGCCAACAATGTACAAGTGGCAGCATCCAGGAGTCAAGAGTGCCAAAGTAGAAGTACACGTGCCCTTGTGGTGCTCATTCAATTGTTGGGTCACTGACATGAGGACTTTATTCTCATTTTGAGGGTTTGATCATGAGGAGAGCAGGCATCAGTAGTGCCCTTAATGGGTTGCTACAGAGCTCAGATAACTTGAGTTCTGCTGCTGACCCTGGCAATAATCATGGGCATGCTGCAATATTCCGCTTTACCTAAGATCTTAGGTTTGGCCCTCTTTTTTTTTTCAGCCTTAGTAAATAAGAGGTTAATCCAGCCATGGGTCCTTGCTGGCTCTAGAACATGATGAAAACTAAAGAAAAATTTGAGTAATCCCTCTTAACCAGGCCTCTTACAGGTCCCTTATGATGACTGTGATAAATAGCTTACAAGTGACTTTGACCATCTACAATTAATCAACACATCCCATAGTGTAAGATAACTGCTTGCTGGGGTACAAGGTCATGGGCTCAATCCTGACAGTGTTTCTGAATAAGCCCAATCCTGCTCTTGCCACTTGGTTTTACAAAGTTCAGGCACTGAAGGAGTTGCCCATAAATTGGGAGATCTCTATCACCCAAATCAAGTGAGACTGACTTCCATGGTGAATGTAGCATCCTGTGAATGCAAGATGATCAGAGCCACCAGCACAGTAGTGCTCTAAGTGCTGGTGTCAACCATCCTCAGTAGAGCTGTTGGACCTAAGGAGCTACCTGTTCAGCTGGGATAGACAGAGCAGCATGGGGAAATCCCAGATCAAAGACCCACAGAGCTCACTGGAAAGGTGTCAGGGAGGTTGCAGCTCATAACCCCTAGAAAGAAACCAGAAGAAATAAAAAGGTAGAAGTCCTAAGTTCAGAATCCATTTGGATCATAGCCTTAGAGATCCAAGCTAATACCAAACATAAGAGACCACTGGGGTTGGTTATTCAGATCCCTTTTCTTTTGAAGTTATGGCCTATTTTCTAATATTTTTTTTCTATTTCCATTTTATAATTTTCCATTGTCAAGTTCCTCACTCATCTGCTACTTGTACAGGCAGCTGTCATCTAAATCTCCACCTTCCCTGCCCCTGTCTACAACAGCCAGACAGTCGAAGATGCAGATGGCCTCTTTTCCCTGCCTTCCTCTGCAAGACAGTTTTCAGATAAGCCCCCTACCAAATGTGAAGGAGAAAGCCACAGAATAAGGGACTGATGTAATGTTGCCTTTGCCAAGGTACCTGTGAACACAGAAACAAAGATGCTCAGTGCAGAGGGCAGAGGAAAGACTGACTGTATGTTTTGAATATCTTTCTTTCTAGCATTAGAAGATCAGTTTCCCTTGACCTGCACCCAGTAGTGTAGCAAAGATGCCGTAAGACACACGTTAGTGCATTTTCTAGGACATTGTAGCCCAACATCAGTGAATGAAGGATGCTAAGTGTGCATGTGTCAACTACGCTCTGGAGGGCCAGAGAAACCTTTTGTCCATTTGTTCTTGGCACATCCATCAGAATCTCTATTATATTGATTACAGTCCCAGTCTGGATCTTCTCTGTGAAAAACAACACAAGTTTTCCTTTGCAGAGGTGTACACTACCTGCATAACTCTGTCCAGGAGCTGTCTATAGAGGGTCAGACTTCCCAAATCAGACAGGCTCTGTTTGGCAAAGAAAAACATCTGGGAAGGAGCAAAATGAGTCTTTAAATCAGTTCCTGATGTAACTCAGAGAAGTCTTTTCTCTTTTTATATTAAAGCTAAGCTCATTGATACTGAAGCAAGGTCTAGCACAATGCTGTGTTTTTCTGACAATAGCCTGATAAAGAACATGCTTATTATCAGGAGTGGGAAACAAGCATTCTGGGAGCACAAGAGATTCACAAAGTAAACTGAAGCTATGTCTGTACTGCTACAGAACTGGTCTTGAGACCAAAGACCATGCACCACATTTGCATCTTGTCCCAGTGGCTGGCATTCAGAGTGCCAACTGGATGCTTACATAAACATGCCTGTTGACCTAGTGACTCACCAAGCGTGTTCAGGCAAACAGAGTGCTGGGGACTCTGAAATAAGTGTCTGGTCTACAACTGAGCTTGAATTCATAAACTTACCGTCTGCACCATAGAGAAGTTTGACCTTGGGGTAACTTCAGTTCATCTAAACTGAGCCTAAAAGTATTGAATAAATTTAGCAGCTAACTATGAATATCTCTGCTATGACCTTCTTACAATTGTGACCACTGACAGCTTCATGGCAACCATAGTCACCTTCTGCCTTTAGTAGCAAATCTCTTCTGCTTAAGTTGAAGGATGGTTCTATTAGATTCTTGTTTTCTAAGTGTCAAACTACAAGCAACTTGCTTCCCATATAGCCCCAAAATATGCCATATTTTGCTTCATTGATTTCTCAAGTGAAGTTGAGGAGGTGGAATCACACACAGCCAGATATGGAGTCATTGTTCAGTCTTGCATTTCCCTGAGATCACTAAGGATGCAATGCAGCAGTCTTAGTTTTATAAGATACTTGCAAGGTGTAACCTCTCCAGGGCACTTATTGAAATGAAACTCTGCACTGAGAGGGAGAGTTGTACAGATTAAATGCAGTTTTATATATTTTCCAATTCCTTATTCAGCATGAACATTTTAATGGTTTTTCAGAATACTCTCATTGGTGTGCTCTGTTTTCCCCCTTTTAACCAATGAGAAAATAAAGCTTGTATCAAACTTCCTTAATGCCTAAACTGACCCATGAAATTTGTGACCAAGGAAGGACTTGGACTCTGCATTTCAGAATTTCTAGGACCTCATGGAATTTCCACATCATATGCAATAGTGTTTTAAGTGTATAGGGCCAGCAATACTGTAGTAAAATCAAGTTTTCCAAGTCAGTGGAAGTTGCATTTACCACTGGTCTGCCCTCCCTCTCTAAGATGCTAAATTCTGAGGCTACTTACAATAGAAATGCCTGCTAGTCTAATTAGTTCACAATGCTTGTTGACTTTGCTATTGGTGGGAAAAACTGTAGCATGTATGCTATGCCTCTCTTATGTTTCTTATCTTTCTGTATGTTCTCTTGGCAATAAAGTGCTTCTACTGGTGGAAGACACTGCTCAGAGAATAAATGGATCCACTTCGGGAGAAGCACACCTTAAGGATCTGTTTCAGGGTTCTCTGTGGATATAAAACGAGGAGACATTAGGGAAAGCTATTGCACCATCAAATGCCTCAGTTTCCCCATTTGTAAAATAGTAACAATAAGCTCTTGAGCAGCAGGTGAAAAGAACTGTAGAAAACTCAATAATTTCTGTCATTCTGGATGCTGCCACTTGTATATTGCTGTCATGGACTTTGGGCCATGGATTAATAAGTTCCTGGCAAGAAGGGAGGGCAAAAAGACACACCACAGAACACCTTGGTTTGGTGGAATGTGTTGTTGTATCATATTTTCTGGCTGAGGAAGCAGGCCCCTGGAGACAACGTCTCACCCAAGCTGCAGAAGAGGTTTTTGTTTAAAACAGTTGTTCTCCTTATTCCCTACTCTCCTCTCCTACTATTGATACATAGTCTGTGATTCCTTATCATAAATAAGATTTGTGAGCTCTTTGGGGAAATGGACTGTGTCTTCTCCTATACTTGTGCAGTTTGTATAGGGGTATAAATAATAATAGTCATTAATGCTAATAATGTGTTTTTTAACCTCCTGATCATCCTCTATCTGATCAAAGAGCTACAGGAGAAAAATCTTTCTTCAGAAAAGACGCTAATGGCAGAGACTATTAACAATGCAAAGGCTAGCAGAGATCAGGTAGTGGCAAACTTTAAACTGTCTCCTCATGTTTTTTGTTAAGTGAGAGCCTGCAAATGCATCACAGACATCTTTTTAAAATTGTAGGTGGGCTGTAGGCTTCTCGTTGGTCAATGTGATGAGTGTTTGTCTAGCACTGCTGTCAATGGCTTGAAATACTTTCTCAACATCCTTTTGTAGAGCATCTATCAAACTATCACAACAGGCCTTCGACTCAGCAAGGGCTCTCTACCACCGCTGGAGTACAACTGATAAACAGTGGCAGGGGAAGCACCATGGACACTCAATACAGAGCAAGTGAGGGAAAGGGATGCCTTAGTGACTTAGCTGTTGAGGGGACCTAACTCAGAGGCCACTGAGTTTGGTGAGATTCAAGTGCTTTTGTTTGGCATGAGACCTGACCTACAGTGATGTATAGAAATCTGTGGAGCCCTGCCTACCCAAAGATTACTCCCTGCACAGTATTGAAACACAAGCATTTTCATGTCATGCAAACCAAGAAGTATTTTCCAGGATCTGTGATTTAGCTGAAGGAAGACCAATTCAATGTAACCATGTTTGCATGTTTTCTGCTCCTCTGTGTGATGTCCTCACCACAAGAGACTTCTCTTCCAAGTTGCACTGATGGGCTAAAGACACAAACAAGAGGAGATTTGTAGGGAGAAGTACAATCCATTATTTGACATCATATAGTTAAAAGTCTGGATAGACTTTTGGCTATGCAAGCCCATATTTCTGGAAAGCCTGTTTTGTTTTGTTCTTTCAGCTATATTTTTCCGTTTAATAAAAGATATTGCCTCTTCCTACAAATCCTGCCTCACATTATTTGCCTTTCAACTCTCTATCCGTGGTAATTTCTGCAGTGGAACTGTTAAAAAAAGGCACAAATTATTTCTTCCTCTAATCATAAAGCACTCCCTAAGTCCCAAGTATCTTAAACAGCCAAACCCTTGCTTGCTCAAGCTTTCAAAAATAAAACCAAAATCATAAAAATCCATCCTTGGGTAAGAGACTAGGTCTGAAAAACATCAGCCTGGGAGTTCATAATTTCAGGGTGTTATGAACCACTGCAGGGAGACTCTTGCAGTGGGAATGCTCACATGGCACAAGCTCCCTCTGCCTTCCATACTGCTGAGTATGGGTGCCCTGACATAAAAAGAATCATAAAAAACTCGCTGCTTTTCTGTGTTTCTGTCCAGAAAATGTCAGGCGTGTGTCCACCTAAGTGCAGGTCAGCTTTCTCTGCAGACAATGAGACTGTTGTTATTTGCCTCCCATATCTCATTTGGGTGATACAAACAGATTTGGCAGTCATTTTTTTGTGACTTTCTTTTGTCAGGTGGATGGGCTGTAGCTCAGTCAGCCAGGTACAGGTGGCAAATGGCCACACTTTCCTTTCCTGCTTTGCCTAAGGAACAAAGGACACGTACAGGGGAGCCTAGGCATATAGCAGTAGTCCTGTCTCTAAAGTCAACCCACAATTTATCTAGCAAAATCAACAAGCCTTAGCCTAAAGATGGAAGTACCAGCTGGGGAGCACGATGCTTGGCTTGTTGGGACCATGGGTCAGGAAGCCAGGCTGCAGCAGCTCCTCCTGGGGGCACAGGGTGTTAATGGAGGGAAGCACAGGGCCCCCAGCTGTGACTAAAGATCTGAAAAGCAACAGCTGGGATAAAAGGCTGCTTCTGGGTAGAGCAAGACGTGCTAGGGAAGCTGGGTGCTATTTCAAGGAAATGTCTTTGGTAGAATGCTTCTTGGGGGAATAACCCCTGAATCCCAGGAGGAGGTGGGAAGGTTCTGTGCTGCCAAGCTCTGGTGGAGATTTAGACCAGAGGGCTGCAAAAACACTGTCTTAAAAGGCACTATGTAGCATTGAGGGTTCCTTGTGCCTCTGCAGAAGCCAATTAGTACTGGATACAGCAAGGGTTTTGTGGTGTAATGGCCTCTCCCTTTGGATTGTGAATTCCCTGCTGTTCAAAGGAGCTGAACAGAATTATTATTTTTATTCCCAGCTTGAAAGAGCTGACTCTTTTCCCACAGAAAACATGACAACTCAAAAAATTATCTGCCAAAGTTTGTTGTTTTTTTATTTTTTGGGTGCTAGCCAATTTTCTTGTTGTCGTTCACACTTGCAGATTTCCCGTAAAATCTTACAAATGTTGAAAGAGTGGAGGCCCTTTCTGCAGAACTTTGTGTGCATATTTCCTTAGAGGGTGGTTTCTACATGCCCGTGTTTCAGGCTGTCTCAGCATGGCTTGGGTGAGGCTCCCCTTGGAGAAGGAGTTGGCACCATGGATACAGTGTGATAGACATGTTGATAGCATCTGTTACGCCATTTATTTTATATTCTAATTATGCGACAATGTCAATGTGTGAATGTATACTGCTGGCAAATGCTTTTTTGTGACATATCCTTTATGTGACCCAACTGGTAAAGGATGTGGGTCTGCTATGGCTGATGCTAAAGAAGCTCAGTCATTTGTGCTGTACCAGTTCATGCAACACATTCCTCTCCAAGACTTCTTGGTTCAGTCCCCGCTGTGTCATCCCACGGCTGTTGAAATTAAATGACGGCTCTTTCCATCTCTTCCTTCCTTCCACTGCTCCCCAAGTGCTGTTGCTATCTCATTGGCTGGCTATTTCTGTGGATTTTTATCTTATGGAATTGCTATGTAGTCACATGCTACCTTCCACAATTGCTGGCTTGGCATTTTTTGATTAAAAAAAGCTGCTTTCAGCTCCAAGTGTAGAAACCCCAGTGGAAAATCTTCCTCTTTAAGAAGTGTCAAGAAGATGCTTTGCCTTCTTTGAGTTTCACAGGAAGACAGTAGAGAGGAAAAAAAATAGGAAAGGTAGCGGGGTGTGGCAAGAAGCTGAGAGAGGGGAAAAGGTGGAAACATAGACAAGGAGTATGAAGGGGCAGAAAGGAAAGAGGAGGTGGAAAGTATGGTTTGACTAGGATTGGCTTCTCCTGAATATCAGGCTGAAGGCGAATGAGAAGCATGAATGCTGTTTTCTCAGTCTACATAAAGGAGCCCAACCAGGTATGAGACTATTTATCATGGTCTTGGTACACTGTGTATCCCTTCTAGGAAAACATTTCTGGACACTGTGCAGTCCTTGACCTTGGATAGTGGTGGGTTTTCACAGAAGCATATGACAAATGAGTATTTCTTGCAGAGAGAACATCTTCTTCCACTCCCTTTCCCAAGATCACGTGCAGCACATGCCACAACCCTCTTGTAAATTACACTAAAATGTGCTATTTATCATAGATACACTAGTCCAAAGACATGTCATGAAACCCACAGATAGAACACTCAATAAAGCAAGTATTAATAGACATATGTCAGAGGCAGACATACAGGACAGGACACTAAAACAGCTAGAAAAAAACCATCCTTGGATAATCTAGGCTCTTGACTCCTGCTCACTTTAACAAGCTTTCTCAACTTTAAATTTCAGGACCACTCATTCTCTTATGTAAACCCTGCAAAATTTGCATGGCCAACTGTGTTTTCAATACTATTTCTATTACAGTAAAAAAACCACTAAGCCTTTTGTTAATGCAACATTACATTTGCACAGTTAAATAAGAGTAATTTGAAAAAACCTGTAATGGAAAAGTTAAAAGTTTCTCCATCAACTGTACTGTGACTGCTTGAGAAGTATGTAATGGTAGGTTTGGTGTAGGAAGTTGGAAGAGAAAATATTATGTGTGTGCTGCACAATCAAGTTAATATTGATATTGTGTGAAGTGACTAAAGCTACGATGAAATAGAAATGAAAGTGTGAGTGCTTAAACAGTTAATAGCACAAAGCACATTTATTTATTAAAAAATGGACGAGCATCCATGCTCAGTGCATCTAAATGTATCCACTCAGCCCTAATGAAATACTTTCACTATGCATTAAAAGTAGTTGGCTTTCAATCAATCAAAGCTCAGTCAGAATTCAACCTTTTTTTTTTCTTCAATACAGAATTGTAGATGTGCTTTCAATTGCTGATATTCACTGGTTCACCTGGCATTTGAATTCTGGATTAAGTGGAAGAACTGCAGTAATTTAAAAAGAAAGGACTGAAGAACAAGGACTGTAGTGTTTTTCAAGTTTTGGTTGGTTGTTTCTGTTTTGTTGATGGTGGGTTTTTTAATGTTTGGGGAATTTAGGGAGAGTTGAGTGTAATTCTTGGTTCTGATTTTGTCCTCACAATACGTAGGTAGCTGAGGGATTTGGCCACATGTAAATGGATTCACCTTTGGCTGGAGACCAATCCTGAAGAATTTCAGCCCACAGAATCTGATACTCCTGCTCATATTTAGTAGTCTAATGTCCCAAGTAACCCCACGGGTATGACTCAGCATGAGCAAGTGAGCCAAAATCCAGCTCTGAATGTTTTTGAAGGTTAAGAGTATGTCAAATGCATTGTAAGAAATAGCTTTTTCTCCTTTCAGTCATGCCAGCTTGTCCAGGGAAGTATAAGATGCTGCTACCTGAGCGAGTGCTGCTTCCTTTGTGTCTTCTCTCTGGACTTGTAACTATCACTGCCTCTTCTAGATGGGAACAATACTGGGTTCAGAAACATCTAATGCACGTCCCTATGCAATTTATGGAGTAGAGATACACTTCTACTGTTATTTATTATTATTTATTATAATAACTAGTGTTAATTATTATAATACATATAACATTGATTAATAATTAACATAACATTAATTACTATGCGGTATTAATAATTATTGTAATAAATATTAATTGTTATAATAAGTATTATAATAAATGTTGTGGCCTTTCGGTACTTAAAGGGGGGCTATAAGAAAGATGGGGACAAACATTTTATCAGGGCTTGTTGCAATAGGACATGGAGTAATGGTTTTAAACTTCAGGAGGGTCAATTTAGATTAGACATAATTTTTTTTTTTTTTTTTTTTTTTATGAGCGTTGTAAAACACTGATAACATGTTGCCCAGAAAGGTGGTGAATGCCCCAGTTCTGGAAACATTCAAGGTCAGGTTGGATTGGGCTCTGAACAACCTGACCTTGTTGAAGTTGTTCCTGATTATTGCAGGGGGCTGGACTAGAAGACCTTCAAAGGTCCCTTCCAACCAAAATGAATTATTATTATTATTATTATTATTATTATTGTTATTGTTATTATTATTATTATTTTTCAATACAATTTCATTATGCAAATGCTCAAAGATTCCAAAGAAGTCTTTGAGACCAAACAGGCCACGGGATATTCATATTCAAAGCGGAAGATGGCCATGCATTTAAGAGCTGCATATCATGGGGTCATGAGCAGATGTATGTAGGTAAAGCAGACTTTGAATGGTTGCATAATGACCTGATGAAAGTGGTAAGGTTGTGGGGCCCAGTAAGATTATGTGTAAGGCAGGTGGGAGATGAATTTATGTGTGTGACTGTGGACAGCTGGAATGTCGGGGTGGACAGCGGATGAGCTTTGGTGCCATGTAATGGGCTGAGAAGATTTGTGAAAATATACAAATGAATATAGATATCAGATGTAGGTGTTGGGCACTGAGATGATGGATAACAAAGGTATAGAACAAATAAAAAGAGGAATGTTGAGCAGTCATGTGTCAGAAATGTATAGAGCTGGTGCAGTATTAAGGTGCTGGCCTAGCCAGTCTTTGCACCCAAGCTAGATGTTTTTGAGGATTTCTGCAACAAAAATCAAAAACTATCTCCTACTTCAAGCCTACAAACCGATTGTCACCTCTTGATTTCGGCACACTAAGTTCCAAACGTATCTTGAGGACTGCCAAAATTATTTTTGGCTTCGCTGTCTTTCAGACCATACTCTGTTGGTATCTGTGGTGGGTTGATACTGGATAGCCTCCAGGCACCCACCAAAGTCTCTCTATCACTCCTCCTCCTCAGCGGGTCACAGGGAGAGAAAATACGACAAAAAGCCTGTGGGTCGAGATGAGGACAGGGAGAGATCACTCGCCAATTAACATTACAGGCAAAACAGACTCAACTTGGGGAAAATTCATTTAATTTGTTACCAATCAAAAAAAATCAGGATAATGAGAAGTAAACCCAAATCTTGAAACATATTTCCCTGATCCCTCCCTTCCTCATGGATTTAACTTCACTTCTGATTTTTTCTCCCTCCTCCTCTGCAGTGGTGCAGGACAGGGAACGGGGGTTGCAGTTGGTTCATCACACATTGTCTCTGCCACTCCTTCCTCTTCACAGGGAGGACTCTTCACATTCTTCTCCTTCTCCAGTGTGGAGTCCCTCCAGTGGGAGACAGCCCTCCACGAATTTCTCCAACGTGAGTCCATCCCACAGACTGCAGTTCCTCATGAGCTGTTCAAGTGCAAGTCCCTTCCATGGGGTTCAGGCCTTCAAGAACAGCCTGCTCCAGTGTGGGTCCCCCACAGGATCATAAGTCCTGTCAGCAAACCTACTCCGGTGTGGGCTCCTCTCTCCATGGGGCGTCAGGTCCTGCCGGGAACTTGCTCCAGTGTGGGCTTCCCATGGGGTCACAGCATCCTTTGGGCATCCACCTGCTCCACCAAGGGGTCCTCTGTAAGCTGCAGGTGGATAACTGATCTACGCTGGACCATCATCAGCTGCAGGGGGACAGCCTGCCTCACCATGGCCTTCACCATAGGCTGCAGGGGAATCTCGGCTTCAGTGCCTGTAGTACCTCCTTCCCCTTTTTCTCCCATGATCTTGATGTATTCAGACCTATTTCTCTCACATATTCTCACTCTTCTCTCCTGGCTGCTTGCCCCCTTTCTTAAATATGTTATCCCAGAGGCTTGGACTGGGATCGGCCCACTGCCTGATGGGCTTGGACTTGGCCAGAGGTGGGTTTGTCTTGGAGCCATCTGGCCTTGGCAGTTGTAGAGGAAGCTTCTGGCAGCTTCTTACAGAAGCCTCCCCACCAAAACTTTACCATGCAGACCCAATACAGCATCAGAGGATGGAAATTATCTAAAATGGAAAGCATGAAAAAGAAGCATGCTCCTCACTGACTAGTCAGTTGACTTTAATCCACTCTAATATTTTTAGTTTGATTTCCTTGGTAAATGAAGCCTAGCTTATAGTACATGTGTATCTGTTTGTCCATATGTTCTTCCTCCCAATAACTTTTCAGTGCAACCAATTTCAACCACATTTAAAAGAGGGCGGAAGGCTAAAAAGTAACTTATTCCTGGATGTCTCTTAAAAACTGGTGATTAGGTAACATTCCACTCCCTCCATAGGGGAAAACCCGTGAATTATGTAGGTGGTACATGGCAGCAGCCAACCAGGCTAAATGATGACGGCATTTTGTCTTTCATTTTGGTCCACTAGGAAACAAGCACGTGTTTCTAGGCTAGCCACAGCATGGATTCCTTCTTCCTACAGGAGATGTCACAGGGAATATGAAGGGATCTGGCTTTCATTACAGCATGGGGGATTTTTGAGGCAGCAGACAAGAACCCACGGGGAGGCAGGCTTGGTGCATTCTGTTCACAGAACAGCTTGCTCTACAGCAGTCTAATAAGAAATACTTCTAGAATGGCATCATTAGTGATCAGAATCCTACAGACCTTTCCTGCATGAGGTGCTCAGCTTTGCATCCTGCACTGAAATGTGTAAATTGAAGATTTGTATCCTTTAGTGTTGGCATCCTCACGGGCTGCTGTGGTGGCCCATGAAAGATGCAATGTGGCCTGAAGAGGGGCCACCAGGCTGGGTGGGCAGCACATCTGGGCTGTCACACTGCATCCACGGACTGACCTCTCAGAAGTGGTGCAGTCACACTGCCTCCTTGTCCCCAGCTGCGAAAGGAAACCCTTTTGTGAAATGCCTGGAGAATGACTGATGAAAAACCCTGTGTGAATGTTAAATAGTACTTCATTAATGCTGTTCTAACCAGAGGCAATTATTTTAGGGGGCAGTAGAGCTACAGGAGCTAATTACTCGTTGGGGGAAAAGTTTTGGTTACGTTATGGTAGGAGGAACCTGTATTTGAAAGGAGAGAAGTAGTGGGGGAAACCTTCTGTGAGCAAACAGTGGCTTTGCAAGCTGGATTTCCCTCACAGAGGGATTCTTTCTGGTCCCTCTGAAATTGCCTGGAAGTCACAGGAGATCCAGCAAAGATTAATGTGGACTGATGCTTGCTATTTTTCCTGGAAGGTTTGGCAGCCCTGTAATTACAATCGGTGTGTCTGAATCTCCCTCTGGCCCCTGTGCACTGCCTGGGAGTGACACCAGCATCAGAGATACCCTTGCTTTAGAATTTGTCAAGCAGAACTCAGCTGAGAAACCAAACCTGCCCTGCTGCATTTCGTCTTTTGGCAATGAGGAATATTCCTTCACTGAATCATTTCCCCCTGTCCACTGTAGCTGGAGCCTTAGGGACTCCTGAGCGCAGCATGGCTCGTAGACCTCTGATCCAAGAGATACATTTGTAGAGGAATGAGGGAACCATACTTCTATAGCATAACGTATATATATATTTATATATATAAAAATGAAATAAATGAGCTGGCTTGCAACACTAGGTGGCAGAGGTGGGATCTGTTCTGCTCTGAGCGCTGTCCTATAAGGCATTGCTTGTTTAAGTACAGTCGCATTTAGTTGGAGCTGCAGGAGAGAGACAGAGAGATTCTCTGTGTTTACAGCCAGCACAGCCTACGGTGGAGCATCTAACCTGGCCCCCCCTTTCTCCAGCACTTGAAGAGGAGAGTGCGAGGTTATTTGGGAATCTGGCCACCGTAGGTCAGCTTGCGCTGCGACTGGATTGTCAGAGCTGGTACAGCAGAGCCCAGAGGGACTGAAGGGAGACACGAATCCCATTTTCTTTGAGAGGAGAGAAAGGGAAAAAAAAAAAAAAAAAAAGATAAATTGAAAGAGAGAGAGAGAGAAGCGAAGAGACGGAGAAAAAGGCAGAGGAAGCAGACCGAGTGAGAGAGAAGCATGAGGACCTACTGGCTGCACAGTATCTGGGTGCTGGGCTTCTTCCTGTCCCTCTTCTCCTTGCAAGGTATGTGATGAGTTCTTTCTTGCAATCTCCTCAAACCCTTCTGCTTCAGTTGAGGCTGATGGACTGAGAATGGCCTGAAACATGGAGCTGGAAGCTGGAGCTTCCTCTTCCCCCCTTTTCCCCTCCAAAGCTCCCCCCCACCTCAGGAAATAAGCCAAGGAGAGATCACTGCTGGTGAATCCTATGGTTAGAGGGCACTGCATGTGACTGACTTTGCTGCTGTATTTATGCTTTTGCAGAGGGGAAGTTGGGGGGGGGGTGTTCAGTAAGATTTGCAAAGCAAAAGAGTAGTGGGTGAAGGTGGATAACCCCTCCATCCACAACCAGTGTTTCTCATCACTTTGGGTCACAAGCACTGATTCTCCTGGATTCTTCACCTTCCTGAGGAGATATGTGTGAAGTTTATTTCTTTTTTTTTTTCCTTCTTTTTCATTGTTTGTTTGTTTGTTGGCTTGCTTTGTTTTGGGGTGGGTTTTTTTTTTGTTTGTTTGTTTTTTTTTTAATTATTTTTATTTTAGTTTTGCCTAAAAGAGAGGGGGAGGTTAGAGGAATCTCTATGCCTCTGGTCTGTCTGCGAAAACATCACGTCCTTCCCCTCAACTGGGGAAAAAAAAAAAAAGAAAAAAAGAGAGAGTGATGGAGGAAAGACAGAAGAAGAAAATTTGTTGGGTATGGGGTTTTGTTCAGTGGAGAATTGCCAGCTGGGTTTCTTGCTTTAAGAGCCAAGTGTGAGTATGGAATTTAGTTTGAAGTGATGACAGGCATGCTAGCTGGTTTTGAGATGCTTTCTGTAAACAGGAGCTAAGGGTTAATGCATCCCATGCTGTATATATAAATACATGTCCCATATGTACATATAAGCATAGCCCTCCAAATTGCAGCTTTTATATGATCCACACTCATTTATACAAACCAGTGGTCCTTCACTTACACACACATACACGCACTCACAAATATAGCAGGGAAGATGAATAAACTCACTCTGGCACATACAGTTCTAGCTCCCTAGGACATTTAATTCTTGGAGAGTCTGCTTCTCTTGAGCTCACATTCTCCCTTCCTCTCTTCCCCCCATCCCTCCTTCAAGCCTCCATCCTGAAAACTAGTGCTCATGGTTGCTTACATATTAAAAATCCCTTACCTATCCTGCTGCACCAGCCCTGTGAGCCTGCATGTGTGCACACATACACACACACATAGGTGAATATATAACTAAGAACATATATGTACTCTATCTGGCCTACTGTGTGCCTCAGTCTCACATTTGTAGTCAGCTGCACCCTTAGAGAGTATCTCACTCACACACATCTTCACCACACACACACACACACACACACAGTGCTTTCCTCTCACTCTTGTGCATACTAGTGCATGAGTGCTGTGTCTGGAGATGTGCCAGTCACAGCATCCTCACTTCCTCTTAGCTCATACTTTTACACACAATCTTGCATGTACTGTTCTCCTATATTTTGTGTCTACTAAGCAAATTCCCGTACAGGCAGGCTCCCTGTCACACACATGATTTCTGTTGCAGCCTCACACCTGTCACTTCTCACATTTACTGAGTGCTCCTTTTCATACGGTCTCACTTCTTCTGTTTCTGGGTTGCATACACATGCTTTTCACTGTCACATATTTTCTCTCAAACTTGCATTTCTGAAGTCTGGACTGTGAATCCGGCACCAGCACCTTCCAGCTGACTTCCTTGCTTGCTTGCTGTGAAATGGCTATTTCTGACAGGAGAGGAGGACTTTTTCCCAGCACATAGGTTGTACATGGGGTGAGAGGAGAGCCAGTTTTTGTGTAACATAAGCTAATGTCAGCAATGAAGTTGTGTAGCTTGATGTGAACTTCCCTCTGCTCTGGAGGATTAGGTACAGACCTGTCAGGAAAGATGGACACTGGCAAATAGCGTTGACTCTGAACATAGCCTGTCTTTCTGATGCACGGTTTCTAGCCTGTAGTCAATGGCATTTGCTCCACGCAGTGTTTCCAAGTCACAAGCCTTTCCTGAGTTGCAACCAGAGCATCCTGATGCTACCAAAACCAGGAGCTGGTTTTTTTAGTCCTTTCTTATAGCCAGAGCTTATACCAGGGTCCAGGCATGTACATGATTTTACCATCTGTTTCAGTGAGTTACTATTGCCACAGTTGTATCAGCCACTTCTATTCTGATTTTGAAGACATCAGGGAAGGTCTTTTGAGAGCTGTATTCTTAGCTACACTCTGAGAAGGCAGAGGCAACACAGTTACCCTCCCCAGGTTTTGGGATGGGATCGGATAGTGTGGTGTGTGAGTGTTCGCAAACCTGGAGCTGCTTTTCTACTGCTCCCGAACTTAAGACATGATATAAACCAGACCGCTGCTGGATCTAGTTTCATAGCCAGCAGTATTTTCCTTTCTCTGGACTGAAGGGTGAGAGAATGGGAAGCAGGAATATTGGGGCTGCTTGGGAGGAGCATGGCACCTCACAAGCAAGCCTGAAGATGTTTAAAGGAGTTAAAAAGGAGTGAGAAAGTATTGTGCCCTTAAAAAAGACCCAACAAACTAACACCCCCCCCCCCCAATATTTATTTCAAATTAATTGTTATTCACTGAAAGCCTTGAACACTTCTGTAACCCTGCTGAGCACAACTCTGTGGAGCTCTTACCCCAGGAAACTGCAGTATTGGCTTTGACAGGCAGTGACCCGTAGGAACACTTCCAAGAGCTTTGTGAGCACATCCCTCCAGAGCCAGCCAGCTGAGCCTGTACCTCTGCAAGCCATCCAAAACTTGTCCGTGCCTTCTCTCCCCTTTTTCCTTGGTGTCCACTTGGGGGTGTACCGGTGAACGCAAAAGCAGCTCCTTGCCTTTCTCTGTTCTCCCAGAGCCACCAAACGCGGGGGAGAAGGGGAGCGATGCTGGCACTGTTGGGCACGGCCGAGCTGAGGCTGAATAGCAGGCGATGGGGGTGTAGGGAGGAAGCGCAGCTGAGGCTGGCAGGAGACCTGTGGGCTCCACTGTGCCAAGTGGCCAGCACAGGCTGCCTCCTCCAGCGCCTCTGCCAGGGGAAATGCAATGGGCTGCCTGTGTCCCGCCTGCCTGCGCTCAGGGGCTTTGGCACAGAGACAGGCTTTGCTCCTTCCCCCTTAGGTTCGATGCTCCAAGTCCTGCACAGAGGATATTTTTTTTCTCCCCTAATCATTATGTTTCCTTAATTTTGTGGCTCAGGATTCTTGCATTTCCCTGCTGCTGCGCTTCCAGTCCGCGCTGGGAGGCAGGTGGCTCGGAGGCGGAATGGTTGTTCCTCCTGCATGGTGCACTGGCCTTCCTGCCCTGTGGGGGCTGGAAGAATAAAAGTACCTATACACCCCAGCACTGCTGGTGGGTGGGATTTTCTAGTGGCATGCTGCAGCTTTTTCCTCGAATGGATTAATTTCTTAGCACAGTGTGCTTCAAATATTCTGACAGAGATTGGATTCATTAATTGGACTCAAAAGCTGAATTTTTCTTTTTGTTTTTTGTTTCTCAAGTCAAAAATTGGGTGTATGTGAATGGGGAGGAGAAGCAAATGATTAGGGTCTATCAAAAATTGTATTTTGATAATTTAGAAGAATTTTGTGTTGATATTTTCACTTCACTTCACTTCACTTGATATTTTACCTACAGTTACTCTAACTTAGCTGTCAATATGAAAATTAATTTTGATTTCCTCACCCTGAGCATTTTATTTTAAAAAAATGAATGCCTTGACAAATTATACATTTCCTTCAGCATTGCTTTACATTGAAAAATTCTTCTAAACAAACCCTTTCCCTTGAAAAATAGCAGCAGTTTCAAATCAGCAATTTGCTTAAAAAAAAAAAAAAAACCAAAACCCAGCTTGCTTTAATGAATTCCCCCCTAAAACCCCACCTCATTGGTTAATTGTAGAAGACTTTGAGCTTAAAAAAAAAAAAGCTTCCACAGCCCATTTAGTGAAGTAGATGGTTTAGGAAAGGACAGGGAGAACTGACCTGCATAGTACTGGCAGCATTTATTTATAATGTATTTTTTGAGCTGCTCAAGGGTGTTCTTAAATGGGGAATGAATTTGATTAAAGAAATCACAGAGCACTCAGGTAAGTGGAATAGGATGTTTTAGGTTGGAACACAGTACAAATGTTATCTGTAAAGTCTCATGTTTTATAACGTTACTGGGCAATGCGGGTGTGAAAAATGATGTGTTTGTTAATGCGCGAGGTATGTGCAATCTATATGGATGGAAGAGTGTACCCAAGTGTTTCTGTGCTGATAATGTGTAATGAATGGGGAGAAGAAAGGGAGGAGCAGGACTCTGTGTATTTGTGGTGACATTGTGGTGTATGGGTAACAGCGTGGGGTGATTGTGATGCAGGTGGATAATATTAAGATACTGCCAACCAGAGAGGAAAAAAAAAAAGGGTTTTTCCTGCTGTCCTGAATATACTTTTCTTTCTATCTGTTTTCAGCTCTCTCTTGTCAAGTAAGGCAAGGGAAGCTCTCACAGGCTGGACTGTATTGATGAGGTAACAACTCACTCAGTTGCCTTGCATTCCCTTAAATGATGAAGAGGTTCAATACCTGAAGCAAAACATTTTCCTTGTAGGCTTAAGACAGGGAAGAAGAAGAGAAGGCTTTTTATCTGCAAGCGGGGAGCATTAAAAAAATATCCCAAGTGTTTCTTCTAGTCCTATCCCAGTGATTGCAGACCATTTGAGTCAATAATTACCACACCAGTAAGAACCCATTTCCCCTAGCTGTTGTAAAACTCGGCACTCAGCTACCTACTCAGAGGGCTTTGTTATGATAAGTAGAAATTGGCTTCATCTTTTAGTCTCAGAGATCTCTTCTCACACAAGAGTTTTACTAGTTTTCTCACACAAGAGTTTTACTAGTTTTGTAATAAAGCCCCCAGTGCCAATGCGGACACTCCTTTTCAGACCTGGAGCACTCATGTATGCTAATGGCAGTCTAAGGAGGAGATGTGCTATTTTATAGTTGCACTTTTCACCTCCGTTTTCCTCCACAAGCAATAGTCTCCTTCCAGTCAGGGTGAGGAATATGGCTGCTGTCCTCCTAGGCTGACCACAGAGTCAGTGCTTTAGGAGTCCACAGCCTTACTTCCTGTAAGCATTTAGTAAACCAAGGTCCTTGCCTTGCTGGTGGGGCCCAGACTCTTCCCTCAACAGATTTATCCTCTGCAAGGCTGATTTGCTTAGGAATGGGTTAGAAAGGGGATGTTAATATGCGGGTCCTGCAGCAGCAGGTGTGTGTTCTGTGCAGTTACCTGGAGAGGCAGGTGGGTGAGGCAACCCTGGTGATGAGGAGATGTAGCACTGCCTACTGACCTGCATGCTGTAAAGTGAGAAGAGGTGGCAAAAGGTGATTAAGAATAATGGCAAGGGAGGCCCTTTTTCTGGGCACATCAGAGTACACCGTAGGGTTTGTTGTGGAAGAGGATCAGCTGAGGTTTTTGGATGACAGAGATTGTTAAAGGACTGAATGATCAGGGTGAAAACTGTAATGGTACCAGACAAAGATATGTCCTGGAGGAGTCTGAGGAAAACCTTTCCTGTGTGCCTTTGAACACAGGGATATGTGTTTTGCCAAATATTATCTCCTTTGTGTGCAGGGTTCTGCTGGAAGGATGCAGAGTTTTGCTGTCTGCAGTCCCTATAGGAATCATGAGTCTTTGCCTCTTCAGTATTCCTTTTTCCTTTAAAAAGTGCATAACATAGTTTAATTTGCTGTTCAGACTCAATGAACAATGATTTTTTTGACATCTGATATGCTCTCACTGCTGTTAATTTATCATTAATGAAATCAAAAATATCAAGGACAGCACAGACCATCCTGTCCCACTCTGAAAAGGAGTAGCTAAGGGCATGTGTAGGTGAGCATGTGAGAGACACAGTCCCCTCCTGGTGTCAGTGAAGGACAGAGATCCCTGCAGTCAGCATGGAAGAGAAGAAAAAATGCTGGGCATTCATGACTCTTACAGAAATTGGCAGGAAAAAAAAAAGGCCAGGATTGATTCTGTGCTATGCCATTGCACTGTGGTACTTTGGCTGATGCTGGATGTCCTGGAAGCTGAGGCATCTCCCTGTGAGCTCCCTCCAGTAGGTTGCCTGCAGGTATGGCAGCATTGCCTTGCTCACCTGAGTGGAAAGAGAGGGAATAGGACTTGCAGGGGATGCTGCTTTAATGTTTCTGAGCTAAAGCTGTATTCTCTCTCTCAGTGATGTGTCTTGCTGGCCATATATGCAGTCTTAAAGTTGATGGGGAAAAAGTTCTGCATGACTACATGCTGAGGGAAAAGGGTCCTTTACACTAAACCTGCTTATTGGTCATCTATGAGCATAGAAGAGGATTTTTTCAATGGTTGTCAGAGGTAGAGGTACTGGGCTTTGAATGGTATCTCTGGGAGGAGGTGGTTTTGGAGGCAATGCAAGGATATACGTACCGGATTAAGACAGGCTGGTATGTTGCATTTTTTTGAGAGGTTGGTTTGCTTTATTTAAAAAAAAAGATAGTATCAGAAGGCAGGCTTCAGAGGAGGGGTTTTGGCTGAAAGCAAAGATGAGTGTAATCAGAGCTGTGGGTTCACAGTCTGGGCTTTTTCAGTTCCTAGGCTATATAAGGCATATAAAAGAAACTCTTCTGAAGATGGGTTGCGCTTGAAACCCACTCTCTTCCCTAGAGTATGCCTGTGTGTGACCTCGTGGATACAGGTTTCTTCATTTCTTTCAGGTTTGGCAGAGCTCTCCCTCAAAAAGTGTGGCCTTTTTTTTTTTTCCTGGTGATGTGTTCTTGGCTATTGGGAGGAGATAGATGTGGCAGGCAGGCCATGAGCAGTGGGATGAGGGAGGGAGGGAGGGAGGGAAGGAAGGAGCAAGCAAGCAAGGAGACAAACAGAAGGCTGTGGGCCTTTCCAACTGGGAAATCAATAGTATATGAGTATGCAATGTAAGTGTGTAATCACAGCTCCCTCCCCTCTGCCCCTTAGCACTTACATTGATGGTGAGTTGCAGGCCAGAACCAATTAATCCTTACAACCTGCTAGGACAATAACTATTAATATTCTTCTGCATGCACTCTGGTTGCTGCACCTGCGTGGAGCCTGGCTGTGCTTGGCCCTCAGCAGCTGACCCAAAGCTATGTCAAGAGAGCAAGACTCTTTCTGATCACGAGCCTTGCAGTGAGTGCACTGTGTTACCTGACTTCTACTTTGTGTAGATATATTGGAGAGGCTGACTGTGGGGATACACACTTGAGTGTCTGAAAAAGGAGGAATTTGCAGGTAAGGGTTTGCCTGCAGGAAGAAGGGGTTATTTAAAGGGGCATCTGAGGGATTTTTCATGTGTAAATGTGTTTAGACTTTTGTTATGCAGGTACATCTTCTTGTATGAGTACCTACTCTTTGCCTTGTAAAACTACTTTGTACGATGGGGTCACAACATCCAGTTTTATTTATACCTGTGTACATGATCTGTGCATGAAGGTATGACCAGAGGCCTTTGAATAGCTCTTCTTTGGCTTTTGGGAAGGTGCATGTATGAGACAGAAGATTTTACATATATATATATATATATTTATATATATTATTTATTAATTTATATGTATTTATATATATAAAATATATATATTTTATATATATATGCATGAACCTGTATTTGAGTGTGTGCATGTTATAGAAAATGCACAAGTCATGTGGTAAAGATGCTTGGGCAGTGTTAACCAATCTGGTTCAGAGTTGTGTTTTGTGCAAGAGAGTTGTCACGAATGTTAGTGTAGGTGAATGCAGCGTGATTGCTGATAGGAATATCTGCATAGCTATGTATGCTTTCAGAGTGACCATTATTCATAGCAGATTTGCATCCTATCTTGACATGGCAAGAGATTGTTGCAGTGAAACAGAATTTTGTCTCTGTAGCTTGGCTGCCCCTCCTCATCTCTCTGTGATAGCCTCAGTGTAAGGTGGCAACTTAGTCATGCTTCAGTCATTTGGGCATGAAATACAGTGGAGAGAGTGGAAAGGACATGTTTGACTCCTACACTTTCATGGGAGAGTTTCTGGGAATAGATGAAGGAAGAAGATAAAAGGAGGCTTTCCTACATGCACAAGTTGCAGTGTTTTAATTAGACCAACATATTCAAAAATAGTACAACCTGACTGAGCCAACTATTCTTACATAGTTATGCTACTGTAGACTGTATGAGCCAAGGAGCTCTGTGCTGGATGTAACCTGAAGCACTAATCCAGAAAGTCTGTACGCTGGCTGTACCTGCATTAACGCAGCCTTGATGGTTTAGCTTTCTCAACAGTAAGGATTCTGTCCAGCATGGCTGTGTTTTGCTGAGTCTCGGTTTAGGTAGCAGAGTAGAATAGACCTAACTGCAGGCATGCCCCATGAGATGTTCTGCACTTCTATATCTCCTGTAGAGGAAAAGAAACTATTTGTCTGGAAGAGTCATGTTGTATTGAGTCTGGGGCTTTTATGAACAGTAATTTCTCAGTGATTCAAAGAAAAAGAAATTAGTCCTGCTAGCTGAAGTGGTGTAAGAGTTGTCTGTAGTCTACGCCAGCTAAGAGAGGAAAGGTAGGAAACAGGGAGAGCTAAAGTGAGGTACAGAACCTCTCCTCCATTTCCATGTATCCTAGCTTCATACTGGTGACTGGTTTGTGTACTATCCAGCATCCCCAGACCTTCAACAGATAGGGCTGCTGATTAAAAAAAAAATAAAAAAAAAAATCTGGCTTCAGCATGAGGTAAATGAGCTGTGGCATTGCCCCAGAGGGACCTAGAGCTATGGTGAGCAGTACAATCTTCCTTCTCTTTTGGTCTGCTGTGTGCATAGAGGAAAGGGAGAAAAGGCCATTCTGTCTGGCCTTGCTCTGTCTGTCCTGACCTAAATCTTTGTAGCAGCAGCCTTTCCTTCAGGCTTCAAGGAAACTCACAAGTCCCCTGCTTGTAGGCTCTGCTCATCCCCTGGTCAACCTGAAGTTTCTGGTCTCTCTCTTCTTCCTTCTGCTGCCCAAAATGACCCAAACCACCACAAAAATTGAAAGAAGATACCCCAAGCTCTCCTGCATGCTGAAGCATTGCTGTACCTGCTGAAGGAGAAACAATGGTGTGAAATGTACTGGGGAGACAGAAGACTTCAAGCCCCTTCTTTCTTTGCCATGCAGCAGTTAGAGTACCAGCTTTGAAGTTCTTTCAGAACTGGGGATGCTAAGTGAGAAGAGGCTGTGAAATTGTTACAGGCTTAGGAAGACCTTGATCCAGAAGAACCCTTTTCTTGTGCCTTGGCTACCCCACAGATGTCCCAGAAGCTGGCAGGAACCTTGACAGGTTTCCTTCTGAACCATGCCTCAAGTCCTCCAGAAGTTTGTTGGAGCAAAGCAAAACGTTTTGCAGAATGTCTCTGCTTCACCGAAATGGCATCTTTCTAATAAGGAATAAAAAGGTGTTTTGTTGGAAAAATTCCAACCTGAGTTTCAAGAACAGATTAAGGCACAAATGCTTAAAGGCTTTCCTGTGATGTGTTATCTCCTGTCATAAGACTACATCAAAGTCTCAACTATCATCTAAAACAAAAAAGTTCTGAAAATTGTGGCCTTTATAGGTGCAACCAAAAACTTGAAAATATAACCTGAGTGCAGCCAGTAGCTGCTGTCTGTTTTCAGTCTGCAGACAGCTGAAAGAACGTCCTCAGGGACATATCATCCTGTTTTTTTCCCTGGAGAGTTAGGTCTGACCTTCTCCTGCTAATGCCTCTTTGGGGAAGGGTTTTCAGTAGGGCCAGCAAAGAGTATAGTAGTCCTGATCCTCTTGACCAAGGGTTAGAAACAGTTTCTCTGAGGAAAAATGCTCAGGGAAACCAGTGTTACCATGATTGCCTTAGTAGTTCAAAAGTAGAAGCAGCCTTTTTTTTTTTTTTTTTTAATGATTTTACAACGGCTTGATGGGACTGGAACCTAAGAAGTGTTCAGCTTGTGGAAGGGTTTTAGGTTATGTTGCAGATTGTGTTTGTGTTGGGTAATAGGAATGCTTGTTCAGTTTGGATTGTGACCATTCCTGGACCAATCATGAATTGTAAGACTGGGGAAAACAGTAGAACAGATTCAAAAGAAGACTTGTTTAAAAAAGTGTTGTAATCGCTGTACTGAAGATCTATCATCACTTTTGTTCGGAATTGGATTTCCTTGAAAGAGACCTGGCTGATGTCACTGGGGAGGAGGGAATGTCTGTTGTGCAGAACTCGTGTGATGCTGTGTCTGAGGCAGAGGATGAACATGTGTACGTGTCTGTGTGTGCATCATATGTGCGGGGCCTGTGCTGTGATCACCAGAATTACAGTCTAGCCAGATAACGAGCTGTTGTTGTTTACAGCACTTGGTTCCGGGCACTTCAATTCCAGAAAGATGTAAACAAAATTAGAGGGAATTCAGAGGATTGCAAGGAGAATGATTAAGGGGCTGGAGGGACTGACTTATGAAGAATGCTTGTGAGAGCTAAATATATATCTGTTTTGGCTAAATGACTAAAGAGGAGCTATGCTAATGATCTAGGCATACTGGGAAGGCATGAAGAATTGTCTAGTGTGGACTTAGAGCTAGAAGAGTCTCTCATGATAGAAAATTTGGAGAAGGAAAGAAAAAAATTGGCAGGAGAGAAAAATACTTAATGAAAGAAAGCGATTAGGTGGTGATATAGCTTTGTTAAGAATTGTGGTGGAATTGCTGCCATTTGGGATATCTGAAGTTTGGCTGGGCAGAGCCCTGGAGAATAATCCATGCACTACAAGCTTGAAAAGGTCCCTTGAGAGACAGTCTAGATGCCTTAATAGATTTTTATGCTGTCATTAATTTCTGAATCACGGCTAATACTTCCAGTCTGACAAAGAACCATATTCTTTAAAGTATTTCTCTTTCTTGCCATGTATTATTTCTGTTGTGATGCAGATACTGGTGCAAGACACACGAGGAAGTCTTCTGCTATATTAACAATTTAAATCCTGGTTATATCAACTGCTTAACTCAAAGACTTTTTCCCCCCCCCTCTTTTCTTTAATGGAGTGTTTATGCAGATTGGTCTGATAGGTGGGAAAAGGTAGCCTTCTGGATGATTTGAAAACCCAATACATGTAACTGTCCTGTAAGCTGTGTTAGACTTTAACAAGTTCCTTGTTGCTACTTATGACATAAATATGTTCTGTTCTTTCTTTATCTCACACATTTTCAAAATGTGTAACTGAACAGTGGACTAGTTCCTCCGGGGTCAGAAATTGATGTGGTTGAGCCTGTAGCATTCTGGGCATGTCCCAAAAGCTGAGTCATCCTAGGACTCCAGAACTGGAGGGAGGTGTCTGAGGGAGGCAGACGTAGAACAAAATGGTAGGAGATGCCTAAGTTGATCAATGGTGCAGGGGGATCAGCCAGCTGGTTTGCTCTTCTCTCACCTACAACAGGAACTGAGTAATATAAGTGAAATGGGTGGTGTTGGCTGCTCGGTTTAGTGCTTTCTTTGGGAAGAGAACAGACAGAATTGAGAAGGAGTTTTGTGCTGTGCTGGTTGGCACCATGGACTTCCAGAGGTAAAAGGTATTGCAGCTCGAGTGAAAGAGCCAGGATACATAATTGGAATTATCCAGAATGAACATTATTTGTGCCATGGATGCAGACCCAGAGAGAGTTCATCATAGTTTATTAGCTCAGGTACAGGACTATCCAAATTGCAATCTGTTTCCTGGGCAGGAAACAAGGAGCACTATTTTGCACTGCATGCAGTCCAAACTGTTCAGTGTTGCTGGATCTTTCCCAGTCTGTGCAAGGCCTGCTCGAGGGTCTCAGCAGTCCAGCAGTGCCAGGGAATAAAGTGTGGAGACAGCTGACTCTGGATGTAAATTGATGCTATTTGTCTTGGACTTTCGACTAGCCTTGGTATATGCAAGGTGGCTGTTGGTAATGACATCTTCACCCTATGCACCCTAGCAGAGCGGGAGAGCTTGTTAGCTCAGATGTGGTGCAGTGGGACTGCAGTTGGGTTTGGGCTCTGAATCAGAGACAAGAAACACTGCAGACTTGAGTTGTTGGTCCTGAACTTTCTGATTTTTTTTCATGTTATAATCTCCTCTTTAAGAAATAAGTAAGTCCTGGAAAGGATACAAACTCTTTCTCTCCTCCATCCCCCACCTTCCCCACTTCCCCACCTTTGCTTTAGGTAGACATTCTGCATTTGTGCTAGAATGGAAAAACGGGGACATGTGAGAATTTGAGCAAAAGATGATGAAGTGGAGAAGATTAGAGACTCCAAAGGTGATAATATGTGTTGGCAGAGATGACTTGCTGCTGAATGATAGGTGCATGCTCATGGTGATGGAGAACTGAAATATAGGTTCAAAGACCAGTGGACATACTGTTTCCTATTAATTACTTTGGCAATCTGTGTGCCCTCTAGTGGCATGACTCATCGAGGGAGATGGAGAACCACTGCTCCTACCATTACTCAGTGGCAGTGTCACCTGAGAAGTTGGACTATAAGTTTGGAGCCCAAAGAATGAGGTTTCTCAACCCTAGCTCACTGCTGAGAGAGGAGTGGGGTGAGAGCAAGATAATTTGTCTAGTAATTGTGTTTGTTGCTTGCAGGAAATTGATTTGTTACAGCACCTTTGAATCATTGTTCCGTGGGATTTTGCTAATCTCATTCTAACCCTGGCAGAACATTTGTTGCTTTGCACCCAGCGGTTGAGTCAGAGCGTGATGCTGCTGCTGCCTCCTTTAGTTATTGGTGCAAAGGCATAGCAGCAGGAAACCTTGAAATAGATTCCTGCAACTGGGTGTACAGGATAGAGCTCTGGGTCTCCTCTGCCCGAACTGTAACTGTGAAAGGAAGAGACCCAGACCATTATAAGGAAGAGGACAGTTGGTGGCAAACTTGTGGCTGTATTGCTATGTGCTGAACTTCTGAAGAAAAATCTAAGCAGTTCAAAGCCAAAATCAAAAATAACCTAGGCATCCATTCCTGTTTGTATATCTAATAGCATCACTATCTAATAGCAATCTTCATAGGAAGGGAGATTCTTCTCAAAGTGAATTTTTTTGTTTTTCTCTGTCACTCACATGTTTGAAAGAAGTGGAAAAAAAGTGGATTGACACTATTTATTCACTACTTTTGTTAGTAGCCAGAAATAGTGCTGTAAAAATGATCGCGCACGTACTTAAAAAGAAACTTTTTAGGAAAATGTGGTTGTTTAATGGAAACTGTTACAAGGAAGGATTTCTCATGGCTAGAATGGCCTTTCTGAAAGCAGTGAAGACATATTGCACTGGCTTAGAATTAAAGACATTCAGATCTCTGTTTCTATTCCAAAACAGAGCAGGATCTGGAATGTGGTTATCCCACAGTTCAGAAAGCACATTAATCCCTGGCTCTGGCCTGCTTTGGAGAGGTCTAATTTTTCTCTCCAAGTTGCATTTTTAGCCACCATACATGTTAGAGTTAGAGCTCTGTAACTCGGTGAGGCTTGCATTAATTGCTAGATAGGCAGTGAACAAAAAAGGTCTGTACCTGCCACACAGACACAGGTAAAGAAGCTCGCACTGCCAAAGGCACACAGGTTCCAGATCTCTGTGCTTTGGCTTGCTGCACTGGAAGCCATGTGGTGGAAGAGCCCCCACTTATCACAACAGATGGCTGAGAAGTACTTGTTGGCTCTACAGGCAGAGGTGGCGGCAGCAGCAGCACACAGTCTTTGCAGGTATCTCAGCAGCCAGTATTGGGGATGGTGCTGTGGCCGTAAAAAGAGAGCTGACCAAATTCTTGTGTATTGCCCTTGGCAGTTTTGGAGGTAGGCAGCTCTGCTGCATTTGTAAAATGCTCAGTGTGGTGTCTGCCCTGCCGCTTCCAGTCAGTGTGGCCAACTTGTTTTTTGCTCCTGACGTTGCCTTGCTGCAGCTTCAAGGAAGGGAAAAGCATGGGTCTCTTCTTTCATCTCACTGCATTAAACTTTAATCAAATATCCCAGTTCATGTTTCTTATTTCTGCAGCTTTATGACCAAAACAAGGAACCAAATATGTATTTGTAGTAAACCAGAGTAAAAAGGTAAAAGGTAAATGGCCAGTCTTCGCGAACGAAGATCTGGGAAAGGTGTTCCCACCTTTCAAGCCTGCGCAATGGATTT
>JAWWLV010000001.1:23841837-23978761 GCA_035041135.1 Platyrinchus mystaceus | reverse complement strand
ACGTAGGTTTGTTTCGAGTGACCTTCTCTTAGATGGATGGCCTTAGGGGCTGACGAGCTCCATCTGCCCGGGGGATTTGAACCTGTGGCCTTGGCGCTGAGAGACCAGCATCTTAACCGCTAGGCCACCGGGGGTCCCCAAACCAGAGTAGTCAAACAGTTTCTATGATGTCTGCCTACTGCACCAGGGTTATACTGAGAAGGTATGGCCTAATGTTTGTTAGAAACCACGAAATTCTGCACTGGACTTTGAGTTCTGGTCTGGGCTTATTTGCTGTTGTCGGTAGAAGGTTTCCTAATACCTCTTGAATTTTTGCTTTTGGGGAGTTTTCTGTGTGAAAAAACAAGGAAGAAAAAAAATAACTGTAAGGGCTATTTGTCTGTTTTAGGTAGACCCAATGTGGAATCCCTAATCCAATTTCATGGAGCAGAGGCTTCAGGCTGGATTTACGCTGTATCTCTCTAGGAGGTTAAAGATGTGTCGTTCAATTTGGTTGTCCTCAGCAGTACCTATTCCAGCTTGAGGCTACAAAAATCCTAAACTGGTACATGTCTGTGAGGGGAAGGAAAAGGGGACGAGTTTTAAGGCACGTGTCCTTTGATGAAAGACTGTTCTGCCCTCCTGAGTGAGGATACCTTTAACCTTCTGCTTTTTCCCAGCACTGTGAAATGCAGTTTGTTCCTGTCTTGTTTGTTCCTTTTGTCAAGGGTACTCCAAACAGAGGATCATTGATCCTTCCCAAGCAAATTTCTCATGGGGTCTGATCTGCGGCTTAGAGGTTGCATTTGGGTAGATAGGCACATTATTTAGCCTACAGAAAAGACAGGACCAGTGATATGAATGCAAGAAGCAAAACATCCACCCAGATTCTCTGATTCAATAGTGTCTTGCAGAGCAGGCTGGCAGTTAGAAGAAACACTTTTTCATGCATAAACTTGGGCACCTTTGAGTTGCAAATGATGAAGAGACAATAAAACACACATTGCCACTTTCATAGGGATACCTTTAAAACTAGAACTGCACTTTCAATTAACTCTACCGTATGTGGCCAAAGTCGACAGTGCATAAAACTTTGATAATTCCACATTTTAAAAATGTATTGGGAACTCTCATTCGTATATCTTCACTGAAAATTTCATGAATTGCACATTTCCTGGTGTTAGATGTTCAATAAACTTAAATTATGCAGCAATTTGCATCTAGAAGGTTTGCTTTAAAACTGAAGACTGGCTACTTCTCTTCTGGATTGAGAACAGCTTTCTTTTTATGCCTCCAGCAATTAGAATGGACACTCTTGTTTGGAAACTGTTGGAGATCTGTACTGACCACTTCGTAGGAAATCTCTGATATGAGGAAGATATGTAAGGTATCAGCATATAGCTGGACAAAACTGTATCCCTCTTGTTTGAGCCTGATGTTGTATTTTTGTTCATTTCATGGGCATCAATTTCAGATCTATTCAGAAATTTTCCAGCAAAACCTTTCTGTATTTTAATGTATTTTCAGCTAATTGTGGAACTTGAGATTAGAGGGAAGAGCAAACTTGAATGAATCCAGTTTGTGAAATCCCAGGTGGCAATTATTAGCAAAGAGTACTTCTTGTACAGGAGTAGTGAGGCTGCTGGGAACATCTTCCTAGATCCTAGAGTCCCAAGGTGAACACCCGGTTTGAGAAGCAGAAAATGTGAGGTATTCTGTCCATTGATACAGACGAGTTCCTGGAGTACCCTCAAGATCTCAAGCAGGGTACTATTTCCATGCCCTATCCCCAATTTGTGCTTTTATCTGAGTGACCTCAAAGGAATAATGTGGTGTGAAGAGGAAGGCTTTAAACAAAGCTCTCTGGAGCCCTTTCCTTCCTTTCAGTAATCTCACTTCAAAGTTTTTCATGGTTACCCAGCTTTCTCATTCTCCTTGTCCTTACTGCAATCAAGCTGAGGGTATAAGCAAGTTCTACCACACTCCTGCTTTTCCATAAATGATCTCTATGCTCAACTATAGATGAAGAGTAAGGAGGAAAAATCAGAGTCCAATGTAGCTGTGGCAGTCCTGGGATAGCGCTGCTGCTGACAAGCATCCGTTCTCAAGGTGATCTGTTGACCATGACCATGATGGTTTGTAAGAGAAACATCTTAAAATTGCATCAAATATCTCAAACAGTGTTCCTAATCAGAAGACAGCTTGTACTTTCTCCTGCAATACTGCTTAGTGATTTCCATCACCAGTGACATCTACTGATATAAAGACAATATGATTAAAGAAAGTATGCTTTTGTTTGCCAGCCACTCAAAAAAAAATAAAAATAGCCTGGGCCCTGTTAATCCCAGCTGACCATGTATAAACCAAAGGTTAAGATATTTCACTAAGGTTGTGAATAACTTGTTCCCTGTCTGGTCCCCTTGCACAGCACTTCTGTGCCAAGCGCAGTACTTCCCTAGTTTGGGTCTCCTCGGGCACTGCAAGGGGCAGTGCAGGTGACACAAAAGGCGAAGCAGAGAGCTGTGAGGTGCAGGGAAGTGGTCATGGAGAGGGAGCCACCCTGGTGTCTGTACTGAGATGTGTGGAGGGTGTCAAAGAAGGTACAGGGGCGCATTTGACAATGGTGTGGGGAGGAGGGGAAAACGAGTGTGTCTGACAAGCTTTTGAAGCACTGTGTGCTTAATGGGAGCTCCTGCAAAGACACAGGCTGCAAAAGCCATCAAGAGAAGATGGCTTCTCCCAGGGCCCTTGCAGCTGCACCAGGCTATGATAACAGAAATTAACTTCATCTCCTTTGTCTTGCATTCCAAGAGCCCCAGAATAGTAGTTATGAAAACAGTGCTGTTTAATATTGTCTTTGATCGAGCAATCCAACGGGAGCCCTGGGCTTGTTCTGCTTGGCTTTGTTAGTTTCAGACCCCAAGGCAACAAGCCGTTGCCTTCAAAGCCCAGGCAGGGCTGCGTTAAGTGTGAAGCGCGCAGCAGAAATCCCAGTTTGTCAATTCAAATGGCACTCACCTAGTAGCAATGCCTGTATATTTAAATCCACAGCAAATTGTGGGAAGCAGGGCACACACAGTTATCCCCTCTGAAAAAAGAATGTCTTGGGAGCTTGCAAACAAGGCAATGTCCTCAAAATACAGCAATGAGGGGTGGGTTTTTCCTGTTATTATCCAGTTTTAATACGCTGCTTTTTTTATTTGCTGCCAACTGGTCTCCCAGTACTCCCTATGGTACAGGTGTGCATTTTTCCTTCAGCAGCCATGTGGACACTGCATGCACACCTTGGCCAAGACCTCCGTTCTATTGGGTGTAAGCACTGGGCGTCACCAAATCTCTGACTGATACATTTATCAAGAGTCAGCTCTTGGTGGTCTTTTCTACTTCACCAGCAAGCAATATGAAGGCAGTTATTGGAAAAGGTCAGTGCTAGTGGTGGTGTGCAGGGGGGCTTATGAGAACCAGAAGGGTAGAAACAGCTCATCTATTTCTAAATGGCTGGGTATCTGAATGCACTATAACCCATGTTGACCAAAGTGCAGGGATTAACGGTGTCTCTGCAGGCAGTGCTGAGAGATGGAACTATGTCCTCAGGAAAGGACTGGTGCACTTTTTTTGTTTAGTCTCTTTTATTGCTTAATTATGAGACTCCATTCTATTCTGTTTTCTTGTCTATATAAATCAGGGACATGATCAGTTTTTGTTAGTTGTATGAGGCTCATGAAAGTCATAAAAAGGGAAGTGACTCTTGATGCCTTGAAGAGCCCCCCTTCTGAGTTTACTTGGGACTGAGGACCATGGTGTTTAACTTTCACATCTGTGTAAACTGCATATAGAGCAGGTTTGATTATGAAACATCTTGGAACCTGGTGTGCCACTTTCCTCTTTATTATGGAAACTATGTGGTCCCATTGAAATAAAGGGGTACTATAATATTTCAGATATACAACTTTATTATAATTTGGGAGTTTCAGAAGCAAGTAGGTTAATGATAATATTTCGTATGACATGGATAACACCTGTCATTACTGCAGTCAGGGTAAGATTTAGACAGGCTGCATAAACACTTCAGGTATATGTTTTCTCAAATCTGACATAAAACCTATTGTTGTTTAGTTTCCAGGACCAGGAGTTCCTGAGCATTGTTAGACAGAGAAAATAGAACAAGGATCTCTATTCTGTTCTAGCAGTGCTTGTCCTAGCATTGCACATTTTTGTTTTGTTATGTGCAGTGATGCTTGACACCTCTCTTCAGTTTAGCGGACAACCAAAGGGACTAACCCCACAGTGTGCTCTCCCGTATATTTTAGGAAGGATCAGCAGAAACTCTGGACAGCAGTTGGAGCTTTTCTAAGATTCTGCTTCATTGCTTGCCTCTTGAAATTTTTTGCTGTTTCTCTGATCATGTTTCAGTAGGACTTCTGTTTTCTTCTCTGTACCATGTAATGCAGCACAGTGACAGTGAGAAAACTGCATTGATCAAACAAGCAAGAAAAGCATAAACTATGGCAAAAGTTATGTTTGTTAAAGGTAACAGAACTGCAGAGGAGGGAGTCGCTTTGCTGTGGCGAAATAATTTATGTTCCCTCTCTAAACCTTCTCAAAGAGGCAACCATGGTTTAAAAAAGCTTGTGCAAATGTAAGTGACCCTGGGCTTGGAGCTAAGAGACAAGACTTAGGGGTTCCCATCTAGCTTTGTCCTTGATAGGAACTACTCCTGTCTCAGCATTTTAGTGTCCTCTTTTGTTAAAGGAGCATAGGGATTTTGGAGAATTCTAAGAGGAGATTTCAGATAGTCAGGTGTTGAAGAAGTACAAAGAACTTTGTACCGATTCTGAGTTATAGGAGAAAAGATTCAGCGTGTAACTTCAATCCTGGATGTGTAGGAGGTGGATGGAGGGTAAAGAAGGCTGGAAATTAAAATAAGCCAATATCCTAAACTATATTTTAATTGAATTTTCAATATCTTCACCTCGGATATTATCATATCAGACATTAAACTCATGCACATTATTCTGTAACCATATACTATCTACAGTAAAAGCACCAGCTATTAAAATGGGAGAGTATAAAAAGCTCTTTCAGTATGCCTTCAAAATTCTTCAGCACTGTTGCTTATGCAATATTTTCTATTTCTGAAAGCTTAGAAGCCTGGAATAAAGTAAAGGAAAAGCCTTTTTAGGTTGGCAAGGCAGTTTCTCCCCACTTGACCAGTGCAAGCTCTTTGAGTACAATGACAGTTGAAATCAGCCCCCTCAAATCCATGCTATTTAATTACAAAGAAAAGCTGCAGTATTTCAGAAGAGAAGGATATGGGTTTGTTAAGATACTGGACTGATCCTCAGGGGGAACTGAGCTTAATTCCTGCCTTTGCCACAGGCTTTCTTTAAGTTAGTCCATTAATCAGTTTGTGTCTTAGCTTACCTGTCTGTGCAATGAAAATGAAGACAAAGGAAATTCCGGAGCCATCTTCCCCCATGCATAAAAGATGCTTTCTGTGTGATGGGTCCCAATCTTCTATCTGTTCTTTTACTATTGTTTGGTATAAAGATGTCTTCTTTCTAGAAGGGAAGTTCAGCTGATCTGGGCTTTTTTTTTTTTTTTTTTTTTGATGTTTCTCTAGCTCTAGGAATAAATATGGTACTATACTGAATTAAGCTGAGAAAAAGTCTTTGCCATAAAAGCTTGCACACGTTAAACCTATTGGATCATTCAAACCATCTTGTCAATTATCCTGACTTGTACCATGTGGAGCAGGTAGCCTGTGAGTAGGTAAGGATGTGATTGGATTTTCATTTTGAAGCTAATCTTTGTTCCTTGGTACTCATCACAGACAATAACGAATTAGTCGGTTTGGGGGGATGACTTAGCATTTTTGTAATGAAGTTGATGTCAACTATATGATGTTTTCTTCACTTTTCTTTGTAAAAAACCCAAAAAAACAACATATGGTGTACACAATTTTAACTGCATAAATATTGATGAAAGGATAAAAAATTTCTTTCCCACCTCTATTTGTAGCAACAATAAAGTAAATGGGAGGGAAGGAGAGACATTTTGTTCTGCTGGAATTGTTGTCTCAAGATCAACACAATTGGATCAAGATGAGTTGACTAGGTTTTAATTTTAAAAGTTAGGATTCCAAATAATGAGATCAAAATGGTTCATGGACTTGTTCCAGTGAACAATTTCTGGAGGTGTAGGCTCTCATTAAGAAAAACACATAATGCTGTCTTTAACACTGTCTCTATCCCTTTTCCCATATCAAGAGGAAGTTTATTCTTTTCACAGATCGCTGGAGAGGTCTGTTATTGGTGAAAGGCAAGAAATTTCCATCAAATGCTAATTAGAGAAGCTGACTGGAAATTGCCACTTATGTAAATTGACATTTTTCAGAGATTCCTCAATCCCTGAGTCCTTTCTCTGGTAGGGGGAAAGGTAAAGCAACTCCCCTTCTGTTCTACTTTACTATATGCAGGAGCATAGCAAGGAGGATGGTTGTGTCTCTTGTTTTGCTCTTTGAACATCAAAGACCATGGCCAGACCATTTCTCTATGGCTCTCCTCAAACATTGACAAACTGCAGCAGTGTTGGGCTGTGTATTGGTGGATCACAGGAAAACAGAGGTCATGATGCACTGTCACAATAAGCACATGCAGAGAGCAATAGAGAAAAAGAACTTGGGGAGAAGATCATAAGGAAAGCTGTAGAGCCGAGCCCATTTGTGCCCCTTCCCTGGCTGGCCAGGGTCACATCCGTGGCTTACCAAGCGCATTGGAGTGTATTGACACGTCCTTTTGAAAGCTTCGTTATGCACCATTCTCACCCCACCTCTTACCTTTTTTAACTTTTGCAAGTTGTCTGGGCAAAACAAAGGTCCTTCACAGCCCCACGAAACCAGAGTTGGCATTTTCTTGTGTTTGCAATAGCCTGATGAGACAATGCGTGAGGGAGGTTGCTATGCTTCTCATGTATTTTGTAAGAGGAAGCAAAAACCTTCAGTGACAAACTATTCTTCTTATATTTTGTGACAAAGACTGGAAGCAATTCTGTTCAGTCACTGAACTCACCTTGACTCATCTCACGCAAATGCCATAATTCAGAAGTTCTTAAAAAGTAGTGTGCAGTACACAGCCATTGCCTATGAATCTGTACCATCTGTGGTGTTTTCAATGAACTGATGGCAAAGGTGCAGGGTATCGCTTGGGAAACAAAAGGCAGCCTCTGAATTATCAATTCAGTAATTCTGGAGCAATCGTTTTTTTGCCAGGAACAAGGCTTCTGTATTACTGGTCTACTGTGTAATTAGTGACTAATGGAACAACAACCCCCAGTATATTAATTGCTATTGTAGCTGTATACAGAGCATTGTTCTCTCTGTGACAGACATATAAATTGTGTGCAACTATGTTGTCCCTTTCAGAGCAGCTTTCTCTAGAGTTAGGTGTCAATAATCAAATGCAGCTGTTCCTTGAGGAAAGATAATGTTGCCTTTAAGGGCTTGTCTATTCTGGAGCACATGGGAAAGTTGGTCTGAATTAACTAACAAGGTGGGTTTCAAGTGGATTATGTAAAATGTATTGAAGCGATGTGTGCATGCACACTTGTTTGGAATCAAAAATGGCCTTCATTTAATTTAGTTTAATTTTCCTTTAAAGTGAATTCAACTAAATCGAATTAAAGCCATTTGAATGCTGGCTGAAAGTGTGAACCTTAATTCTCCCGTTATCCATAGTAAAAGTTCAGCATGTTATTTTCCTAAGAGGGCAAAGATTCTCTTGGCATTCCTGAATTTTGTGTTGAGCAAATATGAGAGTTGCCTCAAGTGTCCATTTTAACACTCTGAAACTCAGTGGGAATTTTGTCCTTTCATGCTTCCTTTTTTTCTTTTTTCCGCCCCTTCTCTGAATCTCTGAATCCTTGAATCCCCATGTAACTACTGCAGAAGGCTAGGGGAAGTGTACTTTTTTTTTTTTTAAAATCCTGCTGACTTAATGCTTCACGGTAGTGAAATGGAGTACAGAAAGGATAAGTAATTTCCCCACAGAAACCCATAGTGAGCTGCCTGTAGAATGCAGCCTGAGATCTTCTGTGGCCAGCACCAATGCCTGGATGCTGTGTGTCAGTATCGAGATACTCAGTGTACAAGGCTGGGAATTTGTTTGTCAACAGTCTCTTGTTTGGATCCTCTTGTCCTTCTGAGAGGAAACTTTGGTCTTACTGTTGTGAAAGGAACCTTTTACTCTACCCAATATTACTAAGTAAGATAGGACAGCCCATCTGATATATGTGCTGTTGGACATGTTTTTGGAAGCCTTACTGAGAACAGACGTTCCCACTGCTGAAGATCTTCTCTTCTGACCTACAGTCTTAGCTGCTCACTGGGTCACGGAGGCAGACAGCAAGTTTGGGACTCTCATCACTGTGCAGTGTGGCTGAACTGAGAGAATATGAGAAGAGCAGTTGGAGCGTGGGGAGGAGGAAAGACAAGCCCTGAGATCCCTTTGAAATGCAGAGAGCTTTTCACAAAGTTACGTTAAAATGAGCAGGCAGACCATGATTTGAAATGAAATAAACCTTTGGAGCCCTGGAGTTTCAATGTACTGTTGATAAATGGATTCTGTTCTTATTCAGCCCACTCTTGCACGATGAAGAAAGAAACCTTTTCTGTGAATTGACCTGCATTTCTTTCAACTCTACCTTTCTAGATAAAGCTGCAGTGAGCTCCCAATTTGGTGATTGGTTAATCCTGGCCAGGAGTTAGGAAGACCATTGGTACTGACAGTCAAAATTGCATTAATGGAGAAGAGCTGTATTCAGTAAATTCATGGAAGAATTTCCTTTATATTTCTTGTAAGATAGTTCTGCATTTCCTTAATGCAGCACACTACACTTGTCTAAGTACTTAAATCTGCATGGGCTCTCTTCTATTTATTAGAAATAGCAGAGCCAATTTTTGTACACATCATGAACAGTAAGTCAGAAGCTAATGAGAGCATGTATTTTCATTTTTTTACTTTCATGGGAAAGCCGATGTTTTCTTGAACACTAACAGATGAATTTTCAGTGCTTAAGAATAGAACCTCAGCTTAAAAGATCCATGCATTGTTCAGATGCCACTGTCAGCTGGAGGGATGTCACCTAGAATAGAAGAGTCACCAAACTGCAAGTACAAAAAAACCCTGTGTTACAGCTTCAGCAGAGCAGCCTTTGTGTGGGTTTTAGATTTATGGGTTTGAACTACTAGTTTTCAGAAATCACAGGTGAGGAGGTTTTAGTTCACCCCCTCCCTCAGCAGATTTGTATTTCTGGCATCTCCTGTCTTCCAGGTGTTCATTCTGTTGATGGTCTCACTGGCTGCCTTGTCATGTAGTTTGGATTTAGTTTTTAGACAACTGAGGAGGAAAAATAATGCTCTGCATCAATAATGCTCTGTCATTTTGCACTCAGGCATCATCAGTTAATGCCTATGGCAACCTGTTCTTGAGAAGTTTTCTCATGCCATATTGTTATGTTTCTAGTATGTTCAGGCATAGACTCAGCTCTTACAAAGTTTTGAGGTTAACGTTGTGTTGTTCTGATTGTTGGTGTGCTGCTTTTGTAGTTTTATTTGTTGTCATGGAGGTCATTATTAAAAAGGCACCACCTTGTGGCAAGTGACATCCCCTTGTATGCTCTGTGTAGTACAGAGAAGGCAATTGACTCAGTTTAAATCAGATGTTGGTGTGAGATCATGTGATATACATTGCCTTTTTAATAAGAACCACTTTATATCCTGATAAACATCAGGCCAAATTTCACTGTTTGTTTTCCAGCTATAAGAATCCTGCAAACATCCACTGTGATCCTACATTAATTAATCTGTATCCCAGTCTGGCACGCACAGCAACTTCTTATTGTTTTAGATAGATGTCTGAGGCACGGGCACCCTGACTTGTGAGGAGGAGGACAAGCTAATGCAAATACTGTGTTGCACAGGGCTTATAGGATATAATTTGCTGCAGTCTGACATACCCATGGAAATTACCAAGCGTGTAGTCTTTTGTTTTCTGTGCTGTAGTCCCAAACTGTTAAACTCTCAGTTTTTCTATATACTGTTACGCAGATTGTCTCGTTGGCTAATCCTTAGATTGTCTTTAGAAGAGACGCTCTATTTAGGCAGGGCAGAAGGCATTCTGGCAAGTGAAGGATTTAAGACTTCATCTTCTGATATGATTTAGGTATACATAGATACATATATAATGAGATAATTTTTTTCTGTATCCATTAAGCTTCACTTGTGTACATTTATATTGCTTTAAACTTGGCTTTTTGTGCACTAGGTTTTTTAAGCTACTATTAAGGCATCTAAATAGCCTTTAGAAATCTGAGCTTTGGTCACTCAGAAGGGCAGAGCCCATCAGCTGTCAATGGGATTTGAGCTCTGATGCATCTAAGTAGTTTCTGAAAATGAGTCATCCGTCTGTGAAATGCATGGGACATTCAGCATTCAGTGAGAGCTAACTTGCAGAGACCACTGAGGTGAAAGAGAGGAACTCAAGGCAAAGGAGAGAGCAATGATGAGATGGTGGAATTGCTGACTTTCGGTTCCTTGGCTTGAGTCCTAATCTGAACAATTCTACAAAACGATCAAGAAAAACATTTTTGTCTGTAGCGTCCTAACTTCAGGGGAGCTCATTGCTATGAATCTTTCTTGTCTGCAGCATCCTTGTGACAAGTATGGACAGACAGAGCAGCAAAGCTATAGTGGCAGATTTAACATGGTTATGACTCTTAGTACTTTCTTGGTAATCTTTATTTTGTGTTCATAAGTCCATAATTACAGTTCAAGTAAATCAACAGAACTTAAAATTTGCAAAGCTCTGAGCGTTGTCTTCCATTACTAAGAAGAAAAGCCTCATAACCTGGCCTTTTTGGTACTAGTTAAAGGCATAAATTGAGGTAATAATTATGTATGTTTCTACAGGGCCTTTTCTTTGGGGATCTGATTTTTTTTTTTTAATTCTCCAGGGGAATTTCCCATCTCTTTCACACATCCTGTGTATTCTCCCATACAGGATGGGATCCTCAAGAGACTTGTGAGTTTGCAAGGCCTGACAAGTTCTTGAAGGGAACTAGTGTGGTCCTGGTTATTTTAATTCTTGGCTTCTATTGCATGTGAAGCAGTCTTGGATACTGCAACTCACTTTGCCTTTTTCTTGATCTGTAATCTCTGGAACCAGATAAATCCTAGGATGTGGCTACTATATGAATGAATGAATGAAGAAGAGGAGTTTTCTTCTGTAGCTTGATCATAAGTGATTGTTGCAAACAAAATTGCCTATTTGGCATTTGAGCTTCAATGACTTCTTGCAATTGGATAGCTCTTGTAGCGAGAGTGTGACTGAATTATCTCCTTGGACAGGGGCAGTAGCAAGACTGAGAGGGAACAGAGAGGGAGACCTAGAGAGCCCACTGAAATGAGACCTTTCTCTTTGTAGGTCACACAAGCCTTGCCTGCAGTGTCATTCCTAGAAAAATCAGGCTACTGTAGGATTGATTGGCTGAGGCCAGAGCTCAGATGTAATTTTCTCCTACCGCATTCAGAAGGGGGCCCAAAGTAATTGATTTCGTGTGTATTCCTGCAGCTTGCATAGCCCAGCGATGGAGGGTGTGGCTGTGTCCTGCTCCGGCTCATTTAACTTGCATCTGACCCAGGGCTATGGCAAATTAGGGTTTGTCCCTTTGAAGTGGAAAGCAGCTCCCATTTACAATATGCTGACTGCATTATCGGTCATCAGCATGCAGTGGAGAGAGAGCCCTCACAGAAATAAGTCTTCCAAAGGGACTTGATTAGAGGGCAGAGAGAGGCAAACAGCAAACCCAGAACACTGTGCCAGTACAGGTTGTGTTAATCTGCTTGTTTCTCTAGCCAACAAATATTTGAGTTCTTTCTACCCACACATTTTCACTAGTAAAACTTCTGTAAATATTCATATGTATGCCTTGGGCCCAAGCGGGTTATTTTGGTTTCAATCCAGCAGCTCTGAACTGCGTTGAATGGAGAGTGGTAGAAAATGGAAAACCAGTAGCCAGTCCAGTGTACAGATACAGATTTGAAAGTCGGGTTGCTATGGCTTAACATGGTACTGCTGATCAGTTGGGCTGCAGTAATTCCCCACTTTTAACCCATTCCATTGCTCTCCTCTCTGTCTGCCAGAGAGGAAGGGTATTTGGCTAGAGTCAAAAGGTTCTGTTCCACTGTACACATCTACCATAGGCTTCCTTGCAGCCTTGGGCAGGTTGCTTTGCTTCTTCCTGACCTCTACTGTTTATCAGTAATAGAATGATAACATCCAAGCATTTGTTCCACAAATACTAGATTCTTTATATATCATGTGATCTCTGTAAACAGCTATTTATGCCTATTATACCTTTTAATAACTGTTAATGGGGGGGAAATCAATCTGAAGATAACAGTCCTTCATGTTTTGTCTTGCCCTTATACAAACTGGAAGTGTATGTTCTCTGATCCATTCACATGAACAGAACTCATCTGGGAGCACCAATTGCAGCAAAGGCAATGCATTATGCATAGGGAAAAATTTTTATAGCCATATCGTCTCTGTTACAAGATCACCCATTCTTATCTTCCTGTGCCTCTTTGTCTTTGCAAATTATGGATTTTTTTATGTAGCAACTGGCTCTTACTAGATGTATGTATAACACTTAATTCAGCCAAGATACCTAGTTACAGATTTGTGGATCCTCCCAAAGTGGGATAAGCAAACCTCCGCTTCTGGCTCTAGTTAGAGTTCTAAGGATAGTATCCTTCTCTACACCAGTGATTTTATCCTGTAGCTTATCCTTGGTGGTTCTCAACCATTTATCTGTGTGGCTGTAGTGGCAGTGAAACATACCACAAGTTTTATAGGCTTCTGGATACAAGTTGGGGGGTTTTTTGGTGTTTTTTTTTGTTTGGTTGGTTTTTTTTTTTTTGGGGGGGGGGTTGTGTTTGGTTTTTTTTTTTTTCTTTAATTAATTTAGGGATTTCTTGCTGTTTAGGATGATCTCTTTCAGAGACATTTCTATTTTTTATTACTCTTTGATTCGCAAGAGGAGTGTGTCAGGGTTATGAGTTTTTCAATTTTTGCAGTAGGAAGACCTTTAATCCAGCCTTCCAGCAGGGAAATCAGTTGAAATTTCCAATGACATGTGAGTTCTGTCTAAAGGAAGGCCTTGTAGTACGAGGGGCCAATTATAATACTTGACATTTTACATTGTGGTATCAGAATGCTTGTCTAACAAACACAAGACAAAGCGTGACCAGAGACAACGTGCAACACAATAAAATCATAACACGCACTACAAGCCAATTACTTTACTTTTCAATTTCACAGAGCAGGAATGTATCATCCACATCTTCTGGACATTGGTTTCATTGGGTTTTTTGGGTTTTTTTTATCCCCCACTTGTGGAAGTTAGCCAAAGTGCCTTAAAATCAGAAACCCTTAGTATTGTGTAAATATACATTACCAGATGGATTCCTGTCTCATTTTCCCTTACTCATCGTCTCTTTCCCAGAAGACCCTTAGGAAACCCCCCTTATCTCATCCTCCAGGAATGCCTGAAACTGTCCCAGAAAGTTTGTATAAGTTTTCTAATTGGTTCCTTATATATCCTTTTTCCATTGGTTGTTACCTCTAGTTTCTTATTGGTGGTAGATAAAATTCCACAGAAACCTATAAATTCCTTTACCCATAGTAATAAACCCTCTTTCTTGCCCTGCTCTTTGTGGACTCCATGTGTCTTTTATTGGGGCATCCAGGGGCCACGGGGAGGGGGACAAGGGGGTGCGTCCCTTTCAACCATCACACCCACTGGTCAGTTCTAGGACAAAAGGTCCATTTTCCTGAATATGACCAACCAGTTTGTGTTTCCAAATGTCTCTTTCAGTTTAATCAGATTTGGCATGGAAAGATTTAGAGATAATTGCCATTTGTGGGAAGTTGCATGGGTCAGACTTTGCTTTTGCTACTTCTCTCAGGTTAGCATTTAAATAAGCATTAATGGTTTGAAATCTATATTTCAGGCTTGCTTTTCATAGGAATCCCATGCCTGCTAACAAAATAAAAGATGGTTGTTGATGTTCTAGTTGTTCTCAATGTTTCCTTCATTTGATTTTCCATTTTTTTCCCCCCACTAGGACAATGTTTAGTGGCTGTAGACTTCAAATGGGAATTTGGGGGTGGGTTGATAGAACTCTACTCTGCGAAGCAGATGCTTATTATGCTCTGTCCACAAAATTCTTCTGTTTTACAACTTACTGCATCAAGGGTGATAAAGTATTTAGAGAATTATATTTTTTATGAACAATATGGATGTCTTTAATGATACCGTGTCCCCTAATTGCTTCGCTGGAAGGCCTGATAAGTGGGTGCATTCATACATTTATACTTGACAACTGAATTGCTTCCTGCCAAAGAAGTTCACAGCATGTGAAACACTCATGGAATTAATCCTCTTTCAACCTCTCACCAACAAACAGCACCTATGCAAAGCAGTACTTAGGCTGCATCTTCTGCAGGCAGTTGGGAGAGGAAAAGAAAAAAGCCAAGCCATTTCCTACCAATGCTGGCAGCATCAAGTGCCATGGGCAGGCCCTTGTGACCTTAGTCTGGAGAATACACTTACTGCTTCCCCAGACCTTGGTGCTGCCTGCAAAATGCAGCCATCGATCCCTGGAATGGGCAAAGTGTGGGCCTGCAAACAGCCCCTGAGTCCACAACCCGCCACGGAGTGGGGTGGCACCGCAGTCGGTATCGATCCACGCCTGAGAAATCGGCGACTGTTGTATTATATAATTATTGATGTAGCTGGAAAATGCCACAGGCGAAACGCAGCTCACTATTTGTTATGCTGCATTGTCTCTCTCGTCTGCATTGGGCCTTTGTGTTTTGCCTCTTCTGTTCCCATTGCATGTTTATTTATACCGCGTGCCTTTAGCTTTCATATTTCTCCTGTGAATCCAACTTGGAAAAACCAGCTCTAGTTTTCGTTCGGGAGAAGGAGGGGTGTGCTGTGAAGGAAATGAATTCCTCCAGACACTCCTGGAGGCCCTAAGCTGAATACAAAAACCAGGGAGAAGGCGTGAGCAGGGAGAAGAGGCTTGGGAAGCAGAAGGCCCTTTTTATCTCAGCGGGGCCCACAGGGACTGCCAATCTTTTGATAAAAATGTAGACTTTAGAAGCAGCTGTAATGTACAGCCTCATCTATCATGCGGTTGGGACAAATGGATTTAGACCTAATTTGCAGTAGCAATTAACTGAAGTCCAGCCAAATCCTCTTGAAGTCCTTTAGGATCATATGTACTCTTCTGTGTTCCCGGGAAGGGGTGAGGACGGGCCATCACAGGCTTCAGCCGATGGCACAGGAGCATGATCTCCAATAGCCCAGCAGTGAGGAGAGTTGAGTGTTGCTACATCAGATGCAGAGAGGTGTCTTGTACTGAGCCTTGCTAATGAACTTTCCTTGATGAAATAACAAAGAGACGGGTTACAGAGTGGATCTAAGTTGTCTTGGCAAATGTGGAAACAGGAAAGTGCAGACTAAAAGAGGTTGACAGAGCTGGGGAACCCTCAGCTGGGGGAGACACAGAGCAAGAAATGAGGGCTAGAAGTAGAGCTGGTGTGGGGAGTCTGCAGGTCCAGTAATGTGAGCACAGATGTATTTTATATGGAAAGTTTCCAGGGCAGGAGTGAAGGGTTAGAGTTTTCCAGGCAGATGTCAGGTGAGTATCTGAAGGCAAAGCCCATGGTATACCACAGTGTGTATGTGAGACCCTCGCAGCATCAGCCCCCCTCCATGCCTGGTGCTAGCACATGCTAGTACTCACTCACTTCCACTGGAGCAGAAAGTTATTAATCAAAATGTAAAGATAAAAGATTAAAATGTGCAGGATTAAATAACTGCACAGACTCCAGCATCTGCAGGGCACAGTACCATACCAGTCAGGAGAAGACAGACTAGCTGAGGATGTTGAGATTACGGGGGTTTTTTCATTATAAAGGTCTGATTCATTTCCAGCATGTGCAATGACTTACCAGTGTGTGTGTGTGTGTATGGGACTGCCCTCTCCTGGAGGAAATAAGCTCTGCTCTCCTCTTCTGCTTCTACCATTGATGAAAAACTTTGTGGGTTTTTTTAGTATAGATAAAGTACAAATTGAATCAGTGGTCTCTTGTGTATCATGCAGGAGTGATCTTGACTCAGTGCACCATATGCCGGAATTGCTGCATGGCTGAGAGCCATGGGATGTCACCTATTGATAGTAGTATTTGTGCTGTACCTCAAAATGCCTGAGCTCTGGGAACAGGTCACTGCTGGGATAGGAAGGTTTCCTGCTATGAAAACAACTGTCTGCTTCTGGGCGTTCCATGGGTCTGAGCTTCAGCAGTGCCTCTTGGCTAGCCAGTGGCAAAATGTAAGCATAATGCAGCCTCGTACTGGAGCTAAGTGCAAACTCTGTTACATCAAAATCAGCACACTGGTGTAAAGGTGGGCCTAACCTTAATTTCACAGAGGTGGCAGACGAAGAAAGGCAGAGGAACAGGGCCATTCCTGGAAATGTTAAAAAGCTGTGTAGATGTGGCACTTATGGACACGGTTTAGTGGTAGACCTGCATTAGGTTAATGGTTGGACTTGATGATCTTAGAGGTCCTTTTCAACCTCAATTATTCTATGGTTCTGTAACATTCGTGCTCTACAGGGTGTAGTTGCTGAAGCTGCTTGGGTATACAGGCTTCTGCAAAACCACTCTGCCTTCAAAGGCAGTATAGCTGTTGCCTTTAGAAAGTGGGCAGGCCACATCCAGAAATCCCTCTTTGGTACTGGTGGGTGCTCTCTGAGCACAAAGAACCTAGTTTATTCCCCAACCTGCAGCCACCATTGGGGTGATATTTTAAGTTGGTGCTTTTATTGCTGTTCAGAGAGGGCCTATTTCTGCTTGACATAGCACCGCAGTGCTCCTCCAGGTTCAGCTCCAGAATAAAACACAGTGCCACCCCACACCTGCGAGCAGCATGCTGCTGTAGGGAGGCAGCAAGCAATCAGCAGAGATTCACCGAGGACTGTGATGCTGTAAAAGAGCCTCTCGGCACAAGATACAGGGAGGCGCTTACCAAAGTGACAGGGAAACTATACATTTCTTTTTTTCCAATACATTAATCAAAGTGCCTGCAGTTCCCGTTCTGGTAAGGCAGGTGAGACTCTAATAAATATTGAGCAGCAAAACTTGATTGGTATCCAGGCTCTACGAGCATTTTCATAAATAAGAAGTTGCAAAACAATAAACTAAACCAGTCTGCTTCTCATCTGCCTCTCTGTGAGCTCTTGTGCAGCTGGCAAGGCTGGCCGAGCTTTGGCTGAGGATGAGGAATGGGATAGCTGGGCCTGGCTCTCTGGGAGAGGGAGGTTTACCTCCTCCCTTTGCTATCAATGGATTGTGTGCGATGGAACCTGCAGCTGGATTATTCCCTGACGCAGCAACTGTGGCAAGCTTTTTTCCCAACATCCCCTTTTGTACTGACTTGATCTTATTACTGGTGATGGCCTTGGAGTCAATACAGAGGTGGTTTCACATCTCCACAGAAGGTGAACAGAGGAAGCCCTTCGCCAGGCCTGATGCTGCAGTCCTTGTTTGCTGAGTAGCTCCATCGATTTATGAAGGACTATTCAGATAAAGTTGTTCTGTATTATATTGCTTTTTTTTCAGGCAACTCTTTCAGCTAACGTGACTTTCATTTTTTTCTTTTCAGCTTTTCTTAGACTGGTTTAATACAAAAACCTAGCTTCTATTAGCATAGTGTCTGGCTGTCTTTCAATCTCCAGTAATTACTGAACATCTTGACTAATTTCAGCTAAACTGAAATCTCAGAGACACTCACTTCTTGCAGTTTTCATGAAAACAGAAGGAAATTGACCTTGTTAATTTGCAGTTGCATGAACTCAGCTGTATGTCTGGACAACAGAGACTCTACCCAGAAGAAATGTTAGCGATGCCAATATAGCAGGAAAAGCCTCAGTCAGACTTCGACTTCCCTCCCTACCCCTAAAAACAATAACACATTCCACGCTACCCCCACCCAAAAAAACCCCCCTACCACAAATAACTCCACACTTACCAACTCTCTGAAAAACAGATGTCTCTAATTTCAGTGCTTATAGAAGAACTTGCTAGGACTCTTGTGGTGTACTTCACTGCTTGCTGAGATATTGTTTACCATGTTGGGCTACTGATCCACAAGGGCCTGTGTTATTTGTTGCATTTTTGACCTCATGACTCAGAGAAAAGTGAAGAAAGTCTCTGTCCAAAGGTATATTAATGTATATTGGGGTGGGAAGGTTGGGAGGAAGGAGGAGGAGAACAGTCCTTTCAAAATCCACCATTCTGAAACTTTAGGATTTGATAGGTTGCAATTATTCCACTCTGCCAATAAATAGTCAAGCAAGCAAGGTCTTGTTAAGGCAAGGGAGCTGAGGCTCAAATATTACATATGGATGATAGTACTGAAACTGCTTGTGCTGCATTTTTATTTTTTTTTCCCAAAGTGTGCAGGGTGATGCTTAACCAGCTTTTTTTATGAAGTGGTTTGAGATCTCAGGATCCCAGGTGCTCTAGCAAACCAAAGTAGTATTGTTCCTGGTGCTCTATTAACAACATTAGTGGATATAGTGCTTTTTGTTCCTTTTTCAAATACATCAGTCTCTTTTTCTTTTTTTGGTAGCAGAGTCAATGTAACAGGTGCTGTCCTGCATCAGTTCAATTTCACTGTCTATTTTGCTAGCTTTCAGTGCAGACATGTTGTTGGGGAGATAGAGGATGAGAGGGAGAAGAGGCTTTGGGTGACTTTTTTTTTATCATTCTGCAATGTTGTTTTCATGACCAGGTGCAACAGTTTTAGCAAATCTCTGAGACAATCCTAGCCTTCTAGGCTCACTAACATGCAGGTAATTAAAGACTTGTTTCTGCAACTTCATGGAAGTTTAAAGATGTTTTTCTGAACCTTTTGAGGTTCACCTATATTAATATACTATTTTGACCACTGGTAACTGAGTTCGAGATTCAAAACCAGATTTATGTGACTCATTTTTTCAGGCCTCTAGACTGTCATTGGTGTCAGTGGAATTAAGTGCCTGCCAGCATTCATGTCTCTGGCTCTAGATGTCTTCCTGTTCTGCAGAGGGTTTGGTGTGAGGGAATGGTTGAATGGAACTCTTGGTTTTCTCTGCTTTTGCAAATATAAAGTAAAGGAGCCAGCCCCCAGTGTTTGCTGAAGTGCCACAGTCCCATTTGCTTTTGGGTAGCCTACAGCAGTGTACACAATTGAGGATTTTTCTCAGCTTTCTCTAGTACAGGCTACACTTTCATACACTGTGCATTTGGTAATAAGCGTGTGTTGTTTGTTTAAGAACTTAGAGCCTACGCCAAATTTCCCTTTCCTTGGCTTTAAACATGTGGCCTAAAGGTAGTTTTATTCCAGCTACCCATAAACAGGAGCATGCTTGTGTTCCCAGTGTCCAAAGTTTTGAATAAGATCCGAGCTACATCTTCAGCTCATGCTATGCCATGCCAGGTACAGCCCAGGTGCTTTAAGCCACCCTGCATTCTGCTGTGTCAAGAACTGGACTGTGATCAGAGCAGTCACAGTGTCTGTAAAGCAAATTGCTGTCATTTTTGCCAACTGTCCTGCCCCATTAATGGTGTAAGGAAGTAGTCTGGTAAAGAATTTGCTCTGGGGACTTCTGAAGTGAGAAAAGAGTACTCAGCAGGTAGAAGGAAGGCTTTTATGGTCTTCCTTGCTTCAGCCTGTCCCAGAGGGATGTTTATTTCTGACATGAAATGGAGAGCAATGCTACACATACAAACTTCAGCAGTTTTGAGAGCTGGAACTTGATTACCCACTGTGCAGACTGCATGGATGGGACAACCCGTGGCTCTACCACTGGCAGAGCGAGCTGTGGATTGCTATCTGCAGGGGAGGTGAGTGCAATATCCTCTCTGGGGTACTGCATTTTAGAGGACTTGCAGCATCACACTTTCCTTCTGGAAAATGAAAGCGCAATCTCAGTTGTGTTACCAGCACCGCTTCCCTCAGCACTCTAGGTTTCCCTCGGTGGTATCCCATCCAAGTATTGACTAGGGTGAACATTGCTTATCTTGGGAAATCAATGAGATGACAGCCCAAGGTACTGCAGTAAGAAGACAAGCAAGGAGATATGTATCTACCTCTGACTTTTTTTCACCTCAATAAATATGTTTCCCTAATCCAATGGCATTGCAACAATATGCAGTAATTACTGCGGCTGCATCCATCTCCTTTGATTTAATCACACAGATATTATATGTTAAGTATCAATTGATTATTAAAAGCATATTTGCTGATGCTTCCAAATCCACATAATGACACATAAACAGTTATTTACTGCACAGCTATTAGAACTCAGCAACTTGACTTCCTTTTTACAATCAGTATTTATTTAACATGCAATGACCATCCCGTCCCATTAAAACTAAATGCTTAGCTGTGTTTTGGGCATTTAATTTTAAAGCTTTTCTTACTGTAATATCAAGCGATTACAAAAAGCCATTGTCTTAGCAGGCATTTTAAGCTATGCAACCATATTTCAGAAGAGTCACTTTTTTATAACTTGCCATGATGTTTCTCTGGGTCATCACAGAGAAACCATTATGGTGCCTCTAGTAAAGTAGAACTTTTTGATAATGTACTGGTGTTTGATATTTAAAATCCCTGTATGACCTTGTGTTTTCCTAGAAGTCGAACACTGCAACTTATGTCCAGATCTCTTGGGATGTTGGATATTGAGGGTTCCTTAACAGAGCAGAGTCCAGCTTTCCTATTTGGGAAAAGCAGATCTGCTTTTATGATAGGTCTCAGGATGTTTAATGTTATAGGTAGAACCTTAAGAGGCACAGTTTTTTTGACATTATGTTAACCCATGAAAAAATTAGACTACTTATGAAAACTGGGAGGCGTTCACAATCGAACTCTCTTCTTGTCTTCATTTCTCATTGCAGGCTTGGGACCTCCAGCAAACACATTCTCAGTTGTTCCCTTGCTCTTAGGGTAGCTGGGGAAGAGGGCCCTCTAGAGGCTGAGAACTTCTCTGTGATGGTGCAATGTAATTATGAGTTTTGCAAAATGTGGTGGTGATTAGCTGGGCATAGGTGTTGTGTTGTTGCAGTAGTGATGGTTGGCGTGCATGGCTGGTTGTGAAGCAGTTGTGGTGTTTCCCCATTCAATTCCTGAGGGTCCCCTCCCTCTGCTTTCTTTACTCCCAGGTGTGGAGCAACACAGGATATGTTTTCTTTTCTTGCCAGAAGATGGTTGAAGGCTCGATGGTAAGGCATGTGTTCCATCTGCCTGCCCTTTCTGGAGCCTGCAGAGCTTTCTTTCAATTCCCTTACGCTTCAAAGCAAATAAATAAATATTTGCAGAGTTATTAAAGATTTATTGAAAACGCCGTATATTTAAACCATCTTGTGAAAAAATAGATGGCTGAATATTTATTATTTACATGTTAGGCATCCTCTACGTATTTATTTATTCCTCCTTAATCCAATCCATGTTATATAAATATTGCAAAAGACCCGTCAATAATAAAACAGGTTTCCATTAATCCAGAGGAATAATTAGAAAACATTTAGGATAATATTGCTCTGTACAAATATTGCATGAGCCTGTGAAGAGAGAAGTTTTGAACAGCCACTGTCATTTTTGTGTAGCTGGGGCATATGCAAGCACCCCTCACCATGTCAGGGGCTGGCAAGCGCCTTGGATTCCTGCTGTGTGCTATCCTATCTCCCATGATCACACTTGCCTTGCAAAGAGGTCCTTGAAATAATAGCCTGCTTCTCTAGGGAGGGACTGCAGTATTTAATAATTTTCTTGTGAAGCAAGATGACCTCCTACTTGGAGGATCACCTAGAGTGATTCTAGGTTTGCACTCAGCACACCACCACAGCAGAGGCAGGGTAGTTGTGCAATTGTTCTTGCAGGTTTCCCAAAGTCCTTGCCCCATGCTGACAAGTCTACGGTGTTAACTTTTGCCCAGGCACGTGTAATAGTCAGAAACAGTCTTGTGAGCAGGTGATCAATTATTGTGTTTCCAAAAACGATGACAAGCTTCTAGTTGTACTAGGATTTCAAGATCATGAGGAACTATCATCCATAGCTGCTTGTTTCTTTCTCTTTCCCTACTATTGCCTCAGTTCAGAGATTTCTGTGTCCAGTTACTGGGCTTGGGATCCTGTTTATTTAAATATTTAAAAAAAAAAAGGTTGTAGTTTGCTTTGTTCCTTCCCTAGTCCTTTTAATACTATGCTCACAGGGCAAAATTAGCAGCCTTATTCCCTAGGCTGTACTCATTCAGTCTTTGACCTTCTTAATGCTAAACTTCGACTGGAGAGGACTTTCTTAGTTTCTTCACTGTTCTGTATCACACAGCCTTTAATGTCAGAAGTGCAGAAATATTTAAATCCAAGTCTCATCTAGTCCAACTGCCTGTGTCTGACACATTGACAGGAGATTTTAGGTGTGTGAAAGAGGCTCACACCTCCATTTTAAAATCATACACCTAGTTGAAGAGAGAACTAATCCTTTGCACAGATCAAGCTATGAAGAAAATGATTTTTGAGGGAGCTGTTAATTGACTATTACAGCCATGTTGTTTTGGTTTTTTTAAGTGAATGACCTGTGTTTGGCTATATTTAAACAACCACTTGTGTAACGACTGGCCACCAGTATGGCTGTAAGCTCACAAAGCGCAGGCGAGTATCACTTTGCATGCACCTTAGTGTTGTGCAAGATCACCTCAGCTATTTTGGGAGCAGAATAACTGTGTGAGGAGATGTCCTGTCAGATTACTCAGCTGCCTGGAGAAGCAGAGCACAGTAGCTTGATCAGCAATGCTGTACTACTGTGTCCACACTTTTTCTAGGACCTAAGTTAAATCATTCAGCGTGGCACAGAAATCTTTGCTGTCCAGAGCCTAGGGCCAAACAGCTCTTGCCTTTAGACAATGCAGACTATAAATCTTAATGAACCTAGCTTGAGCTCCAGCCCTTAACTTAGCATTATGTTCCTAAGCCTATAGCAGGCAAACTGCAGGCTGCTTTGAAACTTTCAGTGGTCCCGTGCAGGGTGTAATTTGATTATTGTTTGGTGGGGGGCAGAGGGCTGTTTGGTTCACTTTTTTTTGTTTGTTTGTTTTGTTTAGTTTTAGTTGATTAATGCAAAAGAGGACAGACCCAAAGATTAAGGCTGAAGGAATTGACTGTAACATTTGGCTAGCATAAGCAACCAGCCTGTCTTTTGCCTGAGGAAACAGGGAGACAGGGAGCATACAGACTTTGTGTAAAACCCTAACAGGAATAGGACTTAGGGATATCTTATTCCCATGGCACTGTTAAGCTCATTATTTCTCCTCTCTGTTATCCCCACAGCAGTTTTTCCTAACCCCTTGTTGTTTCCAGCCTTTAGAGGAACACCAAATCTAAATTTCAGTCATTATTTGTTATATGTTATCATTGCTCCTGAAGTCAGGGCTGGACTATGGCATTCTAGCTCTACAAAGAAGGAGCTAAGGCATAGTTATTTGACTGATATCACATGTGATGTATCCAGCAGAGCTAATAGCTGAACCTCAGCCTTGTAAGTGTCTCCTGAGTTGCCAGGCAGAACTGCTTCTTCCCTTGCTCTTTCATTTTGGTTTTAATAGAGCAACAACACTAAATGTATGCGCCTCCCTCCAAAATATGACTGCCCAAATGAATAGTCAGAGAAGAAAGAACTAGGTGTATGTTCTTGCTCTAGCTTTTAAAAGTCCCTGTTTACCATTTTACCATTTACCAATTACCATTTGAGCTGCTTGTCAAGTCTTTTGCCTGGTTGGCCTGGTAAGTAACATCCAGCTGTCTTGTGTTTTCATGTCATCTCACCTAGTAAGATGCATTCCCAGTTGGCCAACACTTCCTCTTTCTTATGGTTTTTATTTGTTATGTCAGATCAGACAGCTTTGAAAAGAGGGCCATTAACAGGATTGAAGGAGAATCCCAAAGAGTCAGAAGGTTTGTGACAATAAGCTTAAAAACACAATGAACTTTCCTCAAAGGAATGACAGGAAGTTCTGAGCTTGTAAAGGAGTAGGTTAGGATTTAGCCTGGCTTAAGTGGGATGGAAGACAAACTGTGCTTGCAGCAGATGAGCAGGATTTGGAATACAGAGTGGGAAAGTTTGATCTGAATCTTGTGGAGGAAACGTATTAAGCATATAAAAGAGCAGTGGACAAACGAGGACAACCTCTAGAGAAGGACTGTAGAGAGGTGGAATGAGAAAATATGTGACTTCCTCCAGGGACAAAAAGCAAAAACACAGTTGCCAGTTTGGAGACAGTAAAGACTGTGGATCAGTATCATAGTCCTACAAGGTGCTTAATGCTCTAATACAGCTCACAAAAAGGCTTTTGCACTGAATGTCATCAGTCTTAAGGATAGCAGGGCAACTACTCCATTAGGTGAGAACATGGCCCAACAGCATTGAGCTGAAAGCCCTTGGGTCTCACACTGGCACAGTAAGAACAGGAAGAGCTGCAGAGCAGCAGGCTGTCTTATTGCAGAAGATCACGCCAATCAGGCAGGGCATGCAAAAACTGTATTGACTTATGGAGACTTTCAGAACATCTATCTCACACTTTAAGCCTATTCTCACACAAACCTCTCCATCTTTCCTGTCCCTTTCCTTTTGCCGCTTTGCAGCTGGCAACCAGTGATGTTTGTGTCATCTGTTGCTATCTTGTAGCACCCAGTGATGTTTGTGTCTCAGCCATCCTGTGATGATTGAGTTGGAGGTATCATAAGAGGTGGTGAATGACAGCAGGGCAGCTGTGGAAGGATAAGAAAAGAGATGTTTTTCATTTAATGTTTTTTAGGAATAGCTTGCTGCTGTCCACTGTCTTTCCATGAGTTTTGCATATGGGGAAAACTGTAATCTTGTCAGTAGGAATGTGATAATGAAAAAGTAAAATCTTTTCCCTTTCTGTATTAAATCTCTCTGCAAAAGAAGGGAGGGCAAATAGTTGAAGAGGGCCCCTGCCATCTCCTTGGCATAGTGGAAGGGCAAGCAATAAAGCAGGAAAAACTCTGCATAGAAAATGCATCCCCGTGTGAAGCGGAGGAGACTCTGTGGGCAGAGGTACTTTGGCATTAGAAGCTGGAGAGAACACACATTGGCATATTCAATGCGTTGGCTTCTTTGGCAAATGGTTGAGCTTGGATTAATAAAATGTTCAGATAAAAATCAGGGTTTTATTAAAATGTGCTCACACAGCGGCAGCGCCCGGCCGGGCTCCTGGAACGTGAGCTGGAAGCCTGCCAGCCGTGTGCTGGATTGCTCCTTATCATACCTGATAAGAGGGTCCTGCTGTGCGAAGGTGTGAAAGGGAGCATGAGAGGAGGAGAGGAGGAGAAGGAGGAGGGGAAGCTGGCAGCAGTCTGGCTGCTGCTTGCCCCAAGCCTTGTTCTGAGCCCAGTGGCCCATAAGGGTTTGCCCCCTATAAAAATCCAGTGCACGTTGGAGGAAAAGCACACAGAGGCTTCCAGGAGAGCAAACAAGGCCAATTGCTCGCGCGGCAGCTTTCCTCTCCTTCCTCTGCTCCCCCTGCTCACCATTCCACAGCTCTCTCCCTGCCGTATTGGAAACAAAACTTTTTCTTTACTTTGTCTCTTGTGTCAGTTTCCTCGGTGCCAGATCTCAAAGCTAATTAAAAGGGACATGGACTAGGCTTACATTTTTTCTTCAGTAGTGAGCTGTTGGCAGAGTTTCTGAGCTGCCAGAAGTGGGGACTGTGAACAGCAAGTTGGTATCAACTAGGTAGTGGGAAGCCAAAAGTTACCCTAGCTCCTCTGAGCAGGAAAATGAATAAAGTGCATTTGAAGTCCTTCAGCAGATAAGCACAGGCCTGCAAGCACAGTGTGTCTCACGATTTTCCCTACATAGTTTGCTTAGACTTTGTGTTGCATTGAACTCCCTCAGCCTGTTCCTACTGCTTTGTATTCAGAAAATGTACCCATGTTCCTTGTCTTCTCCACCATGTTGCACTCTCTTATGCCCTATGTGGGAAAGGCAAAAACCTGCTTTCTCAGAATATCAGGCTCCTCCAAATTCCTAGGAAAAATGGGTACAGGGATCCTCAAGAGAGAATAACTGCATAAATAAATGCTCAGCTTGCTGTATTACCAACTTACCTCCATAAATTGCATTTGTCTAGTCCTGGAACAGAAGCTGTAACCTGTGACTTGCCAGGTCGGTCACTAAGCTGTGACACGTGATTTTTCAGGCAAGGAAGAAGGAAGCTATGGTTGGATTAATTCATGTGTTCAGGAAAATTGAAAATGATAGGCATGATATTGGTAAGAGCATGCTACTCTGCAATAATTTTTCTAGCCAGCTTCCAGCACTTGTTCTAAATACGGTATAGAGAAGAAGAGTAGCCTTCAGACATCTTACTTAGACCATCCTTCTTGGTACAGTTTTTTCCATTTTTAAAAATACAGTGCTGTTCACCTTTTGTTTGATTTCAAACTTAAAGACTGTTATGTCCCTGGTCTCAAAGAGCCTTAAACTAATATGCTTAGACTTAGTATGAATTAAAAGAGCTAGCAGCTTTGTTGGATGCCTCCAGTGTGGCATAATGTCCACATGGTACTAATTAACAATTCCCAACTGCATCTCCATTCTAGTACCACATCTTGTGAGTCACCTGCACTGGATTATCTGTGAAGCTGTTTCTTCTGGTTCACTAATTCGAGTACCCCAGCTAGGGGTAGGGCATAGGGAAGACACCATGGAAAGCAGCATAAGCTTTGCCTCATCACAGAAACTCCTTCTGTAACTTCAGTGAGGGCTGTATCATCTGGGATAAATGATGCTGGCATTACACTCCTTCCACTTATTCTTCACCATTGTAAAATTCCAGGTTAATTGCTGGCTTCTCTGCGTCCATCCTCTAGCATTCATGTTGTGTGTGTACAAGCAGAGGGAGAGCTGTTAACATGCTTGGGATTACCGTGTATCCACACCCCTGCTCAAAGACTTTCCACAAAGCTGGGCAACTTTCCAGCACCTCATCTGCCTGCCTGCTGCATCTCTGCATTTAGCCCCTTCCCTCCCACTCTCTCCCCTCCGCTGCCCACCCCCTAAATGCGTTTGTGCTGACGGGCCCATCTTTCCTCATCCACAGACAGGAGATGTGATTAGAGGGAATCTAATTTGTTTGGAGTGCTCTGGCGACGGAAGGAAATTATTCTGCTGCAATATTTGCAAATGCATTCATCATGAAGTCCCTGGCAATCCGTCACCGTGAGCTGATGACTTTGTGATCTTCATGAAGGTCTGATTAAAAGTGCTTTCTAATGATCAGCCCAACTTTCCATCCTGCTCTTCCTGTTGTGCACTTAAACAAAAAAAAAGGAGTGAGGATAGAGGCCAGTCAGGTGTTGGCTATGCTTTCTGTACCCTGAGTCCAGGCTAGACATATGGACCTAGTCAGTTGACACTGAACTGCTACCACAGTTTGAGGTCCTTCAGTTCTCTGTTTTCTTCCATGTCCAGCAGCTTCATAAGGAACTGGCTTTTTTTGTGTTCATTAAATTTGAGTCTTCTACCTCACCCAGGGTGAGGAACAGATTTGTATGAGCCCTGGATCTCTCTCTGCACCCGAAATTCAGTTTTAGATACCTTTCAACTTGACTGTCTTGCAAAATTATGTGTATAGATCCTTCCCAACATCAGAGCTTTGTCTCAATCAAGAAATGCAAGTGGGTGAAGGCGAGGTGGTGGGGAACAAGATCCAGTGAAAAGGAACAACCAGTTAGGTGGGGCTTGTGTGGTGTATCAGCCTCTCCTTGGCAGCACTATCCTGAATGTTGTGCAGCCTCATGGCTTCTCTGTTGTCCAGTAATCCCTTGCAACAGCTCACAGGCCTCCTAAGCCAACTGCATTTTGCATAGGAGTTACAGAACAGGAGAATCTGGGAAGTATCAAAGACAGAGGCCCAAGACTAGCCGTAGGAGAGCAAAGAGAAAGGAGCGATTACACAAATCATATGCTGGGCATGCAAGACTTGACAGATTCATCTGATGTCTGCAAGGGTTGAGAGGTTGGCATGCCTGTGCAGACCCTACCTACACATCCAACTTTGCAAGTATGTTGTCTGTGGTGTTTGTTTCATTTTAGCTGAACTAAATAGACTTGTTTATGAGGTGAAGTCATAGAAATGGCATGCCAAACAAAGCAGGTAAGAAAACCAGGGCAGGGTAGAGCTAAACCACTGTTAACTGTGCTTTCAGTGACCTGAGTAGCATAAGGCAACATGTATAAGCCTGGACTTACACTCAAGGCAATGTCTACTGTCTGATAAAATTTGGTATCTACTTATCTCTCAGACTTGAGGTTTTGATCTGATGAGTGCATCACAAATGCTCTATTGTGGTCTCATGTAATAACTTTTCTATCAAGCCCTGCTTAAATAGGAAGGTATTCCATTCCTGGGTGTTGCAGTGGGTCCCATGCAGCAGTGGGGCCATTCCCATGCTTCTGCTGGCTTCAGTCCAAGTTATTGTGTTGGAGTCCCTGTCCTTCTCTCTGTCTGCTAGCCCACAAGATCAGTAGCTAATCTCTGTTCATTAGATACATTGCAAAAATTCTTGAAATTGTGTGCCCTTCCCCAGATTTTCAAAGCACAGCTTTCCACCATTTTGTGATCTGCTTCCCTTTTTCCCCTGTGGGTGGCCTTTGGCTTGGGAGGTCTGGGTGATATTTGCTTACTGCACTCTCTTCTGCCATAACTTGGCACTGTGATTATCTTCATCCATCTGGCTCATCATTGTGATCAGATCCCTATTGTACTAATATGTACTAGTGTAGCACAGCCAGACTAATTCCGTGTCACCCATTGCATTCCCTTCTCACTGTGCAACCCCAGCAAAGTTATCTTTGAAAGCTGGTATCTCTGCTTCACTGTTGTACCCTGCTAAACCAGTTCAGTTTGGTTTAGTCTAACCTCTAAACTCAAGTTTCTACTAAAAGATTGCATTACTATGTATTTGTTTTGTCAAGGACATAAGAGGAAAATTGCAGCCCACCATAGGAAAAAGCATGGTTGTCATCCTGCTTAGACAGCTTTTGGCCACTTGTAGGTGGGGAGGTCACTCAGGGAGGCCACATTCTTACTCTTGTGCTGAGGACTTTTGCCTCATCTGGGCTTCTTTGATTCTTAGCAGTGTAATGCAACTATGGTGCCTCTGTTTGGTCAGGTTACTGCACACATACCTGGGGTCTGACTTACTCAGAGTCCCCGGTACTGGGGAACTGTTGAGTATAAATATGAGTAAAAACTCTTTGCCTGGTTATGACCTGGGGCAGTGGAGTTTATCAGTGTTGTATAAACAGCATGGAAGTGCTATGATCTATGGATTCTTTTACAGCAAGGTGCATGTCTATGTTCAGGCATATAACTGTGAAGACCCATGGATTATTAGTGACCCACCCCAATTGCCGTGGAGAACGTGGATTCTGTGTGAAAGCACCACTTAGCCCTGAACCGGGGGGTGTTTTCCTTTATGGCTCTGGTACAGTTTCTATTCACATCTAGACAGAGACATTTCTTGAAATGCTGTTTCTTGACCCCACTTGAAGTGAGGGTGTGCTTGTCTTGCACAAGGTTTGGGAGATGGCTCTGAAGCATGAGGGAGGGAGGCAGGAGGAGGACCAGGTGAGGAGAGTCCTTCATGTGGCTTGCTTCCTGGTGCATAGAGAAGTGGTCACAGGCTGTGTCATTGCAGCAGAGCTGAAATTAGAACTTGTCTGAAGATGTTTCAGCTCTGCCTAGTAGCACATACACCTTTAAAAGCACATATTGTGCTTGTTGAGAGCAGTTGTTTTCCCAAGGTATCACTACAACTCTTTGTTTAACCCATTGTCTGTTCAAGGTGATCTAGAACTTCTTCCTGTCTTAGCTAGCAGTTGAGGGTTTGGAGTTTTCAGCAAGAGACACGTTCTCCTCTTGCTCTGAATAAAGAGCATAAATACAGAGTGCTTATCTTATACCTGGTGTCCTCTGACTTCTGTCTTGTTTCTTCCCCTGAAACTTACTCTGAACTATGCTTCCTTTAGGCATGAGGATCTGGACTCTGAATTAGTTTTCACCCACAACTTTCACTAATACTTAATGAAACTGTCTCTCATTGCAGCTTGGTTCTGTGTTGCTGGTTGGAAGATCATGCTGACAGTTGGGAAAGAAACAAGCTATAGAAAGAGGTCAATGCTCAACCAGAGGGAGAGGATTAGGCACTTCAGTAAACCAGGTGGCCAGGAAGTGCTCTAACCTCTCCTTTTGCTAATCCGGCTATCTGGATGAATAGACATTAGGTTAAAGAAGCAAATGCTTCTAATATGAGTGGATCTGCAATGGATCCAGCAGCAACAACACCCCCACAGTAACATTTACTAGATTCTCCCTATTGCAGATTTGAGTTCAGCACCATAGGCTCCACTTTTAATGCTGGAAGCTCTGCTTGTTTTAAAATATAAAAACGAAGGGGCAATGTAAATAACAAGGAGGAAAGCTGCCAACCCTTTTGGACCATTAGGTAACCTTGAAGTTCCCAGGGATATCCCAGTGAGCATTTTCTAATGTTTTACATATTACGTGTGCAGTCTTTTAGCTAAGTTGTTATGCAAGGCATATCCTTGGTAAAGTTCTTCTAACAGAGTATTAGTGCTTGATTTGCTATGTGCTGCCTCCACATGCCTTCCAGGGAAAGGGAGTGAAGGACTGACTAATCAGTTTTTCTCAGTGGAGATGGATAGAGTGCTGTTGGGTGGTGGATGTGCAATCACGGCGTGGGTTTTGGAAATGTCCTCCAAGTGCCAGCACTTGATGAACACAGACAGTGGGGTACACTGAATAGAAGAAAAAAAAAAAAAAGCTGTGGTTGACCAGGGCTGTTCTAGGTAAGGTGCCAAACCTGGAGCGACAAAGTGAGCAATGTGTAGATGCAGGGAGAAGCACATGTATCTAAAATCAAAATTAAATAGTCTAGCAATAATTCAGCACACCCGTTTTACACCCACTCAATTCCTTGCTGGCAAATATTTCTAGCCACATTATCATCCCTGTGTGGATTTAATATAAAGAAGGATTGTATAGCACAGTAAACTTTCCTAAGAAGTTTGGAAGTTATGCGTTTTCCTAAGTCCTGGGGAGAAAATGTGGGCAGAGACACTATTATTGCCATAGGCCTGGCACCAAAGTGAAATGCATTAAGTTGGGGTGTGGATTTTTGCTCTTGACCAAACAGGACTTTTACCTTTCATATACAAAATGACATTAGGGCACGGGATTGTGGCACTGTATTTGGTAACCAGGTCCTTGGGTTCAGGCAGGGAGGATAAGGATGCACTCAATCAGCAGGGTCTCTCACTGTGCCTTAAGCATTTCATTTATCTATGGAAGTATGGTTTTCTAGAGAGCTGTAATTACTAGCAAAGCCACATGTGTTTGATTACACACTCTGGAAGAAAAAAGTTTTGTTCTCAGCTGCAAACAAAGGTTGGCTGCCCATCTTGTATGCAGTTACTGACGCTCCAGTAATTTTTGCAGTCTCCCTTATGTTTGGATGTACACCGAGGAAGAAGTAAAGCATGCTCAGAGGCAGCAGGTCTCACCCTGGTCAGTTGGAGTGAGATTGAAACCTCTCTTCAGTTCCTTGACACAAACTGATGAGGGCTTTTCCCAGTACCCTTCCTGCAGCCCATATCTGCCCAATTAACTGCCAAGGCAGAGAAATGAATTCATGTAGGTTGAACTTCTTATGTGCAGAAAGTATTACTGTAGGGAAAAAGAAAGGATAGATATGTTGAAAATGAACTTTTCTGGAAAGGAGAACAGCATCAGTTCTGCTGGGGAAAAAATGGGTTTTCCAAGAGGAAATTAGTTTCAATAATCAGCATTTTGAGTGAAGTTATTCCATTTTTGTTTCTCAGCTAAAAAAAAACCCAAAAAACCAACAAAAAAACGGGGAGAAACAAACTGATAGCTCGAGTGGAAATGTCACTTTGTCACGTATGCTTTTATTTCATTCAAAAAAAAAAAAAAAGGAATATGACACTTTAAAGCAAAACAGAAGAAAAAAATGTCACTTTGAGTCTGTTCCAGACTTCAGTGGGAAAACTGACAGCTTTTTGATAGAAAAGACTATCTCAAAAGAATTTTCAGTTGAAATTCTGTGGAAGAAAATGTTGATTTCCTGCCCCCCCCCCCTTCCCCAAGAGTTTCTGGAAAAAAGGAAGCACTGCAGCTTGGGAATTGGGTGCTGTATAAAGACTGCTCTGAAGTGCTTTAATATGATATTCTGCTGTAGATTAGCTTTTCTTCCACTCTAACAAGAAAAAAAAAGATGGTGTGCACCATTGTACTCACTAAAATACTCTACATTTCTACACAGATAGGAATGGGCTGAAGCAAAAGTGAAGAGAGCTAAATGTGCTTTTCCCATGCTAAAGAAACCTCAAGGGTTGAATTCAAGAGTATATTTATAACTCCTGCTGAAACATTGTCCAAATTTTCCCTTGCAACTCCTTATATTACAACTGTTCATGAAGAAAGTTTGGTGAAATGCCTGGTTTCAGACAGGATGGAGTACTTTGGTTTGACTTGCATTTTGCAGAAGTACAGCCATGCTAGCTGGAAGAGACTATTGAAGGTCACAAGGTTTGGCCTCTTCTTCAAATACAACTGCTGCTCATGTTCAGGTCAGGTCACTATGGCTTCATCTAGCTGAGTCTTGACAAGGTTGCAGGTTCTACAGCTCCTTTGGAACCTGCTACAGCCTCCCTGGTACAGAAGTTTTTCCATATGTCCAGTCTGAATTTTTGCATTTCAAACAAACAGTTTGAGCAAAAGCTCTTTGTCCTTATCAAAGTAAGGGACTGTAGCTTCATTGAAGAAAAAGGTTCTCATACTTTCTAAACGAAATGTTTTTTTCCCAATATTTTTATTTCACAGGAAAGCCTCTCATCTGAGCACGTTTATTTCTAGGCAAAAAAAAAAAAAAAAAGAAAAGTGAACTTGTGAAATCTTTCCTAAAGAGAAAGAAAGGTTTTGACAAGACCTGACAGTATGATGATTTTAGGCATAAGCATAATGGTACATTCTGATCAGAAGATGAAGGCGGACACGTTTGTACTAGAGATGAGGCAGAAGTTAAAAAGGACGATACCAGCTGGTCTGACTGGGTTTATGGTAGACAGTCCTTCAGCTGGAGTCTTTTAGTCAAAACTGGATACCTTTCTGAGAGATGATGTAATGCAAATAACTTTCTCCACAAAGTGCTGAAACTGCTGAGTGAGTTGCTTTCCAGTCCATGTTATCCTGGAAGTTGTATTAGCCCAAATGACCCCTTCTGGCTTTAGATGTGTTTCCTGTAGCAATATCAAAAGGCATTAAGTGGTGATTGGAATACTATAAGCGCATACAGCAGTCCCTGCCCCCCAGGGTCAGCAATTTGGAATTGAATAACAGCTAATTTCAGACCTGCTTCTTTCTATCAAGGCTTGTGAAAGAAAAAGAGCCTGAGACCAGGATGGAGTTAACGGGTAAGGATTGATGGAGAAAAAGAGGAACGGGTGTGTTTGAAAGAGTACTAAAGGCAGGGAGGCACAGTGCTGCATATATCTGAGGAATGGGGAAAGGAGACAGGAGGGGATCAAAGTGGGGGCTGAGGGGAGTAGGTGGTAGTCCCTCAGAGTCTAGATGGGGAGTGATGTTTATCAAACCAAATACCAAAGGCATAGGTGCGTTGTTCCTCTAACTTCTTTAGTTTACTTGTGTGGTATGGGATTTTTTTTCTGCTTACCTTACTCCTTTTTTCCTCCCCCTTTTTTTCTTTCAGCTTTTATTTTTTTACCAGCAAGCTCCAAAAGCCCAGGATGGTTTAATGCCAGCTTAAATGCCTTTGATTTGTTGTCTGACAGCAGGTTTGAGAGGGCCAGAGCTGTTTCCTTTGCTCTGGCTTTTTGCTTCCAATGAGCAAGTTCAGCAGCCTGTGGATATTTCTTTTCTAGTTTTGTATAGATGGTGTGTATCTCCGTCCTTGCAAGATGAGAGAAAAGTAAAAAGAGATCCTGGGAAAGCGGACAAAGAGCAAATAAGAAAGGAAGAGGGGTCAGCGAGAGGCCTGGAGGATAGGTGTGAGAAGAGTTGTGGGTAATGTGTTGACTCATTTCTGTAGCACTTGCTAACACTCACAGCTCCTTTGCTGGTGTCTCAGCTGATATGTAGGAGCCAGACTCAGACAGTGCAATAAGCAGGATGAAAAACTAGCCTGGGACTTGGGAGCTGGAGTTTGAACTTCCTGCTCTTCCTTGGGTCTTTTTGTTTTATCTTAAAAGAATTCCTTAATTTTGCTGTGCTTTAATCCCCACTCTGGCAGTGAAAATGCTAAACTAGAAAGGCATTTCAGAAGGATATAAGATGTATCATGTAGGGCTGAGCTCTGTGGATCCTCTTATCTTCAGATGTCAGCCCAGGTGGTTTTGGAGTGAGATGACCACCAGATGTAGTTGAGATCCTGATGATTTTAGATGTTAAAAGTACTTTCAGCAAATGGAGGAAGCCTGTGACCAGAGGTGAGCTATGCCTGGATAAAGCCTCAAAACAAATATAATGCTTGCGCTACCAAACAAAGAGAGACAAAGCAATGCCCACTTGGCCTGGATGTGGGCACAGCTATTTTTCTGAGAACCCACTAGTTTTTCAGCAACTCCTGTTACAAAGCTCCTTCTTCTTCCTCCAAAATATTTTCTGGAGCTGCTGCCACATCCTGCCCTGCCCCAAACACCGTCCTGCTGGAGAGTATTCAAACACAAGGTTTCCTACTTGACCCATCCTGAACTCATAACTCATTTCTGAAGTAAACTTCCAGTGGCTTCCTCTTCTATTTAATAGAAAAGCAAGTGTCAAAGCAGGTTAGCTGATGAGGATTCTGGTATCTACCATCAGGAAATAGGCCACAAACTTCAGAATTACCTTATTTGCAATGTGAGGATTCTGTGTTACCAAAATTAGTGCAAAACATTTGTTAGCTGGCATGCAAATCAAGTTGGTAACATTTTTTCCCAGGAACCAAGGACATAATAAGTCTAACAGTCCTCCATTTCTCCTGCCTGTTCATTTGCTGTCTCTGTGGTTCAAGCCTGTACTGTATTTGTTCAGGCTTAGGAATTGCAAGTATTCATGGTGAAGTTGTACAAGCCATGCAGTTACAGTATGCAGCAAGCACTTAGCCTGCAATTTCAGGGGTATCCGGCCTCCTCTGTTGCAGCTTGTATGAGGTTTATAGGTACACCCACCGATGTGTGCCCAGCGTATAAGCATCACTTAAATTACAGAAGCAGGCTGGCATATTTCCCTGGGTCATATCATTTTGTTTTGTCTGGGGTGAAGGATTTATCCTTCCTTGTGCTGCTCACCCACAAATAGAAGCTGTTATATACAAGCCAGTATATTGGTGTCTTTTAAGACACGTGAAATACGTGTGGGTGTGTTCAAAGACTTGAGCATGAAAGGCATTAAGCCTGGAGGTTGGATGCCCTGCTTAGTATGAGCAGAGTTTCTTGGTTGGCAGAAATGGTATGACTCCATCAGAGCCAGACATATCACCAGGATATGGTGGAATTTTAACGATGACTTCAAGGGCTCTACCCAGGGATAACCTACTATCTTCTCCTCTCTGCGTCTTCCACGCGATGGCTAAAGCTGGATATTTTTGCTAAAATAGTGTCTGGTTCAGTACTGCTCATGTTTGCTAACACTGGAGCTCCTGAGTTGTGAGATTTTAGAATCTCGGTACCAAAACAACAAGCCCCCTCAGTGCTATACTGGCAGACTGAAAGCTTTGCCTGTAGTGGAGGAATATGATTATTTTTCAAGGAGGGATTTAGAAAGAGTACACTAACTGCTTGTAAAATTACCTTTCTCACACTATAAAGATGCAAGGTAATCTTCAGCTTCTTTCTGGGTCACAGATGAGTCAACTAACTTTAAACATTAGGAGAAAGGCCAGCTTGAGGTCTGTGTTGCCATATGCTAGCCAAACTCGACAAGATCTAAACCACCTGTACTGACTGACAAGAACCAGTAACTTTAAAAGCTACTCTGTAGAAAATGTGGGACCAGCAGCCCCTCTCTGATCCTTAGGCAATGATGCATGTGTTTTGTTTCCTCTCCAACATCTTATTTTGCTATTTGCAGAGCAGAAAAAAAATGCTTACCAATTTTCTTACTGCAGACAAGGCCTAAGGGACAAAGCGTTGTTTGGGAAGGGCTGTTCTCTGTAGAAGCCGTATCGATTGTTGGGGCAGAGGGAAGGGAAAGAGACAAAGCTTTTCCCTCTGAGAGTAAAATGACAATTGCCATTGAGAAATTCAGCAAATCTTGTCAGAAGTCTGGACGCAGGGGGGCAATTCATCCCTCTTTTGTCTCCGCTGGGCCCTGGCATTGTATGAGCTTTTAGCCTAGTCTAGCATATGAGAAAAGCCCCTTCCTGGGCTGGGACAATGGGACCCAGCACAGCTGGTACCGAGAACATCTCATACTGTCAGGAGTAGGAGGTCTGCAGAGAAATTGGAGGATGCAGAAAAATCGGAGAAGGAGAAAGGATGCTGACATAGCTCCCTCCAGAATGGGTTTATTGTGTGGGGAAGGCCCAAGGACAGCACTTTTATTTCCCACTTCCCAGGCACTCCGTTTTGTGTGCAGCTGAGAGATCTATTCCCTCGTCAGGTAAAGCCAAGCAGCCATTGATTGGCAGCCAGATGGAGCAATGAAGGTGGATCAATGTGAATTGGATTTTTTTAACTTTAAATAAAATTTGTATCGGCATGAAGTTAATTAATAGAGAGCTGTCAGAGGGCTCCTTGGCACATCAGTGTGTTAGGAGGCAATGATACCCTTTGGGGAGGTGGTGAGAGGAGGCTGGAGGAAAAGGGATTCAGCTAGCAGCAAGCTGAAATTAAAAAAACAGGCCATTCTTTCTCTTGGTCCCGTTTCAACATTTTTTCATTCTTTCTTCCTTCTTTGAGATTACTTTGTCTTTACTGATGCACCTTCCCCTTTTTTGGCCTTTTGTTGTTCTTGTTGTTTGCCATCTGAAATCTTCCCTTCCTAATAGAAATGTTGCTCTCCTGACTTTTTGTATTGGCATAGCTGTTTCTGGTTTTGTTACTTACTCCACTTGCACTTTCTTCTATTAGAAGTGATGAGAATTCAGTCAGCAGCAATATGGCACGAAGGAGTGGGCTGTAGGTGTACTGGCTATGAGGATACTTGTGTATCCTACAGCCCTAGGATTGCCAGTGTATGTGGTCTAATGCAAGGCCCAAAAAGAGCATCTCTGCTCTAGCTGCCTCAGGAGGGGATGGGACAGGTGATGGGGCACCTGATCCCACTCAACTTTTAATTAAATTTTCCAAAGAATAGTAAAATTGGACCTTCTCTGTGAGGAAGGCAGTGATTGGGAGACCTGGGGTTACAGGCCAGCTTGGTTCCCGCAGGGCTGGTTTGTTGCATCAATGATCAATGTCTCTTCGATGCTGCCTCTGACTCTGAGCAGGGACATGACGGAAAGACAGAGAATGGAAACCAGATGCAGTTTCCATGGCAACGTCCAAAAAAGAGGGAGAGTGACTGGGGGTGGGGAGAATTAAAAAAAAAAAAAAACAAAAAAAAAAAAAAAGAAGAAGAAGAAGCAGAGCCTCAGAGAGATTTAGGTTTCACACATCAGTGAATGAGCTTTGATGCTGGCTTGCCCAGTGGAGGAGGAGGATGCTTTATTCACTCTGTGCCTTCTCCTGCATGAGGAATAGTGTGCAGGAGACTCTCTCAGAGCCTATTCCAGCCTCAGCACCTTCCTTTAGCTAGTAGAGACAGGGCCAGGGCACTAGTGTCCTTCAGCACATTCTACTTTGGTGCCTGCACATCCCAGACAGGTTAAACAGGGTGAGACCTCCCAGTTACTCCAGTTTCTGCCTCTCCCTGTGAAGAGTGTGTTAAGAAATGAGGTGGAAGAGGCAGCTGGGGAACATCTTGGAGCTGCACCAGGGCCAGTTGCTTGCTGAGTGGGCAGATCAGGGCTTAGGGCATAGCTCTGGCTGGTTGTGGAGAAGCTGAGTGTAGCTGTACTCCCAGCCTTTCCCAGCAGGAGGCACAGAGAAAAATGGTATAATGGAGCAGGCTTTGTAAAAGCTTTCATCTCCTCAGAAATTCTCCTTTCTGTGATTTCCATGCATGCCCACTTATCCCATTATCTGTGTCAGGAGGAAAACAGAATCATCAGCAGTCGTGATTTGTATCTCTGAAGATTTTCTTCTCCGTGCTTAAGCAAAATCCCCTCTTAACCACTTCTTGTCCTTTCCTTCATAGGTTAAAGCGTTTCAGTTCATGGTTTTTCTTATATTCTTTCCTTACTTTAGAGTTCAATCCTGTTGCTGCCTCTTACAGCTACTTTTCTTAGGCTCCCAGATATGACCTAACATAGACTCCAATAATACAGTATACTCAGACCTGGATCAATAAAGCTTTTAGACGCCTAACTCCTCGCTTTGGTGCTTTACTCCTTCACATCTTCCCTGTGGAGCTGTAAAATTCCCATTTTACAGAGTGGCACACTCAAGTAGGAGTTTGGTGATGTTAGCAGAGGAAGCTGTGAAAGAGCTGCAAATATCGTTCAGCAGCTACTACGTGGGTTTTGAGAACCTTAAACTGACTCCCCATGTGCCACAAGTTACTAATCATTACTGCATAGGGATCTTGCAGGACTCTGCTGTTACCCCATTGCTGTAGCTGTGATCCCTACCACTGGAGCTCCCTCTTTCCTGAAGAGGACCTGATGAAGCAGGACCTTCCGAGGAAAGTGCCACATTACATCCAATGATTACTTCAAATACAAAACCTGTACCACGTTGTCCTTACATTTTTGAGGTCTTCAGAGCTAAGTTGGGCTCTACAGCTCAGCCATGGTCTATAATGGCTGCTGTTGATAATGCCAGATGTCCCTTCTGACTCTGGGAGTTTGGGCCACCTGGCTGCTCTGGCTCTTTCATCTTCTGATAGGGTTGGGTCATAATGTTCACTGCAGCATCAAGCATGTGGTGGGTGGGCTGAGCTGTACTAAACCTGTAAAGATAGGACAGAAAGGTTGGACTCTTTAATTTATGGTGTTGCAGTGAGGTGCTTGCTTTGAAATGTGCAAGTTAAGAATAGGCAGGTATAAATAAAATGTACAAAATTATTACTGAATATGAATATATTTGCAAAGATCAGATCAAAATCCATGTGCTAGTAAGGTCTTTAGGCCTCCTTCTATTGGAAGTAGGCTTAGCTTATAAAACTCCTGCACTCAAGGACAGCAGCAAAGCACCAGCTTAGTATTTATTCTCAATAAATGATACGTTGGTAATAAAGTTTTCCTTTCCTTCTTTCATTTTATTCAAGCCCTTACCTCATGTTTAGGAGAGACATGATGCTTATCACTTCTCACTTGTGAGTGTTCCTGGTGTTACCTATAGTAGAAATGGTCTCACTCAAAGTTGTGCTGTCTACATGAGAAAGGGCTGCCCCTTTGGCTGGAGGTGTAGTTTGCTAGATAGTGCTACCATGCAATTATGCATTTCTTTTCTAATGAGATCGTTAGGAGTGCAGTGCTTGTCGCTGATTAGAAGTTCCTAGAATAGAACTTGCTATTTTCTTCTAATTACATTATATAACAGTGTAATTCACAAGGATAGTAGTTAAGACAAAGTATATGGATTTAGGAGATTGGTTCCTGGTTCTGTTGTGGTTTGGGTTTTGTTTTTTTTTTTAAAGACACTGCCACAACCTTTTTCTCTGACATTTGGGCAAGTCACTTAATATTCTCTGCAGCTGAGATCCTCAAAAAGTAAATAGACACGTAGATCATTAAGTATCTAATTATCTTAGAGGATATGGACTTCTGTTCCCTAGATGCAAAACGGAGGGATAACTTCAGAGATGCATGTAAAGCCCTTTCAGATACCACAGTAAATATTAGAAAATCCAGTAAGTAGTAGTAGTATGTATTTTATATACCTGTTTTACTGGAACTCAATCAGTTGCTGTAATACTGATTGTCTATGGAAATTAAGTTTGATATAGTTCAAAAAGAGCAAGTTCTAAGTTACAATTAAGTCATCCACATGTGGAGTGTAGGGGATGCAAAGACTACATAAAATGGGTTGAAGCTGGGACCAAGTTTGCACCATTTTTTTATTGTTGTTGTAGCTGGAAATTGTTTCCCATTGAAGACTGTGCATTTGAAGAACGTGGGTCATAATCATAATTTTCTAATGAAGCAGATAGGACATGGGAGAAGTAGACTGTGAAAGACTCAAAATATGGAGAAAGCAGATTAAAAAAAGAAATAAAAGCAAAACAGTATGAGCTGGGAAACGCTGATTTTATATACTTTTATATATATGTATATCAGACATTTATATATATTTATATATAAGGAGTTGTGTGTATATATATATATAAATCAATGTTCTATTTCTCTTTGTTCACGTATTTTTTCACATATTTAAAAAGAGTTCTGGAAAATCTTCTGATACTAGCTGAGGTATTTGTTACAATGGAAAATGTGCCCAGTTGGTATGATAACATCAAGGTCATTTGTTAATTATGTGGCTTTATCAAAAATCTTGTTGAAAGTACTGACTTTCCAATGACATCCAGCTTAACTTGTATCCTCCTTAAGAGGAAATCATAGCAGACAGTCTAAGGCCTTTTGACAAAACTGTATTGCTTCTTTAGGATGTAATACTTTTTCGATCAGAGCTGCTGTAACCTTGAACCCTAAAAAGCCAGTAGAATTTACCTTCACCTGCTCAAAGAAGTAAACAATAAGATTAGAACCAATAGTAATAGTGGAAACGATGCACTAGTGATTAGGAGTATAGGGCTACAAAGGACCTCTTTGGGTCATCAAATCCAGTCCTCTGGTATTACTGGCAGTCATGCCATAATCCTTTTCATAAGCTTTGAGACCATGGAGGAACATCGGCACACGCTTAAAACAATCAACACACTCTGCTCTGAAGGGTTTAACACCCAAACCCTTACTGCTGTAAACAGATGGGTGACATCAAGAGGGGCCCAGGAGCTAGAGAGGACAGAGGTGATGATAGGTAGGTCTGCTTAGCTGTGGTAATTGCGAGATGGAGGAAGTTACGTGCTAGCAACAGTATTCCACAACTTACAAGTTGTGTCTCATATGGCAGGTTTCTGAGTACAGGTTTTAGCAAACTAACAGGAAGGACAGTATGGCAGCAACGTGACCCAGGGGCTTCTATGGATAGACAGGACTGGTGAATATATCTTGGCTTGGTAATGTGTCATGCGTTGTTTTTCCAGAGCAAAATTATGAGACTAAATTTGCATCCTACCTCTAAACTTCCAAACTCTTTCTAGCATAGAACGTTAAGACATTAAAACATTGAATTATATTTGAACATTTCAAAGATGTTTTCTTGCCTGCTATCTGTCCACTGTAGCTTCTTAGCTGTCTCAGATGCCAGCTAACAATATACTGTAATCAGTCCTGCTTTCACTGTGGTTTTGCTTCAGTGGGAGTGCATCAGACCCATAATGCATGTTCACCATTTCCAGACTAGTCATGTCCCAGGATGGGTATCTGCAGTGCTTCCAATAGAGTCCGCATACCCTAGCTGAATACATCTCAGGGAAGAATTTAGTCCAGAGTGCCCTGATTTCTCTTGCTCGAAACCCTGACCCTCAGGACTCTATTGCTATGCTGTACTTTCATTTTGTAAGATAACTATTCTTTACTAATGAGCTTCCCTCTTCTTGACTGACCTGACCAACTCCCTCTTTCCTTTGAAGGGTGATAAATAATTAAATAAATGCCAGGTGACACTTCTCCCCAACTATTGTTCTTGAGCATACTTTAATTGAAACTTCCTCTTCCTTCTCTTCCTTCTCTTTTACCTCCAACCCCCAAAAAGGTATTTGCCTTAATTTGCTTTCATGGGTCTTTTTTTCCTCTGCCTTTTCTTTTACTTCAGGCATTCTCAGAGGGCACCTAAAGTTCTTTGGCTATGCAGTTTTGAAATGTGCAATTTGGCAGCAGCATGAGCCTAGGATTGAATTAAATTAACTCGAGGCACTCTGAATTTTTTTTATTAAATTACTTCTTTCAAAGTTACTACAGAACATTCCACTTATTAATTTTTTTTTATTATTAAATGAAAGGAAGAAAGGAAAAAAAAAAGACATAAAACCCCGGAAAAGTCTGGAGTCAGGGCTTGTTTAGTTTTTAGTGTTTTACTCTTGCAGACTTCTCTGTGGTTTTATAGCAGGTTTCTTCATTCAGAGAGAATATGGAGCCTCAAAGGTCTCCTTCACTTTTGGTATGGATTTAATAGCACACTAGTTTAATGTTTGTAAGAACAGCTAAAGCTTATTTGAGCATCACTGTCATCTGTTAAGGATACCTCAAATTCATAAGCTTGATTGTCGTGGAAAGTACATATGCCAGTTGGGCAGACATTTGTATTGGCAGCCTATAGCAAGAGTTTAGTCTTCAGTGCTGGTGGTCAAAATACAAAGAATTCATAAAGAGGACAGAAGAGGTAGAGCTTAAGTGTCCAGGAGGAGCATCTGGGTTGCAATGATGATGACAGACAGTTTGCTACGGGAAGCCCATGTCAATTGTCAGCACCTGACTGGTGGTAATAGTGGAGAAAGCTGGGATTTTGTGGTTGTTTCTTGGATTGTCCATTTTCCACAGGTCTGGATCATCTAAGGGGATTTGTTTGTCAAAGTGGTTTTGAGTTTATCCCTACTCAGCATGAGTTTGATTTTGGCTTCCTGTTGGCCTTCATTATTCCAGAAGGGAATTCGTCTGTGAAGGGGTTCTGCCTTCTCCTTATTGCCTTTTCAGAAAGGTGTCTAGATCCTGCATGTGAGTTACATTTTAAAACAAGTACTTATTATCTTTATCAACCTTCCTAGGCTGAAGATCTGTAAGGACTCAATTCTATCATGAGCTGAGATGTTGTGCTGGATGTTGTAATGTTTCAGCTGTGATGGCACCAACATTCTCAGGACTGTGCAGATGGTCTTGTCCTAAATAAAAGTGGGCATTGGCTTTGCCTTGTGGTCAGGGAGAAAATAGAAGCTGGCTTGACCCAGAAAAAGGTGCTTGTAATGGCATTTCCTCTGGAAGCTGCTGGGACAGAAAGAAAATATAATGGTATTGTGCTGCAGTAGCAAAAGAACTGGAGATGCAACAGCTTGACATAATTGTAAGTCACTGTTGGTCTTTTGAAAACATGAGAGGAGACCCCTTCCCCTGGAGACAGATGTGTCTCTTGACAGAAGGGAGGGATGGGATGGGCCCACCTTTAGCTTTCCTGGGGCCTCTCCTGAGGGGTCATGAGTGAGGAGCACCCTGTGCCTTCACTGTAGACCCTGCGCAAAACCAAGCTGTTGGTGCTGCTGACGGCATGATGGCAGCACTGTGCCACCCAGCCACTGTGACAGCCTGGTGCCACCCATCTGCAGCAGTTCGTGCACCAGTGCAGCTCTGCACAAAGGGGCAGATTATAGACCCCTCTGCTGATCAAGCTGGGGACTTCTGGGGAAAAACTTCCACACAGAGATGGTTGTAGCTATGGGGAGTTGCTGAGGGAAAAGGCTGTGCTGTCAGCAGCTAAGGTAAGAAAGGTGAAGGAAGGTTAGAGATTAAAGCCTTTTTTACTTTCTTGTTCTTTCTCTCCCTCTCATTCTGCTCCACCCCTTCTTTCAGCTATTTCCTCATAGACATTTTGGAAGCCAATCTCTGTGCCTTGGTTTCTGATTAAAAAGTTCTCATCAGCTCGATTTGCTATTCTTTCCATGTGCCCCTAATCCTTCTTCTTGAAGTGAACCAAAACCTGAAGTAAATAAATACTAGTTGCCAGAAATGGATTTAGATTTTTGTATCTCTAATCCTATCTGTTTGTATCAATACCTGGTATTGTTTCTCATCAAGAAATGCCACCTTCCGTAGGAGTTATTAAGTTGGAGAAATGTGACTATGGTTTTCTTTAAAGACAAAATAACAAATTGACCCATTTCAGCTCCTGTTTTCCTTGGAAGTAGAAGGACATTTGTGTGTGCGTGTGTGAGTGGGAAAGGAGACTGACTGGCTTGCAAACACGTTCCTGGTTTGTTTACTATAATTGATGAAGAACAGTTTGACCTGGAGAATCAATCTTGTGTCTTACTCCTGATAACTCCAAAGGACAGGAGAAATCAAAAATAAGCCACTGAAGCAGATGGAGGGAAGAACAAACAAGGGGCAAGAGCAGAAAAGGCAGGAGAGGAACAAGCATGCAAATTGTTTCAGCTCACTGCATTTCTGGAAGGATGCAACGGTGCAAAACTGGATTTCCAGGAACATAATGCGAGAACTGACCATTGGATTTTAACTTAAACTTATTTCAGAAGCCAAATGGGTTTCAATTAACCAGAACTTCTGTGTTTTCTTTATCCTTCTTGATTTTCCACTTTATACTGGAGTATTGGGAAGTGGTAAATGTTTTAGTTGTGATGGCTTTTTCTTTCTTACTACTCTTATCACTGTAGAGAAGATAATGAATTCCTGGATGTGTATTTCTTCCAGTACAGATACACTTATGATGGTATTATTTTGCTGTATCTTTCCCTTTTTGTCAGCCCAGTCGTTTCAAAGCTGCCTGCCCAACTCTGAAGGCTTCTATAAGGAAGAGAACAACATGGTCAGAACCCTGCAGATGGTGGAAAAACCAATACAAACTTGGTATCGAGGACAGGTCTTGTCTTGGGGATAGCCATCCCCCACAACCTTTATAACCTTCAGTAAAATCTTCAGACGTATTTCCCTGTTGTGCTAAGTGTGGACAGTGTGAATGTTATCCCCAAGCGTGTCACCACAAAGGGCTGGAAGAGGAAGCCCACTGCACCTGTCCAGGCATTGGGGGGATTTCAGTGCCTATCCCTAATTTTGCAGAGACAGGCATGTGGCAACTTATGCTGAGGATAAAATGGGAAACGTTAGGAGAAAAGATATATGGTCTTTTGTGAAGTAATGGTCACTCTTTCTGTTCTCCAGAATATAATGCCTAAGTCATCTCTTCTCAGTCGTATCATCCTGATAAAAAACACCCCCTGATGTCCCCTGAAATCCCTGTTGTGTTATATACTTGCTTGTGCACTCAGGTTTTCTGCAAAATTTTATATTGAGATCCTCACCAGCTGAAGAGTGACAGAGCTGCTAGTGCAAACATATTGCATCATCCCCCTGTGGATTATATGTGGTCCATGTCTATTTTATGAAAGTTTTAGGTGAAGTATTAATTTTTGCCTTGCTGTGTTCATGGGTTCAAACAGACTGCAAAATGTGCAGTGGCTGCATCCCTAATGGAGTCTCTGTTAGATCAGAAGGCAGAGTTAGTTTCTTCAAATGAAGTGAAATAGATTTGGGTTGGGACAAAGATTGATTGAGTAGGGGAAGTTGAGAAACACCAGTGGAATATATTTACAGAGGTTTCCAGGAAACACTAAAGAACAAAACAAAATCTACTTGAAGTAATATTTTGGAATGAGTCCTAGGAAAGGCAGGCTTGTGGGTAGAGTGCAGGGGAAGCAATCAAAGATGTATAATGAAACATGCATTTGTTCCATGTTGAGATTTTTTACTTTGTCGCTTCAGTATCCCTTCTGGAACATGCTGTGCGGGAATATGCTGTTGCTTTCTGCTAATTAAAACATCTGGCACTAGTGTATAGAACTCTGGCCTTTAAAATTGTGGGAAGCAGGGTAATGCATTTAATCTTGAAAAGCTTGATTTGTTATCTGGTTTGAGCGCAGGAGCCTCTGCCCAGATTACTTGCTGCCCGCATTGATTCACGAAAAGAGATGGGTAAAAATGTTTCACATGTAAAGAGCTAATCAGGCACAATGTACTGAAATCCTGATCTTGTGTCAAAACCAAAAAAAAACGGAACATTTTTTCAGATCCCTTTAGCTATTCAGTGGAGTTGAGGTTTTATTTATTCTTGCTAATTTAAGTAACCTTTAGCCTGGTCGATAAAGGGAATGGGTTACCTTCAAAAGCAGGGTGCTGTAGGAAGTGGAGTGCGTGTTTCCCCTGGATCAATGTTGAATTAATAATCCAGTATAGTGTAAGAGGGTGCTGTAGCAGTGCTTTAAGAACAGTTCTTTCTATTGAGAAATAAAGGCAGGTGGGAAGTGCTTCTTTGTGGGTCAGTCCTGAACTTCTGCCCCACCTTAATAATAAGAGTCTGGAGCAAAACCTTCCCTGGAGGAGGTGTGTTGTGGTGAGCAGCAGCTGAGGAACTGAAGGGGCATTTATCTCCATAGTGGCAGCATTTGACTCTTTGTGGTTTCCACAAATCTCCTTTAAAGGCATTGATCGCCCCTGTCGGCAGGATTAGTGAAAGCGGTCATGCAGAACATGTTTGTAAAAATGTTTTTTTAAAAATTCTTCTTGAATGTACCAAATCTTGTAAGGGATCTAACTATGCTAGGGAAAGGGAAAGGTCAGCTTTAAAGAACAAGGGATGGCTTTCTCTTCAGCTGTTTTATTAGAGCAGACTTCTGATTTTTATTAAAGCAGGGACTTGCATCGGGGACTGCATGCAGGCATGTTCTGTGGAAAGCATGTACAAACAAGCTTTGCCCATCTGGACAAGTTTGCCAGTGCCACCCCCCCCCCCCCCCCCGCCACATCTGCCCTGCAGTCCTCCTGGTATTTCAGTTCAGAGCTCCCCTGACACAGCTCTGTCAGTGCCCTTAGCTTTTGACCAGCAATGCTCCTCCTGTCTCTTCTCTATTCCAGTGCTGGTGTCAAACCCCACCTCAAGACTGACCTTTTGAGCTTCAAAGCAGGAGGTAGATTTAGCTGAAAACTTAAAATGCTTTCTGCATTGTGCCTGCATGTGTTACAGAACACAGCAGGAAAACAGACCTTTTGCTTGGATGGCTAGAGCTAAGTAAAGTTGACCTTAATACAGAACTGTGCCAGATATCCCAAATTTAGTTCACTGTGGATATTCCCACAGCGCCCTATAAGACTGGCTTCCAGTACTGAGGGAGAACTCTCCACAGATTATCAGTACCTGCAGGGTATGTCCAAAACACATGGTGCCATGCGATATCAAAGATCCTTTAGAGGGCTCCACATGAGTTGTTATATCCGTATGGAAGGCTGCAGTGCTGGTCTTAGGTCTTACAAGTGAGAAAGAAAACAAAGATACCAAAACCCAACAAAACAGAACTGCAAAACCAAACAAAGCCCACAAACCAAACCACAAAAAAAACCCCCAAACCAATAAACCGAAAAACAAACCACCATCAACAAAAATTGTTAGCAAGGGGACTGACTGAGTATGGTTCTGTTGCTAATGCAGTTTGCTTATAACTAGTTTATAGATCCATTCATATTTGCATGCTGTGTGTTTATACACTGACCATCAAAGGGTCTGCAGTGGTGAAGTGGTGATGTTTTTGGGCACAGTATTGCCATGTCCTCATATTCTTCCTGCAGGGCAAATGCCAATAGGTGGCAGTGAAAAACCTCACTCCCCCTTTCTGTAAATATTGTCTGTAAACAGAGGGATAGGGAGGAAGATACTGGATAAGAGAAAAGGGTGGTGTAGAGAGGTGGTGTGATGGGAGATTAATTATCTGCCTTCAGTGTCACATGACATGTTAGAGCGGAGCCCCCGTGGGCCATGGAGAGATGTTTGCTTTTTGCAAGATGCTTCCCTTGTAAATAGCAGTGTTGGCTCCGATTGCTGCCCTGCATAACACCAGGATAATTCTGTTTGTCATTTTCAGACAGTCCTCCTCTGCCTTGTCCTTCTGGCCACTAAAAAGTTGTGATGTATCTGGGCCCACTGGGGAAATGGCTGTTGCAGGGTTGTGAGGACAGGAGATGTGCTGCAAGGATCAGGGCAACAACATGGTAGGAGTGCTGGAAACAGGACACATGCAGCTGCTTGGGAAGGTCTGCCTCGGCCCCTCTGTGACATTTGTGTGCCTTTCTCCCCTCTCCTTGCCCTTTTCCTCTGCAAAATTGATGCTCCTTATTCATTACTTTGAAGATCAATGGAGTTCAAATCCTTGTGGGCATATTGTGGTTTTCTCACGCTATGACTCAGCAGGGTCAACTGGCCCAGCCTAAGCACCGTGCTGCTGGTTTAGACTGCTTCCAATAGTTGAGTTAGTTCCTTTACAGCTGATCTGCATGCATCTCTACTCAGTGTGGCAGTGATCCTTGTGTAGCATCAAGGCAGAGTTGGTGGCACCCTGCATTGGCTGCTATCAGAAACAGCGTCTTTGTGTGAGGAAGGGAAAAGAAAGCAAATTTCCACTGTTTTCCTCCTGCCATTTTGGCCAAGCACTGCAGCAGTTCTCATATATGATTTCTCAAGGACCCTGACCCTTTCTGCTCTAAGGAATGCACCATGGTTTTATCTTTCTGCAGTGTTTTTTGTTTTTTTTTTTTCCAGCCATTATACATGAGAAGGAGCAACTCCATTAGCTTATGTGTTTGCTGCTGAAATGGCATGGCTCTTTTACTGATAATCTGTTGCATGTCTTTACAAACTGCCATGTTTTTATCATGTGTCAAGTGCAGGATGGCCCTTCTGGGAATACTTCAAGCTCCAGTTGCTAAGCTATGGTGGAATATAATGTGTTTCTCTAGTTGACATGGCAGACTTCAGCTAAAGGAGCATGTATGTCTAAGGCAGTTTATTTAGTCCTGATCTTTGCATAGTTAAGGACTGGCCTTCATTTTTTCCTGTGGATGGATCTGTCCCAGCTCCTGTGAGTTCTTGTAGGGTGGATCTCCAATTTGTGTCAATTTGCTTTGACTTCACTCCAGTCAGATAGAACTCGATCAGCTATCCTTACACTCAGTGCTATTAGTGACTTAAATGTGCTCAATGGGATTTAGTGAAAGGCCCCAAAACTTCCTTCACACAGAGACTACCACAGAGTGGTCAGATGGCAATGGTAATGCTTGCCACCAGAATGCATGGGATTCAAACTCATAACCTAGTGGAAATAGGTTTTGTATGGTCATGTCTTTTTAGGAATTACTTCTATAGCTATCTAAGCATTTCTCTTTCCACAACACTGTGAGGTTCATCTAAACCCTTTCTATACAGACAAGTCCCAGCCCTTTGACCTCATCACATGAAAAAGCCCCTTAATGCAGTTTTAGTTTTTGTGAGTTGTGTCCAAGTAGGAGGTTGCACTCCTGCTTTTGAGACCAAGTGGGCCTGGAACATATTCCTGCTTGCAGCAAACAGCTGTTCACACCATGCCATACATCCTGAAAAAGGACTCCACTGTGTTCTTGTCCATCTGCTAACTCTGCAGACCCAGCCAGTGGCCTTAATCCACCAAATAATTACTTCCCTTTTTGGATAATGTTCCTTCCACCTGAGACTTCTAGGCCCAACTATATTTCTCAAATGCTTTTTGAACTGCTGTTTTTGCACCCTTTCCAAGAATCCCCCTAGAGAGCAGAAGTCTTACAAAGAGAGAGAAGGCTCCATGGAGGTGCGATACTGGCATTTTATATGAGCTCCATGCCCTCAGCCAAGGGGAAAGTATGGGACTGTTAGCCAGAAATCCATGAGAAACAGAAACATCCCATCATTGGCAGAAGAAATCTGCTGAGCATCCTCATAGTGGACCTAAAATCAAAGCTTTTTGATCTCTCTTCTTGTTTTCCCCATTATACCCCCATCTGCTTCTAAATAAATAAATAAAATTTTGCACTAGATTTTTCCTTTTTTTTCTCTTATTTCTTTCTTCCCACCTTTACTCTTTCTAGCTTTCTAGCATGAAAAGCATGGGCAAGTGAATGCACCAGAATTCTTATCACCACTCTGGTTACCATTTGTGCTCAATATCTTGGCAAGCCTCACTAACATAAGCCCTATTTTACTTACATGTAGTGAGCTGACAGAGAGGACTAGTATTGATTGGTGATGCTATGTTAGAATTGCTTGCTCAGGTGTCTTCCCCTACAACTTTCTTGCAAGGCTCTTGTGTGGCAGAGACTGACAGTTTTATGTTGTTATTTTGCACTGGGACAAAGTGGTGCTTCCTTAGCCCTGTTTATCTGAAGAGCTTAGCTCAATCACAAAAGGTGGTTTATTTCAGAAGATTTCACTGTTCATTATATGCTAGTTAGGCAGCATGCTAGTGTGGGTAGAGTTAAGGAGCCTGGGGAGCTCAGCTGAGGTCCAGGAAAACACTCACATTTCCTATGTTTTTGGGGAAAGAGGACGTGGCAGACCAAGATGTGCTGCTCATTCGTCACTCAGAGCTGATGCTTTTGCCAGTGAAGGGCCTTGTTCAGTGCCCAGGTTCTCTGTGAAGTCTTTGCTCTGTCTGCACTGCATCATAGCTCCTGCACAAGACTTTTTTAAGGCATGTCTTCCACGGGAGCATTGCCATGAAAAGAACAGGAATAAAGCTACAGAATGATGAAGTCTTCCTAATGTTATCCTAGTGTTATAGTCCCCACATTTTTTCCCACTTGTTGATTCAGGAAATTGAGCGTTCAATACCAGCCTCAATACTGAGAAAAAAGGGAGAGGGATTTTAAATTTTTAGATAATCTCCAAAGTCTTCCACTTTAACCTTGAGTGTGTGAGTGCTTTTACAAGCATGGACACTGTATCAGTTTGGGTCAGTTAGCATCTCTGTCCTCTATATTTTAATGACAGGTAAATTGAGGTGCAGCGTGTCTTGCTAATAGCCTGTCAGTCCATGAACACCATATCTAGGAACATAACCTGTGTCTCCTGAGCCTTGCTTTTTAATCTGAGGCAAAGCTAAAACTTTATTATCAGATTAGGATCTGTGGTCTTTTTATCTGATAGATTTGAGCTGAAGGACTTTTGGACTCCATGTTCCTCTTATGTTTTTGCTCATGAAAACACTGTGCAGTTTTATTTGCATACAATGTCCTTGATCTGGGGCTTATGTGAGGAGGGAGTTGAGGAAAAAGGGAGCAGCAGCAAGAGTGGATGAGCAAAAGTAGGCAACAAGAGAAAAAAAACATTGGAAAGCAAAGAAGAAGAAAGTGAAGGGAGAGTGCTGAGACAAGAGGTAAGGGGAGAAAAAGGAAAGAAATCTGATGGAAAGGGGAGAGGTTAGAGGCCAGGGTGGCAGTGGCAGGGGCAGCAAGAGGTCAAGAAGCCAGGAACAACAAGATATTTAATCTCAGAGTGGCTGCAGCTCTTCAGCCAGGTGGCTGGTGGGATAACTGGCAGGAGGCTGGCATTTACCTGGATGCTAATTCCTCTCTTCCTGCCAGTCTGGCAGGATGAGTGCCTGCTCTCCTGGTGAGATGAGATCATTTGAAAAGCCCCCCTGGCTGCTATTATGAGGAGCGACTGAATGCAGGCTCCAGTGTTGTGGTGTGTGATAAAGCATGGTAGCTGGGAGGGGAGGGGGCTGGTGGCAGTGGGAGCGCTGGAGACAGGCTGCTCATTTAGTGCTGCCAAGCTCTGCGTCTGATTAATTATGGAGCAGTTGATAAATAACATTGCGGAGATACGTAAATCAACGGGAAAGATGCAGAGAGCTAAGCAGGATTGAGGAACTGGCGCTGTTCGGGCAGCTCTGCTCGGAGGATCGTTGTCCTTGGCACAGGCGGTGCCACGTTCAGCAGTGGCAGCTGGTGAGGGTGGCAGGCACAGGCGGTGGCAGTGAGAGGTGCAGGAGCAGAGGGGCAGGCGTGCTGCTCCAGCCCACATCACGGCTTTCCAGGGAACCACCACGTAGGTGGTCCCTGCTAATACTGCAAAGAAAAACTCTTTGTAGTCTCTGAGGCATTCATGTGCCTGGTCCTCACAGAAAAGGGGGAATGCTCTCCTCCCTGCTGCACTAAAAAAACATGGGAAAGCCAAGGGTTTGGCAGGGAAGGGTGCTGAATCCAGCTGCCTTCTCTTCTTGCTCCTTCCCAGTTGTGGGCTTTTGGTTTAATCCCTGCACTTTCTCCTTCCTCTAGATTAGGAAGGAGATCTGTTTCTCAGAAGATAGCTGTGTAACTCCCTGAGGACACACTCTCTTCAACCGCTGAAGAGGTTGTTCCCTTTGGCTGCTACAGCTCTTGTGTGGGTGCCCAGTGGATGCCTGATATGCCTTGGGTACCTTTGGGTGGAGTTATCCAGAGGGACTCATGGCCTGTGTCTGCCACAGAATCAGAGAATGGTTTGGGTTGGAAGAGATCTTGCAGATCTTCTAGTTGCAACCCCCCTGCCACGGACAGAGAACCTTCCACTAAACCAGGTTTCTCAAAGCCCAGTCCAACCCTTGTACATTTCCAGGGATGGAGTATCCATCTCACTGTTATGACCTTCACTCTGTACCTTTGGTGTTGTCTGGTTTTATGCCTGCTTTTCCTTGTCCTTTGCCAGTACATGTAAATTAACTCATGTGAAAACAGGAGGAGGAATATAAACAGCTAACAGTTAGCTCTGGGTCAGTGACTGTATCCATAGATACTAGTTCAAACCCACCCAGGGGCTCTTTCAAATTTCAGGCCTAAACACCAGGATGTGGTAAACGATCAGTAGTTACACTGGGGAGCAAACATCTGGATCGTGTGTATACACTAATTTTTTACATATTTGGGTAGCATGAAACAAACAGTTAATTAGAGATTAGAGAGGAACAGGAATCTAGCGTAGGTGCATCTCAGCTCATCCTGATTTTGAGCAAAGGAGCAGTCCTCTTCAAAGAGAACAGGAATGTGGCAAATATTGACTTGATATCAATTGTGTGGTTATCTACTGAGGGCTACATCTGAGGTACAAGGAAGCAGTCAGCTGGTGGTTTAATATTGAAATGTAGTTCCATAATTTAATGCAGGTCTTTAGTTTCAAGCAGGGGATGAGCATGGAAAGGCTGGTGGGATGAAATAGCATCTTGGTGAGGTAGGCATGGAAAGAGTCCCGCAATTTTCTTCTGCACAATAACTCCCTTCACAGCCAAGGCCTGTTTCCCAGAGCTCCGCATTTAAGTGTATGTTTGTGCATGTATATGTAAATAAGTGGGTTCAATCAGAGAAATCCCAGGATTAGTGAAATGTGAAGCCATGCTGGAGTGCACCACAGTGTAATATCAGAGTCTCAGGGTATTGGACTTTCATGGTTTAGCCCCAGCCAGCAACCAACTACCAGACTGACACTCACTCACTCACTCACTCACTCCCCCACCTGCATGATCAGGGAGAGAATTAGAAGGGTAAAAGCTTATGGGTTGAGATAAACATAGTTTAATAGGTAAAGCAAAAGCTGCATGCACAAGCAAAGCAAAGCAAAACAAGGAATTAATTCACAGCTTCCCATGGGCAGGCAGGTGTTCAGCCATCTCCAGGAAAGCAGGACCCCATCATGCGTAACAGTTACTTGGGAAGACAAACACCATTACTCCAAACATCTGCTCCCCTTCTTCCTTCTTTCTCCCACTTTATATACTGAGTGTGATATCACATGGTATGGAATATCCTTTTGGTCAGCTGGGATCACCTCTCCAGTCTGTGTCTCCTCGCAGTTTCCCATGTACCCCCGGTCCCCTCACCAGTGTGGCAGTATGAAAAGCAGAAAAGGCCTTGGCTCTATGTAAACACTGCTCAGCAATAACAGAAACATCTCCAGTATTATCATCACTCTGTTCAGCATAAATCCAGAACAGAACCCTATACTAGCCACTGTGAAGAAGGCTAACTCTACCCCAGTCAAAACCAGCACATGGATCAATGAAGAGACAGAAGTGAAGGGAGTTGTTGTGACTGAATCCATCTGCCCACATCAGAAAGTGAGGCAGGATTTGAACTGAACAAAGAGTGCAAAAGTAAGCTGGCTTGAAAAGTTGATAAAACACGAAAATACTGTTCCCATAGGGAAATTAATTTCCTTGTACTGTGAAGAACAGGGGATGCTGCTGGAAGGAAAATACACTTAGTGCCTCTGTGTACGCTCTCAATCTGCTTCAGGAAAGTGGACACAGGATTCTGAACATAAGATGTTATGAACTGTGAAGCAGCAGCTTCCTTTATTGTGTTTTGTTTTGTTTGTTTTTTCCAGTGCAGATAGTTAAGTAGTTGGACTAGCATCAAAATAAGCAGACATATTTCAGGAAAAACAACCAGGGACTTCTCAGCTTTCAGCTCTCCATATCTCCTATTTTAAATTTTCCATTGACTGTCTCTTTGAGCTGTGCTTGGAACCTGTGAAGGAGATACTTGCTCTTCAGATCAAATAGGAACCACTTCCATTGTTGGCCCAAAGCTCAGTGTCAAACCTTTTGTAACAAAGCTACGTGGTAAATTTTAGAGCTTGGCTCGAAGTAAAGCACTTAATCACAACTATCCAATGCTCCAGATCCCTCCTGTACTCTGCCTTTCTGTCCTTATAGTGGGGCAAATCTGAATCCATATAAAGTTAGAGAATGTTGCTATTGTAAATCCAAGAGACTCTAACTCTGGGACTTGGATGATCTGTGAGTATTGCTAGTTTCACTACAATGACAAAGGGAGGGAAGGGGGGAAAACCCCCAAAAAGCTAGACTGCCTATCTTGTTAGTATATTGACCCTTTTAAAAATGACTTTTAAAAAAATCCTGTGTTGCTTAGATTTACACCAAAGTATTCCAAAGTCGGGATCCATTAATTAAAAATATTTTTTAGGTTAGGATTGAGCAGAATCACTAAAGGTCTAATGACCCAACTGTGCCAGCTTTGTACAAGTGTCTGTAAATCTAGAAATAAAAAACCCCGAAAAATATCTGACCAATCTAGCCTGAAAACCCCAGATGAATAAAAAAGTAAAAGAAATAACTCAGGTAAGGCAAAAGTCACAGGTAATTTAAATCTGTGAAGTGTGTTCTTTTCAATAATCTATTTTAAAGAGCTAATAGCACAGTGCAGAAAAAAATGTTATAGCAATCTAATGAGGTCCCATTAAGTTTCCCTTCCATTAAGTTCTTTTGGGTCCTATCTAGGCTAGTCAAATAGGTAATTTAAAACAAAACCTGCTTCTTTAGTCTAAACATGTGCTTGGTTAAGAAGGAGACTTGGGAGTTGATGCTTCCCGGGTTCTGTTGCCTGTTCTGCCATTGGACTCTGAGCCTTTGACTGAAAAACCTCCTTCCTCTGGGCCATCGCTTCCCATGTTGTAACATTTGGAAAATTATTTCCACACATCTGAGTGGGGAAGGGAAGGGATGATTCCCAGGGGAAAGCTTGTGATGTTATGAACACATAAGGGTGTTTTGGAGACATGTATATATGCCTACATGTATATTTATGGGTGCATGTATTTGACCCTCAAAACTGTACTTGGGACATTCAGAACTTGACAATGCTTGTTGTATGCTGGATATAGAGTTGTTAGATATTTATTTGTAGCTTTCTTTAACTGGAGCGAGTGAAAGCACCAGGCCTTGCAATTTTATTCATCCAGTTCCTGATCAGGAGCATCCTTGACCCGTGTAGGCTGTCAGTCAGGGGAGGCTCATGGCTGGGGGAAAGTGGACAGACGGATCTGCCTTCCCATGAGCCTGATTGCCTTCCTCCAGTTTTAATTACCAGCCTTTGCAAAGGTTCCTCTGGGAGAAAATTAGGCATCAGCCACAATGGCAGTGGGCAAGACACCAGCTCACTCCAGAGCTGTCAGCTAACTTTAGCCCCATCTTGCTGAGCTATCCTTTATTTAATCAGGGTCAGAGGAGCATCCGTGCCCGGCACTCACCTCTGCAGGTGGGGAATGATTTACTGCCCTGCTATCAGAGAGCTCTTTAATCTTGTCTTTATGAACACTTAGCACCTACAAATCACCTGTTTGGCTTGAAATACATCGCCTGCTTCATGCCTTGGTGCCCTGAAGGGAAGATGTCAAAGGTACATCTTGTTTACACGACAAGATGCTTTATGGAAGCAACCATTCTACCTGTGTGTCAAACTCCAACCCAGCCTTCTCCTTTTCCTTCTTGCAGTGCTTGAAGTGCATGATTTGATCCCCTCAACCCCCTCAACCCAGCTTTTACTCTCTTCCATTCCTTTACCCAGGCAGAGTGCTTCATTTCTGGTGTGCTCCCTTAACTCTCTGGTTCAAAACATAAGTTTGGACTTCCCCTTAACTTTCCCTGGTTTAAACCATGCTCCTCCAGATGCAAAAGGAAGGTGAGAGTAGCTCATGATCACATTTCTTTGGATGCATTTTATAACAGGTGGCTTCAAACTGCTCTCTGTTCAGCCACCCCACTAGGACAGTGCAGTCAGCTCTGGGGTGGAGCAGGACAACCGTGACTGTTAGCCATGCTGTATGCCAGTTTGGGACAAGAACTAAGGAGTTTAGTTGAAGTGAAACATGTAATTGAAACTGCAGGGGAAACTTCAGGATAAATAGCAATTATACAAATTAGGACATCGTGACACCATTGCTGTGCTTTAAGAAAGAAAAAACCTCTGATTTTAGAAAAGAACAATAACTGAAAAGAAAAACCCCAGGCTCTTAAATTTCTAGAGCTGAGCAGCATTAGAAATCTTATGGGGAGGGCACATCTTCAGTGGCCTGGAGCCCCTCACTACCACAAAGGGGCAAGCTTTGTTATAAGCTCAGAAAGCAGACATCTGCTACTTGATTAGCAGAACAAATTCCTTGTACGTACTTTTGCTAAAGCTCCTTTCTTCCTTGCAAGCATGTGCTTACTGTCTGAAAAGGAAGAGCTGTCAGTCAGGTTGTCATACAGAGCTGGACCCTGCACATTGGGGATGTCTGAGTCCTGGTGCAAACCTCAATGGGCCTTAATATGAAGGTGCAAAACCTTTCTTTGGGCTTCTGTATCCTTTCTTGAATAAGCCACCCATTAAACCCTCTCAACAACCTTTGATCATGCCACAGAGAAGATAGGAGCCTGGAATGCATGGAAGTGCCAATCTGTCTCTTGACCTGCATTTATGAAGAGATTTGAATATTGATAGTGGACAATCTCCTCAAGTTTGAGACTTTTTTCCCTACTTTCCAGAGTCAGGAGTGAAGTTCCATGAATAGAGACTATCCAGGCTTGCAGTAGAAGGTGGTAAGTATGGCCATGAGTCTTTTAGTCAGCAGGTTTTCCTCTCTCTGGCGCCCATCTCTTTCATAGTCATGAATCTTGATGTTATTTTTAGCATGAACAGGCCAAATGGAGTTGTGGGAGGAGGGAGTAAAAGTGGAGCTGACAGTATAATGTGAGCCAACATGCAGGCACTCTGCATTACAGAGAGATGAAGGATGGCGTGTCATACATCAGCAGGAACAATAAAACATGATAGATTTCTTATCCTCAGCATCAATCCCAGATGAGCTTGTCCAGTTCCTCCTGAAACAGCCAGGCTGAGGTAGCCTTGAAAGTTTCTAGCTGTTTCTAGAGCCAGAAGCTTCCATCTCAGTGATCTGTCAGGTTCAGAGATGCTCTTCACACTGTACCAAAACACTCTCAGCACAAGACAAGATACTGCAGGCTAGGCCAGGATCATGGTTTCCTGTTCTTTCTCTGCCAAGAAAGCAGCTAAAGATTATAATTTCCAAACCTGAAAGGATTCAAAGTTAGCTGGCAGCACTTATTTGAAGCCTAAAACTCATAATTTGTGTTTGTTTAAAAGCCCAGGACATCTTCAAGCTTGTATTAGCCTTGGGAGAAGCTGCTGAATGTTCCCAATTTCTGAAAACCGTTTAAAAAGGATTCTTGAACGGTTTGGTATATTAGGATTAGATAGACTTGAAAGATCTCAGGCAGATTGGAACTGAGAATAAAAAAAGCTTTCAAGTGAGATTCATTTAATCAACGAAAGAATAAGCCAAATTTCTTTTTTTTTAAATACAAAATATTAAATACACTAATGAAAAAAAAAGATTACTGAGGAACTGTTTAACACAGTGAGGCAAAGTATGAGTCAGCGGGTATTTGGGAATGAGGGAAGCTCAAATGCTTATTGTGTTCTGGTCGCTGTCAGAGATAGGAAAATGACTGGGCCATTATGCAGTCTGACCCTACACAGTGGCAGTGGCTCCATCCTTATCTAGATCTCTATTTATCTGGAGATGAATAAAAATTGTACTTGAATGTCTAGACTAGCTTCAATAAAAATAACCATAATGAAGCTTAATGGGTATTTTTATTGTGGGAAGCTCAGTTTGTTGTCTGAGTCTCTTTGAAAAATGTTCTTCCCATCAGATTCAGCAGACCTCTCAGAAAGTCTTCACAATCGAAATGCCTCTTCAATATCATTTCACCTTGCTAGACACCCAACCAGCCAGTGTGTGCATGGCTGTCTGCTCACTGCAGGCTTTTCTTTGGTTCTGCTCTGAATGCTCCACTTATAAGGTGGCAGAGGACACTTTATTTTATGCAGATCCTCCTTACCGTCTCTCAAAAAGAGAAATTTTTCTTGTCTTTTTCCTGTTGCCAGTGAGCCACTGTTCCTCTGTGGGGCATCTTCTGGTCTTGTGGTGAATGAAACACGTGGTTCTTATCAGCTGAGATCTAAAAACTATTTTCCACTTACTTTCAGAAAAACAAGTCGTTCCTTTGACCCTGCATAGCTGCCTCATGACTGTTTTTTTTAAACTGTTTCTTTTGGTGTGAATTAAATCATAAGTGGAGTTTGACTAAGAAAGTTCTGTAGAAAAATATTCTGTAAGGTGGTAGGGAAGGATTTAGAGTGGCAAGAAGCTCAAGTAACAAGAGAGGATATATGGTGAAGATGGACATCGGGAAAGATTTAAAAACATTTGCAATTGGCCTATGTGTGCTCACAGTGAAGTCAAAGATAAGCCACTGCTGTGTGCTCTTGAATATCCTACCTATAAAACTCTCCATCTCAGGAAAGGAAAGCAAGCATGGATTAAAAAGAGAGGATTTCAAGTGGACACGAAGGGGTCGATTATGATGACCCAGTGCTGAGAATTAAGGTGTGCTGTCAGAAGCACATACGTCTTGCTATTTGAACTTGATTCCATTTTTAGTGCCTCTGCAGTTCTTGTTTCTACACAACTGGAGAAACTGGTCAAAAAAAAAAGTATAAGTTATGTTTGTATACTGCATTTTGCTGTAAGTAGGTGAAATGTCTTTTCTTTTGCTGGTAATAAGTATGGAAAAGTGGTTCACTGCCTGTGAAAATGAGTCCTAAAAGCTAATACATATCTCTGGCCAAAATGCTTGCTCATTAGAAAAACCACCCACAACTGTATAATGAAATGACTTGATGTTTGCTGTTTTGTTTAAAGCATCGGTCATCCAGTAAGAGGGCAGTGCAAATACCATGTGACTTAAGTGATTAATGACCCACTACATCAGATGGCATCATAAAAATGACAGGTTTAAAAAGATGTCAAGGCTTACATTAGTCCAGCCACGGTGCTGAGTCATCTTGCCATTTTGTGAACAGCTCGGGCCCTTGCAGAGACAGGGAGCAAGGAGAGAGAGGGACAGGCAATTGCTTCTGTGTTTGTAGGGATTTTACTTCCTGTGAAGTTTTACCTTTATAGTTAAAAACCCCATAAATCTAAATACTTGGTAGATTTTCTTTTGTTTATACAAGAAAACCCCAAACCCCAACCATAACAGAAGCAAGCTGTCTTTATGCACGCCATAAGCTGAAATGTGTTCAGAGTAGGCTACTTGATAAATAAATGATTGGGTGAATCTTTGAGAAATATATTGTTATTTGTAAGTAGCACAAAAAAATAAGGAAATGGCTAGGGTCCTGCTCCATTTTTCTGATGAAGAGTTTGTCTGGCTCCTGGGGCAGCGAAGGAGTTAGGCTGTCTTGCAGCTCTTTGTCTGGCTGCAGGATGTTTTCCCAAGGAAGGCTTCAGGGTGAAGGCAGTGGTGGCTGCTGGCAGAGTGGTCGGGAAGTCATTGTGCAGAGGGCAGGAGGCATGCTGAGGCTGGTAGTCAGACCAATACTGAAGGGGGAATAAAGCTAAGGTGGGAGCACCCTTTTCATGTGTTGGTGCTCCAATCCTGTTGGAATGTAGTACTTTCTGTGATTTTTGTTTGGAACATGCTAGAACCTCTGGTTAGCTCAGCATCTTGCCACATCTGTGCAAGTCTATTGGCCTCCAACTTTCCCAAAACTGTGTTTTGTTTTCAAAGTACAGCTCAGAATGCTTCATGGCACTGCTGAGAGGAGGACAAAGAGGATACCTTACACTGAAGAGCTGATTTTTGTTTGTCAAGTCACATACATTTTAAAAGGTATTGCAAGTTGAGTAGATCTAAAACAGTTAAGAAGCTGCTTTGCATATATTATGACTTCCTGTCGCTCCTACCCTGACCCAATCTGGGTCACCATTTTGGGATCAGCTCAGCTGTGAACAACTGCTGCAACATCTTTTGGTTTTTTTTCTAGTGAGAAGGAAGCTACAGTGATTGTTTCCTTTCCTCTATAAAATTACGTCCACTTAAAATCATATGCATTCTCTTTGCTTAAAATGGAGAAGTCCTGAGGGGACAAATCAACGGGTGCTAAGTAAATAACATGCAATTGAAACTAGTAAATGAAGCTAAGAGCTAGAAGCAGTGAAGGAAACAGGGAATTGAAATAAAAGATGAATATAAAAAGCAGGTATAGAAGAGGGAAGTACTGTGGAAGAAATAAGAAGCAGAAAAAGGCATTCAAGTGAGTTATTCATATTATCATTCAGGACTTCTCACAAAAAAATCTTCCCTTCTATCCAGTACCCTTTTCTAATTATCATGCCCAGATAGTGCAAAGGGAGGGAAGAGGAGACCATGCGGGGCAATTTGTAGACTTCTTTCCCAACTTAAATAGCAACTATGTCTTGCCTTTTATTTTTGGAGCACAGTGCCAAGTTTTTAGCTGGCACCATGCCAGGTAAAATATTCCAGAAATATGCCAGAAAATATTCTAGAAATCCTCTCTTGAGCCTGCTGGTGGGAAGGGCAAGGTCCAGCAGGTGTCAGCAGAAAGGAGGACTCTTCTGTTCTTGCTCCCAATAACCTAAGCACCAGCCTACACCGAAACCCCAGCTTGCCGGTTGGAAGCAGTGTTAGGTGCTTGAGTTGCTTGCTTTAGTAGCTTTCTGGTGTCCTGCCTGGCTTCCTGCCACTGGTGCAGATGGGCACAGGTTTTCTGTAGTCCTGTGTCATATCTGCCATTTCTGTGCAGATGTCTTGTGCACCCCAAGGCGTCCCAAATGACACCAAACACCTACATTTAGTCAAGTGAGGAGAGCCGCAGGGAAATGTCCTGCTTGGCAGACTGTGGCCACAGATGCACTCAGAGAAAGGAGCAAAGCCATCTGGGCCTGTGGTTTAACAGAGTCCCTTCCAGGATATTGCTGATGGTGTGGAGGGAGGAAGGTGGCAAGGATAGGATGGGAGGTGTGTTGGGGAGGACGGAAGGGAGAGATGTGATAACCACATGGCAACTGTGTTGCTTGAAGGTTGAGATAATAAAGCTTCCAATGATTGCGCTGATGGCCATGGCAGAGTTAATGCTCTTTTAACTTTGCCTGAAAACTCTTGTGCGTGGCCACAGAACACAGCCAATGACACTTGAGTGCAGGGTCCAAGCTGCCTGCCTGGGCTATATCTGGGTATGGAGCACAGCTAACAGCACAGCTAACATTGTCATTGTTGTAGGCCTCCAGAACAACTGGCACCACAAACTGTTCAGCACTGAACCAGCCTGCTGTCATACTGATATCGTGCAGCAGTGGCTGGACAGCGAGTATATAAAAGTTTGTGTGTTTTGGGAAAGAAGGGTATAAGAAGAGTTTTCCATTAAAGAGGAGGAAATGGAGAGAAACAGAAGGTCATGGCATCGATAACTATAAAATTAGTTTGTGGCAACAACAGACTTTAAATCCAAGTGCTAAGTTTTGAAAAGGGGGAAGTGAAACATTGTGCATTATGGGTGGTCATTTTTTGACACTGTTGTGTCCTATTAGGTCTTTGTTGGTATCTGGATTTGCATTGTCAAGATGTGTCTCATAAAGGTCAGGAACATGCATATTTTTATTCTTTGGAAAGCAGATGAAGAGACCAAGCACCCTTTTAAATTCTGAGTATACAATGGACAAGTCTGGTCCTATAGCCCTGTCAGTATCCCTGGCTCCAGCCTTCAACATTGTCTGCTATCCTGTGTCGAACTCCCTGAACAAAGCTCTCATGGGATCTGCACAGTTGTTTTATCCTGTGAGCCTCCAGGGAAGCAGTGCACAGCTTACTGAGAGGTGGGTCAGCTTTAAGATGGGAACTGAGAGCATATCTTCAAGATACCTAAATAGGAAATCCATTCGTTATCTAATCAAGATTTTTTTTTCTTCTCTTTCTAAATGGTAGACTAAGACTTATTTGACGATGATAGACTACATTTTGTCATGTATTTCAATGAAAAATATTTCACTACTATTCCTATTCCACATTTATGTTCTCCAGATGACTCTTCAAAGCATCCAGAAGTGAAGAAGTAGTTTGAATGCAGAAGGAAAAAAAAGTTAAATTTGTTCATGAAAAACGGGATTCTGTGGTTAATGAAGCAGGTTTTAAAGAAATTTTTCCCTAAGAAAGCAATTAGAATGAAACATTTCAGAGAAAATGTTGATTTTTTTTTTTAATGAAGCTTATTTCTAATTTAATGTAGAAAGTATGCCTTTTCTGCCCTTCCATTTCTACCCTCTATTTTTTTCTGTAGGGTTTTTTTTCTTTTTCCTTTTTTTTTTTTCTTTTTTAGTTAAGCTGCAAGATGTAGTAACACTTTCTCACTTTCAGAAAGATTTGCAGGCCATCTGCCCTTTCCTTTGGCACATCCTCAAGGGAACAGCAGTGGAGGTGGGTTAAGGGACCATGCGTCTCTCCTGAAGGGCCATGCCTCCAGCCTCCTTAGTTTTCCATGGGCCTGGGCACAGGAGTGGTTCTGAAATGAGCAGCCAAAACAATCCTCCTTTCTCTGAGCTGGAGTCCTTCCCCAGGGCACTGGCACTCTCAGCTGATCAATTCTCCCCAGGATCCCTCCTCAGTGTGAATGCTAATAGGAAGGGTACAGGCAACTGATTTATAATATTCTTGAAAATCTGGATAGATTGCTGTAACGATCAGAATTAATTACTCTTTTCAAGATTTTATGTTTCCAAGCTTCCTTTTTCCTCCTCCTTTCCCCCCACCCTCCCCTCTCTGCCAGCTCAGTCGTCCTCTTTTCCCTCTGGAGTCCTTCCACCTTGGCTCCTGGCCAGCTCCCTACAATAAAGTCACATGCTAATCAATAACACTTTTATTGAGAGTGACAGACAGGAGCTAACTGCACCGAAACAGTAACAAGCTCAGCCAGTGGTAAATGCGCTGCCCTCAAATCCCAGCCCTTGTGCTTTGCTTGCTGCCTCTTCAGCTTTCCTTCAGTATCTGTCTCAGGCTTCTACTCCTCCCTTCAGACCTCACGACACAGTGGTTTTCTGACGACCCTGTCTAAAGTGACGGCCGCCTCCAGGCCTTCTGACAGGAAGCATTTGGTCCCTGGGATCTCAATACTCTTTGGCCTTCACTGCACTGTTTTAGTAAACTGGTGCATGTAGCTATTCTTATTTTGGTTGAATGCAAGCCTGTTTCTGGGAGCAAGGTTGAAGCATTGTGGGGTAAGAACAGAAGTCTGCAGAGTCAGTCCCAAATGAGGTGTATCCCACAGGAGCACATTTATTTCCCAGCACTGCTGAAGTTTGTGCTAAGCCCAGACCCACCTGATGCTAAAACAAGGATCCATACAGAGCTCTGAATTGACACAATTAAACCAGTCTATAATCGCACTCAAAAAGAACCGAGGCCATTGTGGGTGGGAGTGAGCCTAGCTGTGGTGGTGCTCTGAAGTTCACTTCTGTGGTCAGGACAGCACCGGTACTTTCTTACTGATGCATAATACTGATTTTTAAATAGGACCCTCACTCATTTCTCTTCTGACTTGGTCCTGCAGCTGCTGAGAGTCAGAGCTGCTGGTCTGGGAAACAACTGACTTTCCTGAATCTGGAGATGCTCTGGCAGGGCAGAGGGGCATGTTGCTGAGAAGGATCCTCTAACATGCTTTTCCAGCACAACTGACTGACTCTCTCCTGATGGCAGGCCCTCTCTGCTCAAGCATGCCACTGCACTAGCAGAGCTCCCGTTGTTTGCCATGACTCAGTCAAGAGTACATTAAAGTAGGTCTAAGACAAACTGAGAGGCTAATGGCTCCCAGACACTTGGGAAGATAGAAGCTATCATAAAAAACATTGCTGGTTTCCTGATCCAGGCAAAGCTTGGCTGGAGCAAAGGATCAGTGCAATAGGACACAGAGGATGAGCCTCCAAGAATGACACATCATCTTCTTCCATGCCACCTACACAGCCCCTTGCTTTGCCAGAGATGTGGTCAGCTGCATCCATGCCTCATTCCTATCACGCTTTCGGCTGAGCAGGGGGAGAAGTCTCACTTTCTGGTGCTAACTGCCCTCATCCACCCGGGCACTGCAGAGGCACCCCACACATCTTGCCTCACTCACTCACAAGCATCAATCTAAAGTGGATGTTGGTCCCCACCTTCCAGCACATGTCACTTGATGCACCAGGCATGCCAATAGATCTGAAGTGATATGCTTGCCTTGTATGATACAACACCCAAAACAGAGCCAGCTTTGCATGTTTAGAAAACTGCCTGCCTTCTCTGTGCCACTTGCTTAAAGTGAGTTTGATCCATCAACAGTGCTGCAAATCCTAGCTCAGGGGTGTGTGGAAGGGAGTAGGATTAGCTCAGGTCTTCCAAAGGAAACCTCTAAGTCTGACAAAGAATTCTAAGCTTAAGAAATAATACTTCTAATTATTTTTTATAATTATTTCTTCTGTCAGAAATATGAAAATCAATTTATGTGGTGTTAAAAATTATTTTTCATTAGAAAGTTGTCATTTCTTTTATGGACTTCTCAAATGTTCTCTATCATTTTTTGAAAAATTGCTTCATTTCTGGCAGGACACTATCCTATAACAATTGGAAAAATCCAGTAGGAAAGTTTTAAAAATCAAAACTCAGGACTAATAAGGATTTTGGTATTTTGGGGGGTTTTTTGCAGTTTTGAAGTGCATCAGTGTATTTGGGGTGGGGAGGTGTTGTAACATACAGAGATAAGGAGTTTTGGCCTTCTAATGGATGAGCTGAGATGAATTTTCTGGATCTGTTACTGAGTTGGTAAATCATTTATTGTGATGTGCTGTTGTACCAAACACAGCATTAGAGCTTCATAAAATATAAATAGTACAAAACACTTTGGTTCTATTAACAACCTGTAACTGATGCACTTGAACTCTTCTCATTTTCCTTTTTAATTTCTCTGTCTTGTAAAGTGAAGCTTAGTTTATGATTGCAAATAAAAATGAATTTGGTGGATCTCATCTTAATTTTATCATCCCCAAACCATAGTTTCACCTTCTGGCTTGTATTTTATAGTCTCCACTCAAGGAAGACTTGAGGGCAGGTGGGAGAGGAAATAGCAGAGTGAGATGCTGGGGGGGCTGTGGTGTAGGAGGGGGCAGTGGCTGAATGGTAGCAGGGAAGCCAAACCCTGGTAGGGGGGTCAGGACTGAGGTGTGCTGTGAGTCAGAGAATTGTGTGACCACTTTCGCTCAGAGTTGTTCTTGGCTCAAACTAGGGATATCGATCCCTGACTTCCACGAATCACTAAATCCTCCTTCAAATTAAAATAAGTGAACAAATAAGCACAGGTGGAAATGCAGGAAGCAGTCCATTTCAATTTACTTTGCAGATCAGGAGCCAAGTGAAAAAAACTGTGAGCGACTGGGACTAACCTGCTTGCAACAGCAGGACCTATAGGGGGTTGCTTCTGATGACAGTGGACCCAGCCCCCAGGTGACATTCTCTGGGGGAAGGCTGGCTATACTCATCTAGTGAATCCCTTCCTTGACTTGGATTCAGAAATCCATTGTGCTGAATGTGGTTGCTAGCAAACCCAAAACACTTCTTCCTCTTTTTCGCCTTCCTCCCCATAATGAGGGAAAGCCTCAACTCTCCCTTTACCTGTTGAGTATGCTTCACTGGCTTTAACCTGGAAAATTTCAAGACAGGGAATCTTTTTTTTTTCTGTGTTTGGACTATGAAGATATAACGAGATGGTGGAATGGTGGGGAAGACAGTGACGACTTAAACTTTCAAGCCAAGTTTACCATTTGTGGAGATTTCTTCATCAGGCTTTGCTCTGAAGCTCTCTCCCAGAAGTACAGTCCCTTTTGGGCTAGGATGTGACATCTGATGTCTGTAAGCATTTTCTGTAGAGAACTTGTATCACCTGTCCTTGCTCTGGGCTTCAGATGCAGCCTGGGAAGGACTTTGCAAGGCTGTCTCTGAGTTTCAGCTCCGAGTTTCCAAAGCACTGGGCAAAGGCAGAGATGGTGGATCATTCTAGAACAGAAAAATAGAACTAAGAGTAAAAAGCCTTCCTTCTCTGCTCCCATCTTTCTGCAGTTTTTGTTTAAGGGAGTGAAGGATTGAAGCCAAATCACCCTTGCTTCTCAGAGCATCTCCACCATGTTCGCCCACTGCTTGTTAATTGGCTGCATTGAGTATTCTAATGTTACAGGCATAAGAATATGGCCCTATGGATGGAGGAATAAAATGGCACTATCCTTCTGCTCTTACTAAAATAAAATACAAATGGATGCTTCAGGGAGGTGTGTGTTCCCCTGTGCTTTCAGTCCTGAGCCAGCCTTTCCCCAAGCAACTGAGTGGACACGATCTGCCATAAAAAATACCACGCTCACTCCAATCAGCAGTTTTGCCTCACAGTAGTGCATATGGGAACAAATTGATGGGAAGGGATATACCAGCACTGTGGGAATGGGAGGGAGCAGATAAATTACAACACAGCATCACAAGGAAGTGCAATTAGCATTTAGCTGCAACCTGCTGATCCACTGCTTTACCTCTCCCTTGGCTTTCTGGACTGGAGAAAGAGTAAAATGGTGCTCAGTCACTCATAAGTGTGCTGATACACCACCCTTATCTTAGTCCTTGCCCCTCAAAAGCTGTGCACCTCCAGTTCTTCAGATGATCCCTTTTATACCGTGCTCCCTTCCTCTGTCTTTACATGGATAGTTTTGATGTCCTGGGGGACCTGTGAGCAATGCCCTAAAAATCTCCCTCAACAAATGAGTGATGGGCAGTCTTGTGGATCACTGAAAGCACTTTGTCATGCCATGTGTTAATCAAATCTCTCAGATTTTAATATTCTTCCATCAGCTTTAGCAGGGTATGTGTGCACGCATGCGTGTGTGCATGTGCATGTGAAAATCCTTGCCAACATGTCATTCCTTATTGAGCAAAATATTGACAGGTTTGGAGATGGAGAGAAGACGGGAAAGAACATTGTGTCTTTCTGGAGAACTAAAAGGCCTCTGCCTTCTGCATTCAGTGCCTTGCTTCATCGCATACACGCATGCATGCACAAACATCCCCCACCACTCCTACAACCACTTCCTTTCATAGAGTGAGAGCCAAGGAGAGTATATATTTTCTCATCATGGAACAAAATCTTTTTTAGAAAAATAATAAAACTTCATTAGAGTATTAATTCAAAGCTTTTATTTTTTATAGTCCCCTTTTTATCATTTTTATTGCTAGGTTTAAAAGGAGGAGATTCCCTACATTAGGGAGGCAGTGAGCTGTTTTACATGGAGTATCCAAGTGCCATTTACTAGCATCAACTTTGGGATGCAGGCTGGTTGCTTTTGTGCCTGACTTGCTCTTAGTACCACTCTGTGATTTGCTTTGGTCCTGTCTGAGGCTGCTTGTGTGCTGTGCATTTGCCTGGTTGCCCTGTGTGTATCCTGACTGTCCCAAGTATCTGGAACTGGAGTATTTGTGAATTTCCACCTGTGTAACGTATGTTAATTGTTTCCTTCTGCACTTTCTACAATGGAGGCTGAAGCTCAGAGTAGTTGTGAGCCAGCTTTTCCTCACCTCCTCCCTGTGCTGTGACTCTTGTAAGGTAGAAGTTACGCATGTCAACATCTACCTAATAACAACACGTGAATTGTGCAGAGCCCTGAGCTCTCTGTGAGGGAGACATGACCTTCATTATAATGATACAGTTGACATTTTCCCTGTGACACTTATTGTAACATCATTGCTTCCTGTTGGCATCTGTGGGCTTATCAGGCAGCTTGTTCAAGCAATCTGGAGTTGTGATGAAACCAGGCAGGAGGGAAGAGGCTGTGATTTGAGGAGGAAGGAGGGGGGACCAGGGAAAAAGGAAGATTCTCGGAGTATCAGAGCACACAGATCATTTCTGGATGTGAGCTAATCTAATCCTCTCCCTTCTGCACCTGTCTCCCTGCCTGTGGATTCACAAGCACCCTGCACTGCAGAACCCAGCACCCTTACAGCTCACCATTTGCCATTGTTGTTCCTGGTACTGAGGGCAGTGCTGTTCCCAGCAGTAGGAGCCCTGGCTTCCTGGGTAGTCAAACCCACCAGAGAAGGAGGTCCAGGGGTCCCTGTTTCATTTCACAAACCCTTTGCAAGCAAGGCTGGCTAAGGCACCCTGAGTCTGTCCTGAGGCCAATGTTATGGCACACTAAGTGGTATTTGTGTGTGGTTAATCCAGGAGATCCGGTCTACTTTCAGAATGTTTGCAGGCTCTTTTCCTGATGTGTTGAAGCTGGCTAGGATTTGACTGATCCTAAGGGAAAATCAGGCTCCAGAAGTGTCAAAATCTGGAAACAGGTGTGCTGACCCAAACTTTCCTCTTCTTGTAGACACTTTTTTCCTGTCTTTTAGCAGAAGTCCTAAATTTATCCTCACACTGAGGAAATCAATTAGTGATTGCAGTAGCAGGGGTTTGGGGCTGTTACCTGTGCTGCAATCAACTACCTCTTGGCCAATTAATACCTGCCCAAAATAAGGCAGGCACATGTTAAAAGGTTCTGGTCACCTTTAGTGGGGGTTGGTAAAAGCTAGCTTACTGTACAGAAGAAAAGCTTTTTATCCTATTATGAATTCCTGAGCATTTCAGTTTCTTGTTGAAACTCCTGAACTTAAGCTTTGGGTCCAAACACTGCATCTACGCTTAGCAAGGCTACTGTGAAGTCCTGCACTTTTGCTCCTAATCTACAATCTGTAAATGTCACATGCACCACTAACTCATTATGACTTAACTGATGCTACAATTTTTGTGTCAGGGCTGATGAGAGGCCTAAAATTAAAATCCTCAGCAGTTTCAGTGGGCAAGTAGGCACATGTATTTCCTGCCCCTTTTCTGTTCTCCAATCTACTCCTCTGTGCTACTTTCGGGTACAGCCGTTGCCAGGGCAAAACAAGCCCTGCACACTGTATTTCACTTGTGACAGCATCCTTGGCTGGTTAGCTGGGAGGAGAGGAGAGAAAAGTGGCTCCTTTCATTTTTCATGGGAACATAGGATTTGACATATAGGATCAGACTCTGCCTTCCCTAATGGCCAAATATGTGATATTTCAGAGGAGAGCAATATCCTGCCAATAGAAAATATATTTATTGGCACAGCTTCCTGCCAAGGGTTTTGGATTGAGCTGACTGGTAGATGAGAGGTGGGATGAGAGCTGCCGCAAAGAGGCAGGTCGTAGGCCCTGCATGTCTCAAGGTAATGCTGCAGGCAGGGGACTCACTTCCTGAGCCCTATGGAAAACACTCTGCTTCCTGAGGCATGAGATTCATTTGCCTTGGTAATTATTGTGGCTCCCACAGCTACATATGTTATTAGCAGGCATCATATGTTATCAAAAGCATAAAATGAGTTTTTTTGGGGGAAAAAACCCCAAAATTCTTAGTCACTGTTTGCCTGGCTTGATCTGCTCCTGTGGGAGAGAATCTCCCAAGTTGCTAATGTGTAGCTTTACAGGCTATGGTATTTGCGTGCAGTGGAGATGATGGGATATATCTTTCATTTCATCTGGAGGAAAAATAGCTCAGGATTATGAGAGATAAGTAGAGGTAAAACTCCCTGTTATTTTAGCATTATATGGCACTTTGGGCCTTTTAGCTCCAGTAACACTGTATTCTGCCTCCAGGGGAGAGGACACTTTGTTCCCTCATATACAAAGAATATCCCGAGGTTTCCCCATGAATGTCTTTAACAAGGAGAGGAGAGCAGCATGAGAGAATTCAAGTACAGCACAATAAAGCATTTTCCATTTCAAATACAGCATTGCTACAGCCTCAACACTGGGTCGAGGATTTTGGAAACTTTGCACTGTTGATGCTCACAATTTTAGCAGCAATCCTTAGTCCTTCTTAGTCCTTCCATATTTAATTTCAAGCTCAGCTGCTTCTTAGGTATGTGAGCAAGAAGACAAATTTTCCTCTTTCATTATTGTTTTTTGGGAGAAGTGAGGAGGTCTTGAAGAAGGTTTTTTGCTACAATGTTGTGATGAAAAGTTTGAAAATACAACCCTAAATGTCACCTAATGATTCAAAAACAAGAACTCCAGAAAACTCATTTTCACCGTTTTGGGAGGCTAGAATCAGGATTTCTGATTGCCTGAACTGCCAGTACATGGAAACAAAGACAGACTATTTAGAAACAAAGGTGCCTTGATTTCAGAGCTGTTTTATACAATAGAAATAAAGCATCACTCATTTTCACTGTTTCCTCAAAGACTCACAGCAAGCATGTTTCTCACAGCCAGTGAAAGCTGGATGTACCTCCCTTCATAGGGTGTTAGTACCTACACAACTATCCCCACACTGCATGACAGCCATTTGCCTGCTACTCTTTCCTCAAACCCTTGGTCCTTAAGATGTGTCTGCTATATCACAGGTTTGCTTCCTCTTAGGATTCATGGAGAGGAGGATGGGCCAGGGTGAGAGAGAGGTTTTTCTCTGTTCATTAGAGGACAAGATTAAGCTTTATTATTAATTATTCCTGTATTATGGCCGCTGGTGGCCTGTAGTATTCCAGAAGTCAGATTGCCAGCAGCACTTAATCAATGCTGCTGCTGGTTCTATGTTATCAGTCTGTAGCCACACAGACATTTGGTATGTTATAAAATCAGAGTAACGCTTCATAATTGCCTTGCAGAAGTGGGGCATTAGTGTTTTCTAAGTGACAAGCCTATCTGGAAATGCAATCATGTCTTTAGCTATAATGCTATGGGAGTGATAGCAAAGTCATACTTAGGGCAGAAAGTAGCTAAAAATTAACCATACAATTGAAAATGTGCAAAGCAATTAAGTGCAACCCATCCTCCAGGCTACAGGGGCCTTAGTGCTTGTCACTGAAGTGACATGTCTCCTATAGAGACATGTGTCAACAACCTCTCTGTCCTCTTAGCATCCACAGACAGTTCATCCTAGGCAAAGTGGTATTTAGCTAACTCTTTCCTGGTTCTTAAAGCAATGTCTGAGAGCAGATCAGGACCCTCCCTCTTGTTACAGAAGAAAAAGTGGCACTGAGAAGCATTTGGACAAAGCAGTGGAGAAATCTCCAAGCTACCATTAAATAAAGGGTTCCCTGTGCAGCAGGGACTCCGACTTGAGTGGAGACAGCTCTGGGACCTCTGATGCCAACACAAGCTGTATTGCTCCATGTAGGTGTGCAGAGTTTAGAGGAGCTACAGAGAAAATACTGCACATCCCTTTGAACCTTTGACCTGGGCTCTGAATGCAAAAGCGACCTGTTCTTCCTCCCCTCTCACTCAGATGTAAGACCATTAGGGAAAGATGACTACTCTCAACATTAAGATCCTCTTGGCTGGCTGGTGCTCTTTTCCAAACTTTGGCATCCCTCTGCCCAGTTTGGCCGAGGGATAATTTCCTCTGTGGTTCAGCTGGCCTGGCGTCTGCTTCTAGGACTTGGACATGGTGCTTTAAGCCTCAGCCATGGAAACACACAGGCCATGCACACACAGAAGTCTGGTTTGCCAGGCTGAAAGACTGTGGCCAGTTGGTCACATCCACTGTAGCGTCTGGCCACCAGCTGGGAGACATGACACCCAGAATGCTGCTCCGTATGCTAAATGAATTGCGAATGATTACAAAACCTGTTTCTGTAAAGGCTTCTCATTGCTTCTTGGAATAGTTGCATGCTGTGTCCCTCTCAGAGCTGATAAAGCTTTGGGAAGGTGGTAGGATCAGGTCAGTGATAATGTAAAGGACAACTTAGTATCAAATTCAGTATGCCCTCTTCATACTAATTTTTAAAATTTATTTATTTAATGAAACATAAGAGAGATTTTATATTTCTTAGTCTCTACAGTTACTCTTGAGGATGGAGCAGCAGAAGCTGCTTCATTTCTAAAGAGCAAGTTTATCCTGTGGTGCCAAGTTTGAGCCAGGCCTTGGTGTAATCAGGGATATCAGCTGACAAATATTTACCATGCCAAGTATTATTCCGTACATATGTACGAAGTTAAACCTGTACAGGATCCAGGAGAGAAGAAAGAGGTGTTTCAGAATACTTGTAGAAAGCTATGCATATCTTTAATTTCATCCAGTGATTGCTTGAGGAAGAGCAGTAATCAATGGACTGTGTCTTTGGTGGGACCTGTATGACTTTGAAATCCCTCTGAGACTGTCAGAACTAGGATTTTGGTTATGTGTGCAAATTTCAGGTCCATTTGGTGAAAGTATATAAAGTCTCAATTCCAGTGGCAAGCTGAGCTAAGGTTGCACGGGGGGTTTTGAGCAAGCTGGGAGCTCTAAGTACAGTCCCTAGCCCTCTTTTGAGTCACTGGGCAACCCTGCATGTGTCAGCCTCTCTGCTTGGTGTCTCTGTGGAAATGAGTGTAATGGTATCAACTGATTAAAGACCTTTAAGCTTCACAGGTAAAAATTCCAGAAAGGTGCTAAATATTATATATCTTTACTTAAAGTTTAGGGACAGGATGATTTTTAATGAGGATTCTGTGCATTTATAAGCTTAAGCCATGTAAAATGTACTTAGTACCAGCAAAAGTGGTTGCTAAACTGTGATCATGATGTGGCCCAGATCTGACACTTCTGGATCCCAGTCCACTGTGATGCCAGATCCAGTCCAGGTTTCATGTGCCCATGTAGACTTTTCTTGGAATAAAATACATAATGGATCAAGCTGCCATATTAAATTTAGTTGTTCGCTGTCACATCACCCAGTACACAGTCTGCTCCCTAAATCCCATACTAATCCAGTTGTCTGTATCTTCTTTGGTATAAAAGCACATTAGCCTCAAAAGAAGCAGCAGAGACAGTATTCATAGAAAAAAATCCCAGTAACAAGAGGGTTAATATCAAGCTTCAGTCCTAACCTGATATAGATTTTATATGTCCTCAGGAATAGCACTTCACCCCCAATATATATTCTCTTGATGCTTCACTGGGAAGATGATGATTTGTGATTTCTCTTTATCCTCTCTCATACCCATCTTCTTTCATTTGCTTATGGTAACCCCGATGTGTAGTGTAGTTTTAGCATTGTCGATAATGTACCTTTTACCTGGAGTGAGTTTAATAGGATTTGACAGTGACAGAGGATGAGAAAATTCTGTGATTCTATTATTCATCCCATTTCTTCAGCAGTCTGTGTAGGTTGTATACTATTAGGAGAAAATATTTGTCTTGGAGGTTTCCTGTCTCTCTCTCTCTCTCTCTCTCTGGCTTCATCCTTATAGCTTGCTCTCATCACGCTGTGGGTACCTCTGGTCATTAAAACCCTTTGTAGGAGAAAAGTGGAGAGAGGGGACGGAGGAAGGCCAAGGAACCACTTAGATATGAAGTATAACAAATTCTTACATTAAAAGACAGACTTCTCTCAGAATGGTTATGAGCACCACTGCAAGCAGAACCAGAGCCACCTGTCAGTCATGTGACTTGTGAGTACTGTGTCTGACAATTGGATCTGTGTCTTGAAAGAATAGCTAAGACTCGTTCATGTTTTTACAGCACCTCTCTATGTTCAGGCATTGCCAGTGTCTTCTTATTATCCCATGCCTGGCTGCTGTCATGGGGTCTGTGCCTTTGGCCTATTTGAACTGTATTCATTGCAGTTTTTAACTGACCTTGGTTTGCTCCCTGGCCATTGCTCTACTTCCTGATCCCTGGGGCTTCTGCTCACACAGTGCTGGACATCACTGAAAGAATTGGGGAGGCAAAGTTTCAGCATGGTGCTGGCCTCTTGGCTCTGATTCCATCATCCCTGCAGTGCAGAAATATATAACTGATTCCTCCAGTTAGGAAAGGTAAAATATCCTTTCCAAAGTCCTTCCCGAAAAGGTTAAGAATTTAATTTTGGATGAACATCCTTGCCCTCTGAGCAAGTCTTTGTATTAATGATCTCATGACAGATTGCTCCTTAAACTGGCCCTAGCCCAGGTCAAGACAGAGTGAGAATATTCTCTATTTAATGAGGCAGAGATCAGAGCCTCTAATATTTCATCATTCGTGCTCAAGGGAGGAAGGGAGTTATGAGCTTGGAGAGCTGCTGGCAGAAGGGGCCCTCACGAGCAGCTGCAATGGCAACTCACTCACTGCATAGCTCTTAGCCCCTAAGAACATACTGCTGTAGGTTTCCAGCTTCCTCTTGGAAAAACTAACCTTTGTCATTAAACTCATTTAGATGATTGAGTTCAGTGTTGGTAAAAGATCCAAGGCTAATAACCCTCGGGACAGAAGAGACAACTTTAGTCTGCATAAAGGCGTAGTATGAGGAGCATGAGTGCCAGTGGTATATGGACAACCACAATCTACAGGACTGTGTGGAGCATTTTGTTCTGTTCCTCAGCAACTTTTGCCTAGGAAGGGTGGGCAACCTGATACTCAGACACTAGTAAATTAGAAAGCCAACTTGCAGATCCAGTGGTTTACAAGTGTCCTAATTTATTAATGAGTAGAAGCCTTCTCAGCATGTGTAAATATAGATTTTAAATCAATTGACATGATGTACATAAACAATCAGACTTGTAGCGTAGTGCTGAGGTGCTAAAGTTAAATCCACCTCTGACTTGACTGCTACTTCTCAGTAGCGCTGTGTTCCCTGGGAAGCAGTGATATATAGTGCTGTGCAAATCACTGGTGCCCTTAAACTGCAGCTCTGAAATATTTACACATCCAAAGTATGTGTGTAAATTGGGAGTATCGCAACGTTCCCATAAGGTGACAGAGATTTGTAAATTTTGCTTCTGTGCAGTCCTGCATTTCCCTGCTAGTGACCGGGAGCCAGGACCCAAGAGCATAAATTCCCCGAATAATTCTTGCAATACTTAGGGTGAGCTCAGCTCCTGCACTTAGGCATTAGAAGCAAATCTTTCCAAGGTGCCACAGTTACAATTTGTCCTTTGAAAGGGGCTGGTAGAGTCTTTAAAGCAACAGCACCTGGAGGCACACTAATAGCTACACAGGGTGTTATTCCATGGTGTTGAGTTAGGACATCCTACTGGCTATAAGGCTAATTGGTCAAGGCTGTACCTTAAATTCTGTGTTCAGTTTTGCGCCCTTCATCACAAGACATTGAGGTGCTGGAGTGTGTCCAGAGAACGGCAACAGAGCTGGTGAAGGGTCTGGAACACAAGTCATATGAGGACCGGCTGAGGAAGTTGGGTTTGTTTAGTCTGGATAAAAGGAGGCTGAGGGGAAACCTTATTCCTCTGTACAACTATCTGAAAGGAGGCTGTAGGAAGCTGGGAGTCTGTCTCTTCTTCCACGTACGAGGCGATAGGACAAGAGGAAACAGCCTCAAGTTGTGCCTGAGAAGGTTTAGGCTGGATATTGGGAAACGTTTTTTAATGGAAAGTGTTTTCAGGCCCTGGACCTGGCTGCCCAGGGAAGTGTATCCCTACAGATATTCAAAAAATGAGTAGATGTGGCATTAGGGCACTTGCTTTAGTGGTGAGCTTGGCAGTGTCAGGTTAATGGTTGGACTAGATGATCTTAGAGGTCTTTTCCAACATAAAAAATTCTGTAATTCTGTAATGGAGGAAATATGCCTGAGGAGAAGCGTACTCTCCTTCCTTCCTAACTTGTCATGGCTGTCTCAGGAACTCAGAGCTCGTATGTGTATGGCTGAGCCCTGAGTGTTGGGTTGGGAGCATCCAGACTTCTTCAATACCCTCCACCCGGCGGGACCACAAGCCGCCTCACAGGGCACTAAATTTGCCAGTACCGGTGTCTTGTGCTTTTTCCCGGCAGCTCTGACCCACTACTGACGGAACTGCGGGGGTCGCGGGCGGGCTGAGGCGCTGCCGCGACCGGTGCGGGCGGCTGATGGCTGGTCGCTCTCCCTCAGCCGTCCCGCTCCCACAGCCATCCCTCTTCCTCAGCCATCCCGCTCCCTCAGCCGTCCCGCCGGGAACGTGACCCCACCGCCGCCACTAGATGTCGCTCGGCGCTGAGGCCGGGCCTTGGGAAGCGGGAGCCAAGGCTGGAGCTCACCCGGGGCGGGGCGGGCCGGGCCGGGAAGGTGTGGGTTTGGCAGACGTTGGAGCTTGGCTGCTCTGGCTGCTCTCCTCAGCCTCTGGTTCCACGTGTTGTTAAGACCTCTGTGGTCTGCCAGGGTCTCTCTCTGCACCTCCCTGGGGAGTGAAAGTGGAGAGGGAAGTACTGATCCTTTCTCCCTGGTACCCTGGACACAGGGGAATATGGCTCAAAGGTGCCCCAGGAGCGGTTCAGACTGGACACTAGAAAGCACTTCTTTACCGAGAGGGTGGGCAAACACTAGAACAGCATGCTTAAACTTTTGGTCAGCCCTGAAGTGGTGGTCAGGCATTTGGACTGAGTGATCATTATAGGTTCCTTCCAACTGAAATAGTCTGTTTATTCTATTTCCTTCATTGGTTAATAATAAACATTAACACCCCCCCCCACACACAAACAAGCAAGCAACACACACAAAAAAAATGAAAACAATACAAAACAAAAAAATAAATAAGAGAAAAATCCTGGACCACTTGTGCTTGTCACTGTCATGATATATTTTATACGAGGACCTTTGCCTTATTTCCCAGTTTTAACCAGTTTCTAATCTGGGTAATTACATTCTGTCTAATCTCGTACTCTTTCAGCACTTGCTATTTTTCTTCATTTGCTGCCTTAAACTATTGTTGCTTTTAAACAGCTGCTATGTTCCATCACAGAGAAAGCTGCACTTCAGGGAAGGGCAAGCACTTGTCAAATAATATTAGTTCAATAATTTATACAGTGTTTTCCCCCCATATTTTGTAATAAATTATTCACCTTGTATCATTTTGCATTATTCATCTGGTTAACTGAGGTAGCCTAACAATTTTAAAATGTATTTGTCAAAAAATTTGTTGAATTACTTTTGTCAGTTTTGTTTTTCTCTTTTTTTTTTTTAAATAAAAGCTTTGAAAAATAATCACAGTCCTTAGCTGCCCTGCCCCTGTGGTCAGTGAAGTGGTTTAGATAGATTGATTGTGAACAGCTTTGTAAAATAAAACAAAGCAGGGAAGCAAAAAGCAAAAAGAGCACAGCTGAAGCCCATTTTCTGAGATTTTGTACACTGTGAAATGTAAAATACAAGTGTCAGCTCTGTTTGTTAGCTGATCATCTCTTGGATGGCAGAATCTCTGAGGCCATCAACTTGCCATCTGAATTAGAGCACAGCCATTAGAGAAAAAGGCTGAAAATACGTCCTCAGGACCTTTTTGCTGTATACCACATTCCTGAGACAGTTTGTGGGCCTCCAAAATATTCAGGCTTAAATTTCTTTACATTCACTAAAGGATTACTGAAGTGGTTGTCTTCAAGACTGCTTTAAACTTGGCCCACTTTCCCTAAGATGAAGCCTCCTACAGGCCAAGAACGTGTGCACAGGTGAGGGGTACATTAGTGATTACATACAAGTTTTAAATGGTAACGTGGTCTGTGTAAAACCCGCTGAAATACCTGACCAGGATCACCTGGGGATAATGACCCCTCCAGGCTAAAGAAAAGCGAAGTGAAAGGTATTGTTATGTAAACTGAGGTGTTTTGAGCTGAAGGTGCTTGAGAAATGTGTTAAAACATATCAAGTCTTAGGATGCCTTTTGAAGGACTGCTTTTCTGAACCTAACCAAATATTTGTGAATTCACTGTGCTCTTTTTTTAATTGCTAATGTCGGCCTCTGGTAGCTTCAAGACATGAACCCTTCTAGTTCAGTACCAGGTGAGTGCTGGGAAAAACGGGTGAGTGCTTGCAAACAGTCCTTGATCCTGATCAGGGAGACATCAAGCAGCACATGTGCCTGTGCATGTCCTGCACTGTGAGCCGGTGGTCATCTCCTTTTCAGCAGTTTTCTGGAGGTGAAATGAAGGATGGTCTTTGGTTTGACTGCTTTGTCACAGGTGACTCAGGACTGCCTCATTCTGTATGTTCCATTGCATTGTAACAGGAATGCTCCTGTGCTTTTCTGCACCAGGATCCTATGCAGATCAGTATGTTACCACTGATTTCCTATTTAGATACTGCAGACATTAGGACTGCAAAAGTACTTTTAACTGTATCCTAGAAGTCTTTATAAAGCATTGATTGGCCAAGAAATGAAAAGCAGCAGGAAGCCACAGCTTTCTGACTTAGGAACTTGCAAGTCTTTCATACAGCTCATCTTGAGCTTTGCTGACATGATCTCACTTGCTAATGTTTTTTTGCAGAGCATCCTATGTAATGACATAATTAGTGTAAATTGCATTTTATTTTTAAATCATCCCCTTTCCTTCCTGATTTTTTCATATCTAAATGTCAACTTTTATGGTAAAGAGTTGTGTGCTGCAGAGGCTGAACAGAAAAACATTTGCGCAGGTGGAAATCTGCTGGTGGAGCTTTTGAGTTGAACAGAAGCTCAGCTGGTTGAGGTTAATGCTTCTCTGAGGTATTGCAAGTTGTTCTTGATCTTGTTTCCTTCTTGCAGCCCAAGTCATCCTGCCGTATCAGATATTAAAGGCTTTAAATTTTGAGTAGTACTGGTGATTTGCAAACAGATATCCAGATTTTACACATCAAAGGTAAATGATAATGTTAGAGCACCAAACCTTTTCAAACATGGTACAGTAAAAATCCCCCTCCCTTTTAATATAGTGGGAATTGTTTTCCACATAATGCTTACCTTTCTCTGAAAGATTAAATTCAAAGCAGTTGGAGCTCTGGGATGGGATGCTATTAACTTTCTTCATCCATTATTTTTCATTTCTGGTCATTCCACTCTAGATTGCTAACTCTAGATTGCTAACTCTAGATTGCTAACTCTAGATTGCTAACTCTAGATTGCTAACTCTAGATGGCATTAAGAATTCTAATGCATTTTCCATTCTGCTTCTTCTTGTCATTATGATGTGCTTTTTGGGATCAGGCATGGCTTTCTTATTGAACATATACACAAATCTGGCAACAGGATTTAGTTCTTGAAGCCCACTAGTCAAGAAGAATATTAAAAAAAAAAAAAAACCACAACAAAAAAACCACAAACAAACAAAAATCTCTTGAATCCATGAGCTGAGCCATCCCACCTGCATCACAGGCTAGGACTATCACTGTTACCATTTTATGCATTGGAAAACTGAGTCATATATAATAAGAGGAGGTTTTCTAGAAGTGATAGACTTGTCCAGCTTTGTCTCACATTTTCTGCCTCTTGTTCATCTGAATTGTTTAAAGTTTGCTCCTTACTTCTCTTAATGATATTGATCAGGACAAAATGAAAGCCTGTTCCCAAAGCTAAGAGAAGTTAAGAAGACAATGAAGGACTAGGAAAGATGTAGACTCCAGAAACTGGATTCTGGGCATGTACTGTCAGGACAGAGGATTTTTATTTAATTTTATAGGAAAATGTTCTGGTTATTTTACACTGAGATGCAAAATTTCATTTGCAGCCAAGCCCCGGAGGGAGTAAAAAGAACTTGGAGAGCTCATAAAGACAAGTGTAATAGGATTAATAAGAAAAAGGCCTAAGACATAAGCCTTCATTGTACACATTTCTTTCTAAATTTTAGTATTGCTGAAGGTGAAATGCCAAAACTTAAGCACATGCTCAAGTCCTTGAGGCAGTAACAGAATATCAGCATTCTTATGGGCTGCTTCTGCCACCACTTTAAGAGCAATGACATAAGGATGGTAACTTTTGGGGTAGAGAGTGAAGTGAAGGGGCAGGAAAGCTGGTCATGAAATGAGGCAGCTCTCCTAGCATGATAAATATTTACCTGGTATTGAATTTTGCCTATGTCATGACTTGCTCTCCACATTCTTCCACTATATGACTCTTGAAGGGAAGGGAGGTCAAAGACTTACATCAAAAAGTAGCCTTTCCTTGCCCACAAAGAACCTACAGTCCCTGATGAATGGCCTGGTTCAGTGCTATACTTGCGCCTCATCTCTGATAAAAGGTATTGGTACCTCTTACAGTTTTGACATGCATTTGATAAAAAGGACAGTGGAAAAAGGAAAGGTATTGGGAGAAATTCCCATAGCTTTGTAGTAGAGATGAACACCACTGAGACAACTTTGACAGGGCTTGAGCCAGGTCCACCCTCCTGCATAAGGGGGCCAAGGGGCAGTAACAGGCCACAAAGCCCACTTGCTTGCACTGAAGTTCAAGTTAAATACAGGGGGGTTTACCTTCACATTCTGACCCAACTTGTGTTTCACAGTAGCAAGGTAATTAAAGAAAACAGATCTGTTTAGAGGCACCAGCCAAAGGACTGGGGTATGAACACAGCAGGTGAGTGTCCAGCTTTCTTAACACAGGGTGATGACATGCCCACCCTGTGCCCACACTCATCAGCTCTGGCACAAGCTGGTCTGCAGGAAACTGAATCCCTCCCTGTCCCAGGACCTGCACGTGGGATGGAGGGTTTGCTGGGGAATGGATGAGGGCCCTATGACAAATGAGAGGGAGCATAGTTGGATGCCCAAAGGATGGAGCAAGAGTTATCATCCATCACCACTTATTAGATCTAGAGTGAGACACAGAGAGACCAAAGATAATGAATGGGTCCTAAAGAGGGTCAGTTCACTGTCACCTGGTGCCTTCCGTACATCACTTATCTCATAGTTTCTCCAAGGCAGCTGACGAATATTTGCTGACTGACACCCACTCTCTGTGGCTGCACAGGGCACCCAAGTGTTACAGCAACCTGTCCTTTGCTCACCCAGACTTTAACAGGAAAAAATGGAAGACGGAAAGATGGGGCCAGGCCCATTACATTTTCTTGTCTGCTTGTTTTGCCCATCTGTCTATCTGCTGCTGCCAGTGCCTGTGTTGTGGGAAAAAGATGATTGCATCATTGTTATATAGCTTGCTGTTCCAGCCCCCTGATTTAGTGTGAACTTTGGTTGTGCTGCTGGGTGTTCGAATGTTTGCCAGGTAAGTGCTACCAAGAACATTTATTAAAATAGACAGATGGGCACTAGGGTAGCAAGCAGCCATTAGAATGCTTGCAATCAACCAACTGTGAAATAGAAAAATCAAAAAACTATATTCCTGGAGCCTTTAATAATAACCTTCCCATTTGGGGCAGTCCTTTTTACACTTTTTATATGTACACACCAACAAACAGAGAGTTACTTATGAAAATGCCACAGCCAGGTTTTAGTTTGTCTTTCTGGGCATTTCAGTTTGGCAAGGATTTGGAAGGAAACTGAGAATGGCTTCCTGAGCCAAAACTGGTGCGTGCAAAATCAAAATGCAGCTTTGATGGCAGATAAGCACCCAGGTTTCTCTGGGAGCTTGGGCACCTCATACACAGGGAAGGTCTGGCTTAACCTTTCTTGAGTCCAGTAGGAGGAATACAGCCACTGACTGCTGGTAGAGAGGAGGTGAGATTCCTAATCACTTGTCTAGATGCATTTGCAACTTATTCTGATTCCTTAACAGCTCTTTCTGTCTGCTCGAGTTTCTTTGGCATTGTGATCACTCTCCATTAGCTCTCACAAGCAGTGTCATGAGATGCCAGGATAGATACTGTCAAAATCAAATGTCTTCGTTTTGCTTCTTTTCTTTCTTTCCTAACTTACCATTGGAAAGACCAAGATGTTTATGTTTGCCTTTTCATAGCCAGGTATAGCAGAGGGAGTCCAAGGTTATTAAAAAAAAAAAAAAAAGGTGTCAGTCATTTATATCAGATTAATAAGGAGATTTCTACTGCTAGGTATTAAAACGTTGTCAAATCACTGTCCTGAAATTAAATGCCATGGCGTCAGTATTAGCAGTTTATTTCGGGTTTGTGTTAAATTCTCAGGGGATGAAGGGCAGTCCCCAATATTGCTGCTTTCTTGTAGCTGTGATTGCGGCTAAGTCACTTGCTGGCATCTCTTGCAGGACCAGCCTGCAAAAGCTGTGAGTTTTCTTTGAGCTTTTATGATTCTAAACTTGACCTTGATCTTACAGTGTTTCTGCTTATCTGTCACTAACTTGAAGGGAGTAAGGACAGTGTCAATGGGTGCTTAGGTATGACAGCAATGACTAGGGTAGAATATTTATCTGCTAATAAGAACTTATTTGCAAAAGGAACAGACCAAATTTGAAAGATCTTTCTTAGTACCTGTCCTTCGTCATACTGATGTTGATGGCACCATCCCAGAGAAAAACCTAAAGTAGGACAAAAGGCAGTGGAGACTGGCTGACAAGAGATTTATGGGTCTGTATAAAGCCAGCACCAGACCATTGTATCATTTCAAGGGAGTGATGTCATGGACAGAGCTTTTTGATCTCTTTGTATTTTACCTCTGCTTTGGGCACAGGGAAATGACAATCCTGGTCTCCAGCTGGTGTCAACTGGTGTAACCATCTGGGAGTGGGGCTTGTGAATGCAGGATCAAACATTCAAAGTTTTTTTTTTTCTGTTTCTTTTTTTTCTATTTACTGTAAAACACTTTGAGATCTTCTAAGAGAAGGTACTATAAAATATAAACCAACAGTCAAATATGTGTAAGTGTACATATTTTCCCTGTTCCTCTTAATACTGCACAACATGCCTTTCCATTGGCTAATTTATAATCCCTAGATTTGCAAGGTCATTTTCACTTGATTCTGCAGTGTTGCATTTTTAAATGAAGCTAAAGCCTCCCCTTTATTGCCAGGATAAAATTAATATAAACTGAGCAGACCCTGACCAAAGGAGTAGCCCAATAAAACTCTGAGTTGCCAACACTAGGCGAGTAACTAGAAAGCAATTTGCAAAACTCAGTGATGCTTTCAGTTCCTTTCTTTGGCCTCGTTAGCACTTTTGTACAGCTACCTACAAGGGTCAGAAAGCATGTTTACCTCTTAAACATAGCAATTCCTTTGTTTCCCTCACTTCCCAAGCACCTTAATCCTGTCTCCTCTTGGCATCGAGAATGGGTTCAGATGAGTGAGTTCTTTTAGCTGAAGACATTGCACCTTGCAGTATTGGTGTTGATGGGGAGACTTAAGGTAAACTGCCTACCTCCTGACAGAGAAGGCACTTGATTGCAACTTCACCTGAGGCTGACAGGAGTCCTTCCATTTTCTTCAAGTTCACTCTGCAGCATCTCATGATTTTCTGTCTCTGAACGTCGCTGCCTCTGTAAGCACAGGAGTCTGAAGCGAGACATGTCTTTGGAGATTTGATGTGCTTTATTGGCTGGATCGCTGTTTGAAAGAAGCATGTTCAGGTCTTGAGCAGTGTTTGGTGAGGAAATGAGGCATCCCTTTTCCATTTCTCCAGCCTCACACGGTGAACCCAGAATGTAAGGCCAAGGACACAGTTGTTCCAACTCCCGTGGTTGTGAGTCATATTCTTGTGGCCAATGTGTTTCTGCATTTCCATTGCCTCCCAGGGTGACAAACACTAAAGAAAAGGAACAATAGGAGGGGAAAAAGCCTTTTTCTTTTTTTAATCTCACCATGATACAAAATTAACCAAGCATAATAGGAGCATCATTGGAAACTGTTAAGCAAGTGGACTTGCCCTAACCTGGGAAGAATATGGGACAAGCAACCTGCTGGTTGCAGTATGATGCAATCTTTTAGAAATAAGATTCAGTATGGCTGATGAAAACTTTCAGAATCCTGACTGGAGCCTGGGATTGCACACCCACATGATTCTGATTGAAGTTCATCTCTAGATCCCCTAGACTGAGATGGGCACTTAAAATGAAGCCAAATCGATAAAACATTGCTGTTAAGCTGCTTGAGGCATGCCAATAATGCCAATATTCTTCTTTGAGGTGAACCTGGGACTGGGGAGGCAAAGTCTCCCTCTCCCCGTTTAGAGCCTTCACATCTCTACACTGCTTTGTTACTTTCATGCTGGCTTTGCGTTTCAGGGTCTCCTCCTTTCCTTCTTTGTGTGTGCCTCCTATGACAAGGCAGGCACCACTATGCAGTAAGGTAGAAAGCAGTCCTGGAGTGAGCAGACTAGACACATTCTTCCACGGAGGATGGTGGTGAAAAGAAATTGCTTCTTCTGCTAGGCTTTATTTTGCAGTAACTGGTGCTCAGCCATCAGCCTTGACCTCCAGCCAGCTTTACAGCTTCCAAAGATCAGTCTCTTCATCTGTGTCTGTACATGCAGGTTGCTTCATGCTGGTTCCTTTCCTGCTTTTTCCTTTGGTCCCGTGGGAAACAGAGGGAACAGGTCTGTGTGATGTGGTCTTGCAATTTTCATGTGTTTACATTTTTACCTGCCTCACCAGTGCCCTTAACTCCCCTTGCTCCAACCTCCTGTGCTGCCTTTTCTCATTTTGCTAGTGCTTCCCCATTGCCCCTCCTCTGCTGTGCCTTCACGCACTGCCCCCACATCAAGTCCTCTCCTTTTTGCCATTCAGCACCCCCTCCTTAGAGTGCAATGTAGTCACTATTGCCTCCAGTTAGTCAATTAAGAGATCATGTTTTATGACTGTGCTAGGTTGTTGGGGTTTCTCTTACCTACTTAGTAGTGTTTTTTCAGCTCTACCTTGGCACCTATATTTATTTGAAACAAACTGCAGGATAATTTGTTTTTCTAATTTTCAAGATGTGAACTCCTGGTTCCAGGGGGGTCGGTGTTTCGGGCACCCGGTGCCAGCGAGCTGGGACTGCACACAGAGATTTGTGCTGTGTGAGGAAATACTTCATTAGATTTCTATTCCACGAAGACACTCTTGCTTCTTAACGCCTATGATTTTAATTAAAACCTGGAAAGTGAAGAATCCTTGGGTTGTATTAATGTTTTCATTTCCATTAGGACAGGAGAGTTTATAAACACGAGCTGGGTTTATAAATTAGACCTTGTAAGAATATTATGTGCATAGTGCAGCAAAGGCAGCCGAGAACTGGAGTGGAGCTGGCTCCATCTGTCTCTTTCCTTGGCTGGATCTCACTTTCCAGTGTCCTCCCCTTGGCACAGGCTTTTCTGAGCTGTTCAAGGGTTCCCCCTTAGAGACTAAGCTATGGCTTCTTCCATTTCTTTCTGTGGATGTTTTCCTCACTCAGCAAAGCAGGAAGAGAAGCAGATGTTTTAATCAGGAGCTTGCAAAACAACTTGCAAAGGTGACATTGGGCATAGGGATTTTGTGATGAGTAACATGAAAGGGGAAAGAGATTCTCCTGACCCAGTTCTCGCATGCATGTGTACCCAGAGATGCACACAGAGATAGTCAGATCTAAATAAGCATCCCACTTACAGTCATCCACATCCAGAGTGTGAATATATATCGCTGAGTGTGCAGAGGAATGTGACAGAAGATGTGATCTCCTCCAGAGTTGATGTGACAGCTGCATACAGCTGTGTGCAGACTGCACTGGGGGAGCGCAGGCAGGCATTGCCCAGCAGGCACTGCTTGGCACAAACACTGATGCAGGGAACCATGGACCCCTACAGCCTGACTGTATTCAGCTGTGCAAACTGCACATGGGCCATCAGTGTGACACCAGTGACAATAACAAGGACTTGTGTGCTGCATTCTGCTCAAGGACTGGTTTGCAAAGACATCCACGATTTTATGCAAGGGAAAGCAAAATGTGGATAGATGAAGTCCCCAGATCCACACAGTTTTTCAGCAGCAGAGCTGGGAGTAAAATCCGGATCTCATGTGTAGGGATCCTGAGTTTCCATTCATAATTCTCACTGGGTAATCTTCCCACTCCTAACTGGAAATAACCATACTTTTTCCCTTGGAAATGTAATGTCCAGAAGAGCTACATATATTTGTATCTCTGGCCTGTGGCTGTGGTATCTCAGGTTGGCTTAATACTGTCTTACAGTGGTCATCAGTCAGGGCAGCTCAGGTACACCTAGCTGTGTGCAACACAGAGTCATACAGGAGTGATATCTGAGCTAATTCTTTCAGGCAATGTATGATGTAGAGGTACCCTCAGCTGCCTGTTAGCATTTGCTTTCTGGAGGACAGGTGCACAATTTTCATGCAAAAGTTTGGCTTCTCTTCGGTATGCAGAAGGATGGACCATGTGCTAAAACCATGCAGTTCCCCAAGATCTGCAGGAATGAGCTTGAAGACATTTGTATGGAAACCTGTACATTAATGTAAATGTATTTATTCTGCAGTCTAAACCATATGAGTGGAGTAGGCCATCCCTCCAGACCTTGATGATGTTGGTTTATCACCCTAACTGCTGAACTGTCTGAGCTGGTTTGCAGGGTACCTGTGATTCATAAACAGCTCAGTTTACATCAATGGCTAAGGTGGTAGGAAGTTGGGAAGAGAGCTTCTGGGCATGCCTGCTCTCCCCATCTCCCTCACAGTATGACTAGATGTTTTGGCAAGAGGGTGATGTTCAGGAGGAAGGAGGGAGGCATATTCACTGTCAACCTCTGTCTCCTTGAGCCCAGTAGGGCTTTTACTGAGATATCCTTCCTAGCAGCTTCAATAGAAACGTCTGATGACAAAATGAAAAAAAATGGGGAAACCTGTGAGACTGGCTGGCAGTGGTTCCCTTCCCTGGTGCTGCTAGCCCCTGAGGGAAAGCAGAGGCTTGCTGGCACTTCCAGTCCTGATAATGCATCTGAGTTAGTGCAAGGGGCAGTGGCAGGGGAGGAAGAGGAAGGGAATAGCTTCCTGAACCATTTTTCAGGCTCTTAAAACACCGCCAAACCCATTAGAGGCCATTATTTAGGCTGCCTGGCAACATAGGCTCTCATGCTCTGTTGAGACTCGGGCGGCTCTGGGCCACCACATGACTGCAGAAAGAATGGAGAGCTGAGGTCCATCAGTCAGGCTGATGCCAGAAGCCTCCTCATTTGTAGCAGCTCCTCTGCTGCCCCTGCTGCCACTGCTTCGGTTCAAGGGGACACCAGAAGTTCAAAAACATTAACTACTTTCCCTCTTTCACTTTCCTTCCCTGTATTTCTGCAGGAGGGTGTAAGTCATCTCATGTACAAAACAGTTTTTGTTTAATTCCTTTACTTACCCAGTCCTTCTCACCCCAATATGGCCCAACCCCCTTCTGTGAGAAAGGGTTGAGAAAATTATATCTATTCACCAGCAATGAATTAGCCAGGCAAAAGTCTTGCCCACCCCAGTACCTGCTTAAGGCGGCAGTAAATCAATGGCATGGCATAACCCCTTGGGCTGAGTGAGCAGGGCTAGGTGTGGAGGCTGTCAGGGGGCTGAAAAACTTCTGAGAACGTGGCACATGAGCTCCATCCAACAGTGCTGCTCCAAGGCACTCTTGCAGGGACTTCACCTTTTCAATGAGTGGGTGTAAGTGGGAGGGGGAGGGGAGAAAGTCATTGGGAGCTGAACAGAAATACTGTGGTACATGCACGTTAATGGCAACACTTCTCCAAGAAATTTCTCTTGAGAGTTCCTCATTATGCAAACAAGTCTGGCAAATGATAATGCCTCCTGTACTTCCAAGGATTAATGTATGTAAATGGCAGAGCTGCTGCTGGTTCCCAAAAGCAACATTCAGTTTCCCACACTGGAGGCAGTGCCTGGGCCAAGGGCGCTGAGTCTCAGGGCACACAGAGACTACATTTTCCACCTCTCTTTCATACCAGCTGGTTCTTGAATTTTCTAAGATCGCTAGGCTAAATGTCTCATTTCTTCAAACACCCATCCACACTGAGTACAGCATCGTGGTCTTCTGTATATGTGGGGTCAGTATATGTCGCCTGCAGCCTGCTGGGGACACTGTCACTTGCCCTGGTGATTTGCCAGAGAAATTATCAGAGTAGATCCTGGTGTCAGGGGATTTGATCTAGGCAATATATTGTTTCATAATATTGTGAGAATGCAGGGAAGTCTATGGGGATGGTGGCTGACTTCTCAGTTACAGGCTTCAATTTGATGTGGAAAAGGAGTTGCTTGTTATGATCTGAAAGGAATTTTGTCAGCTTTGTGAAATGACTTTGGTGCATTTTAGGTCTTTTTTACTTTAGAGTAATGTGGTTAACAGAGGCAGAAAACCACAGAAAAGTCAGGTTGTTTTGTTGGTTTGTTTTCTTTTCTTTTTTCTTTTTTTTTTAATTGTAATCTAGGTCAGGTCAATCTGAGTTAGCTGAGCCTGAGGCTGACATCACCAAGTTTATCTTGTGGTAAAACCAAAGTATGCTATCAGTGTGATACTTTTCCACTTGAGATAACTTCTGACAGTTGCCATGAGGTTAAAAATGCACTTTTTTTCCCTTTCTTTCATCTTTATTTTTTTGTTTGTTGTTGTTACTTTTGACAGTAGGCTCTGCCTATGACTTGCATTTGCTTGGGTGTGAATGCATAGCACAGTCCAATCATGACTGGCGCTACCAACCCAACACCCTCAGCAGCAGCAAGGCAAGGCAGTCCTGGCTACCAACATCCACAGCTTACCTGCCTTGTGGCAAGCAGAAACCTGGCCTCTTCCAGGTGCTCTGACTGACATCTTCCTTTAACACCAAAAAACTGCAAATGAATTAAGTGATTTCTGATTGCTAAAACTGGTGGGTGTGGCCAAGCATATCTAGGCTAAAGATCATTTTCTCAAAACACAGGTGAGCTGCTTTGCCAAGCACCCAGAGACAGCTGAAACTAAAGTGGGTTTGGAATTTCTTAGTGCAAAAACAATTTCTCAGAGTTTTTCTTCCTCCCCCCCCCCCCCATGCTGTTATTACTAAAGTGAATGTGGAGGAATTTGGGTCAAGTTTTGACCCAAGCAAAATCATACGCATTTTTAGTAGATTCAAACTTTTTATTTCTAATTAGTTCCAAAAAAATGAAGCTAATTTAATTTTCTTTTCCTTTATTAAGTTGAGGGTATTGTCATTTTAGCCATCTTCTCTAGATAGCTTAACTTGAAGAAAAGAGCAAAATGGTACATGATCGTGGCTTCCTTCTGACAAAGCAGAATTAAATCACGGGAGATATGATCTACATAGCACAGCCTCTAGCAAAAGAATGGAGGCGTTTAACCTTCCTCAGGCTTTTCTAAGACAAAAGGAAAATGCATCTTAACGCTAAAACAGCCTGAAATTGAGCAGTTTGGGGCGTTTCAAGAAATAAGACTGAAACATTGGATGATAGGAATTTTAAGACTCCTTCTCTCTTTCAGACCCAGTAGGAAAATGTTATAAAATTTCTGTGAATGATTTTGAAATTTGTTTGTGCTGAGAGGGTTATCTGTGAAATCGATGTCATTTTGAATTCACGTGAGAGCTGACTTTTAAAGGAAATACTTTACTATGATGAAGTTTGGTCATTCAAACCAAAGTGTGCCAAATGGCAAAAGGGGGTGGTGGTTGCTCTCAGCCTTAAGGGAAGCACAGCCTGAGATGTTGATGGTGAGGCCTTTGCAACCTGCTTGTCCCTGGCTTTTCAGCCCTGCAGAAGAGTGAACAGAAGGTGGCTCATTTAGGGCTGCATTTTCTATTCAGACCTGGACTGAGAAAAATGTGTTGCCTTGTATCCCAAGAACCTTGCAGAAACGGATGTTTTACATCCAGATGCCAGTTTCTGTTCTGCTTTGGATACAAGCTACAGATTTCTGACAAGTGAGGAGAGGGAGGTAGGTGTGTGGAGCTGGGAGCTGGAAGCTAGATTTGGAAAACCCTAACCTGCTTTTTTGCTCATGGGATTGGGAAAGCACTCAGAGATTGCAATTCTTCTCCAGCTCTGAAGAGTCCCGTTGATATATGCTCCACATTATGATCATATATAAAGACTGATAAGGCATCTTTGAAAGAAAATCAGAGGGGAACGTGTTGCCGCGCGTGCTAAAGTAGCAGAAGTGTGAATGTCACGTTGAAACCTTACATTTTGATATACGGCCATAACAAAGGGGGTGAGGGGTCTGTCTGTATAAAGAACACCTGAACATCTACTGCCTAATGATTTTTTTAAAGAGAACATAAATCAAAATTGAGAAACTCAGAAGGCTTTTACACCTACTTAGTGGATTCTGTGTGCATTGAATGTCTGCTGCTATAAAACCCTGTGGTACTCTGTCTTTGAAAGTTGGCTGGGAACTAATAGCACCTTATCAGGGTTTTGCATGCGATAGCCCTAAGGTTTACCTTTGTAGTGCCTTTTGAAAAAAAAGTCCTGTGCTACCGAGCTCAGGTCTGCACTCCAGCAAAGGGTGAAAAGGGGATGCGGGAAAGGGAAGTAATAAGATTATACCTAATTGCCTTAGCATCCACTTAACTATTTTACATATCTGTCTTAGAACAAATGTTTGTGCAGTGCCTAGGCTGGTGTTTACAAATGTGTTAGCTAACTCTGGCTAATTGGGGAGCAATTAACGTGAGTTAAAACGGTAGTCTAGACAAAGTTGGAGTGTGCCTTCCGTCTTCCCATCAGCACCAAGCCTGCCACAGCTCCCAAAGTGCTTGGACAACACACTCAGGCACCTGGTGTGATTTTTTTTTTGGGGGGGGGAGGTTGTCCTGTGGAGTTAGTCTCAATAATCCTTGTACTTCCCTTACAATTTAGGATATTCTACAGTTCTATGATCTCTACCTTTATTCTACTAAGGAGGAGAGGCTTGAATTGCCGTTTAAAGAGGCATGCTGCTCCCTGTAAGGAAAGGGGAAAGCAGAAAAGGAGAGGCCCAGAGCTCTGCCAGCAGTGGGCCAGCTGTGCCAGCACAGTGCCAGCTGTGCCAAACACACTGCTGCAGGAGTGCTGCCTGCGATTTTCCTCACTCAGCCACGACATTGGCTTCACCTGAGCTGTTCCTCCCCACTCTGGGCCTTCTGCAGGCTCCAGCCTTCCTCTTGCTTCTCCTGTGCCTGCACTGTGCTTGCCAGTGCTGGTACAGCCCTTCTGCCTGCCATTCCCCAGGACCTATCCTAGGAAGGAAACTGCTCTTAGTTACACTCAGGTGATCCGCTTCCCTGTCCTGAATAACGCTGCCCCTCGGGTGGCATCTGTGTCTTTGCTCTGCATTGTCTGGAGAGCCCTGTGAGGACTGGGCACAGCAGCAGCCACCCCTCGGCTGAGGGGGTGTGATGGAGCACTGGGGGTAGAGCTCTGGGAAGGTAGGAGGGACCCTGGAGGGCGTCACTGGGGAGTCAAGGTGCGGCCCCGCCTGCTTGGGAGCTGTTCCACTGCGCTGTGACATCAGAGCCATCAGTGGCTGGGAGCGGAATGCCAGGGCAGGCGATGTTACCCCTGTGACCCCTGTTGCCAAGACAGGTGGGCCAAGCCCCCATGGGTTGTGCCAACGTTGCACAGCCTGTTCCGTTGGTGCCCAGAACAGGTCGGTTGTGGGAGGCAGAGGTGGGTGAACCCTGTCCAGACCTGCTGTCCCTGGCAGCATCCTGTGCACCTGGAGGTGCCCACCAGCCTGCCCTCACAGGGACCTGGAGAGGTGACCCACTCTTTGGGCATCTTGGATCAAGGTACAGACTTGGATTTCAGGAGGGCTGTCGTGCCATGGGGAAACATCAGGATGGAGGGGGGTGAGAAATACCAACTCACAGTTTTTACTCAGACCCATCATGAATGTTGTCTTTAGATAAGGTTTCCCAGTGGGAAAGTAAAGGGAAATTGCCCACGCTGAGCAGCAGCTGCTGCTGTTTTAGCAGTGCTGTGCCTGGTTTCCCCAGCCCCCTTCAGCTCCTGTGGAACCACTTTTTTGGTGGTTGAATGCTTCGGGGATTATGCCTCGAAAGCAGACTTTGGGCCAGGACCTGGGCAGAGCCAGAGTGCCAGCAGCCTTGGCAGACCTGCTCAACTGTGCTGTACTATGTGCCCTTGAAGAGCTTCTTGGAGATGGGCATCTGCTGAGCTATCATGGAAGTGTGTTACAGGGGCGTACCAGGGGAGGACTCATATCGTAGGCTCTTGGCTTTCCCTTTTCCCCTCAATACTTGTCGCAAATCACAGCAATAGGACTTGTTCTACCACAGCAGGGTAGGACTAATTCCCCAAATAAACCTGTGCCTTCCTGGGACTACGGGCAGGGAAAACTCGGTCAAGGACAGAGCAAGAGGAGACAAATCTTACATGGAACAGATTTATGAATGCAGACACAAACCTTGCTTTTTCTCTTTCCTATTGCACACACATGCCTGGAAGTTAAATCCGTGAGCTAATTGTAAAGCCACATGCACAAATTTTATATATATAAATAATAATAAACCTCCCATTCATTATATACCCTGGAGTGTCTAACCTGCATTGCATCCAGTAATTCATTTGCCTGGGAATCAATCCAATATTAGAATAGCAAAAATGAAAGGTTGGAAGAGATCTCAGGAGTACATTTTCTTCTTTGCAGACAGGATCAAAAATACCCATTGCAAACTCATGATCTGCTTCATATAGTCATACATGCACAGAACAGGGTCAGATTTCCCTGCCAAATTAATTTTTTTTTTAATGTGTATTTTCCCAAAAAAGTTTCCTAGGAAGATTTATATATGAGATAAATTTAAGTTTCTGATGTGACAGCACATCCTGGAAGATAACAGTCATGAAGATTTTCTCATTTGGAAAGGGAGACTGGCAGTCCCCTACTGGGGCATGCAATATTCACTTCTGGGTCCTGGATTATAATATTCTGATTAAAGTTTCTGTATGCATAAAAATGTTAAAACATTTTGGAAATGTTTGAATGTTCCAACATATTTTAGCATTCCAAAACTTGGAACATTTTGGAAATGTTTAACATGCACTTGTTTTGAGTCTTTCTATATTCCATATGTCTTTTGCAGAATTTTCACAGTCCTTACAAGTTTTTGGAATCATTAACAAATGGTTTTATCAAGGTCTTTTTGAATTTAGGGGGAACCCTCTCACTGATGCAACAGTTTTTGCCAAAAATCCTGGGATTTTTTTGGTGGAAGACGACATGAAGCACGAGACGTTGATAGTGACTGGGAATAATTAGAAAGGCATGAAAAGCAGGACTTTTTTCTGTACTTGGGAGTTGCCCAAGAGAAATCTGCATATTGTCAGGAGAGCCCTAGTAGTGCCAGTCGTATGTACAGTCATTCTGAAGGCACTGTCTGCCGTCACACTGACTGTTGCAATCTAGTAGGATGCATGTCTGGGATTATTCTCTTGTCATGGCTTGCAGGCATCCAGTGTCTTCAACTGTATGGCTGATTTAAGTTCACTGCTTTAAGGTGTTCATGGTTTAAAGCACTTGTCAGCTCTAACAGGGGTGGCTTTGAAAACTAAACTGGTTTCCTAGGAAAACTTATTTTGTACTGGTTAAGTAAAAGTTTTGTATTCCCTATTATAAAACCTGAAATATCGTTACTGGAAAAATGCAGCTGTACTTCGCATGTGTCTTTAGTTTTAGCTGTCAGTGGTGGAAATGTTTTTGGCACTTTGTCCTCAAACCAGACCTCACGTTGCAGAAATAACCTTTCAGAGCAGACATGATATGGTTTCTCTGCATTCTCCTTTTGTATAGAATCATGCAAACTGAGTTTGGAACCTCCTTTGTTTTATAACTGACTTTCCTGGGCCCACACATACCTATTTCTTCCTCCAGCATTTTTACAGGAGCTGGCCATTTTAGTTTTAGAAGCTTGTGAAATGGTTTCACATTCATGTTGTGTTCTGAAATACATTAGCCCTGTGTTCGTCAGATTTCTTTCACTGACCATATTCTCATCAAGAGGGAAGTTAGTTGCACACACACTTTCTCAGGCATCTCTTACCTTGATGTCTGGTGTGTGTATGTTCCCTATATTTGTTACAGTTTCTCTAAGTAATTTCCAAAGAATTACTTGTGAAACCATATTTATCACAATCTCAGAAGTGGAATTGTGTTGCATAGCTTGTGTACAGCATGTAAATGATTCATCTGGCAGCTGGAGCACTTCAGATTTCCCCATGTTAGCAATTTTAGGGAGGCATTTGGGAAGGGCAGAAGGATTGGTTACAGGTCCGTATGCAGAAAAAAAATTATGTTCTGCTGCTGAGTGAAAGTTTTCTTTAAAATCTATTTGAAGAAATCAAATTTCTTTGAGAAATTTGTAGTTTAAGTATTTGCTTCCAAAACCTCCTCCAGAGAACTTCTCACTACACTTCTCAGGTCTATCTAGAAAGTATCTTAATTGCATTTTAGTTTCTAAAATGTAGAAATATTTGTCTGCATGTCAGGGGGCTTGAATAGGTGAAGTCATTTAAGTGGCTGGGAATCTGCCATGTGTTCCAGAGAGGGCAAGAGGAATTTTGAGGCATCTGCTCAGGAGGGTTTAACACATGCCCCAACCTCCACAGATGCTGAACACCTGTAGCACTGACTTGTAAGGCTTCTAGTGACTGTCATTACAAGTCCCATTTTTAAAACATGCTTACTCCCTGCATGAGGAGCTCTGTTTTGAAAACCTGGCCACTAGGTCTGTTGCCCAAATGAAATATCAGCTCTTTTGAAAAAATCTGTCTGCAGTTGTGAATGCTGCACTCACCAAGAGAGCCAGACAAATGTATGCACCTGCTTCAGACACCAAGCTTGAAGTAACCCTCTTTCAACATAAGCTTTTCATCTTCAATACAGCAAGGTGGTTTCCTTTTCCATGCCCCAGGCATCATGTGAAGTGTGGTAGTGTGCTGGAAAATCGTTCCCTTCCTTTCTGGACCCATTCCAGCACCCCATCTTACAGGTACTGTGCTCTAGGAGGTGTTGTCTTTTGCAACACAGGCATAAAACAGGTAGTTTGCATCCTAGTCTGATATCAGCTGTGGGCTGTGTATCTCTTCCTCTCATAATGTTCCCTGCCACACCTTGCTGCTTATCTCTACTGCCACAGTTTTGCAAATGGCATAAAAATCCCCTTGCAGACAGTTAATGCAACATGAGGTGAAGGAAGGGAGGGAGACTTGTCACATACCTCCAGAAGTGAGGTGTAATCATCCCTGGTTCCTCCGCTCACTGATGCTAAGTGTGATCTGAAAGAAAAGCTGGTTCCCTGCCCATATGTAGCCAAGGGAGTGAGATGCCTCGTTTTTTCTGGGGATGGGGCTGTGAGCTCTAAGTGTCTGTGCATCTTCACACTGGGGTCCCCTGGGGAGATATGTACACTATCATTACTGAATCATTCAGTATGCTTTTGAGCACATGGGACTGTCAAACTTCTGAGTTAAATCTACTCATAACCATTGCAAAGCCATTTTGATGCCGATGACAGTTAAAACCTCTTATGGTGAAATCATTTATTGCAGCCTAACATTTTGCTACAGTGAGAGTAGGTGCTTCTAGTAATCCTTGAGAAAGATCAAAGTGAATTGTAAAAGGTGTTTCCCATTGTGGCAATGGCTAAGTGCTTAACAATGTGAGGGTCCACGGTAGCACTGAGCCTCCATTTCAGTAAGGACACCATGTGGAAGCTCCCCAAGAGGAAATCAGCAGAGGTTCAGAAAATCTTGGAAATGGAAGTGGCCTCACAAATTAGTGGCTCTTTTCACTAGGAGACATGCCTATATACAAGAAAACATGACGGCAGGCATCTAATCTTGCAGTTGTTTTGCATGTTTCACACATACAAAGACATGTGAGATGAGGCATGTTGCATTTTCTTGGCGAGAATTATGTATGGGATGTCACACTTTGAGCTACACAGTCCTTCACCCCAACCCTTAATTTTGTTTTTCTTGGTGTTATTTCTTCCTTAGTGAGATGCATTTGGACTGACCTAAGCCATTTTTCTCTCCCTTTTGTATTTATATCTTTTATGTGGTGGCGCAGAGTCATTCATATTCCCACCACAGAGCTGTTAGAAAAGGCCTGAGTGTCCTTTCAGCTAGTAACATTTTGAGACCTAAATATCTTCATTAGAAAGGTCGTGAAAAATGTTCTGGTGTTCTGCTCTTATCCTGTGATTTACCTTCCAAGTCCAGGTTGCCTGAATCCCATACAGCTAAACATGAGACATGAACAGAGGAAATATCTAAGGCCTGGCACCTGGAATGGCCCCTGTAATTGGTCCCCGGTCAGTACTGCCTGTTGTAACCACTTAGAGGCAAAGAGGAGGACAGGAATGTACAGTCAGAGTGCTTTTGCTTGGGAACTGTTGGACAGTGTTGTTTCCCTGTAGACAAAATTCCATTTTCTGTGCAGGTCTAATCACAGACCTGCTTGATAACCCAGGTCACTGCTACAGGAGCTTGTGTTTGTCCTGCTGCTCCTTATACTGCAGAGGAATATAGAGTTACAAAGGCCAGTACCTCGATATAGGATTTGTGTCGCAAAACAGCTTTCAGTTGAGAAGGAAAGTTGTCAGATTCTTGGAGAAAAAGCCCTTAGCTCAGGAGTTTCCAAACTTTTCTTCTTGATGCTCCATTTTCAGGGGCAGTGATCTTTCCTACAAGATTTCAGACTTTTTTTGTTGGAGTCAAGACCCCTATTTTGGGATCTGCTGCCTTAGCTTCTTACATTGGTGGGGTCATCCCCAGTGGTGCCAAAAAGTAAATCCCTTATGGGCTGTGTCATAAGCCGATCTACTTAATCATGTGGAAAGAAAAGTTTTAAGCCATCCCTACTGCACAGTTTTAAAGATACAGTGTGGGGTGCTCACTGTCACCATCCAAAGCACTGACGTGGCAGCAGATGGACCAGCAGTCCATCTTACAGCTTGTAGTTCGTATGTCTGTGAGTAATGCCTATGAGGAAGGGACTGTACATAGATTAGTGTTTTGTGTGAGAGAAACTTGCTGTGATGAGATAGCTAAAAGTAACCAGGTGAGAGGATCTCGTCCATCCCACTGCCAAAACACCAGATCAGCTATAGTTGGCTGTTTCCTGCCATGTTGATCTAGTTGATTCCAAAACACCTACCACTGGTCGGTTCTCTGCAACCTGAGGCAGTCTTTCCAAGTGCTTAAATACTTTTACCATTAGAGCTCAGTGATGACTTCTGATCTTAATCTCCCTTTCTGCAATTTAACCCCCCCTTTCATTGTTGTATTTGGCATAGGTATGCAGAAGAAATTGCTCTAATTTTTTTTTCCCCCAAAACCTTTCAAGTTTTTGAAAACTGTTCTAATGTCTCATCTTTGTTTGTCTTCTTTAAAGTAAACAGACACAGTGCATTCAAACTCGCTTAGAAATGGTGCTTTCTCAGCTTCTGGCTATTATCATTGCCTTCCTCAGGTTTCTCTCCAGGGCGGCCAGGCTTTCCTTGGGGTTATTATCCTAGGTGGATACAATACCCTGGCTGATTCTCACCAGTCTTAGCTAAAGCAGATTAGTTTCTGTGTTTTGTAGATTCCATCCTTGCACATTTACATGGTATTTTCTTTTTCCTTTCTAGCAAGGCAGTGGTCATTCCTATTGAGCTTGTGGTCTACTGTAGCCTTGTCTATTGTCTAGTGTCTACTCACTACCTGGTTGTTCATCCTCTGTCACTGGAGGCTATTATTCCTACCAAAGCACAACACTTTGCACACACCCATATAGTATTTTATTCCAATTTTTATCAGTTCCTTTGTAAATGAGATAATTTTTAATTCCATACCTATCTTCCACATGCTCTCCTGCTCAGCTTGCTGTCATCTGCAGATTTAATAAACAGACTTTATTCTGGTCATTAATTAAAATATTGAATATCACCAGACTGTGAACAGATCCCTGCAGAAACCCCACTGGTGTATCCTTGCATTTTGACAGTGAGCCATTAGTAACTACTTTCTGAGTACTGTTTTCCAGCAAACTGGATCCATTGCGTAATGCGTTCATCTAGACCATATTTTCTGAGCTTGCCTGTAGGAATGTTAGGAGAAAGGGTGTCAGAAAGCCTACTAAGGTCAGGATGCATGACTGAACTGTTTCTCTGCTGTTCACAAGACACGTTACCCTTCCAGTGAAGAAAATTAGATGGGTTTGACATGATTTTCCTTGACAAGTGCATGTTGCCTGTTACTCATCTCCTTGTTATCTTGCAGGTGATTTCAAGTAGTCTGGTTATTTGTCCCTGTCTGTGCCTGGGAACTGAAGCTAAGTTCTCTGCTTTATAATCCCCTGGTCCTCCCATTTATTAAGATACATGCCACATTTGGCCATGTTTTATTCTTTTGTGGACCCAAACTTGCCCCCCTGCTTTTCCATCTGTTTGCAGATGAATATTGAGGCAAAAATGTCAAATCCAGGCATGCTTGATTGAACAACTTTGCACCCAAGTAAGTGATTGGCTGTACCATCAGCCCCCACCACCACTGTGGGTTTTCCTCACTTCGGGAGAAGCAATGTCACAGATCTGTATCCAAAAGGAGTGGTCTCAAGAATTGACCTGCAGTGTAAATAAGATAAATTATGTGTTTTTTGGTGTATCAGAGCCATGGATGTACATAGAGAAGCCCTGTACCAGCCAAATCAGAAGTGCTGTAAACCAGTTAATCTGTGTTTACCCTTCAGCTCTGCCTAGCACTGTCCCACAGTAGGACAAGGAAGAGAATTTGAATAGTGTTTCATTGCTGCTGTTTAGAGATAAAGTAGAACAGATGAATACCTCTTGGTGTGTGTGTGTGTGAAGAACTAACTGTGTCTGTAACTGGCACAAGCCTTTTTGTTTAGCTATTTTTAAGCAAATAGGCTTTGACTGAGCCTTGGGCCCTGTTTTGGAAGATTTTAAAAAATGCAGGGAGGTACCTTTCACATACTCATGGGCACTCTTGATTTTTCTTAAAAATGGCAGAGACAAGACAATTGAGAGTATATTATAGAAATGGAAAAGCAGAAAGACTGATAGAAGAGTTTGGAAGCAGGGACAGACATGAGAGAGGTATCGGGGGTTGAAAGGCATGGAGTGAGCACAGGCAAAGATGCAGGTGAATGGAGTGAGAAAGAGAAGAAAGAAAAGCCAGGAGAAGAAACTGAAGAAGTAGAAAGAGAACGAAGATAATTGTTCGTTGGTGGATTTCAAGGTTTTCAAGGACTTAGTCTAAGTAGAAGAAAGCATAGTGTCTTTCTGTGAAGGGGAGGATTGAGTAAATTGAGGAGATAGCAGAGTACTTATGGTCTGTGGCTCCTGTGCAAGCAGAGTGCTACTCAGCATATTAGCTCATAATGAGGAGCAAGAGGCAGCTTGCCTGGTAAAGGTGACAGTGTGTAGGACATGAGTGTAACCAGCACATGTTCCTTTGACAGAGCAGGATGAGTCAGATAACCCTTTAGGAGAGATACTGCTTTTCTATTCTGGCGTTGCATGTGCTGTCATCTTTGTATGACTAGCGCTTCTAAGAGCTAGTCAGCACCTCTGTGCACCAAAACAGTGTTTGTGCCACCCTGAGGTTTATTTATAATAAGGACAACAAGCAGAAGCTTAAAGACTCAGAACTGTGCAAGGCTGGGACCATTGCACCAAGCTGGAAGGCAGTGTGCCGTTGCCACTGAAACGGGGAGGGGAAAGGCCTTTTCTGGCATTAAGGTGCAGTTGAGTTTATGAAAGGATACAATCAATAGGAACAAAGCTAGCTGACAGATAAAGAGCCTGAGAATAGTTATTGTTGCAGTATGAAACAGCATTGCATTGATTCACGAGAGTTTGGGATTAATCTGCCTTCAGGTACACCTGGCTTTTAAGAGTGCTCTAGTTAACACTTTTTACAACCTGAAATTGAGTCAAGTGAACTAGGTTTTTCTTCAAATTGAGAGACGTTCAGCTCTGGAATTTGGTTCAGCCAGCTAGGGAAAAACAGCCAGCCATCTGCAAACTTCCAATTTTCATTCAACCTCTCCCCCCAATACCCGTGAAATTGTTAATTTGTGTCTTTCAGCAGGAGCTCTTCTCTTGCCCTTCTGAGCAATCAGTTCTGGTGGAATGGTAGAATGACGGGGAGGCACCGCAGTCCGAAAGGTGGAGAGAAATCAGAATCAAACTGTACAAAGACACTGCAAACATTTGCAAAGGAAGTGTAATGGGTATTTATTCTGATTAGACCACCCCAGCCAACCTACAACTGGGGAGGATGGTTTAGGGAAGGAAGAGAAGCAGTTACAGAGACAGGTGGGATCTTAGGGGAAGAAGGGAAGTCTAATGAGGTGAAATAGAATGGAGGTATTCACTAAAAAATAGAAGAGCAAGATGTTATTTCTGAGGCATTTGTCCCAGGGGCTTTTAATCATATCTCTATACGAGTAAGTGGAGAAGAGAGCTAGGAGTAATGGAGGTCAAAACTTTTCTTGGGGAAGAAAAAAGAGTGTTTTCACCAGAGAAAGTGTATGGGCAGGAACAGATTTTACCTTAAGGGTCATTCGTCATCAGCAGGGGCAGATGCAGCACTGTGGACTCCCACACTCCTGCCAGTTCTGCTGATGGAGACAGCCTAGTGCAAAAGGCTGCTTGAAAGGGAGAGGTAGAGTAGGGGAACTGTGCTAGCTAGGCCTTTTTGTCTGCTCTTGCATTTCATCCTCATCTACGCAGGACCTTGCCAGGTTGGTCCTGGTGCTGCCATCAATAAAAATCCAGTGGGCACCTCACAGCTTAAAGAACCATTTTCTTCAGACTTTGCTGGCTTTATGCAAACACCATGGAGATGGGAAGCCACTTTTCCAGCCTTGCAGGGGTGATGCCCTTATCCTGATTCCTAGAAAACACCACTTGTGGTCCTCTGAGAAGGGATGAGGCTGGTCCTCCAGTTGATTGACAGGCAACAATGGAGTCTGTGAGCCTGTCCGTAAGCCTGAACCAAGGGATTACTGTGCAGCTGCTCTTGCCTTGCCCAGAGAAAGGTTAAGTTGCCTGGTGTGGGCTGTCATGGGCTGATGGTTTGACGTTGCCTGCTTATAGATCCCAGGGCTTGGCCAGACCCCACCACTTTAACTTTCGCTCATAGTAAATCACAAAATGAAATGGAGTTTTCTTCCAAGTGACAGGTAAATCTTGGCCACTCTCTGGCTGCTGTACCGGTATTGCTTAATTCTGTAATCCCTTTGCCCTCCGTTCCTTGGTGCAGCGAGCACATGCTGGGAAGCATTGGAGTGACAAGTGATTTCTCTGTGCCTGACACCTCGGTTGGGAGACTTGATTAAGGGAAAATACTTTTGCATTCATTTTTTTCAGGTGCAGAGAATGGAATGCACCCGAAAAATCAGCTGGGGCTGGGAAACATTACAGAGATTCCCTGCTCTGCTGCCTGCCCTGCTTCTCAGGCCAGTGCCCTTGCTGTGTCACATATGCAGCTAGTTTTATGGGGAGATGAAGATTTGCCTTGCTATTTCCAATTTTACTCTGGCAAACGTTGAGAGGTTTTCTTCCAGGTCTAAAGAGAGTCTCTGCACTCTTCCTTCCAAAGCAGCCTCCTGCCAGAATTAGAGACTTGGGTAATCCCATCCACTCACAAGGTGAGGAGGTGGCTCCTTGAATTCACTGCTGCCAGCTGCCAGCCTGGGGAGCTGGAGCAGCTGGGAGCTTCCCCATCAAGGAGGCCATAGATCATTCCCTTTGACATCTTTCACCCTGCTTTGAGTGACATTACTGCAGCTCTGGGAACTGTTATTAGTATTCAGTGGTACACTTTTAAGCAAAACCTGAGAAAGGAATTAATCTGTCAATAGGAATGAATATACTGGACAGTGATTTATGCAGATCCTGTACTTAGAGTGACTGTGTTCCTTTCCACTGCATCTCTCAGGCTTGTTCTGCGAGCCAATACACAAACTTGCATTTAAAGTAACATTACAGCTGGCTGATCATTCGTTCAACACCTGGGTTCATGCAAGCACTGCTATACTCATGAGTCAAAGCTGAGGAGAAATGCATGTGTCTGTCACTTTTTACAAAGCTCAAACAGTAAGAGACACAGCCAGGGCACAGAGCTCTGTTCAGTTATCCAGGACACACGTACTGGGCTCTGGCATCCTGCACATGTAGGAGCCTTGGCATGTGCTTATAACTTTACAGTCACTGCGCCTTGTCACTGGATACATACATGGAAACATTATGTACAGCTGTGTAAAAACAGAGGTGCATCTGTGGGAGGAGGAGACTGTCCTCTTCCTATGTGACAAGTGCAGCTATAGAATCCTGGCATCCACTGCATGTATAGCTAGAAATATTAACAGAGAACAATTCATTTGGGTGCACAGGGTCCTGGGAGTGCATATTATGGCAACAGCCTGGTCTGGTTGGAAAAGGACGTTAGTGGGTCACGAGATTTATGCTGCATTTCTCACTGTCCCTCTTATTTATTGTGACGCTTTGTAGAGACCACTTCAAAGAACTGTCTTTTTATCATGGTTTCTACACAGAAGGCAATTGTAGCACTACCAGTTCTGGAAATTTTTGTCATGTGTCTCAGTGATAATTTGTGCTTTACCAGATGCCTCTGCCTCTGAAAGTAAATTGTTCTCAGCCTTTTGTGGTTTTGGTGACAGAACAAGGCTTGAAAATATGGCTTGCAATGACCCTTGAGGCTCATTAATGACAAAAACAAGGGGAGGAATGAACTTTTCTTATTGTTTGGAAATCCCTTCTATTTTCTAGAACCCTGATTAATGATATTGGTGTGATTCATGGTTGTGAATGTACATGGGAGTACTGACAGGATTCTTCAGCTTTGTGTAGGCAGGACACTGTGTGTTGCTCCAGTCAAAGGTGTTGCAGCTTTGCAGGCTGCGGCATCATACCAGGAGGCCAAGGCAGGGGTACTCACACAGTAGTGTCAACAGTGAAGGCACACAGATCAAAACCTATGAATGTGTATGTATTCACATAGGGAAAAGCGCTTAGAAATTGAGAGGTTCAGGTACAAAATATGACCAAGTAAATCACCCGTGAATTTAATAGGAATCACAGAGAAGATGAGAAAAGTACATTGAGATATAGTTGTGCTGTTGCATATGCTTTCAGGTGTGGCCAGGGTTGGGAATAGAGGTGAAGCCCTCTAATTAAAAGAGCAACATCTCTCCATCTCAGTGTAGGTGAGTGTGAATTGCTCCCCCCAGGTCAGAGCACCTCCTGTGACATGTGGAAGCAGCATGGCTGCAGTGGCAGCAGTGCTGCCAAGGTTTCTGATTGAATTCCACAGTAGCTAGGGGGGGTTGGCAGGAAAGAAACAACACAAAAAAAAACCAAACAAGACTGAGCTTCTGAAGTCACAATTCATTTCAGTTTTCATTATAAAGCAAGAATGCAATGGAAAGAGGTCCATAACTGACACTATTTAAAATCTTGGGATAGGAATTGCTTGCATGCTTGGTGTTGACAGTGCTGACTGTCCATGACTGCTGGTCCACAAACACTATTGCTACATGCATATGGCCATCCTTCCAGCTCCTTTCTTCCTGCCTTGCTTTCACTTTCTGATACACAATACAAGCCCCTGCATTTGCTACCTGGCACCTTTTCACACCCACCTTGCAGATGGGAAGAGAGAGAATGGCTATTACCCAGAGTTTCTCATCTCCCAGATTGCCTGTATTATGCAGCAATCTTCTCTTGAAATTATTGAGATTATTAATGTTGTATATTTTATACATACACACATATATGTTTTTATATATATATTCTTCAGTCTCCCTCTGCAGCTGAGAGACGCACCCGGGATTTATCTCTGTAATGAGAAAAGGGAGATAGGGAGAAGTAAGGGCATTTTTGTCTGACTTGGATTGTAAGTCATTTTGATATTCATTGTAAAAGATGCTTTTCAAATATTTAAATGTATGTGTGCTCACATATCAGTTCTTCAGGATGGATTGTATGCGACATAATCACTGTTTTATATCTCTTGTGCTCTGTGATGTTCTTCCATATCCGTTCATTTCATTAACTTCATCTGGAAGAGATGGGAAGATGAGGAGCTGGAACAGGGTTTAACTTCCATAGCCTTTGCTCTGTTATCATCTCTTTTCAGAATGGACAAAGGCTGGAGAAGAAATATGTTCACCCTTGTTTCTGGGGGATGGAGTGGGCTGAGACTGGCTGAGACCTCCTGAAGAAAATACTCTTACATTTCATGGGAAAGGCCAAACTGGGATTTTGCTTGATAATTATCTCAATGTGCTTAGTAATTAGCTCAAACAAAGGGCATTTTGGCTGAGGCAGGAGAAGTGTACAAATTTAGAGGTATCAATGACACCTGTTCAGGTTTACCCTAGTGTGAAAATCCCTTCTTGAGACTTGGGGGGGTGGCAGAGAGAGAGAGAGGTGGGTACATTTGCTCCGTCTTTGCATGGCTGGGGATTGGCCTGGCCATGCTGCACGCAAACTCTTCCTCCCCCTTCGTCCTTGGAAGTTCTGCTCCCTGTCAGGTGTGCCATCCTGCCATCTGCTCCCAGCCCCGAGCAGCTGGTACGATAGCCGCAAATGCTGGCAGGAGTGGCCTTCCAGCCGCGTGAATGACAGTACGCGCCGCTGCTTCCTTGGCACGGGGAGCAATGCTTGTAGCTGGGAATTAGAGGCTTGTAAACCTGCCAGCTCAAAGGCTGGGGGAATGGCTCTCGGTGGCACTCCCAAGGCGTGGGAATCTGCCTGAGCTCCCGCCAACGCCCTCACACCTGCACGAGTCCCGGCCGGCCGCGGGCAGGATGCCTGTGCCCATGGCGAGGTGCCATGGCTGAGGTCCAGAGGCAGTGGGGATGTTCCCTCCTCGTCATCTCTCCCTCATTTGAGTAGAGGGGGTGAAGCAGTCCCAGCTGCAACTGGCTGGGCAGCCCTGCTCCTCCCAAGGCCACTGTGTCCAGCAGCCATTAAAGCTCTGACTGAGACATGGTCACAAGTGTTGGGGTTTAACCCCAGTCAGCATCTGAGAACAGCACAGCTGCTTGCTTGCTCTCCTCCATCAGGATGGGGAAAGCAAGAGTTTTGGAAGGATAAAAGTGAGGAAACTTGTTGTTGGCTGAGATAAAAGCAGTTTCACTGTTTAAATAAAATAAGTAAATTGTAATGGAAAGGAAAATAAACAAACAAAAAAGAGGGAAATAAAACCCAAGATAGTAAATTGATGCAAATGAAAGCAATTGCTCACCACCAAACAATCGCTGCCCAGCCAGTCCTAAGCAACAGCCCCTGGCCAACTTTCCCTCTAATTTATATGCTGAGCATGACACTCTATGGTCTGGGATATCCCTTTGGTCAGTTGAGATCAACTGTCCTGGCTGTGTCCCCTCCCAGCTTCTTGTGCACCCCTGGCTTTCTCACTAGTGAAGTGTGAGAAGCAGAACAGGCCTTGGCCCTGTGTAAGCACTGCTCAGCAATAACAAAAACGTTGCTGCATTATGAACACTGTTTCCAGCACAAATCCAAATCACAGCCCAGTACAAGCTACTACTGCGAAGAAAATTAATGCTGCCCCACCTAAAACCAGCACAACAAGGAAGAAGGGAGCTGAAGGCCAAGTCAGAGAAAGAGAGGAAATTGTTTCCAAATACTGGTCCTCCCTGGCTTGTGGAAGAGGAAGAGAAAAAGAACAAGGGGAGGATGAAAGGAAGCAGGGTAGGCTGGAAGGAGAGGTTTGGTGGAAGGGTCCCAGCTGCCTTGTGCATCTGCTTTGAAGACAACACATGCATGCTGCCCTGTTACCTGCAAGTCTTGGTAAAGCAGGTCACGATCTGTCACTGTCTCCCTGGGAGTCTCCAAACTTTATTAAGTGGCTCAATAAAACAATACTGCAGCTTAGCATGGAGTGGAGGGAAAGGGAAGATGCAGACCTCTTGATCCAACCAAAATGAGATGTCTTCTATCACAGAAAAGGGAGCTGTTTTCTCCAGGAATCCTACATGGTGCATCAGGAAACACCATCAATTACTCTGATTTTTGAAAGAGGAGCTTACACAAAGGCCACTATGTGAGTGTAGATCATTGTCAGGACTCTAGTAATGGCTTAGATACCTGTCCGCTCTTCAAAGTACTCCATAGGGCAGTCATTTAAAGCCATGAACTTTTCTCATGTCCTATAGTAATATTCTGAATCCAAAATAAGACTGATGAATTGTTTCCAGAGCTTGAGTTCTGGCTGGCATGATGAAAATAGGCTGTAAGTTTCAAATTTTGATGTTTGTTGTGTTCTCTCCTTGTCTGGGAACAATGAATGTGAAAGTTGAATCCACACCAAATAATGGGCCATAGAATTTCAGAAGGATTTGCATCTAGAGTTCAGACTCATCCTGATGATTTCTGGGAGCTCTTCTCTTAGCTGGAGAGGTTAGCTGCAGACCAATCTATGAGCTGTGTGTGGTAATCCGTATTTAAATGACATGCATTCTGCAAATAAGCAGGCTTGGATTACTGACTTTGATTTTATGCCATGACCAAAACAACTAGGGAGTTGCATTCTTTGTCCTGGTGTTTGACGCTATTGTTGTTTTTCTGGGTTCCTCTTGGGGAAAATCACTGATGGGTATGAAAGAGGAGTAAAACTCCTACTCTTTGTAAGTAGTTATTGTAGCAAAGAGAGATGTCAGTGCTCAGAAAATGTAGGAGGCCTGAGCTTTAAACTCCTGTTGCAGAAGAGGAATTGGATCTTGAGAGCTGCACATCCTAGGTGAAGAGAAGTCCAGCTACTCACTTAACTTTTAGTTCCTTTATGTCCAAAAATTTCATTGTGGGAATGCTCCTGTTGAAAATTCTGTGAAAGCTGATAACAGTGAAAGAATTTTGACTTTTTTTGTATGAGCTGGCATGTTCCCATGCAGTGTTTCATCCAGACATTCCCAGGCACTTTGGAGACTTAAGTCTGTGCTCTTCCTGCTTTTGAGATCTGTTCAAAAGCCCCTTTGAAGGTCAAAGCTGGAACCCTGGCCCTCACTAATCCCTCCCAGTTGGTCCTCCTTTCTTCAAGAGCACCTTGCAAATGTAGCTGAAAAGGTATGAAATAAGTTCTTTGCCCTCTTCTCTGCCCTCTGAAGAGGGGACTTCACCTTCCAGAGTTGGGAGCTGCTCATCAGCACAGAAGATCTGAAAGGATTGACAAATAGATTAATACCTGGCAGCTATGGCTGAAACTGGCTACCTCTGAACAAGCAATCATTTATCACTAAATTACTTTCTCTAAGCCAGGTAATTTCTGATCAACATGCACAAAAATAAAGACACAGCAGTGATGTGGTGTTAACCAGAGGCCATTCATACTCCCTGGGCTGGTGCAGCAATGAATGCAGAGAGAATTGTCACTTGAACAGTTTATGAAGCTTAATGAAAAGTGACATTGCAGGATGCTGGGGATGGAGGGGACCACAAGGCTAGGTCTAGTTTGTCCGAGAATGAGTGCCACATGCAGAGAGGGAGCAATACTGACAGAGCCAGTGCTGGGACAGGGTGGGAGAGAGCTGGCTACAGAGAGAGGACTGAAGTATATGAACTGTGTGTTAGCCACACTTTTTATTGGAAACAGATGTAGCCCCGTACTGTGAGTTTTTAGTGTAAAAAGGGTGATGAGAGATGAGGTGTGCCTGAAGCAGAATTACAGAGCATGACACATTTGGAAGCATCAGTTGTTTAAAGCTTAGAATAGGGATTCAAATCAAAAAGTTTTGGTGTGGAAAGACTTGTTGTTTCTGTCTCTGTTGCAAACTAGACTAAGAGCTGAGTCCAAGCCTTGTCAAAATCTGGAGCATTCAGTTCCGACATGGTAACTCCTGAAAACAATGTCTTTTACATTTAATGAATTTTAAATGTGCTGGATGTCTTCAGGCGTCTTTATAATTCAGAGGAGTTAGAAGAGGCTACTCACCTCAAGGAACAGGGCCTGGTGGAAAGGAGGAGAAAGGGCATTTCTGTTTGCTAAGGGAAGCCATGGCCATGTTCTTATAGAGTAACTTAGCTAAAGCCATGCCTAGCACCTTCAATGAGGCAAGTTTGTAATATATCCCTCTGGCCAGGCAAGGTTAACTTTATTGTGCCTCGTAGGGATTCTGTAATTGATGTGCGTGCATACTTTTAGTCTGTGCATGAGTGTCAATGCAAAGTTAAGACGCTCCTCATTAACCTGCTGAACTTTCCCTCTCAGCACCTCAGGGATTGCTGGCCAAGGCAGCATGGGTAACTTGACCGATACCTTTTCCCTGGTACTTCATGCCTTTTCTAGTATTCCCCAACTAATAACAGGGAAGAGAAGAGCTGCAAAGTTCTGTAAGATTTGTTTCTTGACAAATGTCTCAGTTTCACAGGCAGTTGAACTGAACTACAGCTTGTGCTCCATTCAAATATGTCAATAAACATTATTGCAAAGATGTACAAACAATAATGGGAATGTATAAAACTCACCTTTATTTCTTCTTGCCATGAATTTACATGAGGCTCTAAATAGCTTTTACTCCTCCAGAGGACAGCCTTGGGATTTTGCCTTTACTAAAATGCTGATTTCCCCAGTTTAAACCTCTGCTCCTTTCTCTGCATCCCCACCATGAGTGCTGGGGATGGGAGCACTGCAGCAGAGGTACAAATGCATGTCTGAAGTTTCAGTCAGACTCAGTTAAAAGCTGACAAGGTAAAGTTGCCACTCTCTGGGATAAGCTGCTGTGTATGTTATTGCCCATCCTTTGCTTGATCACACAACGCCAGGGAGTGAATTACATTCGACGGTGCAGTGGAAGGGAACAGCTCAATTCCCCTCTAGCTGTAACTTCATGAGTATGGCAGTTGTATTTCTACAACTAGTGATGGAGGCTGCTCACTGCACTCCTGCAACTCTTTCACTAATGGCAGCTAAGGTATTATGTGAACAAGGCACAGTCAAGCTCTTCATCAGTGGTTCAACACTGATTTTCCTGTAGCGACAGGTGCTCAGCAGTACTCTTTTAGTGTGAAATCTTCTTGGAGGTCACAGGAGTGAAACACATTTCTGTGGCAGAAACAGGTTAAGAAGAAACACAAATGTGTGCAACAGCTTCCCAAACTGAGTTTCTTGGTAAATGGAAAGTGTAGATCGAGAAAAATGGCAATGCACAAGCACAATATGCAAGCCTGACGGTTGTTGCAGAAAAGGGACTGGTGGTTTATGCTACTGCTCCTGAGAGCTAGTGTCTCTGCTCTAGCCTAATAATTCTTTTCCTTCCTCTCTGGGGTTCAGTGAGTGCCCCTTGCCTTGTACCTTGTATAACAACTGCATCAGGGACTGCAGTTTTGCTCTGACTTCACATGGGATCAGGCACAACAGATTCTTGGTCCCCCTGTGTGTTCTCCATTTCCTGTATCATACCGCCCAGTGTCCCAGCAGAGCTGTACCAGTGCTCAACACAAACAGTGTGCTCTCACTACTTTATCCCACTGTTCTCTGTTTTCTGCCTGGGGAGATTCTTCTGTTGGAGTGCCAGCTCCCATGGGTGAGAAGACAGATGAGTGTTAGAGGTCTGGGAAGTAGAGGTTGCATGAAGCAGCTCCCTTTTCCCCTCCGTTGCGTGGCTCACCCAGGAGCATGGTTCTTCTCAGCTTCCTGGGCTTCTGCCCAGCTCCCCCATCTTTGTGCCAGCAGGCGGGCTGTTCGTTTAGTGCCAGCTGCTGTTCATGGAGCTCTTGCCATGCTCTATTGCTCGTGGCACTGATGCTCTCGTGGCACAACCAGTGGCTGGGCTTTACCCGTGCTTCCTGGTGGCTTGCTCTCCTGCAGTGCTGGCTCTGCCTGCAGGCAGGCAAGTCCCTGACAGTATTTTAATATCATTAGCTCTCCAATAGTTGCTGCCCTCCTGCTTTCCCTCGTGCTGTGCTGCCCACCCAGACATGTTTGATGCCCAGACGTTCCCGGGCTGGCCAGACTCTCTGCGAAGCCTCTGCCATTCTGTGACCTAGGGCAACACAAGGCTTTAGGCCAACCAGTCTTCTCTAACAGGCTCTGAAATTTGGATCCTTGACCCCCTTCTTCCATGCCAAGAAGCTTTTCCCATTGTAGCTTGGAGCAGCAAGAGTGAGCTTTGAGGCTGACCATGTAGCCACCAGGTGTCCTCAGTAACAGTGTCCAGCAAACTTGATGCTCTCTTTTTTCCGTCTTTCCCCATGACCGCAGCAGTGTTCCTGCCTTGCCCCTTTCTCCTATCTCTTTGCTGACCTAAGGTATCACGTTTTTTGGTGGGAAGGAATGGGCTGCCTCTGAGACATCATCATGAAGCAGTATCCATCCAGGCTGTAAAGCAAAAGAAGAGCTGAGGGAAAGCTGCAAAACTCCCATGAGGTGATATGTTTTGTGTTTGGATCCCAAGGCACAGTTGCTCAGACCTAGGTATTGAGATGGCAGTCATCATTTTTGTTTGATTGTTTTGGGGTGGAATGTATGGTGGGCTGACCTACCCATCATGGTTGCATTTTCTCTGGCTAGCCAGACTGTTCCTAAGTATTTATTTAATCCCTGCCAAAAATACTTTTGTCTCTCTGTGTCTCTAGCAGCTCCTCCTTGTTATAGCCTGAGGAAAGAGCTCTCCACTTGGCTGCCCTTGCCTCTGCCTGCCGTATGGGAAGGCGGTGCAGGATGTTGTTGGGGCTCATTCTCTCTTTTTTTTTTTCTTCAGGGCTTTTCTGTACATCTGTCAGAGTGTTTCAATTTTCTTTGCAGACAGTAAAGTCCCAGGTAGCAGCACCACAATTTTCCTAGTTAGTTAGTTAGTTAGTTAGTTAGTTGAAGAATTCTCTTTGTGTTGGAGGCAAGTCCATGCCCTATAGATCTCCTAGGACTTTTCTGAGGCATCTCTGGGAGCATTTGGGCTTTCTCTGGAGACAGGTGAGTTCCCCCCTACTTTTGTGGAGGGGCTACCTGAAGAGCTTTGTGGTTGTTGGAGAAAGGCCTATGCCTGTAGCTGCTCCCAGGCAGCTCCAGAATGTTTTGGCCTTCCTTAAAGATGGTGGAATTTCACAGATAGTAGCCAGAGACTCCTCCAAAGAACATGTTCAAGGAGTTTTGGCAATGTTGGAGATGTTTTTAGGTAGGGGAGAAATATAAGCAGCTAGCAGTTCTCAGTGACAAGAGACAGCTTAGCCTCCCTGGCCTGTTTGCTTTCTGTCTTCTCTCTGGTTTGCTTTTGCTCCAGGTTTTGGAGAAGAGAATGGAACTTGCCTGAACTGGGCTCTTGATGGTGGGAGGGTGCTGGCTCTCACAGGTGTGGGAGGAGCAGTGCTGAGGTGCACAGGGCCAGAAGAAGCAACAGTGGGGGGCTTGGAGGGATTGATGGGGATTCTGCAGGCTTAGGAGGATGGGTCCACTCACCAAGGAGTGCCTTAGGCAGTCCCTGCAGCAGGGTCCAAAACACCTCAGCCCTGCAGTTTGAGGACAGCGGCAAGGCTCTGAGCCATAAATTCTTATAAGTTATACTAGCAATAGGTAAGGGAGATCAAAGTGTTTAAAAACAAGTAACTAATCACAAAAATGGGGATTTTAAAGTTTATTTTCAAACCTAACCTCAGTATTGCTGTTACTTGCACAAGCCCAGTAAACTGACTGTATTCCAACCATTCCCATCATCCCGAGTTTCAGGCCATCTAGATGCAACTTAGAGTAGCTGTGAAGTTGCTTCACTGACCCACTGAATGGGTGTAGGAAGTGTGAAAGTGTTGTGATCTCCAATTTCATGAGGAGGGACCTTGTCATCTGACAATCACATCTTGAGATTTTACCTATGCACAACAAAATCCTTCAGAGGGGAGTATGATGGCTAAGAGAGGGATGGCAGTGGTTGAAAAAGATTGCATCAAGTGGATAGAGTGTCTAAAAATTTGCGGAAATTGCTGCAAAATAACTGACTTGACCCTTGCCCTTTCCGGTGCAGGGAAAGAGATCACAATCAGAAAGTAGGATAAGGCACAAAGCCCCTGTTTTCATGTCTTCAAAAATTTTGGGTTCTCAAAGTATTGTTGGAAAAAAAAGCTAGTTTCTGTGACAGCTGAGAGTGGGTTGGCACTTCTTTGCTCACTGAAATCACACCATCTATATAAAAAAAGGTAAGAAATTTCTTCTTCCCCAAACAGATTTGCTTTTGTTCCCATCAGAACTGTAGTTTGAAGTCTGGAAGATACTGAGAGAAGAGCTATAAGTGTGAGACCTTTTCATGTTCATGGCATTGTAGATATCTAGACTTGGGTATCTGTCCCTTCCTCTGCTCTTTTAGCCTACGTGTTATATGGGGTGGTAGAAATAGGAAGTAAACAAATGCTTTTTCTTTAAAAGTGGATGTTAATCAAATAAGCAACTGCTGGGTTAAGATATCTCACATTGTCAAAAACTAGACAATCCTGCTTTGTTGCAGCTGCTGGCACTGCCCTGGGACTTAGCTTCTAAGTCAATTTGGTATCTATGCAGTGAGAAATTCATTGTGTTATTAAAATATGGTGTACCCCTAAAAAGGTATCTATTCAATAAAATCCAGCACATGTCTAACAAGTTGGGAAGGAGTGGAGGCACAGGCAGAGAGAGATGTAGAGGCTGGGGAGGGTATTTGAAGAAGGGTGTAAAGACACTTATTATAAAAAAGGTTGTGTCAGAGCAAAAAGAAGAATTCTCAAAAAGAAAACACAAGGAAGATGATAACTTTGAAAGCAGAGAAGTAGAAAAAGGCAGTAATGAGTAAGACCAAAGATGGAGTCTGGAGTAGAGGAAGAGCTTTGTCTGAGTAGGAAGAAGAAGAAAACTATATATGGAAGAAAAAAGCCTGGTATCTGAGCACTGAGCTCATGAAAAAGACAGGATCAGTACCTGCAAAGGATCTCAGAGTCATAGGAGATGAATTAAACATGACCCTAAAGGGGCCAGAATCCCTGAGCAGTGTAGAAAAATGAATCTGCAAAAGAATTCCTGAGCTCTGAGTGAATGTGGTAGCCAGACTCATATGTAGACATCTTGGCTTTGCATTTGTATGTAAAGTGCTCAGCACACCCGTGAAACTGTTGTATGAATAAATTAGGCAGAGAAAAAGATAAAATAGGGAAGGTAGGGAGCAAAGGATACACATACACAAGATAAAGAAGCACATTTCTTTTTTTAAAGGGTAGATTTGTTTCACAGGGAAGACACCAGTGCTTTCCTGATAGTTTGGCTGGGTTTTATTCCTGTCTCTGCCATAGACTGGCTTTGCGATCCCATGTTAAGTCCCTTCACCTCCCTGACATCTTTTTTTTTTTTTTTCATTTGTGCCTTTGGATGATGATAAAAACATGCTCCAAGCACAGGTGAGGAGGTTAAATATTCACTACCCTTCTCCCCCATCAACTTGCTGTTATTATCATCATCATCATCATCATCATCATCTTTTACAGGTGAAACAATGACATGTCCCAGTCTTCCAATCAAAACATGGTCAAAGAAGCAAGTGGCTGCACTCTTGGCCCCCTCCCACTCCCCCCTTGCTATTAAACCTGAGGGTCTCAGAATCCTCTCAACACTGCCTAGAAGGCAGCAGTGTTGAAGGTGAGGAGGGGTGTAGCCCACTAAGGCTGTCTGCAGGTTCTTCTTACTCAGCTGTAGCTGCTGACAGCTATACTGCTATTTATTTATTTGGCTGCTGAGGACAGAAACAGCAGGAGATAATCATAAGAAAATCATAAAAAAGAGGGAAAACCAGCAGATAATATTCTGCAGAGGGATTTAACGGGGTGAAAAATTGTCTCTTGCCGAACTGTCTGTGACACTAAATGCTGTGTATGAGATCTTCACTCTTCCTCCTCAACAGAGGCTTAAGGAAAGCGACAGGCAAGGCTCTGAGGCAGCATCTGGGGGTTTTGAAAATATGACAGGCAGAAGTCTGGGTTTTTCTCATCAGCATCTTTCAGTGGCATGGATGCAATCAGTCATTCCGTCTCTTACTCTCTGAACAGGACCCTCCCCTCTTCCTGCCACAATGAGTTGAGGGGAGGACACTTGGGAAATGCCACTCTACTTCCTATACCCTAGTCTTACAATTGAGTTGAATTTTTTTCCTGTGCTGCAAAAGCATGGTCAAATAGCTGGAAAGGCTATAGGCAGCTTGCTGGTGCTTTAGGAGGCAGGGGTTTCAAAACTAATCCTGAGCTTGTGGTGACAACATGATGTTGGCAAAGTGGGACCTGCTTGAACAGAGGTGGTGGCTGAGGTTTAGTTCAAACGGGGTGGATCCCTCCCACTGAAGCTGACTTTGTTGGATTCCCTCTGCCATGCTGAAAGGTCCCTTTGGCAGGCAGAGGGGTTGAAACTTGGGAAGTGCTCCTGTTCCACTGTTGTGCTAATTGTGGTGTCATAGTATGACGTGAACTTTATGGTTTTCCAAGGTGTGAAGACGGGGTAGGGCAGCTGTCTGGAATTGGCTAAGATAAGAAAGGTTAAACTCATTCTCTAGGGTTGGCTGTACAAACTAAATCAAAAAGAAAACTCAACTTTTTGTTTTACTTTCCAATACAAAAAACTGAATGTCAGAGTTGGAAAATCTGTGTTTGATTCTCATCTCTGCTAGAGGCTTCAAGTTTAGGTTTGAGGAATTGATTGAATCTTGTTTCCCTTTTTCAAATGAGCACAGTCATTCTTTCTTGTCTCCCAGGAAGGGTGGTGAGTAGAAATTCACATGCACAGTTCCCAGGTAGAATGTTGCTAATGAAGGTCTTGTAAATGCTTAGTTAGAATTTCTGGGAAGAAATCACAGATGGAAAAGCACTCTGAGCTCTCATCTAACTGCTCCCTCTCCTTACAGGGCTCTTTCTTACATGCTGTTGCTGCCTGTATACATCCCAAGCAGTCAGATTTCTCTTAATAGCCTTAATTGATCTGCTGGAGTATAGAAGATCACACATCAAGCTGAGCATTGTGCCTCAGTCCTAAACCAATTTACTATTTCTCTTACTTTCAAATTCTTCTTCTTTTTTCCAAGGAAAACCCAATGTAAGTGCAAAGCTTGACTGTAAAGCAGTCAAACGATGAGGGAAAGATGTTCTTCCAGAGTGGAGCAGAGGCAGCATCTTCATAGGACAAACCCAAAAGACATATCAGAAAGCTCGTAGGGGCTGAATCTAGTTTAAATGCCACATGCAAACAACCTTCCTTTCCAAGAAGGTTTAGTTCATTCTATGGGGTGTTACTGTTCCCCAGCACAATATTTTTGCAGTTGAACTAACACAGGTGCAGGTTCTTTTGTCTTTTCATGGAAGGGCTGAGATTTAATTCAAAGAAAGATCTGCTTTTACAACCAGGGATTAAAGCAGTCCATTGAGGTCTGCTCCATTAAAGTAGCACTTTAATCAGTAAAATATGAGTGTGGAGGCTCTTCAACTATATAAATCACAGCCCCTTGGTGTTAAGGAGACTTGCTTTGGACATGGGGATGTAGGGAGATGCAGCAATTCAGCACCTCCTGGTTTCTGTATGTGTATGAATGGGGAGAGGAAGCCACCAATACAATTTTTGAAGGTTTAGTGAATACAAAACTGGCTTAAAGACATGCCACAATTCTTACAGTCCTGCCTGAGGCAACCATCAGGTGCAAGGGCTCCATCCTCCTGTCTTGGACCAGGCAGTTCACTAGATTGCAGGCAAAGAGGCTTATTAAACACAGGGATGAAAACACTTTCTTCAAGAAGATTTGAAGCTTGAGGTCTTGAACTTCCAGCCATTAGATTGTATCCATATGGGTGACAGGAAGAATATTGTAAAGGAGTGTGTTTCCAAACCGAAGCCAGTTTACAGTTCTCCACTAAAGCATGATGTCTTTTGGATGTCCATCCTGCCCAAAAATGTTGAGCTGTTTGTAATCCATATCCTTTTGTAAAGGTGGAAATTGTTCTCTCAGTGATAATTTTTCTATAAAAGATAGGATGTAGCTGAGAGAAAATGTTTCTTCTCATGTTTATGGCAACACAGTTCATTTTGGTATCTATGATCAAACAATTCAGTGACAAAGCTATTCAGCAAAATGACGTCCTTTCACTGAGATATTTTGCATGGACTGTGCAGCATCTCCAAACCCAGTATGTGTCGGCACTCAAACAAGCAATTCTCAGCTTCCTCTCAGACAACTGTGCTGCCTTTAGACAGCTTTGGGGAAGTACAGAAAAAATCCTTTCTGTTCAAAGTCCTGAAGTGTTGACCAGCAGGAGATTCACTGCTGATAGACTCCCTTGGCAGTGAAAGACATCATAAATTACCCCAAATGACCTGCATTTCAGAAACGTTATTTGCAGTATTAAAACAGAAAAGGCAGATCAGGACAATAAGATCCCAGGAAGTCCTCAGGGAAGCTTTTAGAAATACTGCTGGCAAACCTCCTCAGAATTGCCAGTGTGACCTGTTGTTGCTGGGAAGCCTTGTTCTGGCCACTCTTTGTACCCCGAACATGCTCTGGCATCGCTATTTACAGAGACAAACAGAGAAGGATGGGGGGACACAGCGGGCTTGGAAACACTTGCTGTTTACATGGAAACAGTGGTGTTAGGATCAGGAAGTATAGGGCCACCATATGGCTGCTTTCCCAATAGCCTTCTCTGACAATAAGAGCCTCTGTCTTGCCGTTGCCCCCTCATTACAGTATCTTGGGTGTGCTAGCAGGATGCTCTTTGAGCTATGGAACTGCGGTCACAGTGTCAGTATACTGTTGCTGTAGGGGGCATGGTAGGTTTTTGTGACAGGGCCAATGCATCCCTATCTTGTTGAAATCTTTCCAGTTGTGCTGAGGTCCTTCTCTTCAAGGGCACCACTGCTCTATTTGCCTGTGCCATGTGCTGATGTGAAGAAGACGTAGAGATCTTGCTTCTGGAGTTGCCTCACCTTCACCTGTCCTTTAAACACCGTTTTGTTCCTGTTGCCTGTGTTTTTCCCACCACTCCCAGGCCTGCTCCTGGGACTCAGATGGCGGGAGCCCACGAGCTTTTTGGGAGGGCAGTTCTGTGGGGTGCCTGTCTGCAGCAGAACACAAGGTGGGCATTGGAAATGGCTCAGGACTACAGATCAGCCACAGCGAAAGTGAAGTCAACAAGCAATGGCAGTAATTGTAAGGGCTTATTGCTTTCCACTTTATTTCCATGTAGGATGGTAAATACAAGCTGCCGCTGACAGGACTTTCATTTTGATTTTAACCAAATGAAAATGAATACTTTTTAATTGAGAATTTTCTTGACCGGGTTAACAATCTCCTCCTAGTTCACTGCTCTCAGCACCAAAATGTCACCCATTAGTCCCTTCACATCTGTCCCCCCTCTATCCTCAGTGTGACTTATGTTATCAGATGTCTGTTGCAAGGGCCTTGTTTGCAGTCAGTCAACGTCTCAGTGGGCTGAGCATCTGCAGCTCCTGCCATGTTAGGGTTAAAACTGCCATTTCCATCCCCCAGAAGTTATCATCAGTGCAAGTCACTTCAGAAAACTGCATTCATGGTGATTTATCCATGTTTACACAGAGATCCTTGGACAGCACTAGCAAAAAAATACAAATCTCCTGGCTTCCACTGTATGGATTCATTTTTCTGCCTATACCATCTGGCTTTTTGTGTCAAACACATATATATAGTGAGTGTGACAGTGACAAGAGGACAATGATTTCCTCATTAAGGGGCGGAAAGCAGAAAGGAGGCAGAATCCAGCATGCCTGTGAATTTTCAGAGCCATCGAGTCCGTTTGGGATGGAGGAACAGCGTGTTTGAGTTTGTCAGAGCAGGGCTGTCGCAGGGATCAGAGGCTGTCCTTGGTGGCCTGTCACCGGTGAGTGATTATTGCTTTCTCTCACCTGTGTCCCAAACTTCATCTCTCACGGCCAATGCTTTCCCCTCTCTATATTCCCTTCACACGCCAGCACTCAGCCAGCAAGCGGAGAGGCAGAGAGCGAGCACGAGAGCTGGCAGGGAGTCAATATATTTCAGTGTTTTATTACTACAGAGCTGAAGTAGCATTTAGTTGGTTAGGCTCCGCACAGAGTGAGCAGTCTAAGTGACTCAGATATCGGGGCCAACAATTAAAGGCACAACAAAAAATCCATGGATTAATTAGCAGGTCAATGGTGGTTGAGTAGTTATTGCTAAATTACAAGGTTTGCATGTAAGAGATGGGATTGATCACTGGTGTCTGCTGGTTCCTCTGACTGCGTGTTAGAGATGTGGGTCAGTGGGGGTAGGTTCCCATTGATCGCATGAAAGTGAAGGGGGTCAAGAAAAGTGGGGGAGGGGACTGTTCAGGGTTTATCACCCCCCTTGCACAAGGATGCATATTGTGCCTGTTTAACAGAGGTTCAAAATTAATTGATACCATCTGCCAGGCAGCTCTGTTCCTGCTGCAGCTCTGTGAGGCCTTAGGGGTGGGAAAGAGGGGCAGGCCCAGGGAGGAGGATGAATGATATGGTGAGCATCCATAGAGGTGTCCTCTCTCAGAATCAGGGGAAAAGGGTCTGTCTGGAGTGAAAGTGTATCATGACCAATTACAAAGTTTTGAAAAAACACTGAAAGGGCATCGAGATATGCATGACCCTCTACCCTGTAATGAAATACTGGAACATTTTGTAGAAAAAGGTGTATACGTATACACATACCACTATTTCCACAGTGGAACACAAAGGACTTGGAGACAGAGAAATGCAAGCTGCTCTTTCCCAGCAAGGAGCATCTTGGGAAACAATTTCTTCCCTTTTTGGGGTGCAGGAGGGTTTGGGGAAGAGGCATGAAGAATCTCTTCCTCGGTGCAAGGCTGAAGGGAAAATACTATTTGCCCACTATTGCTATAATTAGTAGCTCTGCAGTGATGACAGCTGGATCAGAAAGAAAAAAATTACCCCTGAGGTCTCCCACATAAATGCAAAGCAGGCAGTGATGGGAGGAAGGAAGAGAAGAGTAGAGGGATGAGACCTGATGGATACAGTACTGGGGGACTTCGCGCTCCCTGTGTTGAAAGCTCACCAGATTGCACTAATGTGCATAATAATCAAGCTGTCAGAGCCCTCGCTCCAGCTCTGCTCGGAGGCAGGCAGTGCCGAGAACATTTTATCTCGTTTCCGAATGACTTTTTATGCCCAGTAAAATGCTGTTTTCATATCAATTAATAATTCAGCTAATAACACAATTAAGGAATCCGCCTTTTGCTGGGAGCCATTTGGAGGGGACGGCAGAGGAGGGGCAGACACGGCAGTAGTGAGGCTTCGGGCTGATGCTACATTGCGTTTGTGGGTCGCTGCTCCTGTGTGGAGATACCCAGTAATTAAATGTGTACGTCGGTGAAGCCAAGAGTTACGGGTCCTGTGTCTCTCCACGTGACAAAGGCACTATGTGTCTGCTGGCAAATCACTTAATCACTCTCTGAGCTTAAGTTCTCCTCAGAAAAGTAAGGCTTGTGCTACTTTCACCATGTTCTGCGAAGGGAATGAACATATCGCTAAATGTTACGGTGCTGCTGTCGCACAGACCTGGTCTTACTTATGCAATGATATGTGCCGTGCCAGGGCTTTGCAGAAACAAAATACCAAGGCTTAGTGGGTCAGCTGGGATTTACTGTCTCCTGCATACCAGGCAGAAATCTTGGTGCATTCAGAGCCAGCTATTTTTATCCCGATTATGAGAGTCCAAGAACGAGGCCTACTCATCCTCATATATTGGTTGAGAGTATGATTATGATTAATTTGAAAGTGATACAATTATACAGGTGCAAATCTCACTATGAGTAAAGTAATCTCTTTGCAAATGTGCCATGAATGTGTATTCATCTATTTCTTCCTTTCCCCATAGTGTGTAAGCCTCACTGCCTCTCCTCTAGGGAATTCTGTAATAGCAGCTATATTCCATTACAGTTCAAATAATGCAGCCCATGGTGGTAGATGAAGCTTGTGTGGGACATTTAAGTGCCACTCTGTGCTATCCTGGACTGGTAGAACTAAGCAGGAGAAAATGTGATGCAGTTCCCAAACATGAAAATGCTGATTTGACTTTGCTTCTGAAGGGAAGCTCTTACTTTCTCAGGACCTGACCCTTGGTATAGTCACTTTTCCCCCTTCTCAGGAAATTTTATTTGCCTCTCAGAGGCAGCGAACTCTTGAGAATAAATAAATAATCTTAATTTAGTTATTTATTCCTTGCAGAGATTGAGTCCTGGTTGATTGATTGCTGGTTCTGGCTACAGAACTATAAATCAGTGTTCAAGAAAGTGGTACATCCTTGCCATGCTCTGAATGAACATGAAACTGCTCAAAAAGAAAGACTTAATTCTACTTCAGACCTACATAGCTTCCTCTCATCTTATTTAAGAGCCCTCTGTTATGTCTCCCTCTGGCTTTGCAAAACACATCTTTGTTTTATGTCCTTGTTGTATTCCACACAAAAGTGCTTTGTCTTAATTAAAATCTTGAAAGGCAGGGATGGCACTGACCTGAAGACCATCTGTTCCCTCCTTTCACCTCATGTCAGAGCCTACCTAAACCAAGACTACCAAGACCCTTCTTTGCAACCATAGTTCAGATAGTACATAACAAAACCACAAGGCAGAGTGACTTAATCCATCCTTCCCTTAACAAGGAGATCCTTTCCTGCTGCAGTTTCTTTTGGTAGACTTCAAGACTTGAGCCCTGCTGTTCACAGTCAGAATAATTTGTGCCCTTCCATGTGGTTAATGTTGTTGTGGAGCTTCTTTCTCTCTTCTCTCTCTCTCTCTTTTTTTTTTTTTTTTTTGATAGAACAGGATGTTGATGAAAACACCTGCTCAATTTTGCTTTTCTTAATGAATAATCTGTATAAAATTAAATGGCACCACAGACCAATTACAACAGGGGAGAGAGACAGTGACTGTGTGCTAAGAGAGCTATCATAGATCACTCCCGCTTCTTAATATGTCAGGAATCTCCTAACAAGGTGCAAGGATGTGGGAATCACTCAGGAAATAAAGATAAGCAGCATCTGTATGGTTCAGGGACATCCACTAACCATATTTTCTCTCTCTGTCTTTTTGTCTTCTAGGTAAGTGAAGCTTTGGTTTTCCTATGCAGAAGGTACTGGTTGACTGGGGCATGATGAACTGAGAAGGTGATGTGTTCCTTGGCTCAAAGGCCACAGAGAGGGGTGTCCAATCTCAAGTGTTCATGGCTCTCCTGTTTGTTTGTAAGTCTTTGTTAGAGAAACTTGTTGGAAAAACGGTTGTCTCATGGCTGTGTGATCCAGTGATTTGGATGGTTAACCTACATTGCTTTATACCTTGTCAGTAAGTCATTACCTGTGTTGGGATGCTTACAGCATACACATGCATGTAGTCGTCCCGGCCTGGGCTAATGGAATGGCATCTGCGATCAAAAGCATATGTAATTGTTTTTTTGTCACTGTTCCTCTCCCCCAGGCTGGTTTATAATGAGATCATTGAACATTACCCATGCATTCTCTCTTTAGCAGGGGTGCGAGAAGGTTGTGCTGGTCTTGAAACTTGTGCAATTTCTGACTTATGGTGACTGTAGTGCCCCTGTACAGCTGCAGTGAAAGTTGTGTGGGAACAGCAAGCTCTAGCAAGCATCTTTATATCTGACAGGCTGATTCCCATTTCAGACACCATGTTCTTGTGGTGCATGACCTGAACCTGACAAAGTACTTTTGAAAGTATATTTTTATCACTCTTATTTCCACTTGGCACTGAAATCCTGATAGCAACATTTGAAATCAAGATTTATGTCTGTATGGACTTAGCATACTGCAAGCTGTAGTTCTTTCTTTCACTTTCCGAGTACTTTGCAGTTGCCTCTGTACCTTGTTATGTATTGAGCCCATACAGCACTCCAGAGAATATCTCTGGGTTTGTGCATTTGTCCTCCAGGATCATACAAGCAATGTATGATTCAGGGACGCTCCTCCTCTTTTGAAACCCACAGACATTATGTGGTAGACCACATAATGCTGGTCTGGGAGACCAGCAAATAACACGTTTGGAAATCCAAGTATAAGTGAACCACAGACTTTTGTGTACAGGTGTAAGTTCTAGTCAAATACAAACAGCAAATAGACTTCATATATTAGTTTAATTGTTTCAGCTTTTCACAGAATGAGACAGTATTGAATAACTGATGTTAATATACATCATTTGTACAGGGTGTGTATGTGCCTCTGCTTACAATTGCAGTGTTTTGCTCCTGGTTGTTTAGAGAAATTTTCCAGATTACCTGCACTATTTTAGTGGATTTAGCTAGTGAAATAAGAACTGCTATTGGTTCTGGATATCTCCAAAACAGGAAGCTTATGATAATGTGGCATTTCCTAAGCACGGTCATCATTACTGAGCATTCCTGCGGGGCTATTCCTGCTGTCCCTGCAGAGAAATTCTCTTGGATGACTGTAGTTCTGTTCCAAAACAAGAAAACGAATGAGGAAACATTTCTCTATGAAGGCCAGATGGAATAATAGGGGTTTGAGAAGCTATGTGGGGACTGAGTGAGTTTGAGGTACAGACTTGAGCCACTCAACTGAGGTAAACAGGGTAAGGAACACAATAGAAAAACAAAGAGGATTCATATTTTGTACTGCCCTGATGTTTTCCATCTTGAGTCCACCAGTTTTGCAGCTTTAATATGGCTTTTAATATGGTTTTGTACTGCAAAGATGGTTTTCATGTTTTATTATCTGGGCCAGATATTACCTCAGACACAGATTGTAAGGCTTGTGCCTATTCTATATGTCCCAGAGTCCATGTGGGTGGAGGAAGCCTGTGTTACTGGCCTGTGAGTGTCAAGTTTTTGAACTTGCCTCTGTATCAAGAATTTCTACCTGGACACCTTAGCTGAAGCAGTCTTCTGAAGGGCTCTGTGGTTTTGGCTAGTCACTTTTGGATTGAGTTTGCTGCAAAGATTGTTATTGCGGGTATAAAGTTTACATTTCCCTCCGATGAGCTTCAGGATGTCCATCACATGAACAAATGTGAAAAATGAAAAGCGGATAGTGTAGTATATTAGCTGAGCTCAATAGGGTTTTCAGCGCAGAAGCTGACAGACCAAAACGTAGCATCCCCACCTCCCTGACACTTTAATGTATTCAGATCCCTGTTGCACATTGTAGCCATGACAGATGATTCCAGGGCAGAGACACCCTGTGCAGTGACATCGTCAAAAAGCTGTGTAATTAGTTCAGAAGCTACAGAGCCAGCGAGAATCATCTTCTGTCCATGTTCAGATGAAGAGTTCAGTGAAGAAATGCTTTTGCATTTGTTGCAGCCAAGTCCTATTGCATAACCAATGCCTCAACATCAAAGCTAGGAGTAGAAATTTCTGCTTTCCCTCTGGCCTAAAGGAAAAAAAGGAAACTCATGTCTGTTCCACAGCTGGAAAAGCCACAACAGGATTTGACAGACTCTTGACACATGGGCCCTAGGAACCCAGACCTTCCCTCTGCATCTCTTTCCTCAGTCCAGTGTGCATTTTGTCAGTAACAGGAGAAGCTTAGGCCCCATTTTTTCTGCCCTCCCAGCTGTACCAGCATGCCTGCCTGCAGGTCTGTACTGCTGAGCACATCCAAAACCTCTCTAAAGGAAATCCCCCTCCATGCTCTCTTTTGCTTTGTTACTTTTCAGCCAGATCAGTTCTCTTATCTGATTGATAGCATAGTCACAAAGATCTGCTGTCACAGCTGAGATGTAATACACGTAAGGACAATAATAAGTGAAGGGGGAGAAAGGCTGTGATAGGATTGGGAACATCTTACATCAGAGACAATTTATTTCCTGGTTATTTTTTTCATAACTTTTTTTTTGTTTCCTTCATAGCTCCTGCTGTCCTTTTATATAATAGTATCCTTAGTCCAAAAAGGCTCAAACTTCACAAGGTTTTAAAAATCATAAATAGATGTGGGATTCCTTTTATTTAGTATCTGGTTCTCCAAAATCTTGGTGATTAGGAATTTATCTTAAAGGCTTAAGCGAGTTTCTTAGTCACGTGACCCAAAGAGCTGGCACTTTTAAAAAACTATAAAGCTGTGGTGAAATTATATAAATCAGTAGAGCTGCCATTTGTTCAAACAGCATCCTTTTATGGACACGGGGGAGTAAGGAAGAAGTCTTTGTTCAAACAGGAATACAAAAGAAATTGTCATATCATTTATGGCAGTCTCCTTATCGTTATCATTAGAGTTAATGCCATCATCATTTTCCCCAGTGAAAGCAGGGCCTCTGGGGCCTCTCTGCTTCCTGACAGTGGAGACACCCATGTGCATATTAATATGCAGCTTTGCTTATGCTAATGGCAGCTATTTGTAACATTAATATTTTCTTCCACCATAAAAACCTAACAACAATAATAATAATGCTTTGTCTTGAGGATTTGAGCTCTAATTTGCTTTTCAGGAATGTAAGAGGAAGACAAAAGCCTCTGACCTAATTTTTCGTATCCTTGAGGGGAAGACCAAATTTGCAGATGGCGTAGGTGTTGAAATGCTTGCCCTCCTCACAAGCAATGAAAAGGTCGGCGCAGAAACTGCTCTACCTCATGTGTAAGGCGAGCAGCAACATAATTAACTATGATTGCTCCAAATTCCTGCTGGAAGGCCTTATTTGGGCTGAATCAGCAGATAGGCTGTGCTCCTTGTGTTCAGCCCTCCACCTGGGCTGCACTGCTGAGCAACACACTGGTGCTTGCTGTGGGAGATGGAAAGACAGGGGGAGCAACCACTTGTGTCTGGGTATGTCTCTGTTGAATTTTGAGTGCTCCCTGGATGGCTTCAAAGCCAGTTTCTCTGACCTTGCAGTTAGCAAGCCTAAAAGTATGCCTCTGGGCATACCATCTGTGCCTGGATGTCTTGGTGTGGTGTGGCATTTGGCATGGTTCTAGCAACAAGTGGCTTGCTTTTTGCTCTGAATAAAAGATGAATAGCATAGAGGTCTTGTTCTACACAATAAACCATCATCGTTGGTTTTGTTCTGATACTGTCCCATGCAGAAAGAAAATTTCAGCTCCAAGTCCTTTTCAGTATTAGTTACCATAGTCACTGTAGGCAATAGTTATAGCAGCCACCCAGTGTCATTCTTCTACGTGAGGTGCTGTGGCAGATCAGGAAGGCTGGGGTTTTCTCTAAGGGCCTGCAGTTTTCTAAGTTCCTCAATCTTTTGGATTTGGATTGCTGAGAGCACCTGTTTTACTTCCAAGCTCCAGTGTCTTCTGTGGTCTTTGCCCACACATCCAAGTGATGCAATCACCAGGTATAGAAAGCAGAGGGGAAAACAAACAAACAAAAAGTAACAGAAACTTTGTCAGGTTTGCTCCGAGACTCCGAGATGCCAGCAAACTCTTTGGTGCCATTGGGGGCAGTGGGGAAATGCCTGCCCATTCTGCAGGACAGGTGCCAAATAGCATGTAATTAACATTTGGTTGTTTTATGCAAGTAAATAAATAAGGAAAAAAAGTTTAAAAAATTTGCAGGATGGGGAAGGCAGACCCTTTCAAAATGTCTGTAATTAGTTACTCTGGGAGCATATGATGATATTTAATAGGCCCCTCAGTGGTAATTTTAGTAGCCTTTCCTAATGCCTGACAAATACTGAACATGGCATACTTAATGTTACTTTAATTAAAAACTCTTTAAACAAAATGTCAGTGATCTTCCAGTAGCCTGAGATTTATTTGTGAGTAAGGGGGAAACTGTTTCTTGACAGAAGAAAGACATAGAGATGCCATTTTTCTCTGTGGAACTGTATGACTTGGATGAGGACTTGTCTTTTCTAAGGTCTTGTTTATTTTGAAGTGTTCTTCTTGTACTGAAATGGTTTATTTCTGCATTAAGTGCTTACAGTGGTATTTACTATTTTACTTTTTGACCTGAGGGGAGAGAGGGAGGAAGAGATCACACCATTTGTTGAATCCATATATTACAACATGTGGTGAGAGGAGAAGAAAACTACAAGGAAAAAAGAAAGTCTCAAGATTACTTACCTTTCAAAGCTGGTATTCAGAGATGTCCCTTCTCAGTATCAGTTGTTTGGCTGCCCCAAGACATAAGACTGATTTACAAATTGCCTAGTACCTCAGAAATGACCAGCACTGTCCTCTCCAGTGCACACGCCACAGGAACAGTTTCCAGATACCTGCCCTTGTTAATACCTGCCTCTATGTTCAAGACATTTGAGTCAAACCAAAGATTATAATTTCCTACTTTTCAATAAAACCCTCCCAGGGGTTAATAACATTCTTTTTTTAAAAAAAGAAAGCTGACATTCTCTTGAAGCCTCATGGGAGGTGAACCTTTAAGCAGGTATCAAAAAATGCATGACTTATGTCTAGATCATGTAATGAATTATATTTAAAGCTGAACATAAACTAAAAATTGCCCTCTTTTTAAATGCCCTGGTGTAAATAATGCTAAGTTTAAAAATGTCTGTACCTATTCTATTCTGGTATTTGTAGTCCTCCTGGATGATAGCCTGTACACCATGAAAACCTGTGTGTGAACCTTACAGGAGGTGGAAGATGAGTTAGACTGTCTAAATTCCTAGCACATTCATTTGGAAACTATAACACTGAGCCCACTGGAGCTTTGTTGTTCTTAAGAAGGAAGCAAGTTGATCTCTGTAGTGCAGTCATATCCCCAGAAGTAAACACAGACTATAACTGGAGAAGAATTAATGAAGGTGTTGGACAGTCTTTCAGGAGCAGTTGGTTGAAGGGGTCATTGGCGACAGAGGAAACAAGTGTTTCATAGGATACTTTTGCAAAAGAAGGTGGCTTCAGCTTTCCTTTAAATAGATGGTCTTGCAGTAAGTTCTGCTGTTTAGCATCCTTTTTGTAAATTTACTATTGCTGCATTGACTCTAGCAGAGTTGATCCAGTTTTAAACGTTATAATGTAATAAGTAGAGCCTTGTCCCAAGGTTCTCAATTGGATACTTCCCCTTCAGAGAAAGGTCAGCTATGGTTGTAGTAGAAACATGAGAAAGGTTCAAGGATTGTTTAAAATAGCCTCTGAGATGTATTGATCTTAATGAAAGGAAAACGTGTCCTCTTGCGACAAGGAAGATGGGGCTGAGTCTGCTATATGAGGGCAGCTCCGTGGCCAGATTTAGTTAGCAAAATCTCTTGTTCTTGCTGCACAGCTCTGTATTGCATAGATGGAGATGTTAGGTCCATTTGTGTGTTCTCTATGCCTGCACTGGCAGGATTTCCTAAATACCTGTGAAGAGGCACAAAGTATTTGTCAAGTGCAGTGACATAAAAGAGATGTCGTGGAAAATTATAGCACTGGCAGTTCAGCTCTAAGGAAGGCAGTAAGTCTTTATGGATTCTCTGGTACCTGTGAGTAACACACAGTGGATTTGTTCTCTAGGCTACTGAGTGCCTTCAGGATATAAAGAAAAATGGTACTACAGGGAATAAACACCATTGGCTATTCAGAACTACTTACTCAAAACTCACTGGCAATACAGCATTTTTGTGACTCATGCCAAAAGATGGTGCAGGGAGAAATAGGTGGAAAATGCATGTGGGAAGGGGCAGTACAGTTGCAAGGGCATCAGTAGCAAAGAGAAAGCGCAAGGTTAGGGATGAGGCTATTCCCATGTATGTATTCATCCTTGTGAATGCTCCTTCTATTTTTCAGCCAGCAAACAAGGGATATCCTTGTATTTGCTTCCTCAGATTTATGGGGTCTGAGCTGGATAAAGCACCTGCCCTTATTTGCAGTCTAGGCTCTTGCATAATAACGATGCGATCATCATAGTCATAATGACAAAGTCTTTCATAGAGCTCAAAACACATCCTTTCTCAAGGAGCCCAAGAGAAGTTTCATCTCAGGTAACTTCTCTCTGTTGATTTCTCCTTGGCTTGGCACAGCAAGCGTGTGGTACAAAGCTTTTACTGTGCATCACAGACAGCTAGGATAGGTGATTTGCCCAGTGTAGATCTCTTGGTTTAAAAGAATGCAGGATTTAGCTCTCTGTCCCTCCACCATACACATCAGCTCTGCAAGAGTCTGTTGCCCCCTTGTGACATGAACTCCCAGACTAGAGCTCATTTGACTCTAAGGTTAATTTTCTTTAGCCACTGGCAGGCTGATTTAAGTGCCAGCTCATTATGATGGCATTCTAATTAAAGCCCCACGATAGCCTTTGACCCTGCAAAATGACTTGGGAGAGAAGAAGCAAATAGGGTGATAAGCTTAGATACTGGAACACAGGAGGAAATATATCCTGCCTGATGTTTGTGGGTGTCAACTTTAGTGTTATCAGATTGTCCTCTGGGAAGGACTGGTTATTAGTGTTTATCTCCCTAAGACAAATTCGGCGGCACTGATTTCTCTTGCTTCAAAGGGAGTTGCACCTTCTTCTTGCCAGGAATGGATTTAGTCCTCTGCCTTCATTTTCAAGGTTTATTTTGTGTATTTTCAGAAAAGCTAATCACATCTCTTACTGTGTGGAAGATCAAGTCTTTACTGGGATGTATGAACTTTTTTCAGGCCTATCTACGCACAAGAGCTGATTGGTTTTTTTTTTCTTCTCAGGGTATAGAAAGGGAAAATTAAAAAAAATACTCAGGTAAAATAGGCATTTCTAATGTACATTTGGACCTGCATCAAAGATCCTAGAATGCATTTTTTTTTCTTTTATTCCCATGTGACATAGTCTTTGGAAAAAAAAGTGGGGTAGCCATCCTGGTTCTAAATATGTGAGATTTTTGCACAGCACCAGCATCATCCAAAGCAGATCCTCTCAGCAAAGCTATTAGGAAAATGTACAAACAGAACAAATCCTAGCTAAGAATACTGTCTGCCTTCTGCAGACAGGTTCTCCTTATGCACCTTGAATTGTGCCGTTTCCTTCACACCTTATGAGGGACTCCTAATTTTCTATCTCTCCACTTCTTTACCTTTCCTGTCCTTTAATAGATTTTAGTTGCATTTTTCTCACATCCCTTGAGGATGGGGAAGTACTGGGCCTGCAATGTTGGAGTCAGGAAGCTTGGAGGACACGATTCTCTTGAATTGAAAGCAGTAGCAATTAGTATCCCTTTCCTGTATTCACCATACTGACACATCTGAGGATGTCCTTCAGTATACTTGGTCTATGACTGGAAGCCTGGCAGACTGACATATGAAATCTCATGGTTTTCTGTTGAGCAGGGAGGCAAGTTTGTCCTCCATGGAACAAGTAAGGAAACTAAACTGAGAACAGAGGTTTATGCAAGGCATTATAGCAAGTCAGTGACAGAGTATACTAGAACTTAACTGTCTGCAGTTGTGCTTGAGTTGACCCAAAGTTCATTGAAATCATCTAACCTTTTTTAAGAGTCAGTTCTTTTGGTATCTGATATTTTTGTGTGCAGGCAAAGTTGTTATTCTCAGAAAATACTGGTTAATTGAAACAGAATCCTTGTGTGGAATTGTCCCCATTTCAAGAAGGTTTGCCAGGAAGAGTTTCACATTTCCAGGTTTAAGTGCCTAGCCAAGCCAGAGAGGTCACACAGGAGTAGCCTAGAACCTGTGAGCCAAGTTACTCAGCTGAGACCAGTGGCATGGAGAAGGAGCCCTATGGTGAAGTCATCCTTCTGAATCAAAGAGAGCAGAGGCTGGAAAACAGGAGGATAATGTTCCAGAGGAGCAACTCTAATTGGGACTGATGTCTTGCTTTTGCATTTGGAGAAGAATGGAGAAGGCCATTATCCCAGTGTGATCTTGGCTCGGTCTTGGTGTGGAATAGGAATGCTTTCTTAATAAGTAATGCAGGGCAAAAGACTAGTTTTCTGACTACTCCTGAGAACTAGCATGAAGAGTGTCCAGATCTTGTGTGCAAGAAGCTACATAGGACTGATTTTCAGAGGAAACAGTTGAGAAGTTAACTTCTTGCAATAATGAGGTACTTCAGTAGTGTTCCCAGCCAGCATGTAATCTTATAATTATTGGCTTTTGTGTGTGTATACTATCCTGTCTGTCTTCCCTTCCTCTATATGCATGCAGGCATGCACTCATTCCTATCTCCATCATCTTTAACTAAATTAGAGTAAAATACTTCATTACAGAGACTTTCAGCCATGAGTGTGGGCCCCAGGGAGTTTATTTTCATACAAATGCATTATGCACAAGGTTGATCTGATCACAGACAATTTGAACTATCTCTGCACCCCCAGGAAAATTCCTTTCATAAATGTAAATAATGTGACACTCCAAAGAACAGAAAACAAGACAGAAGGAGAGAAGGAAAGAAAGAAAGTCTTTGTGCTGATGGATAGGAGATTATGGGCAGCTATAGAGGTGCTGGGTCTTGAGTGCAGGACGTGAAGCTGTCAGGGCTCTTTCACCTGCCCTCTTTGTAACTTTCCTATCGAACAGCAAGCTGTTGAAAGGTGCTCGAGGAGCAAGAGTGATGCATTAAGTATGTTTGAGATTATAATAACTGTTTCCATGGCAACAAGAAAATGCCCTCCATGGCTTTTGTTTGTGTTTTGAGCAAGGAGGCATGAAGTGAAGGTTTGTAAACAGAAGGCAGTGGGAAGAGATGCAAGCAGGGGGCTTTGTGGTACCCCATTCATGATACTGACCCACTTCAGGCACTTCTGGTGTGTGGGGCTTTCTTCAGCCTTGCTTCAGTGGTCAGTTGCAACTTGGCTTTTGGACTTCTCCTTGGATATGAGAGATAACAAGAGAGCAAAACCATGTGCTTTTCCAGTTTCTTCATTACTGAGCTGTTCAAAAATTGGTACCCTTAGGACTGGGCATCCTTCTGTGAGGACGTGCGGGAGTGAGCTCATCATGCTTCTCCATGGGATTCCTCTGCCATGTGCCATCATAGGGAGCCCACTCCTGATCCTTCAGGGATCTCCCTGGTACAAGTAGTAAGTATGGAGGGCAAGTTAATCCCCACTTTCACAGAATATTAATCCTCTATGTGCAGAAATTCACTGGGCAGAAAGATGCAATGTAACTGACACCACTTTACTTCCCCTCTCCAGCACTAGAGAGAGCCATCTATTATTAAAAGCTGTATTAGTCGTGGTAAGATTGTACCACTGCCTCTCACTGTAGCTGCTGAGCGTTATCTAATTGGTTTTTATTACTACGCCATCCCTGGGAGCATGTGGAGCTCAAATACACATTTGCTAAGACATTTGCGTTTGCTCATCCTTGTTGGGGATGCTTTTAGACCATTTAAGGTTTTGTCAGGAGAATTAAAAAAAGAGAGCAAGAGAGGAGGAAACTAAGAGAGACAGTTCTCAGGCTGGAAAGGATGTGGGGGATGGAGACAGCAAGAGGCAGGACCAAGGGATCTCAGTTTGGCTGGTCTCTCCAGCAGCTGTCCTGCTGGACAACTGCCCTCTTTGGTCCCTCCAGCAGACAGCTACTCCAGTTTTCTTCTTCCCAAAAAGAGCCACGCTCTCTAGGCTCCTCAGTCACTTGAGGTATTCACTAGCTAGTCCAGCTTTGTGGTGCTTGCACACAGAGCAGTCCAATAACGTGTGCCATTCTCCATAGGCAGTATCCTAGGGATTAACAGCCCTGTCCTGTTTCACCCACATATCCAGCAGTGGTGGTCTCTCTGGCTTCCCCGTTGCCCTTTGCTCTGCTGCTACCAGCATTTGCATAGCTCCATCTGGATGGGCACGGCTTGCAGGGAGAGATGCACTGGCTCTGTGACTAATCTTATTTGGGTAACAGAATGCTGCACACATTCAAAGGTGTTTCAGTACTGGGAGCTGCCATGAGGCAGTTGGTGAGATTTCCAAGTCCTCCCAAGCAGCCTAGGTGTCTTTTAAATGAGTGGATGTTAAGGAACTCAGTCTGGTGATGCATTTCTAGGAAAGAAAAAAAGAATAAAATCTTTCTGACCCTTAAATCTCCTAAGTAATTTTACACATTTTGCAGTTGGAGTCCTTAGCAATTGTCAAAAATAAGACCTCTTGTGCGGTGTGATGTAACTGCCTTTTGCACGTGAGCTGCCTATGCAGGAAGGCAAAGAAGTCGGATTCACATGCTTCACACAGCCATTAAACAAGCCAAGTCACCACTTGCTCAATTCAGGCAGGGACATTCTGTTTTTTGTGGTCACTGATCAAGTGAAATTGTTTGTTATGGACGGGTTGGTATGTTCATTCATTGATTTCACAGGCATTCCTGCTGCAGATGGAGCAAAGGTGGCTTAGCCAGGGCATCCAATTGTTCAAGCAGGGCGGTTTACCTCCACGTTTTGATAGTTTTACAATGTCTGGGAGCAGACACCCACATGCTAGTGAGAGCAAATACATGTATTTTCAGGGATTAACACCCAACGAGGCACTCTGGGGCTCCTCACACATGCAGTGAAAAGGCTCTGTCCTGCCTGCTGTGCAGGGGCTGGCAGGGCACGCTTGCACTGGGAACTCTGGCAGGTTTCCCTGCCCCCTCCTGCAGTCTCCTGCTGAGTGTACTGGGTAAACAGGTTTCCCCCTTTCCTCTCTGGAGGGAATTGTTTCAGTCTGCTTTGCTTCGCCTGTCAGTGTTTCGCTTAAGCACATAGAGGATGTTACTTTTCCTGTGGTGCCTGTTGTGCTAATGGGATACTTTTAAAGCCAACTCCACTGTAATTTCATTTTCCTTAGGGAGAGGGGGAAAGTACTTTCTCCTCGGAGCTAAGTCCCTGCCTGCTCACTTTGTGTCTCTCTTGCAGAATCTGCAGCTCAATTATTTCTCTCCCAGACACTGAAAAATGCTGGGAGGTGGGAGAGCCCTGGAGAAATCCTTGTGGATGCGTTGCTGCTCTGCACCACCCAGCATAGGCTAAGCCCCCTCTCCTCTCCCTGCAGCGGCCTCAGTCAAGGCCTCTCCCTGGTGCCCGTTGTTTGTTCTGTGATAGTGGACCATGCAGCCTACAGCGGGCTGCAATTTCCACTCGAAATCAACCAATGCAGAAGCTTGTGTTATAATTCTCTAATGAGATCATGTTGCCCAGCATGTCACACCAAAGTGCTGTCAGTTGGCTTGGATTTTGTAGGTTCTGGCATTTACTGTAACAAATCATTTGGGAGCTTCCCACATCAGTAAGGGACCCCTTCCCCCTATAAAGTTGTTGCAGTTGCAGTGGCTGAGATGGAGGGTAGCTCTCAGGGCATAAAAGAGAGGGAGCTCCTGGCAGGGCTTTTCCCCAAGGATCTCATAGTTCTGTAATTCAGTTCCCCCTCAGTCTGAAAACCATGTGTCAGCCTTCAGGGTTTACAGAGAAACTTGTCTGCTTGCTGGGACACCCAGGGCTGGCTGAGATGGATGGGCAGCCAGGGGAGGGAGTGTTGTTTTTCTGTCTGAACAGTTGATGTTTTTCTGTTGTGTGGGTTGGGATATGTTGCTGGATTTGATTTTGGCTTGCTGTATTGTTGTTTATTGAATAGCTTGGAGGGTTGTATATAACATTGAAATGGTTGGACCTGCAAGGGGTGCTTTTTTTTTTTTTTGCATTTAAAGAGAAATCAAAATAGATGAGACATTATAATCAAAGATCACACCTGAATCAAATGCTTTAAACCTCACTCTTCTCCTGTTCCCCCACTTCTCATCCTTTCCCCCCCTCCTACTCACATACAAAGTTCGGCTGTTTAGGAATGCAGCTGAGAATTTTCTACTGTCTGGTAAGCATGAACTAAACCTCTTTTCCCATCTCTTTTAAAGAAAACAACCTATGAGGTGAAACATATCCATGATTCTTGCGGCTGTTCTGTAGCTGGCACTCCTCTATAAGTACAGTGTAGGTTATTTTTGAATTACCCTAAACAGACAGTTCCCCCTCTCAGAGGTCAAGGTCGGGGCAGTAATCACCACAACCCTCCACTGGCACTTCCCCGTTGGGAGTGATATTAGCCTGCACTCCTCTCCTGCTCCTACTCCCTACAGCCTGTTATTAAACAAGGACAAGTGGGTAGCTTGTCTATGTCTGTGTGTGAGAGCGCGACTCTGTCACCTGATGCATACAGATGGCTTATTAACCAATTAATTCATAGGACTAAATTGGTTAAATCAAACTAAATGACACCCAATTGCTGTACAAGGATAGAAATGGATTGGAATAAGTGTTTCTTAAATGCCAGACTCTTTGAGCAAAGGAATGAGTAGTAGAGGGAGGAGGGGAGCTTAAGTAGGAGTGGGGATGACAGCAGACACTGGCAGGCAGCATGAGCAGAGCCATCCAGGGCGTCACGTCCTAGGGAAGGAAGTGGCTCATGAACTCATGGCAGTTTGTGCTGCCAAGAAATCAGATCACTCTTTTTTTCTGATGCTACTTTAGGTCTGGGAATGCCTCTGGAAAGGGAGCCCCAGCCTCACTCTGTGTCCTGGGAAAAAGGAGGCATCTTCTCAGGCCCCAGACTTTGGTTAAAGCACAAATCATTAACTGAGCTATTATTATGTGATTAGAGCATGAGCTGTTATTGTTAATTTGCCTCGGAGTGAGGGTTGGATTTTTCAAAAGTACAGTCTCCCTTCTCCTCTGCCTGAAGTACCTAGGAGCAGTTATGTTCATCTGTGGTTCTTTGTCCTTACTGTAACCAGGCCCTCAGGACTGGCCAAAACAACTACTCACAGCTGTAAAGCTGCTGTGTGCCTCACCTGCAGCAATATTACCAGTTGCTTGAAGATGCTTCTCTCTGTGTTTTCCCTTGGAGGCATTAATTATTTGGGGTTGGGGATGGGTTGACCTTGACTGGCTGTTGCATGGCCACCAAGGCACTCTATCACTCGTCCTCAGAAGGACAGGAGAAGATGACTTACCAATTACTGTCACAGGCAAAACAGACTAGACTTGGGAAAATTAATTTAATTTATTGCCAATTAATAACAGAGTAGGATAGTGGGAAATTAGAACAAAACTAAAAGCATCTTCCCCCAGCCCTCCCTTCTTCTCAGGCTCAACTTCACTCTCAACTCTTCTGCCTCCCCCACAAGCAACCCAGGAGAACAGGAAATGTGAGTTGCAGTCAGTCCAGAAAACTTCGTCTCTGCTGCTCCTTCCTACTCATGTTCTTCCCCTGCTGCAGTGTGGGGTCCCTCCCAGGGGAGACAGTCCTTCAGGAATAGACTGCTCCAGCATGCATTCCCCATGGGCTGCAGCTTCTGCCAGAAAGCTTGATCCTGTATAGGCTCAACTCCATGGCTACAGCTCCTACCAGGAGGCTGCTCCAGCAGTGTTTTTTCCAAGGGCTTCTGCTTCCTTCAAGGCAGATCCACCTGCTGGATTGAGGGATCCTCTAGAGGCTGCAGGGGAATCTGCTCCTCTGCTTAGACCACTTCTTCCCTCCCTCTTCCATGATCTTGGTGTTTGCAGGGCTCTTTTTCTCACATTTTCTCCTCTCTCAGAGCTGCTGCATGGTGGTTTTTTGCTCTTAATTATGTTATTGCAGAGGCACCAACATCACTGGTGGGCTTAGCTTTGGGCAGTGGCAGGTCCATCTTGGAGCCAGCTAAACCATGCTCTGTCCAACATGGGAGCAGCTCCTCCTGTCTTCTCACAGAAGCCACTCTGCAGTCTCCCTCCCTCCTCAACCTTGCTGCATCAATCCAACAGAGTACGTTACAAGAAACTTTGTTCTTCTGCATAGGACAACACCCCTTTTGCTTTTTCTACACTGAATGCTGACCTTTTGCTTTGTGTTGTGATGTAGAAGATGGACTTGATAGGATTAACTAGATGACTGGGAGTGGGAGGTATTTCCCCTGATCCCAGCTCAATTTAACAACTACTGTGATGTGTAAGAGCCATAGCCTGATTTGGAGTAGTGGGGAGAGTACAAAAGAAAGAATACAAAAGGCAGGAGTGGTGCATTAGAAACCACTCCGATAGCGTTTTATGTTGCAGTTTGAATATTTTGCCTGCCTCAAGGCTATATCTCATACTGCCATATCAAAGCTTAGGTTGCATGTTCTGTTCTACCAGAGCTGATAATCTGAGGGAGGTTTCCTGCCTGTTTCCCTTGGCAAGAGCTTCATCTTGCTAGTCACGAACAAAGGAGTCTGTGGCTCCCCTTAAGGTGTAGTGGGGAGATGGTCCACTATGGGAATATGGGAGATGCCAAGGTATAAGTCCTTCTATGAGGCAGAGTCATCTAGAAACCATTTATGGCAGTTTCCTGCTAGCAGCACCTTTGTTCAGCATGACCTAGGGTGGACTCTTCTGTTGATTATCCACCTTATGGTCCCTTGGTCAATGCTGTCTGCCCCAGGCAGCACTGGAAAACTGTATCCATGTGCCCAAGGGTGTGAAGAACAGGGGCCACTGGCCATGGAGGTGCCGGGACAATTCTTGCTTCTGGAACTGGCACATCTGCTCCCTCATGGTGGACAGGTCCCTGAGGTTTACTTTGTGCTGGTGCTGTTTGTGGGACAGTTGGACTTGTGTGCAGGGTAGGGGCAGTCTTTGTCTGGTAGAGGACACTCTGTTGCATAAAATGGCGTCTCTGACAATGCTTGGAGCAGAAGAAAGGGATGAATCCTTTAATGTGGGGCAGGAGTGGAAGTTGTGTTTTAGTGGTTATCACCAGGATCAGTGGGGACCCCTAGTGGCCTAGCGGTTAAGATGCTGGTCTCTCAGAGCCAAGGCCGCAGGTTCGAATCCCCCGGGTAGATGGAGCTCGTCAGCCCCTAAGGCCATCCATCTAAGAGAAGGTCA